>OZ023208.1:22958061-22985561 GCA_963995525.1 Escarpia spicata
AGAGAGAGAGAGAGAGAGAGAGAGAGAGAGAGAGAGAGAGAGAGAGAGAGAGAGAGAGAGAGAGAGAGAGAGAGAGAGAGAGAGAGAGAGAGAGAGAGACAGACAGACAGACAGACAGACAGACAGACAGAGAGAGACAGACAGAGAAGAGAAGAGAGAGACAGACAGACAGACAGACAGACAGACAGACAGACAGACAGACAGACATATATATATATATATATATATATATATATATATATGGAAACGACGTATAACTCTCAACTTCCTCCAAACACACACAAAGATGACGTACATTGTCGTTTCTGGTCCCATAATGCACTGCCGCTGGTTTCAGTGTGGTCATCGCCTGAACATCGCCTGACATTGATAGACGATTAATACAACAATAGCTAATACTAAGATCTAATTTAAGGCTTCTAGGTGTGTTCCTTGTATGCTCTGTCTATAAACAAACCATCAACTTGTTATGTCAAGATACTGTGCACTCTCAATACGGGAACGTATTACATTTACATGGAACACACCGGCCAAGTGTCTACATGTTCGTTACAGCGAGTCCGCCAACTTAGCAGTGGTGACAGTCACGACTCGCTAACAACTCTGAGAGACATATGGTCTGATTCTATGTTCAAGCCAACAAACTTAAGTTAAATACCTTACGGAAACCAGACACCCGGAAATGTGTGTATTGAGAACCATTCGTTTCCAAATATGGCTCGTGTATCATTAATGCAAGTTGTCAGACCGTTCGACCTTGACCTTGGCGGTGTCGCAGAGCAAGGTCACCGAGTGTGGAATCCAACAGCATGGCTTCAACGGTGGCTGACTGCATCTGCATCTTTTTCTTCTTCCATTATACGACCAGCACCATTTTGTTGATGATTCTGTCGTAGACTTTTTTGAGAATGAGACCTCCGCAATGGGTCGATGATAGTTTTTTTTTTTCCATTTCCCTGTGTGGGATCTTTAAACCCTCCTGACATAGACACCAGATAGAAGGGACAAACAGCTTATAGCATCTCTTCCGAAAGACACAGGCAATGTAGGGTGAACGAAAGCGGCCGAACCACTACCGAACCACTACCGAATCACCGCCTGGCCGGTACCAGGATTTGAACCCCGGTTCATCCGAACGACAGCCCTCTAACCGCTCGACCACTGCATCTCACAAACACACATTGTTTTACTGAATACAGGGGCTTAGAGAGTTTCGGAGCGACGAATTTTTAGCAGCAATTGCAACGCGACTGAATACTTGCTACATAAGTTGAATTTATGTATAGCGACCTAGAACCCCGGGGTAGGGGCGCACTACCCTTACATGTGGGTAGGGCTGTGCAGCCGAATATCACATACCCCTACCCTTGACATGGGCCATCCAATAACACAAAGTATACCCTTGACCTAGGCACTCATTTAAGAAAGACACACTTTTTAAGTAAGTATTTAATCCATATAAACGTATCTATAAGTGTATGTATTCCGATACATATCTGCACATTGAACCTAACATTGTATGCTAATCGTCCCCTTGAACTCTACGGAATCCCGTAGTGAAATGACGTCATCTCCCGTTTCTGGTCAATCTGGCACACGGGAATTAGGTTGTTGGGGGATCGTCTCGAGTTGGAACACAACTTCTCGTGGCCGAATTTTCCGCGAAAATTGCCCGGAGTAGTTGCCGATAATACCGAAATATTTAACAAGATTTAACAAGATTGCCACCCAGAGAATTAACTCTAGGTAGCAGGTGGACAAGGAAGCCCTTGGCTTTTCGAGAGTCCGACCTTTTTATTTATGTGTATCCCGCCCGTCTGAGGTATGTGTCGATTTTATTTTTAAACATATTCACGCTACTAGCACCCACACAATCAGCAGGTAATCTGTTCCATTCATTTACAGTCCTTTGTGAAAATGAAAACTTTCTTATATCCAATCTACTCTGCTCCTTTGCTAATGCAAGATCATGTCCTCTAGTCCTTCTATCTTTCTTAACTGAGAAAAACATATTTCTATCAATATTTTCATAACCCTTCAATATTTTAAACACTTCTATCTGATCTCCTCTCAATCTCCTGGTCTCTAGTGTTGTTAAACCGCATTTTTTTAGGCGTATTTCATAACTAAGATCCCTCAGATTTTGTATCATTTTAGTTGCTCTCCTCTGCACTCTTTCTAGCATATCTATGTCCTTCCTGCGATATGGCCTCCACGCTTGAATACAATATTCTAAATGAGGCCTAACTATTGTTTTGTACAGCGGTATTATTAGCTCTTTTTCCTTATACGTTATGTTTCGCCTAATTAATCCAAGGATTTGATTTCCCTTTGAAGCTGCAATTCCGCACTGCTCTGAAATCTTCATATCAGCACTAACGGTTAACCCTAAGTCCTTTTCTTTTACAGTAGTACTTAGTACAGTACCCCCCATTGTATATTCTACCTCTTCGTTCCCATGTCCTATGTGGAGGCATTTACATTTCCCAAAATTGAACATCATTTGCCATTTTTCAGACCATTTCATCAACCTGTCAAGATCATCTTGTAAATGCTGTCTATCTCCATCACTTTTAATCCTTCTAAACACTTTTGTATCATCCGCAAATTTCAACACCTTGCTTGTTATTTCATCATCCAAATCGTTGATGTATATTAAGAATAATATAGGACCTAATACTGATCCCTGTGGTACCCCACTCAATACCGATTTCCAGTTTGAAGCCTCCCCATCAACTACTACACGTTGTCTTCTGTCAATCAGCCATTGTTCTATCCAGTTTATTATACCATTTCCTATGCCATGGGCCTTTAGTTTAAGCAGTAATCTTTGATGTGGTACTTTGTCAAAAGCTTTTTGAAAATCTAAGTAGACGATATCTACTGGTGTTCCCTCATCTACCCACTTAATGATGTCTTCCAAAAAACATAACATATTTGTTAAGCATGACCTCGCTTTAAAAAAACCATGTTGAGATGGGTTTATCAAGTTTTGTTTAACAAGAAAATCCACCATGTGATCTTTAATTAGTCTTTCTAATAATTTACAAATCACTGATGTTAAACTCACTGGTCTATAGTTCTCTGACTTGTTTCTCGAACCTTTTTTGAATAACGGTATAATGTTTGCTTCTTTCCATTCTAAAGGAACCACTCCCTCTTCTAATGACAAGTTGAAAACTGTTGCAAGTGGTATGCTAATTTGTTCTACAATTTCCAATAGTAGTTTGGGTGGAATACCATCCACTCCAGGTCAGGTGATTTATTTTCCTTCATAGCCCTTATTTTCTTAGCTACCATTTCCGGGGTTACAATTAATTGTCCTAAATAGTCTGAATCTGCCCCCTTGAACTTAGCCTCTGGTATTGGCAGTGAACTAATATCTTCCCTGGTAAACACTGAACTAAAGTACTCATTCAGGTCTTCTGCCATTATGAATCCCTCTGATATCATATTTCCAGCACTATCATCTAGAGGACCGACCTTATCTTGAACTTTCTGTTTGCTTCGAACATACGCATAAAAACTCTTGCTGTCATGTTTTATATTACTAGCTAATTGTTGTTCATAGCTTCTCTTTGAATTTCTAATTTCAGCTGTAGCTTGGTTAAGTGCTTCTTTATAATTGTTGTAGTCTTCATCATTTCCAGTACATCTATATGACTTCCACATCATTTGTTTATACTTAATTTTTCTAATGGCTTCTTTCGATAAGTGTTTCTTTTTGGACCGTTTTCCTTGTTTTTTGAAGGGTACAAATTTATCGATTATGCACTTAATTTCACTCTTTAATATATTCCAGCATTCTGTTGCCGTCTTATTTTTCAGTGTCTTATTCCAGTCTATCTTTGCTAAATATTTCCTCATGTCCTTATACCTTCCTTTGTGGAAATTTCTCCTATACTGCTTTTTGCTATTCCTTTCTGATTTTGGGATTTTGATATACGCGATAGGTAACCGTGAATGCTGCGATAAAAACCTAGCCTTGTTCTAGGGAGAGTTCCTCGAAATTATACCCTTGTCTATGGAACTTCTATATATTGTTGGCCCTTTTCGAGGAAGAACATGTGAAAAACAGACCCTTGATCTAGGGAGCCTCGGTAAAAAAGCGACCCTTGAAGTCGGCACATCCACAGTACTGCTAGTATAGGCAGTGCCCCCCCCCCGGGCCTAGAACACTAAACACAGCACTCTATGAGAGCCTACCATATTACGTTGCTTGTATAAAATGATAATAAAGTTCGACCCGTGAATATAGTAATGTGTTATCGACCTTTAATATACATGCCCGATAACAGCGGCAGCCATAGTATACATGCCCGGTGACAACAGCAGCCATAGTATACATGCCCGGTGACAACAGCAGCCATAGTATACATGCCCGATGATAACAGCAGCCATAGTATACATGCCCGATGACAACAGCAGCCATAGTATACATGCCCGATGACAACAGCAGCCATAGTATACATGCCCGATGATAACAGCAGCCATAGTATACATGCCCGATGACAACAGCAGCCATAGTATACATGCCCGGTGACAACAGCAGCCATAGTATACATGCCCGGTGACAACAGCAGCCATAGTATACATGCCCGATGACAACAGCAGCCATAGTATACATGCCCGATGACAACAGCAGCCATAGTATACATGCCCGATGATAACAGCAGCCATAGTATACATGCCCGGTGACAACAGCAGCCATAGTATACATGCCCGATGACAACAGCAGCCATATTATATATATATGCCCGATGACAACAGCAGCCATAGTATACATGCCCGATGACAACAGCAGCCATAGTATACATGCCCGATGACAACAGCAGCCATAGTATACATGCCCGATGATAACAGCAGCCATAGTATACATGCCCGATGACAACAGCAGCCATAGTATACATGCCCGATGACAACAGCAGCCATAGTATACATGCCCGGTGACAACAGCAGCCATAGTATACATGCCCGGTGACAACAGCAGCCATCGTATACATGCCCGGTGACAACAGCAGCCATAGTACACATGCCCGGTGACAACAGCAGCCACAGTATACATGCCCGGTGACAACAGCAGCCATAGTATACATGCCCGGTGACAACAGCAGCCATAGTATACATGCCCGGTGACAACAGCATTCGTAATACTCACGGCTAGTCACTAGCCGTGAGTATTACGAATGTTGTTGTAACGGTTACAACGACATTCGTAATACTAACGGCCATTTACAACAACATTCGTAATACTCATGACTAGTTAAAACAACTTTCGCAATACTTATTGGTAGTTACATCAACATTCCTAACACTCACGGCTATTTGTAACAACATTAGTGATATCCATGGCTAATTACAACAACATTAGTCATTCTCACGGCCAATTACAACAACATTCATAGTACACAAGCCCGCGGTCACAACTACATGTCAATTAGAAAATTAGAAAATCCATTAAGTTTCACATCGGCACCCAATCCCTGTGTGAGGATTATGACCCGAAGTGTGTCGAGTCGATGGCCTCAGTCCCGGTCCCTCTGCGAGGGGTATGACCCGAGGCGTGATATGTCGATGGCCCTGTAACGTACAAACCTCATCCAATCGGGAAAACCACGCAACTCAGTTAATTGTTAATCATATTTCAATATCCCTATTAGGTGTGTAATTGTCGGGGGCTTACAAAAGAAGAGGGCAACAGTGAACACCAGCTAAGTGGTCGTGGTACTGGGGTTCCAAGACAGGAGAGAACGGCTGCTGGGTCGTAAAACTAGGGCTCCGTGCAGGTAGAGAATCATGCCTGACTGGTCGCAATACGGAGACTCTATGACAAGAGAGAACCGTGCATGACCGGTCTCTATACAGAGGCTCCATGACGAGAGAGAACCGAGCCTGACTGGTCGCAATATTGAGACTCCGTGACGGGAGAAAACAGTGCCTGACTGGTCGTTGAACTGGGGCCCCTTGCTGGGAGAACGAAGTTACCGAGTCGTTGGAACGTGCAATCGACCGGGGGATGGGGACAATAAACAAGACGCAGCGACTTATCAACTCAAAACAACAACTGTGCTTGCAATGATGCAGTGTTCCTGTCACCTCGAACACATCTACCCCGGATCAATCGTGCCTACCAAAAACAACAATAAAAACACAACCGTGCTTTGTTATATTAATGTGTTGGTGAATGCGCCTGGGATGAATCGTTCCTTCGACGCGTCGACGGATTGTCGTCGAGTTTATGTTTGAGATTCGTGCCGCTACATAGATCCTTGTCATTGTAGTATAAACTGTACTTGCATTATCTGGTGTGTGTGCGTGTGTGCGTGTGTGCGTGTGTGCGTGTGTGCGTGTGTGCGTGTGTGCGTGTGTGCGTGTGTGCGTGTGTGCGTGTGTGCGTGTGTGCGTGTGTGCGTGTGTGCGTGTGTGCGTGTGCGCGTGTGCGCGTGTGCGCGTGTGCGCGTGTGCGCGTGTGCGCCTGTGCGCCTGTGCGTGTGCGCGTGTGCATGTGCTGATGCATGTGATGTGCGTGCGTGATGCGTGTGTGCGTGAGTGTGTGCGTGAGAGCGTGGGTGTTTGCCTGGGTGGATGCGTATGCGTCCGTACGTGCATGCGTGCGTGCGTGTGTGCGTGCGTGCGTGCGTGTGTGCGTGCGTGCGTGCGTGCGTGCGTGCGTGCGTGCGTGCGTGCGTGGGAGTGAGTGAGTGAGTGAGTGAGTGAGTGAGTGAGTGAGTGAGTGAGTGAGTGAGTGAGTGAGTGAGTGAGTGAGTGAGTGAGTGAGTGAGTGAGTGAGTGAGTGAGTGAGTGAGTGAGTGAGTGATACATAGGCCGATGACAAACTATAACTTCAGGTGCGTTCTTTTTATTAAACGATCTCTGAGATTTTTCTATGCAAATAAAGTGGATTGTTCAAGGGTTGGATCGTGGTAATTATTCACGGAATGGTCACATGTTCACACAGTGTAGAATTAGACAATATCATGTTATCGTGCTCTCGGAAAAAATGAGAGACAACTGGTGATTTATTTTAAGATAAATCAGTGCTATTTTAAAAAGAGAAAAGTTTGCATGGAATTCAGGAAGTTACAGTCATCGACCACAAAGCTGGCGTTGACAAAAGACGACACTCCTTAAGATCAAGACACGCTGTTCCCGTCTTGTCATACGGAACGGTTTGATCATGTGACTCATATCACCAATCCTCTAGGGTGCGTTGTTGTTGTTGTCATTGTTGTTGTTGTTGCTGTTGTTTTGTTGTTGTCGTTATTGTTGTTGTTGTCGTTATTGTTGTTGTCGTCGTTGTTATTGTCGTTGTCGTTGTAATTGTTGTTGCCGGACGGAACTGACATAACCAGCTCTACCGTTTAACGAACCATTATGCCTAGATTTTAGTAGCCAGTTTGAGAAATATATTTCCAAGAAGATGTAGGCCTGTCGGCCAATATTGTGTACTTTTCTGAGCCAGTCAATTACAAGTAGATGCACTCTTATAAATTCATCATACCTGCTGTACAACTAGTCATATTTTCACAACTACCACTTCGTCTAGATGTATTTAAATTGCAATCTGTTCTAAATTCAAAAACAAAGCAGCTCAAACGATGCCCAATGCCTATACATACCCCTATATGTCGTCGAGACAATATCGAGGGTTTGGTGACTAATCTATGAGTCTCCAGACAATCGGATGTTGAACGCGTCACCCACAGCCCTGGTCATGGATGACGAGGGTTGACACATTGTTCTCGACCCGTGCCGACATCCAGTCGTTGACAATGACGACGTGGGTATAGAACGAGTAATCTAGAGTTTGAACGTCAGCGACTCGGCGCCTGGAAGCGGCGGGGCCCTGGGCCGAGAGAGACTGGTGCCAGCGAGAAAAATGTAAACTTAAAGTGCTTTGAGCAGTCCTACGGACTGTAATACTGCGATATATAAGAACTTACATTTTACTTTTACTTGTTTTACAAGTGTCATGAATCGCATGTACTTTGTCCCTAAGAATAAGCTTGTTTTAGATTTAATAAATAACAATTTCATCAATAGACATCGTGTGTTGTTGTCAATAAGTAACGATGCAATAAATAACCGTATAGCACATACAATTCAATTCAGCCTGTCAAACAAGGGTATTCGTGCCATAACTAATTTTAGTTCTTCAAAAGTGACATTGATGTTTACAAGTAACAATGTTATAAAGGATTGTAGTCTCTAAACGTTGAGCATTCATCATACAGTGCTTGTACACTATTCTAAATGTACTTATATAGGTCTGTCCTGTCGTCGTAGATCCGTCCTGTCGTCGTAAGTCCGTCCTGTCGTTTTAAGTCCGTCCTGCCGTCGCAAGTCCGTCCTTTCATAGGCCCGTCCTGTCGTCGTAGGTCCGTCCTGTCGTGGGTCCGTCTGTCGTAGGTCCGTCTTATCGTGGCAGTAGAAAATTACAGGGTAGATATTCAGAGACCTTGTCGTCATTGTCGCCAGCCGTGTCTGTCGTGAATGTCGCGGTAGTGTCCATGACAGGACGACCCAGAGATCTACTGAAATACGTCATTGCGCGACGCGGATACTTTTCGTATCTTTCAAAGGTGCACATTTTGAATCGTTCTTATTCTTTCGATGTATGACATGTCTACCTTTGTTTAGATATTTCATTTGCATGTGGCGTAGTTATGGGGTCTCATAAAAATGACAAATGGGGACAAATTTAGTCACCCATTGTAGTGTCTTATGGTACAATATTACAGCTCAACACATGGTATAGGGAAAATAAAGAAAACATGTCAAAGGATTCATGACTCAGTGGACTAAACCGTGACTCTAATACAAGAGGTACGTTCTTACATAGCGCAGTGTCTAGTCCTTGGGACTGCTCGAAGCACTTTACACTTGACTCCCTGGCAGACGTAAAGCTGCTGATGACTTTTCTAATCATAGACCAATATCTTTGTTACCTTCAATTATTTTTAAATACTGGGAAAAGTTGTACATAGAAGGACTTATGATTTTATACAGAAAAACAAGATATTGAACAATAACCAATATGGTTTTCGTGAGAAACATTCAACAACCAACGCTATTTCCGCTTTTACTAGTTACGTTATTAATGCACTAGAAAAAAGAACTCGGTACTTGCTGTTTTTCTGGATCTAAGTAAAGCATTCGATACTATCAACCACCAAATCCTATTACACAAACTTGAATATTACGGTATAAGGGGTACTCCACTCAATTGGTTTAAGAGTTACCTTTCAAACAGGAAACAGTATGTTAAGTACTAGTTCTAGTGACTCACTTCAGCAATTTGTCACACCCAGTGTCCCACGGGGGTCTATCCTCGGTCCGCTTTTGTTTATTTTATATATTGATGACCTTCCATTCGGTGTAAATAATATGTTTGCTGATGACACTATTATATACAAAAATGGAAAACAAATTAATGAAATATATAAAGATATGAATATAACGAACTTGAAATATGGTTTCGTGCCAATAAACTATCTTTGAAACATTTCTAAGACAAACTGCAAGCTATTTTCTAGATCTCGTCCTGCTCAGAACGAAGAATTATTATTAGCGATATCTAATAACATAATTCAGCGAACAAAATGTATAAAATATTTAGGCCTTCATATAGATGACAGGCTTGATTAGCAAGAACATATAAATGCATGCAAAAACAAGCTAACTAGTGCTTTATACATAATTAATAAAGTTAACTGCTACCTTCCAGTAGCTGTACTTAAAACAATTTATTACACTTTAGTTTACCCCTACTTGACATACGGAATCAATTTGTGGGGATCCACATACAAAACACATATCGAAAAATTATTTATCATACAAAAACAGTTCGTTCCATTCTTAAAACAAACTATTGGGAACATTCACAT
Source organism: Escarpia spicata (assembly GCA_963995525.1). NCBI lineage: Eukaryota > Metazoa > Annelida > Polychaeta > Sabellida > Siboglinidae > Escarpia > Escarpia spicata. The sequence continues at coordinate 22,967,949 of OZ023208.1, forward strand.
CCCCTCTTTACATGTTTAAATTTAATAAAATCGCATGATATTTATTAAATTGAAGTTGGAAAATGTATGTATAATTATGTCGACGGGAGTCTGCCACATTCATTATCGGATATTTTTTACATTTATCTATGACATTCACTTTTATAAAACAAGACAAACCTGTAATATACGTCCTATTATCAGTTCTACTCAAAGATCTTCGAACAGTTTGCTATGTAAAGGTCCGATGATCTGGAATACAATTCCAACTGTTATACAGAATAAACTCAATTTAAATAGTTTTATATTATCATAAAAGGCGGTATGGTGTTCTAGTTTAATCTCATTCCACCCCGAAACGTGTGACATATGTGTTTGATATAATGTTATTCTACTTAGGTGTTATACCATTGCTGAAGCTTGGCATAACCACATGGTTTTTCGCAAGACTACTTATGTGAACATTTATCATCTAATATTACTGTTATTACATTTACATATATATTCTATTAATTATAGCAACGTAACCAATACACTACACGTGAAACCATTGGTGATAATAGTTATTTTTGGGATGACAGCGACCAGTTTACTTAATCATTATCATCTTGCATTGGAATAATTAAAACAAACTGGTTACAGCCTTAATTGGCTCCGCTGTCAACCCGGAATTGTATATCATTTCGTCGATTGTTTTACCGATTGTTTATGTTTGCATGTATGATTTATACAATTCCAAATAAAGCCTACGTATCTACCTATCTACGCTGCAACTAATGCGCGAAGACTACGTCCTCCTCTGTCAATAGCCAGGTACTCATTCACACAGCTGAGTGAACTGGAGCAACGTGAACGAACTTGCCTAAGGTTCAAAACGGCAGCATATAATTAGAACCCGGGTTCTCTCGATTGAGAGTCCGATGTTCTAGCCTCTGCGTCCTGTATCTATAATACTGCACGTGAAGACTATATATTCCTCGAGGGTAAAACATTGGGGTTAAAGGCTGAAGAAAAAAAACGCGACACGTGGGCGACACAATGATCTCGGTAGATAAACATATGGACAATAGCAATCAAAGTGTGAACAATGTTCGTTGTGTTTACGAAGAACGTCGCGTGGCGTGTTGACGTGTATCGACGGGGGAGAAAGCACACTGTGCTTCTCTTGTCTCTGATCACTATCTCTCGAACTGCACAGGGGCCACATATCCGGGGGTTCGTTTTGGGGTCTCACGTCCGGATGTTCTATAGACGAAACCCCACCTCGCCTTGTGTGGTCGAAGCGTCGTTTCTTATGATGATGATCTCACGATCGATGTCCTACGTAGTCGGTCCTTTGGTGCCATTTACGTGTCATCGAGATCAACCCGTTCTTTGAAGATATCCGTCCAAGTACTGGCGCGGAAACGAAATTAATATCGGGTGGGGCTGAGCCGAAGTTTCAGCACAATTCCGCTATCGGTCGGATCATGACTTTGGAAGACAGCGGGAGGGGGGGGGGTGTTGAATATTTTTCTAAGCGACATTCAACATTTTAGCTCTCCAGAAACCTCCAACTGCACCCCCACCGAGGCTCGCCAACACCCGATCTTCTGGCTCTCCAAAAATGTCGATTTGAACCCCCTTTGAGGCTCGTCAAAAACCCTACTTTCAATCTCAGATTTACTGGGAGGGGGCAAAACAATATGTCTGCCCCCAGCGAAATTCGGGGGGTAGCTGCCACCTTTGCCCCCCCCCCCCTGGTTCCCGCGCCAAGTCTGTCTCTGTGTGCCTCTCTTTCTCTATTGTACTGTGTCCTAAATGCTGGTTTCTGCCAGGCCCGTGGATCTCGTTACAAGTTCATACCATTGTAACTGTCGTCTTGTTACTACAGACAGGGTGTCTGCCAGGCCCGTGGATCTCGTTACAAGTTCATACCATTGTAACTGTCGTCTTGTTACTACAGACAGGGTGTCTGCCAGGCCCGTGGATCTCGTTACAAGTCCATACCATTGTAACTGTCGTCTTGTTACTACAGACAGGGTGTCTGCCAGGCCCGTGGATCTCGTTACAAGTCCATACCATTGTAACTGTCGTCTTGTTACTACAGACAGGGTGTCTGCCAGGTCTGTGGATCTCGTTACAAGTCCATACCATTGTAACTGTCGTCTTGTTACTACAGACAGGGTGTCTGCCAGGCCCGTGGATCTCGTTACAAGTTCATACCATTGTAACTGTCGTCTTGTTACTACAGACAGGGTGTCTGCCAGGTCTGTGGATCTCGTTACAAGTTCATACCATTGTAACTGTCGTCTTGTTACTACAGACAGGGTGTCTGCCAGGCCCGTGGATCTCGTTACAAGTTCATACCATTGTAACTGTCGTCTTGTTACTACAGACAGGGTGTCTGCCAGGTCTGTGGATCTCGTTACAAGTTCATACCATTGTAACTGTCGTCTTGTTACTACAGACAGGGTGTCTGCCAGGTCTGTGGATCTCGTTACAAGTCCATACCATTGTAACTGACGTCTTGTTACTACAGACAGGGTGTCTGTCAGGCCCGTGGATCTCGTTACAAGTCCATACCATTGTAACTGTCGTCTTGTTATTACAGACAGGGTGTCTGCCAGGTCTGTGGACCTCGTTACAAGTCCATACCATTGTAACTGTCGTCTTGTTACTACAGACAGGATGTCTGCCAGGCCCGTGGATCTCGTTACAAGTTCATACCATTGTAACTGACGTCTTGTTACTACAGACAGGGTGTCTGCCAGGCCCGTGGATCTCGTTACAAGTCCATACTATTGTAACTGTCGTCTTGTTACTACAGACAGGGTGTCTGTTAGGCCTGTGAATCTCGTTACAAGTCTATACCTTTGTAACTGTCGTCTTTTTACTACAGACAGAGAGTCTGCCAGGCCTGTGGATCTCGTTACTAGTCCATACCATTGTAGCTGTTGTCTCGTTACTGCAGACAGAGTGTCTTCATGTTGCTTGACATTTCGGCAGCTTATATTCCCGACTACCTCACCGTGACGTTGCCATGAACGTCGGACGTTCAAGATGCGGGGGTATCATCGTATCTCCATCGTTGGTATTCTTATTTTATGTTCTGCTGTCATGGTCCAAGTCTCGCAAGTGACGTGAGCAGTCTGTGGTAGTCATATTCTGGTTTTGAGGGTGATATTGGTGTCTCTCCTTAATGCGTTCACTCTGGCTAGCCCGTCGGAGATTTGTTCAACTCATGAAAAGACTTCTGGTTTTCATCATACACCAAAACTATTACGACTAACATAGCATTTATAACTAAACATTGGACGCAGACGGCTCAACAGATGCATGGACACACGAGAAGGGAATTGGAGACATGCGTCAGTCGTTGGAGACACTCCACGCTGTATTCCGTTTAGTTATTGCATAACCCAGTAAAGAACCTGCGCTGGGGTAAATGTATTCCTTACATTGCCCTCACAGTTTAGCATGCTGGTGCTACACACGAGTGTACTGTTATCATTGACCCAACAGTCTACACGCAACACAGTTACATAGCCAACTACCCACAACTCCAAACACAGTGAAACCTGCCTTAACAGACACCTATCCGTAATAAAAACAACAGCAGACACTTCTGAAATTCCCGAATAACGAGTTTGCATTGTCATCCACCTGGTCATAACGGACATAAGTATGTAGTCCCGACGACATCCACTCTGGAAAGGTTTAATTGTCAACGTGAAACCCCACGAGAGAGCACGACCAATTAGAGTAGACGCGACTCGAGTTCCGTGGTCGCCAAACTGTCGCCCGTCCGACGATGGTCGACTGGGCGATAAAGGAGGTCACGCATGACCGACTGGGCGATAAAGGGAGTCACGCACGGCCGGACACGGCGGGTTTCAGCGCCCGACGTGATAGACGACACTGACTGCGATAAGCAGACGACAATGGAAACGATGTCAGATATCTTGTTATTCACATCTCTTCTTCAGTGTTCGACACACAAAAGGGTTGAATAGGCGATAGAACAAGCGTCCTGTCGCATTCTGTCGCAATGGCGCCTTATCTCGCCGTTGGCATTAGCGGTGATGTGTCGACGGCGGGCCTTGGATTCGGACCCGAGAACGGGGTGTCACCTCGGTGAATCCGTGACATTTTCGTAAAGAACACTTTGGCCATAGATTTGGCAAAGTACGTTTTGGTAATAACACGTTTCAGTAGAAGAACGTTTCGGTAATTGGACGTTTCGGTTAAAGGACATTTCGTAAAAAATATTCAAAACAATCGAACCGTTTGGCTATTTTAAAGGTGTCTTATATATACAATAACACCTATACATTTTTTATAATAGATAACACATTTTGGTAATTTATTATTATTTAGTTGTATTCATAATAATTGTATGGCATGTTTTGTAAGGTTTCTTTAACTTAATTACGTATGATAAACTAAATCGTTAAAGTAATACAAAACTTGGTTTCTCCTGTGCGTCTCTATGTACCTACAACCAGTTATTTGTGCCGGACGGATCACACCACTCGCGGCGGCGGTGGGCTGGAGCAGGTTGAGAAACTATCGTTGTACGTTTTGGGGTGATAACTTACACGGTGACCGGCGCTTCTTCGGGAGAGGACAATCATAGTATGTAGCCTCTGCAACTCATAATTTTCATACGATGACATAGTAGAAAGTATCTGCTACTCGGGTTTATTGTGAGGCAGCGATACTTAACCTGGGGTGATTACCTCCTTGGGGGTAAAATTCGTTTTTTTTCGGGGTAACGCGGGCATTTAAATTTCTGAATATTTAAGTAATTCGTTATTGATTGTGACTGCTGCACACTTAAGGTATGTCGTGTAATGACGTATCGGAAGTTAAGAACGCCTCCCAGTCCTACTGAATGTGCGAAGTAGCACACTGTCAGAGAGGGTCGCATCAAGCCATGTCTAGTTGAAACAATAAGATTGGGAACAAATGATATGAACCGATATCACTTTTGGATACCACGGTAAAAAACCGAGTATCTGACATGTGCGAGGTAACGTTGTGATTGGGCTGTTTTAGTTGCTGAAACGAAAGCAAGCCAGTCCGTCACGCTTGAATCAACAGATGTTTCCCTCTGTGCACTCACTATGCCTTTTGTTCGGTATCTGAAAGGCAATTCTGTACAACAGGATTGTCTGTTCTCTGTGTCGCAAATAGAGACCGTACATCACGACTTAGTCTCATACGTACAGGCCCAGACACGCTTCCGTCTAACAGTTCGACAACGTAGGAACGAGGAAGACAGTATTAGTGTGCGAGTCGCTCACTAGGTGGCACGTCTGTCGCGCGCTGTTTGTATGAAGGATACAGTGGCTGAAAGCGGCCGACGCATCATTCATTTACTTCCGGGTTCTGATATAGGAATGAAGGGGTCAGGACACTGTTAGACGAAAAAGTGCAGTATATGTTTGGGAAATTATTTTTTTACAATATTCACCTGCTCTGATATAAGTGCATTTGAGTAGTCAGATTTCTAGATGTGATTGGAGAAGCTGTTGACAGTAAAATGATGTATTTGTAACTGATTTTAATAAGCGGAAGGGTATTTGGCAGCAATTTGGCTAGTTGACCCTTTAGCCGGATTACTGCCTGCATCCATTTGTAAATATTGACGGGTGTCATACATACAGGCATTTTGTAAGAGCTAGAAATACTAGATTTTGACTAAACTCGACCAACATGTAAATTAGATGATGATAACGGCAGGTTAGAAGTTTAATACATTTTCTAGATCACGTTTTCTTATAATCAAACAAAACGTTAACATGGTCGCCAATGGGAAAACTATCAGTGTGCTGACCCCTGAAATACCAGCGCATTTGTTGCAGTTTGTTTTATATTGTCTTATTATATTGTCTGTTAAATTATATCTGAACATGGACATGGATATATTTGAAGGTGACAACACTCCTCCTGTGTCCAGATAAAAGGCCAAGTGGAAGGCTGGCAGCATACGCTCTCTATGCCTATGTGACTGAGAGTATAATGCATTTTAGAATTAAGTTATCTTTGAGATTTGATGCGAGCAACTTGTCGATGGGGAGGGATAAATGTCGACGAATTTTATGCAGCAATTCTATGAGAGAATTTCAACATAGCTTATTTTAAGAATGCATTATAAATATGAATGTGCTAATATAATTAATAACAACAATGTATATATTGGCGACGGCGAGACGGCGCTGGTTGCTGTGTGTTGAATAGGTAGTAGTTCTCGGCTCTCGACTGATGGCATCGGAAGACGGGGGGAGGGCTGGGTGGGAGTTCTCGGATCTCGACTGATGGCATCGGAAGACGGGTGGAGGGCTGGGTGTGAGTTCTCGGCTCTCGATCGATGACATCGGAAGATGGGGCTGTGGGGTCTCAGAACCATAATCTGCCCCAAGCTAAATTACAAGGGGCAGCTGGTTCCTTGGCCCAGAATGCCGTGATGAGTCGAGGTGACGCCCGAACTTACACCGGAAGTGCACTCACGGAATCAGCGGAACACGATGACGGGCGCGTGTTGCTCGCGTTCTCGAAGTAGCTCGGTTGAGTTACTAACAGCGCCACAACAGTCTCCGCCGATTGACGGTATCTGAGCAAGTCTCGGTGTCTAATTACTCGACGCTCGGGCACACGAAATGTGCAGTACAACAGACGATATGAGTTGAGGTTTCAAGTTACGTCAGTCTTCGGTTGGCGGTGGTTGTTTGTTTGACTAGGCGGGGTGGATTCGGTCATCTGTCTCCTGAAGTTGTATCGTTGTGTTCCGTGTGCCTCGGGCGGTGTTAAACAAGTGTGTCTGCCCGAGTCGACCGCGTGCAAGGCTTATTGTCGACGGTGGGAACGACAGACGTACGTTAACGCTTCAGCGAAATACTATTGTTGAGGCGAGCGTAGGCGACCTCGTGGTAAGACCCTCATATGACACACCAGGTCACAGAGTGAGTTGTGGTTGAAGACATGTTGTGAACGTGGTGTATGTCATGACGCAGTGTCGACTGTCTCAGTCTCACCTGTCGATACACTGCCTTGTCTCAGTCTCACCTATCGACATGCTGAATGGTCTCAGTCTTACCTGTCGACACGCTGACTCGTATCTCAGTCTCACCTGTTAACACACTAATTTGTCTCAGTCGCAGCTGTCGACATGTTGACTTGTCTCAGTCTCACCTGTCGACACGTTGACTTGTGCCAGTCTCACCTGTCGACGCATTGACTTGTCTCAATCTCACCTGTCGACAAGCTGACTTGTCTCAGTCCCACCTGTCAACACCCTCATTTGTCTCAGTCCCACCTGTCGACACGTTCACTTGTGCCAGTCTCACCTATCGACATGCTGACTTGTCTCTCAGTCTCATCTGTCGACACGCTTACTTGTTTCTCAGTCTCCCCTGTCGACACGCTGACATGCCTCAGTCTCATCTGTTGATACATGAATGTGTTCCAGTATTACCTGTCGACTCGCTGAAACTGTTGCTCCCGTAGCCCCCGTGGACACAGAAGTTCTCGTAGCCTCCGATGTAGAGACGGATATTCCCGTAGCCCTCGTTGAGACGGATACTCCCGTAGTCGCCGTAGAGACGGATACTCCCGTAGCCCCCGTAGAGACGGATACTCCCGTAGCCCCCGTAGAGACGGATACTCCCGTAGCCCCCGTAGAGACGGATACTCCCGTAGCCCCCGTAGAGACGGATACTCCCGCAGAGACGAATACTCCCGTAGCCCCCGTAGAGACGAATACTCCCGTAGCCCCCGTAGAGACGGATACTCCCGTAGCCCCCGTAGAGACGGATGCTACCGAAACCCCCGATGAGACTGACGTCCCTTAACCTCTTAGGTTCCAGCACTCGGCCCGAGACTATCACCGCCAGTTGCGAGGCGACCGAATGCAGATGATGTCAGTGAATGAAGACTTCGTTACCTGCGCTACTAGGTACTAGCATCTCTGTCAGTTTCGATACATGGAAAATGTTGAAATTGCCTTATGCTCTACAAATACTTAGAACTCATGGATAGCTGGTACTGCGATTTGTGCCTTCGTTTAGTGTGAATCGTTAAAGGGTGCGTGCCATACGGATCCTGAAAGTGAATGATCCGATATGAATGATCCTATATGGGATGAATTAACATGGACGGATCTGACATGGATTAATTTATAACAAGGATCCAACGAGGATGATTGTGTAAGAAAAGTGCATGCGTGCGTGCGTGCGTGCGTGCGTGTGTGCGTGTATGACTTGACACTCCGTCGGTAACCCTCCAACTTTCCTCCGGTCAGTAATCTGCGCCGCGTTAGCTCGCCTCGCAGACACCTAGAACTCATCTTATCTGGGCCAATGTTCGTCCAGTCGGTCAATGACGTCACGTGGTAAATCAGGTCAGTGGTCAGAGCAGCGAGGCGAACGGATCAGAAGATGGACAGCAGGATGGATTACCTTTATGAGGTTTTAACAGTTTCGACAGGCGATGCTGACCATTCGTCTGTCGGCGGCGGCTGACCAACGGCCGGCCAACGGCTGACCACTGGCGATGACTGACGGCCTGGTGGGGGGTCTCGGTCAGTAACCGGCCCATCGGCCGCCGTGCGGGCCAACCAACGATTACATTAAGTTTACCGGGCAAGCAGTAGAGCTTCAACCTAGCATAGATGAAGGTTAAAATTAGGGAACGATAACTAGGGCTGAGGTTGCAATTGATCTATCCATCACGTGACCTGTTTCCTAGCAAAAACTTCGTCAAACCATCAAAAAATGGATGTCGAACACGTGATGGGTTCGGACATTCTGTCGTATATTTTGTTGAAATTCTGCTCCGAAATTTTTTTTATTACAAAAAACATAAGGCAAACTTTTTAAAGTGATAACTGTACATTAATTCACGTATATAACCGATATCTACATTGTTGGCAAAGGCAAAGCTCGACGGCGGTCTCGCGCAGAATTTCGACGTACTGGATACCCCAATAGATGTATCCAGCGGTGTGCCTACGTCACAGTCTAATTTTGCGCGTGACCCCCGTCAAGCTTTGCCTTGGCCAACAATGTTGATAACGGTTTATACGTGAATTACATTACTATTGCTGCACGACATCTCATAAATCAAACATTCCCGCATACAGTTGTCACTTTTTAAAAACTCAGCCTTACGTCTTTGTCATAAAGAAACACTTTTGTAACCAAAATTCCAACAAAATATACGACGGAATGTCCAAACCCACCATTGGCACTAAATGTGCCCAGGTCCCAGGGATCTCAGACAGGAAACATTTGGAATTCAACGGAAACATTTTTGATCATCATATACCCGTGATATATCTACTTCAATAGAAGATGCAAGAGAATAGAATAGGTACAATTGATACTTGGGTCGTTCGTAGACCATCTTGGCATGTGGATCTCCACGCAGACACGGCCAGATTTCCGCATGTTAAAGACCTCACACCGAAGGTAGACACGTCGCGTCGCGTCGGACTGTCCGCCAACACACGATGTGTTCTTCACCGCTAGAGGCGCAGCCGACGGACATACGATTCGCAAAATCGTGTGCGGACTTGACTGAAAGAACTGGCCACAGTGTCGAAATATTTAAATTGTGATAATTGAACTACCCTTATACGAGTGTTCCGGTTCTTGGACGAACCAATTAAACGAAGGTGATTGGTACAACGGCGTCGTTAGTTACGAGGTTTAAGGTGAACCGAACTCATATTGCCGCCCGACCTCATACAAGCACGCGCATGCGCGCACGTACACACATACGCGCGCACCCATGCATGTACACAAGCATGCAAACACACGCGCGCACACACAACACACACATACGTGCGCGCACTTACACACACACGCCCGAGCACGCACACGCACGAGCACACGCACACGCACACGCACACGCACTAGGTGAGCCACAACCAATCGACGTCGGTGTACACTTATTACAAGTTGTCGCGGCGTGTTCAGACAGGCCCGGGCGTGTGAAAGGGTGCCGCGACCCATAAACCGAATACTGGGGTATTCTGTTGTTATTTTAGGACGAGAGCATGTTTAGTGTTACGCGAGCAAGAAACGGACTATTAACACCGGAGTCATGTGATGTTGTTGCGGTTGTTGTCCGACTAGGCGCGACAATCACGAGCTGGCGTGTGATCTCTGGCGAGGGCAGTAAAGACAAGGGTAACACGAGCACTCGGGGTGTGGTTCGGGGTGTTGATACGAGGTACACGGACGACGAGTTCTACGGAACTCGTCCTAGGGGACGGGAAGTGGAAGGTTACCGGGGTATGTAATGGTATACACGAGAACTACATCGATTTAAATTGACGGATTGAATGTTATAAAATCCCATCCCAATTGTAACTGTAACCGACCATAAACATCTTAACCAATGAACGGTTCCCTTCAGATAGTCACCTACGTTACGATGATCGCATCCGACGTCGATGGTGACGTCACTGTCGTCACTGTCAACGTGAATGTGAAAACTGTCAACGTCACTACCATCACACTGTCAACGTTACTGTCATTGGCGACGTATATACAGAGCTGAGACCCAGTCGTCACGGCCGCTTTCGTCACCGCGGCTGTCGTCACGGTTACTCTGGTTACCATAGTTACTGGCATCATGTATCACCACTTGCTGCGTGTTTATTTGACGTCACCGTCGTCATGTGGACTGACACCAAGGACGCGTCAAGCTGTACCTACAGTCGTCAATATGCAAACACAAAGGACTTCCATTTACAGAACCGGAATCTAGATAGGAAGTGTTTATTTGACCCAAAATTATACAACATAATGCAATAATATTATTGTAGCACAGAACAATTTAAATAAATTTCTTTCGTAACAATTTCCTAGTATACATAAATATGAGACAGGTCAAAACAATTGCAATGATTATAGTAATTGACAAAAAACCGAATCATTAATATTATTAATATACAACTGACATTAGCTAATGTTGGTTTAGATAGAACAACATAAATAGTACAATCTCAAATTGGCGGCGGGAGTCGGGAGTCGGGAGTCGGGAGTCGGGAGTCGGGAGTCGGGAGTCGGGAGTCGGGAGGTGAGTGCGCCGGTGTAATATTGTAAATGCACCCATGTCACATATGGACCGGGGGTCCATTTACAACGGCGTGGAAAATGGAACACCTTGTGAAAAAAATGACTTTTCAGTGTAATGAGTGATTAGGAAGCAGTTCATCGGTATACGTATTATACTAAAAAAACTGCACCAAATTGTCCAAACCTCACGTATAAATCAACAATTACCATTTCAATATTTTAACGGTTATTGAAATTTTTTCTACAATTGTGCCTTTCAGAATAGTACATTAAAAAAATCTAGATATCAGTAAATCGTATCTATAATCACTATGATGTGGAGGAATTTCGTCGCTGCCATAAACGACAATAGACAATAGGTGTAATAGGCAGTGAATAAGTAAGTAATAATATTGTTAAGTCATTAAAACATAAACAATTATATTTGTCATAAGAGGGTCCATATACAACCATGTGGCAAATGGACCACGGTGGTCAATTTACAATTTCGCACTCGCCCGGTGTGAGATTGTAAATGGACGAGTGCGCAGAGTTCGGCGGTCGATTTAGTCTCGTGCGGCGACGGCGCGGTTCGTGCGAAGTGTGGGCAGTTCGGGGTCACACTGGGCCACAGTTGCATGGCCTCGGATTAGGGTTACATTTAGGGTTTAACTGGGGTCATATAAAGGTAGACCCAGAATCGCAATTACGGCAACGGAGAGGAGGTTTCGTTTAGGGGTGGGTTTATGCGTACAGCATAACATTCATTACGTACGATTGTTTTATATTTACCCTGTCTCTTAAGGGTGGGCTTGTCTTTATAACATTACATTAATTAGGTTCGACTATTTTGTAGGCCTGTTCATCCTGAGTTGGATTTGTAGTGGCCTTCTACGATAATGAAAAGTCATTTCTGCAAAGTACAACGCTGCATAAAGTATAGGCTAGTACATTTATTCGACGAAACAAAAAAAAACCTCTTGATTTATGTGTTTACAAGACCATGTACCCCCGAACACACGGGGTACCCAAAAATATTGTTTGTTGTCGCCCTGTCACGTGACACCTGCGTGTCAACATTGACGTAGGCCGCAAGATCTAGGGTCGTCGCCCTACTCAAACCTCGGCTCGTCCCTCGATGTCTACCGCCCGGCGATATCATCCTGTCACGCGGCTAAATTACTATTCCTCTTTCCTATCGATTCGCGCAGATCGGCTGTAATTATTCTTTCAATGTCCTTTGCAAATGTTGGGTTGGGGCAGTAACGGCAACGTTAACGAATTGGCCTTTGCGCAGCCCGACGAAAGCCGGAGCAGTGACAATGCAGTGACATAAGCAGCATACGGGGCAGCGTTGTGTACCTGTCCGCGACCTCGGAGACGAATGACGTCAGCTGTTAAGCGGACAAAAAACTCACGTTGTTATTAATGGAGCATAAAGTTTGTATAGTAAGTATTTAAGCGGGCGGGGTCGAAGACTGCACGAATACTTGACACGGTAGTCTTTTTAATACTGTCTCGTTGGTCGGTTCAGCAACTCAAGGCGAGCAGGTACACGTCGCTCCATACAACATATAATGAATGATCACCGACTGGTTGGCACGCACGCACTCACGCCCGCTCGCCCGCACGCACACACACACACACACACACACAAACACACACACACACACACACACACACACACACACACACACACACACACACACACACATACATGCGCACGTGTTATATTGAGAACCGTAGTATGAGGAGCAAGCTTATGCCGTCGACCACTGCGTGATAACAATAGGTCATGTCACTTACTCCACAACGAGGCCAGCCAATCATGTCACTTACTCCACGACGAGTTCAACCAATTGTGTCATTAACTCTACAACGAGGCCAGGCAATCGTGTTATTGACTCCACAACGAGGCTAGGCAATCATATCACCGACTCCACAACGAGGTCAACCAATCAGTCACCGACTCCAAAACGAGGCCAAACATTTGTCTCACTGACACGACAACTTCACGACGAGGTACCTTACAAGCTTGGTGCCAAGCACACCCGGAGACATCTCCATTGTGCACAGACATCACACGCGGGGAAGGGCGAGGAAACATTCCGACCCAACAGAGTCCCCTGTCTCCCACCAATTAGTGTTTCCCGAACGCAGACAGCTGTGATCACGCGACATCAACATGAGCGCGCTAACGTAAACGTTCGAAATCGCTGCCGGGCTGGGAACCCGCGACGTCCAAAGACGGCAGACAGACAAATTAAAAGGATCACAAGACGCTGCTTCCTTTTGAAGTCGGCCATTGCCGGATGAAAGAGACATTCCATAGACGGGGCGCTAACGGGGCAGGGCAAACTGTGGCCGACCCGAGACGGCTGTCTCGATACCCGTCACGAACCCGTCGCGTCTGCGCCATTGGACTAGTGGTCGTCGTAGAAACCACAAATTAAACTTTAGAAATAGTATCTCGACAAAATACAAGTAATATAGGGCAGGGCTGACGGGGCAGTTGCCCAGGGCCCCACAATATAACCGTTTTTGGGGTCATTTCTTTGTGATCGAAACGTTTTTAAACGTAATTTTTGTGTTTCAATAAGATGTAAAATGGTATTCTAAAAACAAAATTGTAGTGACGTCCCTATAGTAGATTTAAATATCAATGTATCAACACCTCTACAAAATACTACCAACATATTGTTTGTTATACTAGTTCGTTATTATTCTAGCAACTTATTGCATCTTGTCTCGGAATCGCTGAAAACAACATGGGCGGCAAATGTAGTACCAACTTAATTTATGCGAGGGATTTTTCTTGCGGCGGACAAATCGTACGATAAAGTTCACGCTGCGCTGCGAAGAAAACATCCGACTTGATGCGGTTGTGGCACTCACTGTATGCGGGTCACACGGCAGAAAACAACGCCGCCGACGTCGCCGTGTGTGAAAACAAGGCATGACAACAGAGGGCGTGGTTGCATGGACACATCAAAGTCGGTGAGTGTGTTGTCGCCAACTCGCTCACAAATACGACCGCCTGTTTGTGATGCACTCAGCGCACAGAATACATCGACAACGGCCGGGAAATAAAGACCTGTGTACACGCTCCGCCCGTCGAGTAGTAACGTCGATGTTGACAGCTCACTGTCCGTGTACACGCCGCGTGACGTCATCGACGACGACGTCACCATCGAAGAGCTGCGTCGCTGTAACTATATTACACACACTAATAAATTAGAGTTTACCTGGGGTGCTGCCGGGTGAAGGGGCCAGAGCACAGTTAACCTACTTCGTGTGTTTCATTAAAAAGTACGACCTAGAAAACTGTGACATTTTAAATATGAAGAAAAACTGTTGGGTGGGAATTGAATGCAACTGTTCAGACATATTAGCAGGAAGAACGGTACAATGCACCGGTAGTGAATCGGTGCATATTTTCAAGAGTTTATCGGCGGAGTGAATGTTTAGATGTTTCTCCACACAACACACGTGGATGCAATTTTACGTTTTTGTGTGAATATTGATGGCAGTCATGCGTGCATGCATGGCATTTTTTGAAAGAGCTGGAGGTACGTCCAATAGGCCTATCTATATCAATGACACGATAGCAGCGGTTGGTTGAAACGTGTCATAGTTTTGTTATGCATAGTTTTCTTATGATCTGATAAAACATTAAAGGGAGCCAGTCAGTTCATCTACCCTGAAGCAGGGGGCGTAGTAATTTGTAACAGGAAGTTTGCTGTGTTGAACCTGGGAAAACGGGACATCGTTGAACATCAAAGCGTATTGCAGTTAGCTTAGCCCGTCTTGGCCGTATTGTTTGTTTTGAAATTGGATGTTTAGTTTACTGTTTACGCTTGCTTCGGGGTCGTATCTTCCTAACTGTGACCGTTGTCACGGGCTTGCTAAACACAAGTTGGCGGGCAGTATAATTTCTACATACTTAGTACAGAACTCAGAATAAATTTATTTGACCTATAAATACATATACAACGAATAACGTAATAGATAAGGTCGGGGGACTCCCATTAAGATATATAATATCGCAAGCACAGGAGCCACCCCATAAATATAAACAACAACAACATTTACATGTCACAAATCAGAATAGCATGACTTGTTTTTATAGTTGATGTATCAATATACATGCATACAAGGACTGACTACGTGCACTCGTGTGTACATTGACGTACACACATGGATACTTATGTATACATTTCAATACGTATTACGAATTACAAAAAAAGCAATTATGTTTTTGTGGATGTTGAAAAACCATATGCGGCAAAACAATTAATATAGTGCCCGGTGAAAACTAATATAAGTAGTTCCAAACGTACGTAGGCGGATGAGTTTTGTCGTGCGGCTGCGGCTGTGGCAAATTGAATCGCACCGTGTAGCGATTCGAATCGTATCCGCACACGAATCGGATAGGATATTCCCAGTGACGTCACTATAGAGGTATTCCCCATTCCGCTTGCGTTTCAGTACGCGTTTCCGTACATATGGAATTGACGAGGTCTGCAAGGCAACAACTATTGGCAGCAATTACTGCTGTGTCCTACAACATTTAAAAGGAGGCAGGGTGTTCCTCGTTTTTAATTAATTAATTAATGTAATGTTAAAGACTATACTAACTATGCTGAAGGTATACTGCTCGTCAAATTGTGTTTAGTACGCCCGTAACAACGTTCGCAATTTGGAAGGTACGACCCCGGAGCATGTTCAAATAGTAAACAAAAAATCAAGTTTCAAAACAAGCTTAATTGGCAATACGGCCGATTCGGGGCGAGTTAACTACAATACCTTTGATGTTCAACGATTTTCCCACGTCCAACACAGCAGCCTACTACGCCTGCTAGTTGCGGGCATGGGAACTGACTCGCTCGCTATATTAGTCTGCGTGGATACTGGTTCTGACGTATGTGGAGAAATGGTGATAAAGAATAACTCGTATGACGGACTGACTTGAAGGTTGATGTCGGTGGATGATGACGGCGGGTGATGACGGTGGGTGATGACGGTGGGTGATGACGGTGGGTGATGTCGGTGGATGATGACGGCGGGTGATGACGGTGGGTGATGACGGTGGGTGATGTCGGTGGATGATGACGGCGGGTGATGACGGTGGGTGATGACGGTGGGTGATGACGGCGGGTGATGACGGTGGGTGATGACGGCGGGTGATCACACACTGTATCAACAAATATGAACATAAAGAATTTGTGACTCCGCACGAAATCACGAATTCTACACTTCCGTTGCCCCCCACATGCACACACACGCACGCACGCATGCACACGCACACGCACACGCACACACACCCACACGCACGCACGCATACACAAACACACATCCATATACACATGACGCAAGCACTGACCTGATTGCATATATAGGACACAGCATGTCATGAGCTATCTTATTTGACACAGTCCTAAAATGAGACGTCATAGTTATAGTCAGATAGGCTTACGTTGTTCCAGTCCAATATGAAGTGTCCAGCACTTTGGAAATTACTCGCATTTTGAGGCAGTCGGCCAACAGATGGCGCGACAGGCGAGTTGCCAACAACATACCGACACGGCACGTCGCGCTGTCCGGCCGCTGGTCAGTCCGAGTGACCGGTGGCGAAACCGCAGGACAACAGCCCGTAACGTAATGACACAGCGGAGAGGGTGACCAACGACGTCGGTCGAATAGCGGAAAGAGAACGCAAGCATGCACGCACACACGCACGCACGCACGCACGCACGCACGCACGCACGCACGCACGCACGCACTCGTACACATGCAGGCCATATACGCCGCGTAGCACAGGCTGTAGACACTAGGAGCGTGTCCAGAAGTCGTGTCCAGTGACTGACTGACCAACGACCACAACTTGTGCAATATACACTCCTATTAATATAGATAGTTTCAACAATGAGCGGCAGATTGCTAAACGTCCCCATTGGCTGCTGGCATACGGGTCAGTTGGTTGCTGGCAGACGGGTCAGTTGGCTGCTGGAAGTAGAAGAATAGAAGTAGCATTAGGTCGTACTTGGGCTGACCTGGGACGGTAATTTTGATGACAGTGGCTACACAATAATCAGTTGCACACTCGGGTTCCGTTGGTTCTGCCACCGACGTCCGTCCGCCGGTCCAGGGGAATGCTGTGCGAGCAACCAGGCCCGCAGGGTGAGTGTTTTTTTAGGAGGGGGCGATTTTACGTAAAGCGGAACATTTCTCTGAATGTGTGCCAAGCGTAAATGTTCGGCCGTAGCCCCACCTTCTGTCACTTGGACACGCTTGCATACTGTCGGACATGCTATCGCAAAAGAGAACTTCCGGCGTTTGCTGTTCGTTTTTTAATCGATCAGAATTATGTTCCCACAAGCGGAACTCTTATACCTCCGCGGGTGTGGGGGTGCGTGCGCATCCATCGCACTCCTGTGGCGTGTGAATACTCTACGCAGGATCAGTGATATATTTCTGCGGTCACCGGAAAAGCTACGTTTTATCTGTTTGCAGATAATTGCCACAACCGCCCGTCGCCTTGACAAACTAATCTGAAATTGTGTACCCAAGTATTCTACTGTGAAAA
>OZ023208.1:22990561-23227403 GCA_963995525.1 Escarpia spicata
ACTGTGAAGGTCTAATCCCCAACAGGTTGGGTTCCTACACGTTGACGCCCCCTATTACGCCACGTAGTGCCCTCAACACGTTGAGCCCACTATGTATTGAGCCCTTTATACATTGACGCCCCCTACAACGCTAGCATAGTCTGGTAACAACACTTTGGGGACGGGGGGGGGGGGGGGGGGGGGAGGAGGGTGATGACTTAGCGATACTTGCTGAAGCGAGGAGAGTTCTATGGTCTACTTAAAGTGGCGCCAAATGGGCTAACTCTGCGTTGGTGGCTAAGACTAAGCAGGTTACAGTTACATCGCTATCTTCTCCAGATTAAACCCGTGTTGCCCCATTCCAATTAGTAGGTCCCGACTCTATAATATCATCTAAACTCTATAGATCTAAGCGTGGGGCGAACTCGCGCCGTTTCGACTGCCAACAGCGATGTTTTAGTAGAGCCCCCGTTGCCTTACTCTTTGTGGTGCCTCACGTGTTGGGCAGATTTTGAAAATGACGGTTGATCTGAAACTGATATTTTGATCGAGGGTTCCGTGTTGATTCTGTTTATCTCGTATACTGGTCTACGACGTAATCGACGCGTCACCCGCTTCGTAGAACTGTCGGCGCGACGGGTTCACTGCGGCGAGGCCCGCGGGGTGCCGGTGAGACTGGTGGGGGGAAGGAGGCGTAGGGCATCACGTGCGGACGGTCCGTTTCATGGGAAGATGGTCGGATATATGGATGGATGGATGGATGGAAGGAATGAGTAAATCATAGGCGTCGGAACCTGTGTGGCTGGGTGGAGGGGGCTAAGCCGCCAATATTTTGGTGGAGGCTGGAGACAGGATTAGCCCACTAATATTTAGGGAAGGGGGTAAGTAATAATACTACTGGGTACATTTTGGGATGCAATGGGGGGGGGGGGGGGGAGCTTAAAAGAGTTTTCTTTCGGAACATCATGGGAATGCAATTGGACGGTTTGGAAGAGCTTCAAATGTATGTTTAAAGACTCAAGGAGGTTTGGAGGAGCCATTGGAGGTTTCTGGTGAGCCTCACCCCCCCCGAATATTCTTCGTTCTTACGCCAATGATTTAAAACGAGTTCTGTTCGTGCAGCATACATCAATATTAGTCGTAACTACACAGTCACGCACACCCGACATATGCACGCACTTGGCCGGACCCCGGGGCCCACATGTCTCCCGTACACGTAAACACGTGCGGATCTATTAATTACACCAGCTCCGCTTATCAGTCGTCGCTCTCGTGTGGCGGCCATCGCGCCGGCGATCTCACCCGGCCCGGCACGCCATTATATATATTCATAATAAACCATATCAATTGGGGGGATGCTTAATCACCCCTGAATGCGTGCGCGCGTGCGCGATTCCGATTGGGGTGAGTGGGCGCGAGTAGGGTTTCGTTGGCCGGATGTGGAGTATGTCGGGGTCCGGGGTGTCAGTCATGCGGGTCTGTCACATACGGGTTAACCCATTGATGTTCCAGACACGGTGGACACATGAACGTACTAATTAGGCCGGTGTCTACGTGGGGATAACAACATTGTTGGGGGAGGGGGGGGGGGGGTGAAGGGGGAGGGGCATGAGTGACAGGTTTCTGAAGATCACGTGGTCACCACACTAACACACACACGCACACACATACACGCGCGCACACAAACATACATAAACGCGCAAACACACACACACACACACACACATACGCACACATACACGCGCGCGTCTATGTAACCCACATTAAAGACATCCCAGCTCGAAATTGGCATTAAATTTGAACCCACCCAGATTGACCGCAGTTGACGTGTTTTGCGTGTTGTGCAATAAATAGTTTGCGCGTTTTGATTGCTCTGTGGTCTTGCTCAATTCACGTGTGTAGCCTCGTGGCCGTGGGCGGAAGTGACGGATACCAAGTCTCGCTGTACACTGGTTCGGTTCATGTGGATACTGAGCCTATAAATAAACTGTTTATGCCACTCTATTTTATTTAGATCTCTGTTGCGACAATTTAGGTAGCACTCAATAGCCAACTATTCTACGAGCTTCGTGTCGTGATTTCGTGCATGTGTACATAACCGTCGCCCCGTATTGTAAAGGGAAAAGAATTTAAAAGAGTGTTCAAACTTCCCCCTTGAGCAGTACACCCCCCTACACGTCCGTGCGTCTCCCGGGCCGCGTCACACAGCTACGTGTGACAACGTACGTGTCAGAGTATGTGATTTGTTGTCGTCGCCTGTTACAGTCGCCCGTGTCAGTCTACAGCCCCTGGCAACGGCGTTGTAACGGGTACTGCATACCAGCATTAATGAAAACTTCTCACCTCAGTGTTAACAGGTACACCACGAGGAGCATAGATAGACGGTCAAACTATTATCTAAACGACGGAATACTTTCTACGTTAGGATATAAAAGCAATCACATACCCCCCGGAACGTTCTAAATCGCGCCATGGGGCGCTGTTCGTATCATAGTACGTGTCTGTGGGATTAAACCCGGGGCAGTGTCGTGGGACGGATGTATTTCGGGAAGCGATAACGACAGGGTGGAAACCAAAGCCGACCTAAAAGCGTGGCCCGCCGTCTACGTGCGCGCTTGAACGCAATATGAACCATCGGGCCTTTCACGCCGTCTCACGTCAGCTCATTTACATTTAGTGTGTACCGATGTTCCACCGGACATCCCCGCCGGGGTCATTCGCAGTTAATTCGCGCCGAAACCATCCCTAACGCTCGGCGGCGCGTCAACTCTTTAGCGCGCGAAAACTTGTATAGTCGCGTCTCGCCGTTAACTGCTCAACCCCGTCGTTAACGCAACCCCGGCGTGACCTAGTTCTCAAAGTTCGTAACCCGCCCAAGTGCTTTCACAACTGACGCCAGTGGCCACCTATGTCCACTAAAGCTTGACTAGTGGGGCCGTCTTACGTAACCTATCACCGGCGTGTTGTCATAAGGGCCTATAACGGAACGACAAGGCGGGGGGGATTGTAAAATGCACACGGGGGTTCGCGCGTGGAGAGATTCGGCGCTCCAGGGTCGTGTCATCCCACCTAAATCGCCCGCCCATGGTTACCGCGGCTAACTCGTTTAACACTCAACCGCCGGAGTGCGCACACCGGAACAAAAGGGTTTACGCCGATTGCAATTAAGTCGATCACTGCGTAATCCTGACCCCCGGTCGTTGCCCAGCAATGCCCCCGACGAAAGAATGATGTTGATTAAGACGATACACCACGCGCGCCGGAACACTGGACTAGGTCACGGTCGAGTGCTTCGACTTCTTTAAGCCTCTACCAACTGCGCAGTTGCCTAAGTCTTCGGAGGTCAGCAAACTCCGCGTTAAGTGCAACTTTGGCGTTGCCGTGTTTGCGTCAACCAGGGGCGACGTCGCTGCACCTCGGGTCGCACACCGCAGGCGATCCTACGCCTTCGAACACCGCACTTTGACAAACGCCCGTTCGACTTAAATTTAAATATAACGCAGGCCCGGAAGCATCAACGGCAGAGCAAACAGCTGGCTAGGGGGGCGGCGTCGCCGTCTCAGCCGGCGTTGCCGTGGCGGGAAACGGGCGGGTATGATATTATGTGCTGTAGGACGCGCGAATTGGGGTCAGAGCGTTGTTACCGGGACGAGAGACGCTATCGGAGGCGGTAGTGCGTGAAGCAAATGCGACTCGTCGGGCGATGCGGCCCTTTTGGCGGCAACTATGAATATATTTAGACGACATGCGTAGATACAGCGACCGGACATAGGGCAGACACGATCTATCTCCCAACTATTGCTGCCTACCCCCCCCCCCCTCTTACACGAATACAAACACAAACAAGCATGTTAAATTGATCGAATCTTTACTGTTTTCACTAGTATCAATCGTGTGTACAGGGCTGTACAAATATTTAAATATAACAATAAGCATGTATTCCAATCACACTGATAAACTGGAGCGACTGATGAGTGCTAAAATTAGATGTCGTGTTTTTAGTGACAGACAGTCGTGTACATAAAGATATTGCGTCATACGACCGATGGATATATATATATACATATATATACATATATATATCCACGGGAAGTCGTGTATATACATAATACCTAATATATTCCCTATTACACGTACTAAATTCTCGCTAGTCACCTCATCAGTTACTGCACCATCTCTTGGCCGATGACAACAATGACGTAATAGTAACGTGTATAGACAACCTGTCTATACGATTTCTTTGTAAACAACTGCTAAGAACATTCTGTTATAAAAATGTCAAAAACATATACAAAATGTTGTTTCTGTGACAATGAACGAGCTGATAAATTATGCAATGTTTTCGGTCACTAAAATACCGTCCCCCCCGCCCCAGCAGTGGGCCCACCTTCCTCGCCTCCTATAAAACGCTATGAATGTACAAATTTGCTATTACCGCCGTGGAATTTAATTTCGACAATATCATCCTTGCACAAATTTGCAACATTCGGTCGTCTCCGGTAAAAATGCATACGGTTGTCAACCCGTGCAGATTTAACCCTTTCCCTACCGTGCCACACCCCCCACTGTCTGTTTGCGCGGGCTGAAAATATACAATATTATATCTTTCACACAAACGTTTGAGCTATGTACACTGTCCGTCCCTCTTCGGGCTCATTCCCGCTATTTTTGAACTGTTTTCGTAGAAAAATGGCATTAAAATATATGATATATTCGCAATATAAACCAACTCTCTGTCCAACTACGTACGAAATGTTACCTACAGGCCAACGATCCATGTGGCTGCTGGCAAACTCGGCTAGTCATACCAGCCTAACGAGGTGCATAGAATGACTAAGCTAATAACGTACAGCAATAATATCTTCATATATACAGGAAATGTGCCGCACGTTTCTGTCCAAATATACAAAACTGCGGCTGACCAGTCCGAGCGGGCGAATAATCATCTCCACTCCGCCGCCAACGTTTGACAACACCGATAGATAAATATAGCTATTCACAATAGTTGGATAAATATATAATATAGATATATAATACAAAAGTCTATATTTACTGCGCAGCAGTGAACGACGCTAGACTCGTGCCGAGCCAGTCGTCATAGATCATCTCCGTCACTTCCGGCGTCGAGTAATCCAGGAGGTGTTCATCAGGGAACTCGAAGTGCGAGCCCTGGTCCAGCAGGGCGGCGGCGGAAGGCAGGGAGGACGGCGGGGTGGGAAGCGCGTCTAGGTTGATAAAGTCAGTGTCGGCGAGTCTCGCTAAATCCATATTATTCAGTTCCAGGTGGAAATTGGATGGCAGTTGAAGTAAATCCGTGAGATTGTCGAGATCGGCGAGTGAGTTGCTGTTGTCGATTATCGTCTGCGTTTGTTGCGACGGCAACGGCATCTGTTGCAGAGGTAGACACGGTTTGACGTCGACGGGCGAGCCGGGCCCGACTACCGTAGTCGTGGCCGCCGGGTCGAACAGGTCGTCGTGATAGAAGCTAGCGCTCTCGGGCGTCGCCGGCGACACCATGCTCGGACTGCAGGGCACCTTGGCGGGCGGCGTCAACTGGCTAACGGAGATCGGTACATGTCGGCTCGCCTTGATACTGTCCCGGAACTTTCGGTCGATCGTCACCTTCAGTTTGAGACGATCCCCCGCCTGACTCAGGTGCGACGTGTGAGTGGCGACAGTGGCCTTCGTCACCCCTCGCGACGCCACCCCTACTCCGGCCGACCTGTGGCGGTCAGCGGCCGGGGACTTGGACGATTTCGTTTTGCTGCTCTTACCGGACTCCGCCTTGGTCGGCTTCACCTTCTTGCGAGGTCGGTACTTGTAGTCGGGATACTCCTGCAGGTGCAGTAGCCGCAGCCGCTCGGCTTCCTCGACGAACGGGTGGCGGTCTTCGTCCGACAGGGTCTTCCATCGCTTGCCCAGTCGCTTGCTGATTTCCGCGTTGTGCATGTCCGGCTGCACGGCCGAGATCTTACGGCGCTCGAGTTGCGACCACACCATGAACGCGTTCATCGGCCGCTTCACGTGGTTCGTCGCCTTCTTGCAGTTCGTAGCGTCCGTGTAGGGCGTCGAGGTGCCCGGAGCGATCTGCATCGACCCGAACATGGCCTGTTTGCCACCGGCCGCCAACGTCGACGAGGAAGCAGCTCCGGCGGGATTGTTACTGTTCTGGGGAACCATCGCTGCTAATTCATTCCAGGCGTGCAGCGATATAGCGGCGTCTCCGGGTGTGCGTGAGTCGGTAAGCGGGTGACGCTGCGCGGTCGTCACAACTTCGTAGTACTATACACGTTCACCAGCGCGAGTTTCAGCGACGTCTGCCTCGCTAGCGCCAGCGCGCTGCCATTTAGCGACGCTCAGCCGCGTCACGTGGCCGTTCGACTTGCCCAATCGGCGCCAAGCGCATTCATGTGAGGCCACGCCCCCGGCTGCGGTGATTCGTCGGACGAATGTAAACAATTTATTCCGGTCAGCGAATATTTTACTATTAATGAGGGTCAATCGCAACGCGTGTATTGGGGCACAGCGAGCAGCTGGTTTTTGAGTGAATCGATTTTATGCAAACTTGACAATCTGTGATTGCGCCCAACAACCACCCCAACCGCCAAATACCCCGCCGCTGGGTACGCCGTTTTCGCCATGCCCACGTCAGAGCGGAATAAACGAGTACTCAATATTGTCACTAATCCGACTAGCTTCTGGGTAAACAAGCTGCCGCGGATCTAGGAAAGCAATTACATATCAGTGTATTAACCTGTATCTCATTCATAGCTCAAAGTTACTGGTATTTAGGTCTATTTTGCGCTGTTCCCGGGAATGCTAACGCGCAATATTAAACACAATTGAGGTGTGGTGGTCTAACAATTAGACGGACAACGGATTAACAAGTCGTTATTAGCACAATGTACTAAACATTAGCGCATTATTATTTTTTAATACTGTGGATTAAGCAATCGGTGTTAGATTGCCAATGACAATGTACTGGTGCGTGCGTGCGTGCATGAGTACATGCGTGCATGCATGCGTGCGCCCGCGCGTGCATCAGATACGACGTAGGTCCGCACAACAAATCGATAGGAGCAGCGCACGCGGTGGCGTTGAGCCGAGATCGCGAGCTGCCCGGACCGGGCTAGTCACCGCCACGAGGCGGGCGGGCGTCGGGGTTAACAGACGACAGGGTCACGACCCCGGCCTGCGACAGGAGGCGGGGTCGGTCGCGTGCCACACCACGGCACCCGTAGCCGACGGTGACACGCCGTACGCAGGCGCCACGCTGCGGCCACTGCGCTGACTAAGACGTGGGCTGCGGTACAGAAACCGGTGATGCGCAGCGAGATTAATAGTAGCCGTGACGGTGGACCCCAGTACAACTGTTACGTCCGGGTTTACGGCCCACGCGTAGCGACAGGAGAAAGTCGTACACAGATATTATGAAACATGACATTAAGACGACGTAGCGAGGTTGCTATGTCCGGTTGGAAACAATGATTCGTTATGTTTATGTGGGCCACAAATTGTGTGGGCCGCGACCAGTGGTTGTCAACAAACTGACCGCGGCTGTACGCCTATCGTTACACAGCAGTCACTGCAGTCAAGTAGAACAGAACGACTCATAGCCGTGAACTATCTATCGTGGAGTACATAAGCCCCCTAACCCATATAATAATAATATAATACATTTATTCGTCCTGTATATGTACAATTCAATTAAACACTGTCAAACCGATACATAAAATAGCGGGCAGTGAGAGCCGCTCGTCTTTGAAATGCATTTTCTATATTATCCAACACATCTTTTGCAAATTAAACTTGATTTGATAGTTTCTCATCCAGCCCTTCCTGATACTGGTGGTGGTTTTGAAGATTGGGTGATATCATAACAGTAGCTAGGCTTAATATCACAAAAGGGCGTGACATCAAGTTTGAATTGAGACAAGTCACAGTTTCCGAACGGAAAAACACAAACCATGTATCACCTTTAACGGAAGGACACACCCCGTGAACAACCTTTAACGGAAGGACAAAACCCGTGAACCCCGTTTAATGGAAGGAGTCAACCCGTGAACAACTTTAACGGAAGGACACAACCCGTGAACCACCTTTAACGGAAGGACACAACCCGTGAACCACCTTTAACGGAAGGACACAACCCGTGAACCACTTTTAACGGAAGGACATAACCCGTGAACACGCTTTGACTGAAGGATAGGCCTACAACCCATGAACCTACTTTGGCAAAGTTGCTTCCCCGGGTATTCACTAGAGGGCACCGTGACTCGCTTCCCGCCCGCTCAGCCCCTGTACCCCGCCAGCCGCCCTGCCTCATCCCACAACCGCTACCCACTCACTGGAATGCAACCGTTGGAGTCGTTATTGAACACATTAAATACGCTAGTCGCAAAGTCGATCATATGGATTGTCTTTAATGATCCATTCCCAGATCAATTTGTAATACTGTGTTCATTCTACAAACTTCTATAATACTTATAAATACCCCGCTCAAACTACTGACTTGGGAACCTTGACTTCTACGACTTCTTCGACAATCGCCAACTTTTATGACGTCGCAGTTGTCAGTGTGATTAATGAAAATTAACCCAGAATGCTTTGCGTGGAGCATAAAGTTGCTCCTTCGTCTCGTTTAGCCATCGCGAATCCTGCTATTTTATGTTCCGGTGTGTAGTGCGTTAATAGTTTAAATTAATGTGTGCAGTCTTTTTAATGAAAAGCGGTCTTTTAATCGTATAAATATAGATGTATGTCGATACATCTAGTAGTTGCGAAAGCCAACTGCCGAGCGGACATTTTAACGCCAATATTTTGAACTTGGCGGTCGGTCACGAAACGACAACGAAACACCTGCATCACTTTTGTCCACTGGTATTGCGCCGTAGCCTTTCCCAGATACCTCCTCATAATCAACAACTGTCTCTAGCTAAATCGGGGTTTCCAGCCATCTTTTTAGCTGATTTGATGACATTGACACTCGCACGAAAACCGGCAAACTTGTCATGTAAACAAACCGGACGTGAGTTGAGCCCAGCCGAACTGAACGCAGGTTGTCGGTCGTCTATCTGTTTACCTGTCTAATACGTTTGTCGTATATGTCAATTTTGTTGACATCTCGTCAAAGCTCATCTATGTCGTCATTGCACTATGTCTAAGCTTTGTCGTCGTCTCGTCACTTCTCAATTCAATCGTCATCTCGTCATTTCTCAGCTCTGTTGTCATCTCGTCACTTCTCTGCTCTCGTCACGTCCCAGCTCTTGTTGTCATCCTGTTACTTTTCATCTCAGTCGTGATCTCGTCACGTCTCTGATCTGTCGTCATTTTGTCACGTCTTTGATCTGTCATAATCTCGTCAGTTCTGAGCTCCGTCGTCATCTCCTCTCTTCTCAATTCAGTCGTCATATTCTGTTGAAATCTCAGCGTTGTCGTCATCTCGTCACTTCTCTGCTCTCGTCACGTCCCAGCTCTTGCTGTCATCCTGTTACTTGTCATATCAGTCGTTATCTCGTCACGTCTCTGATCTGTCGTAATCTCGTCAGTTCTGAGCTCCGTCGTCATCTCCTCTCTTTTCAGCTCAGTAGTCATCTTTTGTTGAAATCTCAGCTTTGTCGTCATCTCGTCATATACCCGTCTTGTCATCATTGTTTCCTCTCACAGGTGACGTTCGTTCACGGTGTCGCCACAGTCCGTACTGTGTTAATCCGACCGCACGGACTTCCAGGTAATGACAGGTGGCGTCCCGCTTCCGTTATGGCGCTTACACTAGCCGGAAAAGATGTTCGCAGGTGTGTCTCCTACTGGTAGGCCCTATATGTGTCACTGGGTGACTCGGGAATATGATCAAGTCAGGACACGTTTCTTTGTCAAATCATTTTGTTTATGATACATACGTAAACGGAGTTAGATAGGGATGTTAACACTTGCTCTTTCGATAGCTCTCTTCACAGTATCTCTCCATCTTAATTATCTGTTCCACTAGTTCTTCCACGCCGCATTGTCTGTCTTCACTCATTCTCGACATAATATTGCCCATCGCAATCTTCTTCCGACTCCTTTCATTTTCAGTTGTTTATTTATTCCTTTTAATCTCTCAATTCCCCCGGCTTCCTCCAGTCTTCGCGTACCACATAATTATTCTTCTGAATTCGGACCCGGTTCCTCTCTGTTGTAGGGTGCACGCTGCTTCTCTTGTGGTTTCTCCGTCAATACCAGTGCCCACACCCCATATGTAAGCTGGTGCCGCACTTCGTAGACCTTTGCCTTCAGATGTTTCTTTTACGTTCTGCCTGCTCACATCGGTGTGACATTGGGATGCTGTAATAGGCACAACTAAGGCATGGAAATTGAACAATTTAATATAATTATTATATATGACATGACATGACACGCCAAATCGTGACTGAGTGAACGGATTAGCTGTCGTTCTACCGGGGTGAAACATGAACGAGAGGATGTATACACTTCGTGTCGTCGAGTCGCACACTTGACCAAGTCACGACCGGACCACGCCTCTTATAATAGAGGCGGCAGGCATTTCATTAAAACACAATTTTTGAGCGTGTTTACACCGCTATTTATCGCTGTAGAACGTGGGTTGACTGTGTTTGTTTAGCACAATAACGCCGTTGCTAGTGCCTGTCTAGAAGGACTAGAGACACTTTGAAGATAGTTACGTCTCATCGATGACTTTCCGTGTAAAACCAACCCGACGGCGACGACAGACTTGCGGTGCTCGTGGTATCGACTCGCCTCGGGTCGACCGCCGAAGAAACCTTCAACTCAACCGAGCACATGTAGCACTTATTGACTACAACCGGCGAACAGGAATCCAAGCGCATTTGTGTCTTTGAACTTCCGCCACTCGACGGAAGCGGGACGAATTATGGCAACTGAGGCATATTGTATTGGATGATTGGTTGTTTTATTGCGTCCAGAAAAAACGGCGGTTTTATACGAGACACATATTATCTAAGCTTATGTCTATCGTGTACAACTCGGTGCC
Source organism: Escarpia spicata (assembly GCA_963995525.1). Lineage (NCBI taxonomy): Eukaryota > Metazoa > Annelida > Polychaeta > Sabellida > Siboglinidae > Escarpia > Escarpia spicata. Next base: position 23,001,552 of record OZ023208.1, read on the forward strand.
ACCGACAGAACACGACGCTGTCTAATTAATCTAAATATAAGTGTCGTCTATAGATAGCAACTGCCCAGTTAATGTGACCCGAAATAGACAACTACAAATTTACGAGTCGGCCACAATAGCACATTGTATACTAAATAGGCCCTTATAACAGGTGGTAGTCCTATATATACGGAGGATTTCGACGAACAGAAAAATTAAACGACACGTTGTGCGCTGTTACGTGGGTATATACCTGCTGCAAACAAATAGGGCTGCGAACTGCCAATATATATCATACTGATATCACAAGCGTAATATATGTTAACATGTATGTTAATATTATTAACAGACACCATCGTCAACACTGCTTCTTGCCATTTCCAATCAACTCGGCAGCCTTGCTGTAGATGAATCGTTACGTGGAGGGATCTAACATATCGGAACTTCTGGCAAATATATGAAATATTCAAGTTCAAGAGCAGCGTCGTATGGTGACTTTTTGATCAGTCATTTTGATACACTTTCTCACGCTCGGACGAGAGGTGGAGCACGCGTCACCAGGGCAACGCTTCCAAGACGACACGCGTCGCCCGCAAGGGGGGAGGCACCGAGGCGACACGCGACGCTCATTGACGGGACAACGGCTAACGGTGTTTATTGTATCGGGCACGCGACGCCGGGTAATCTAAGAGCCCTTTAACGGGGTTCAATTATCGACGAGGTCGCGAGACGCCATCTGGAGCGTCAGTGAACGAGTGCTTGCCCCGATGTCCGCCCTTGTTACCCGGCGTCACCGGAAGGACGCTGGCACAGCGGACGTAACAACCAGACATTAGCACGTCACGTCCCCTTCCTCCCATCCCCGTCTCCCTGGGTGTCACCCGGGCGCTGGCACGCGGGAGGCACTCGCAACACTCGAAAAGGGATCTGTAAATAAAGTTACATTTAGTCTGTTATTCCAGCCAAAAACAATACTTTTATGAGATGATCACAGAAACAAAACAATGTTCACCAATGCATATGCACGAACGCACGCACGCACTCATGCAAGCAAGCACGCACGCACGCCCACACACACACACGAACACACGCATTAGCACACACGCACGCACTCACACACCGCACGCACGCACGCACGTACACACACACACGCACGAATTAATTCAAGATGAAAGTGTTTCCATACAACCCGCGCGTTGTGCTCCTCCAGACCAAACGACAGCAGCGTCTACAACTACAGACGCCATTTCGTCTTCTCCCTTGTCGCGACAGATACACTGAATGCGAATAGCATTCTTTGACGAGTATTGTTCCGATGTTTCTCAAACTGATTTTGCTTAATAAAACATCAAGTACCACTCACGTCTAGTCTGTCCATGTAAAATAAAAGCTTATTCAGTCTACAAATATAACATGTAGGACTACAACAAATTCCTATTGTAAAAGTATGCCTGTCCTCAGTTCCCATTACTTTACGTGCAGTGGACGTCAATGCCGTTCATTGGTCACTGGCGCGGCAATTACTGAAGGGAATTTATCAAACCTTCCAGTAATTATAATTATATATATATATATGTATATATATACACACACACATATATATATATATATACACACACACACACACATATATATATATATATATATACATTTATATATTACCCCGTCCTGTATTTAATAAATTACCTCCAAATGCCAACTATTTATAGGGCCTATATAAATTGTAGCCTTATAAAACTCGGTAAGTCACACTGCACTCCGAATATCAACTAGCTGACTGTAAATTGTAGAAACAGCAAAATTACCACTGTTGCGCGTGTGCAGATTTTTTTGGTAAACGACCGAGACAGTGTGCCCGTTCTATGAATAATAATTAGCATTAGCATATTTGCCCCCGATAAGCGCCTATCCCGCCGACAACACCTGCCCGCGTCTGACAGCGACACACGCCACTCTGTCAAGACAAGCCGCTATCAACATTACATCTCGCATTCAGCCTTGTCGCTTGAGTGGAAGACGGCGGGCCCCGAATGAAAGCGGGGGTCAGACTCGGGCCGACCTGGGGCGCTCCTAGCGTAATTTACTTTCGCACTTTTTCACGACGCGTCACGCGCCCGACCAGGCTGGCTGAAAGGCGGCACGCGCCACAAAGGCGGCGTGAATACGGCGGCAACTATCGCGGCACGCGACACCGCCTCGCAGCCAGCGACACTGCCGAGAATCACAAGTTTAATCGACGCACGATCGCGTTGTCAATATGATCCGTCGAGCGACGTAATCTCCAATAAACACGGCGTCCTTTCTAGTACGCACGGCGAGCTAGGCTGTCGGCCATGGGTCGTACTAGACATCAGCAGGTGGCCGCAATAATAACCGTTCCCGCATGATGGCACGCGACCGACGCCAGCTGCCCCGTCTACCAGCCAATCGGAGCGCGCGCCCGCTGAAAAACAATCCCCATTAAGCTGAGACCCCCGTTGTTGTGGCCGCTTTTTTTCTCGTGCGGAGTCGCCCCGGGCGATGTTCCCCGTGTCGGGTGCCGTTACACGGATCGTCTGCCGGTAATTTCGATAATTAATTCGCCCTTCGCGTCTGAATGACGCGTTTCTTTTGAATGTCGGTGTCACTTGTACATAGCGCGTGACAACTGGACCCCGTCCCCCACTTCACACCACGAATGCTGCGTAGGGTCTACGTAGTTTACCGAAAATAGACTAATAAAATAGGGCGGCAGGCCGCACAAGCAGTAAAAATACTATAAAGTGACATCCCAATGATACACCTTAAATAGAAATGTAACTATTCGTTTTTTTTCTCATTTATTGGAAGTTAGACTTTCTTAGTAGTGTCTAGCCTTACAACCTTTTTTGTTCGTTTATACAGACTGTAGTTTTGTTTAAATAACCGGACAAACTGTTATACCCCTTTTCTACATTAGTTTTTATTTCTGAACTAAAACGGGGACAAGTGGCGCTAAATATTGGGGTGTATTAGCCAACCTAACAATCAAAGTTAATTATTTGGATAATTTTACATGCGCACTCTTTTATTAAATTGATTGCGCACATTACATAAAACTCCCATCGCAGCAAGTTTAGCTCATCGCAAATTTTCGGTGATATTCAGTAACAATGCAATGTGTGGATAGTTTATAAATATGCCCAGACGGTTAAACTAAACAGTGTGTGATTTTATTAAAATCATCTTCATAATTAACATTTATCTATCTTCTAAATAGAGATGAACAAAATGTCATTGTGAAAGCATTTAGAAACTCTTCACAAACTACACATTTGGACGAACCGAATTCGCAATAAGTTAATCAATTGAGAAGGTAACTTTAAATGATGTAAAAAGGCATCTTAAAATAGTGTGAGGATGCACCTTTAAATTAATTGTGAAGGCTGTTTTAACCGATATTTCTCACCAAGTCGTACCGCTAGTGGTTTCTTTCATTTATCCTATCTATGTAGACCAGATAGCAGGCATTCAAATAACTTGGAGATTGAGCTATTTATTTCGACAGAAATCAAATCAGCAAATAATACTGCATGGCGTCTGATAATATTGAATCACCATCGCCATGGCCAACATGGAACACAGTTTCTGATCATTTTTATGATAAACACCGACAGAATCAATGCCTTACAATTCGTCCACGTGGCCGCATCCGATTTGATAGAAATAGCGACTTTATATGTGCATGATTCAGCAAACCGTTAACACTCCAACGAAAGGGGTGACACATTAATAATAAACGCCTCCCCGTGGGCATTTCCGATATTTTATCATGTCAATCGTTATCGATTCAATCGTCGTGTATCTCCATATCTGTCGGTGCGTGCCACGCGTCTGACCTGTCAAGTCGATTGTCTAGGCCTGACTTTACAGGGGGTACGGCGGCGGGGGGGGGGGGGGGGGGGGGGGGGGGTTCGGCGACATTCTCCGCACATATGGCGGGTGCTGGCGGCAACCAATAACGGGACATCGTAGACTGCGTGGTCTTCGGGTAATAACAGGTTCACGGAGTTCGCCTTTTGATATCTCGCCGCCACGTGCCTGTATTTGTTGCCAGCAGGCGACAGGTGGCCGCGAGGAAGGACAGGCTCGATTCTTTTAGGTGGCTATAGTGTTCTGGAGGGTGTTGGTGTAGTGTTCTGGGGGGGGGGTTGGTGTAGTGTTCTGGGGGGGGGGGTTGGTGTAGTGTTCTGGAGGGGGGGGTTGGTGTAGTGTTCTGGGGGGGGGGGGTTGGTGTAGTGTTCTGGGGGGGGGTTGATGTAGTGTTCTGGGGGGGGGGTTGGTGTAGTATTCTGGAGGGGTTGGTGTAGTATTCTGGAGGGGTTGGTGTAGTATTCTGGAGGGGGTTGGTGTAGTGTTCTGGAGGAGGTTTGTGTAGTGTTCCGGTAGGTGTTGGTGTAGTGTTCTAGGGGGAGTTGGTGTAGTGTTCTGGGGGGAGTTGGTGTAGTGTTCTGGGGGGAGTTGGTGTAGTGTTCTGGGGGAGTTGGTGTAGTGTTCTGGGGGGGGGTTGGTGTAGTATTCTGGAGGGGGGGTTGGTGTAGTGTTCTGGGGGGGGGGTTGGTGTAGTGTTCTGGAGGGGTTGGTGTAGTGTTCTGGGGGGGGGGGTGGTGTAGTATTCTGGAGGGGTTGGTGTAGTATTCTGGAGGGGTTGGTGTAGTGTTCTGGAGGGGGTTGGTGTAGTGTTCTGGAGGAGGTTTGTGTAGTGTTCCGGTAGGTGTTGGTGTAGTGTTCTAGGGGGAGTTGGTGTAGTGTTCTGGGGGGAGTTGGTGTAGTGTTCTGGGGGGGTTGGTGTAGTGTTCTGGGGTGTTGGTGTAGTGTTCTGGGGTGTTGGTGTAGTGTTCTGGAGGGTGTTGGTATAGTGTTCTGGAGGGTGTTGGTATAGTGTTCTGGAGGAGGTTTGTGTAGTGTTCCGGTAGGTGTTGGTGTAGTGTTCTAGGGGGAGTTGGTGTAGTGTTCTGGGGGGAGTTGGTGTAGTGTTCTGGGGGGGAGTTGGTGTAGTGTTCTGGATGGGGTTGCCGTTGAATCCCAGCAGGCAGGTGGTGGATGTTTCCAACACAATGACGGTTTGTTCAACTAGGTTGCGTTCAGACAAAAAAATATGTTTTTAAAACTATGCATCCAACACCAAGCAGTATTCGTGGAGGCCAGTTTCACGGCCCATTCAATTCGCCTAAAATCTACGATGTCAGCACTGATCTGTTTGAGTGTTTAGAGACCTTTGTATGCCAGCGATTAAATCAAGTCAATGCAATACTTGTTCGAAGGCTGCCTCCAAGGTTGTCGTATAACACGGCCATGCGCTTTCACGGAAACCGAATTAATCGCGCGGTCAAACAAGTTGTGACTTACGTCACTTCTCTTGACGCAAGTCCACGTTAGGGCTAGACGCCATTTAAAAATCGATACTAGTTAGGCCTATACGTGCGCAAGGTGTATACGTACCGGCAAACGTATTCCAGTGTAAGTTAAATCATTGTATGCGTATTTATTCATGACCATTTAATGTTACATATAAATTACAATCAAATCAAATTTATTTATACACCCCATATATGTACAAAGCAGATTCAGGGGTGTTTATAAACTAAAATATGGTGTAAGAACAGTCATTATAATACTACTATACATGTGTTACATGTGCTAACAGAACTACACATTTCATTTATTATGTGGGCCATATATATCATTAAGATGTACATGTATCATTTATTGTATGTATTTAAAAATACAATAAATTACGAAAAAGCCTGATTAAAGAGAAATGTTTTCAGGTCTCTCCTAAAACGTCCAGAGTCGCGTTGGCTTCTTAGCTCATGCACATGAAAATGCGCGTCGGCCGTACCGTTCCAGGTTAACCAAACTTTCACAGAAACAACAGTAAAACTGCACTGCGATCTCCTCGTTAAAAACAGGTAAAATACAAAAGTTGCCCGGAGCTTACAAGTGCAGTCACATGCAGGCGCGACCAATAACAAAATCCACGCACCACAACGTGGTACGCACCAATAAAATCCAAAGAACGAAATCTGCTGTAGTTATATATTTAGTTCTTCCGGTAGTAGGGCCTACAATTTTTTTAAATTATATTACGATATGTTTTCTCTTGACGTGCACAGAGCAAGAACAGACGTTTCGTTAAAGCGAGCCGACGGAGTGAAGCCCTCCACGACGTCACAAATAAATCTAAGTGAACAAACGTTTGCTGTCCGCACTTTTTGAATAGTTTGGGGTAATTGTGTATTTTAAACTGTTATCGACGTTAAATGAATTAACACGAGAACTAGTCAGCACTTGCCTGACACCGGTATACCCACGCTCCGTGACAACAGTCACGACGCAGTCTTGCATTATTTCGATTATGATATTTCGCATATTTATTCAAGTCAAGGTAGATACTCGAAGCCATCAGATCGCTGCACGCTACAATATTATATAAATAAGAAATAACGACGAGTAGCGTTGAGTGCCTGGGAAGATTGCCTGGAAGTCGTTTGAAAGATGACCCTGTGGACGACGCAGTGCGGACAATAACTGGCGCCGCGGGCCGAGTTGACAGCGGTGACGACAGCTGCATGCGTGCGTCGTACGTGACTGTTGACTTGGCGTCTCTCTCTCTCTCTCTCTCTCTCTCTCTCTCTCTCTCTCTCTCTCTCTCTCTCTCTCTCTCTCTCTCTCTCTCTCTCTCTCTCTCTCTCTCTCTCTCTCTCTCTCTCTCTCTCTCTCTCTCTCTCTCTCTCTCTCTCTCTCTCTCTCTCTCTCTCTCTCTCTCTCTCTCTCTCTCTCTCTCTCTCTCTCTCTCCCCCTCCTTCTTTCCGTCCGTCCGTCCGACCGCTCGTCCGTCCGTACCCTCCCCTCTCTCTCTGTCTTCACGTCATCCACGTAGAAGGACGATCAGGTGCGGATGTTATCCAGTAATCAATGACATGTATGTGATAATTGGTCACTGGTCACATATTGCCGGAACTTGTTTACATATAATATAGATGAAACGAATGGAATGTTTTCGCGCTTTGGTTGGACATTTCATTTTGCTCTTAACGAACGATTTTATTCCAATAACACTTTATATTAAAATATAGTTTAAGTTATTTCCACGCACATTTGATGTGATGGTTCTGTGCAAACGCGGCCGTGAATTAACGACTACTTTGAATGTAACGGAATAATCGGCTGATGTAGAGCTACTCAGACGCGGCTCGTACGGACACGACGGGGCAACGGCTTCTCCACGGCACCGACGGGACAACGGCTCCTCAACGGCACCGGGGGGAGATCAAGGCGAGTATCTTCGGGCGCCGACACGGGTAATCTAGGCGTGTCATTGGCGTGTGAGAGCATTAATGCTCACCCGCAGAGCGAAATTGCGTAATCCCAGTTACATAACAGGAGGACCGGGAAACTAGGTCACACGGTGTAGCCAAGCCTGCAACCAGCGGCCCGGTGATTGACACACGCATAGGTGCAGCAGCCAGGAAGGAAGCAGGGAGAGAATAATAGGCGTAATTACGTCAGCGGGCATGACGCTGACGTCGTGACGAAAACAAATCAAACTCGGCTCATTCTTTAATCAATATCACTTCATACATCGTTCAAACACTGGTCGGGTTCCACTAGCGTTCAGTGACCTTCACTGGCGTTCTGCAGGACTCTGTTGACCCAGCTATTCCAACTGCCTGTCACTGTCCAGTGAGTACGCCATGACGCTGACTTTGTTTCCATCACTTGGAAAGGACATTCGTTTGGCAGCGGGATCAGTGGCTCATCTCACTGTAACGTCAGACTTCTGCAAGGAAACATATACCAAGGTTAACATTCAATAGTTTTGTTCACGATATGTGGAACGATGAAAACAGCGAAGGCATTAGCATCACAAGCCTGTGACGTCATCACAGAAGCCTGTCACGTCATCACAGAAGCCAGACTGTCAGATCATTAGAACACTCTCAGATCATCATATAATCTGTCAGATAATCACAACACCTGTCAGATCATCACAGCACCTGTTAGATCATCATAGAACCTGTCAGATCACCAGACACCCAGATCGTTTGAAGACATAGGGACACACCAGGCAGCTCTTCAGCGTATTCAAATAGCATCAACACAACTTGATTGAGGATGAACCCGCCGAGATACTCCAAGTGCGATGATACAACCGGGCTTCACGAAGCCTTGCCACACCCCAGCAAATGACAGATGTCCGTGTTATTAGGGTCAAAGTAGCAACGTTTTAGCACGCTGATATGTGATCTATATAGCCACAAGTGCGCAGTCAGCACGAACCAGTGTTGGCGTCTCTCTGTCTTGTCCCTCGCGACACTCGGAATCAGATGGAAACTCTACCAGAGCTCGACAATAGTTGGGCCTCGCGGACACAGAGCATTTCTATTGACACGCTTTTTCTTGAAGTCGTAAGAAACACAAAGATTCCACGTGGATGAGCTGGCAAGCGTCTTATCAGATCACCGATGAACACAAGACATTAGATAGAATCTTATCAGTTTCTGAATGAAGAAGGCGTTTCGAATGACCTCCACAGTCATGGCTTTCTATGAATTGAGAACACATTTGCCAACACGCTGTTTGCTTAATGTGATGTTTTCGTACACAGAACTTGTCTGTGATAGTGGCCGGGCGAACTGAAGAGTTAAACATTGTAGTTTGGGGTGAACAGATGTGTGTGTTGCGTGGTGTTGCGTGGTGTTGCGTGGTGTTGCGTGGTGTTGCGTGGTGTTGCGTGGTGTTGCGTGGTGTTGCGTGGTGTTGCGTGGTGTTGCGTGGTGTTGCGTGGTGTTGCGTGGTGTTGCGTGGTGTTGCGTGGTGTTGCGTGGTGTTGCGTGGTGTTGCGTGGTGTTGCGTGGTGTTGCGTGGTGTTGCGTGGTGTAGCGTGGTGTTGCATTGTGTTGCGTGGTGTTGCGTGGTGTTGCGTGGTGTTGCGTGGTGTTGCGTGTGTTGTGTGCATGCGTGCGTGTGTCTGCGTTGTGTATGTGCATGCATGCATGTGTGTGTTGTGTGTGTGTTGTGTGTGTGTGTGTGTTGGGTGTGTGTGTGTTGGGTGTGTGTGTTGGGTGCGTGCGTGCGTGCGTGCGTGCGTGCGTGCGTTCATGCATACACACGTGCATATGTTCAAATGAGTCTACCACGTGACCTGTCAACTCGCTCCAGAAGCTGGCTGTGAGAGTTATGATGATAGATGATCTCGCTCTACAACTTTATCATACCTTCCGTTTTCGACCATTTACAAAAACCACTTGCAGCGCCGTAATTAAAAAACTTGTGTTCATCGGTGATCTGATAAGACGCTTGCCAGCTCATCCGCGTGGAATCTTGGTGTTTCTTATGTCTTCAAGAAAAAGCATGTCAATAGAAATGCTCTGTGTCCGCGAGGCCCAACTATTGTCGAGCTCTGGTAGAGTTTCCATCTGATTCCGAGTGTCGCGAGGGACAAGACAGAGAGACGCCAACATTGGTTCGTGCACTTGTATCTTTCGTTCTGACTGCGCACTTGTGGCTACACACATCACAAGTGAACACATTACCCACTGCTACTGCTGAACCTTGTCCCTTTGGTCCTCTTATTCTAAACTTTTCCATATCTCTCTATATAAATATATCTCTCTATTTCTTCCTCTCCCCCTCTCTCCATCTCTCTGTCAAGACTAAAGACTTCTTTGAAATTACCTCTTTTGTATATCTCTCAAGACAAATGGGCTCCTTGATTTACATATATATTTCTTTATCATCAATGTTAATACTAGTTCCTGAACAAAACTCTCTCTTCCTCTCCCGCCCATCAAACTTTAACAAACTGCTCAGCTGCAACTTATCATGTAAATAACATGTTTTCTTAGTAAAACAAATGTTTAAATATATTTACTACCACTGCTTAATTACAACTTACAGTATGAATTACAGGCGTTCTTATGGAAACAAATGTTTAAATACGTCTACTGACATGGCAATCTGCAGTGATGCTGGTCAAAGTGCTGTAGCAGGCAGTAAACTGATAAGTAACCAGGCTGACCAGTCTGACTGCTACATGAACTATGGCCAACAAACCGAAGATACACTGCCTAGCAATACATATCACATGACAAACCGAGCAAAACTGCACCTCATCAGCACCTTTCTTACTGCAAAATTACTGATATTAACCAAAGAAAAATAATGGAGAATTGAGGAAAAAGCAGATATCGCAAACATGAAAACCCAGCAACAAATATTGGCCACCAACTATGATGAAAGCATTAATGAATTAAGCCGAAGTACAAACTTTACATAATTATATTTTTTCACACATAACTCATGCATTAGAAAGACAACAAATTACGACTAAAATATATTTCTTCAAAATGTTTTATTAACAAAATATTTTAATGTAAATCATGCTACAGGAAATGCAATTGTCAATAAATCGTGTTTGCCAATCTACGTGGTTACTTGGTAAACTATTGCTCGAGACGGGCCTAAAATGCCTGTGATGTTATTACAGCAGACAGTATGAGGTAAACATGTTGTTAAGGACAAACACATCAAGTGAACACGCAGCATGACACCGGACCTCGCTCGACATTCCTAGAAAGCCTTGATGCAAAATCAATACGCTGGCAATAGTGTGCGTGTGTGCATGTGTGCATGTGTGCGTGTGTGTGGTGTGTATGTGTGTGTTTGTGTGCTGTGTGTGTGTGTGGGTGTGTGTGTGCGTGTGTGTGGTGTGTATGTGTGTGTGTATGTGTGTATGTGTGTGTGTGGGTGTGTGTGAGTGTGTGTGTGTGCGTGCATGTGGGTGTGAGTGTGTGAGTGTGTGTGAGTGTGTGAGTGTGTGAGTGTGTGAGTGTGTGTGTGTGTGAGTGTATGTGTGCATGCGTGTGTGAGTGGATGTAAGTGTGTGTGTGTGTGTGTGTGTGTGTGTGTGTGTGTGTGTGTGTGTGTGTGTGCGTGCATACGTGAGTGTGTGTGGGTGCGTGCGTGCGTGCGTGCGTGCGTGCGTGCGCGCGATGTGTGTGTTGTGAGTGAGGGATCAACAGAAACAAGAGGACAATTTGGGAAAGTTGACGGTGCACCCCAGGACACCCCAGTGATCATCGGAGGCAGAACAAAAACGTTTGACTAGGAAACGAAGGCGACGCTGTAAAAGATACCATTCCTGAAAATTCCAGGCAATTGGTGTTTTTCATATTTACGTTACGTTTGGGGTGTGATTTCACCAGCAGGATAATGACAGCTTGCCTCATATTTTCGATTACGTACGACTGTCGGATAACATAACCTAGACAAAACATAACCTTGACGGTACTTTGAGGTGTAGCTGTGGATTGCTGAGGTTGATGGGACCACAGCTATAAATAATGAACTGGTGTCTCAAGATTTACCAGGTCCTTCAGTGTAGAACAGAACAATGAATGTTTCCAGGAAAGACACCCCCCCCCCCCCCGGTTTGGATGAGCTGTTTCCCCAGCAATATCAATAATGTCAGCTCACCACTTTCAATCCAGAAGCACTACACCAATCGGTGGGTGATTAGTTCAGACTAATGGACAGATAGGACATTGTGTTTGTGTTTCCAGCAGCCACCACAATTACTTCACAGTAATTTATCACTTCTGTTTGTCCTCCCTTTCACCCTCAGCAAAGCCAATTAATTAACCATAAATGTTGTCTGGCATAATAATTCCCAAAGCAAATGGACAGGCTCTATGGTGACGTCATTTGCATATTATATCCTGCAGTACCTGCGACATAGCTGAGGCGATCCACGCATCCGTAGTAACATTTTACGCAGAGCACAAACTCCTGTGAGAAGGTCAAATATGTTCACACTCCATAAGAAACGAACCTGTGCACTCTTGGGTCTAATCTGAGATTCTCATTAATTCTGACTGTCTTATTATGGTAAATGTAGACATGATTTATGAAGACCTATTTGCTTGTGTGGCCAGAAGACAGGGGCTTCTGCAGCCAGTGACTCTCACAAGATCCTTAAGGACCATTGGATGACTCTAAACAGACCTCGGGAGCATCTCGAGGACCACAAAATGACTCTACACAGACCCTGACACTTCCTTGAGAACCACTGTATGGCTTTAAACAGACCCTGGCACCTCATAAAGGACCACAAAATAACTCTACACAGACCCTGGCACCTCACTGGGAACCACTGTATGGCTTTAAACAGACCCTGACACCTCTTAAAGGACCACAAAATGATTCTATACAGACCCTGACACCTCCTTGAGAACCAATGTATGGCTTTAAACCAACCCTGGCACCTCTTAAAGGACCACAAAATGATTCTATACAGACCCTGGCACCTCATTGAGAACCACTGTATGGCTTTAAACCGACCCTGACACCTCTTAAAGGACCACAAAATTATTCTATACAGACCCTGACATGTCCTTGAGAATCACTGTATGGCTTTAAACCGACCCTGGCACCTCTTAAAGGACCACAAAATGATTCTATACAGACCCTGGCACCTCATTGAGAACCACTGTATGGCTTTAAAAAGACCTTGGCACCTCTTAAAGGACCACAAAATGATTCTATACAGACCCTGACACCTCCTTGAGAACCACTGTATGGCTTTAAACAGACCCTGGCACCTCTTAAAGGACCACAAAATGATTCTATACAGACCCTGACACGTCCTTGAGAACCACTGTATGGCTTTAAACTGACCCTGGCACCTCTTAAAGGACCACAAAAGACTCTACGCAGACCCTGGCACCTTCGTGAAGACCACCGGATAAGCTTCCATCATCACCGCAGATGAAGGTGTCAGTGTTGTGAGTTGACATGAAATAGACATATGAGAGGGGAAGAGACTGCCTAGTCTGATGACCACAGTGTCACACATGTACCAAGGACACATTAGAGAGACAAGCTGACTTGGCATTCTGGGTGGAGTAGCCAAGCAGGACTTGTGCGGGCTCATCCATAACTGAACTCAAGCATGGGTCATCAAGTCTTCTAACGACTTTACTCTGTAGACCCAGTTAGTACAGCTAGTACAGTTAGAACAGTTAGTACAGTTAGTACAGTTAGTACAGTTAGTAATTTAGATGATGTCAGCAAAACAGAAAATACAGTCACTATATTTATAATAATACACCTACAAGGTAGTACATGGACTTAACAGGGGATAAAGACACTGATCTTATGCCTACACCTGTCTCTAGTCAGGACATCTGGCTGTCCTATAATCACCTGTACAACTGTTTCTCATTAGGACATCTGGCTGTCCTAAGATAGATTCTACACCTATTGTCCCCTACCCGCTGTTGATATCAGATAGACATCAGCCGGTTGTTGTTTGTCAAATATAATTGCTACAGGTTTTCTATCAGCAAACGGAAGACGTCTGATCAAACAGGTTGATAGACGTCATTGAGGGTATTAAACTGCTGCTCTTGTTGGTGATACAATCAGAGGAGAAGGGCTTGACTTGATTCGCAACAAGGGTTTGGGCAATGGCATCTGTTTCAGGGTTGTCGATTACAATTGCACAGTCTAGGATCTGTCTTGGCACCGGTTACAACAGGTACACACAAGGTGTATCAACTTACTAACCTCTTCTTAGGAAGCCACACTAAGAAACCAGGTCAAAGATAAGGAGATACAGTCTACTCTAAAGCACATCAGTAGGCTGAAAAAGAATATAGACAGTTGTCAGTGACACCTGTGTATAGGGTCTATAACTCAAGTTGTCAGTGACACCTGTATGTAGGGTTTATAACTCAAGTTGTCAGTGACACCAGTATATAGGGTCTACAACCCAAGTTGGCAGTGACACCTGTATACAGGGTCTACACCCCAAGTTGGCAGTGACACCTGTATATAGGGTCTACACCCCAAGTTGTTAGTGAGGCACGCTGTAGGGTATTATAGGGTCTACAATCCAAATAGTCTATTACAGATAGGTGTTGATTACGGGTCTATTTAAGACTGATGTTCGTTATAGCAAGGTGTTGCTGAGACTGGTCCTACTGGTGCTGTAGTATAGAGGTGTCAACCACAATATCTGAATATTCAGTGACAGTGTTGAGGACCAGACAAAGTTAAATGTCAAACTACAGCACTATTGGGAGTCTAGAGATGACAGCTGACTCGACATGTTGGCACTTCCTCAGACAAATTGGTACAGAGACTGCATGACTGGCTAAGCTAAACACAGGGATGGAGACATGAAGATGTGACTTGATGGGAGATACACTAAGAGGAAGAGACAGGGAGAGAGAGGGAGAGAGAGGGAGAGAGAGATAAATACTGCTATCATGACTGTCACAGATAAGGTACAAAGTCATCATGTCCTGAGACAGGCATTTTGCTTGTAATAATAATAAAAAAGTACCTTCTTTTGCACCTAAATCCTCAGAAATCAAGAGGCGCATCAAGACAACAATCTCAAAATCAATAAACAGTATTAAAGTTGTCACCAGACATGGACAGGATATGCCAGGGAGCTGTGGTGGATATGCAAAGTAAAAAGGCAAGTTTTTAAATGGTGACGGAATTGTGTAATATTTTCAACTGGTCTAGCATTAACCGGGAGCAAATTCCAAGGAGTCAGCGCAGCAACATGAAAAGCCGTAGTTCTAATGTTAGTATTAACTTTAGCAACAAAACATCATGTTAACAATACAATTTAACTCTAGGAACAAAATACCATCTTAATAACACAAGTTCTTTATATATGTCCATATAATGAATAACACAACACGGAAACAAACCTGCACCGATTACTCTGACATTAAGACAAATATCAGCAGCACGAATAAGTTAATGACATTCACCAGCCAATTACAATCCTCCTACTTAAAGTTGTAAATGTCCCTCAGTGAGTTGGTGACATGCTGAGCTTGACATCACCAGCTGTCAACCCCACTTACAATTCGACATTTTTTCCAGACAGTTTTCCAGCTGCTGCAAAACACCCCATTCTATAACGGGACCACATCCAAGCCCGGAGGGCAAATAGCCAGGGAGATGAATAGAGAGGTATGTAGCGCCAGCTGTGTCACCCCATCTAAGGTTGGGTAAAGGGTACAATGATTGTGCATGTGTCACACAAGTACAAGGCACACTTGGTGACAGTGAATAGGCACGCGCCATACTGACGCAGGGTGATGGCCCGGACATGACAAGACACACGTCATTGATTTATCTCCGGCTTTCATCTATTTTAACCATGTAAGACAGACAGACAGACAAGACAGACAGCTGACAGACAGACAGGACGACCTGGGGACAGCTGCCACTGTCTGGTGACAGTGCTGGTCACAATGATAACATCACATTATGATGATGATGATATCTTATGCTGACAATAGTGACAGTCACTGACACTGCCCGTGCTGACACTAATGACACTATGTATGCTGACAATAATGATATTTATTGACACTGTCCTGACAATAATGTCACTGTCCTTGTTGACAATACAATAATGACACTATGCTGACAATAATGACATTTATTGACACTGTCTATGCTGACAATAGTGACATTCATTGACACTGTCTATGAAAACGATGACAATATGTAAGCCTACTGACCACAGACACAATGTAGTCACTCTTGCAGACCAGGGCCATAATGGGATCCACTGTGGGTGACATCTAGGGTTGGGGCCTGTAATTACGATCAGGTTTAGGGTCCACCTCAGCATGGTACACAGGGATCTACCTGTTTTAGGGTGGAGGTATGTAATTAGGTTTTGGGGGCGCCTTAGCGTGGTATACAGGGTTCTACCTGTTTTAGGGTGGAGGTCTGTAATTAGGTTTCGGGGGCGCCTTAGCCTGGTATACAGGGTTCTACTTGTCCCCCCATGTTTGGTCACAGAGCTGCTTTCTTGGGTCTCTGCTGCCCACCTTTCACCGTATCTGGGCCACTGCTCCCCAACTGCACCGTTATCTCCAGAGATAACAGAGATAAGATTGGGACAGGTGACTGTCTGGAACACAGAGACAGAGAGAGACATCTGCTGGGGGCGGACAGAACTAGATCGTCCATCCCACCCCACATCCTGCTCAAGGTATTACAGGTCCTTTTCCATACAGTGGTTTGACGTCAAAAAGGATGGGAAAGGGTGAGGGTGAAGGGAGGGTTTTTTTGTAGGGGGGACATGGCAGATACAGTAGAAGGGACATGGCCTATATGGTAGGAGGGGCATAGTTCACACTATGTGAAACAATCAATTCTAGGGTGTGCATGGTCCATTATATGGTGTGCATGGTCCATTCTAAGTTGTGCATGGTCCATTCTAGTTTGTGCATGGTCCATTCTAGATTGTATTTGGTCAATTCTTGGTTGTGTTTGGTCCATTCTAGGGTGTGCATGGTCCACTCTAGGGTGTGTAAGGTTCATTCTAGGGTGTGTATGGTTCATTCTAAGGTGTGTATGGTCCATTCTAGGGTATGGTCCATTCTAGGGTATGTATGGTTCATTCTAGGGTGTGCATGGTCCATTCTAGGGTGCACATGGTCCATTCTAGGTTGTTTGGTCCATTCTAAGTTGTAAGGTGTCCATTCTAGGGTGTGTATGGTTCATTCTAGGGTGTGTTTGGTCCACTCTAGGGTGTGTATGGTTCATTCTAAGGTGTGTACGGTCCATTTTAGGGTGTGTGTGGTCCATTCTAAGTTGTATGGTTCATTTTAAGGTATGTGTGGTCCATTATAAGGTGAGTATTGTCTATTCCATGGTGTATGGTCCACTCTAGGGTCTAGGGGGTGTATCACACAGTAAGACAGTCACAGGCAGGAAGTGCTTGTATCTTTCTTCTACTGGACTGAGGGATTCTTGGAAATTACTATGAAAGGGGTCCTGAACTGTCAGTGGGGGGAATGGTCCCTAGACTATCAGTGGGGTTGTTTGGTGGGGTACAATTAGGGTGGATGAATGGTGATGTCCATGGGGTGGTGGGGGGTGTCACTGCCTGTCACAGCATGTCACAGAGTAAGTGGTCCATGTCTTAATGACAGCCAGTCATGTGACACGATGGCGGGCACACTTCCCTGAATAGACATGACTGCTCACACACAATTGTGGCACGCGCTTGCATTCAGTGCATTCAGCATGCACACGCACTCGTGGGTGTTATTACCACCCTTTCTGATTACTTGCAGCCGCGCCATTGTGTGGCTATAAATAGCAGAGGGCAAGTAGAGGGCAGCGACTCCAGGCAGGTGGCAGCACCAAGGGATGACAGAGATCAGGGTAACTAACGCAGTGGGCACTGAGCAGGTCAGACCACATTAGATTTTAAATTGGCGGCCATTTTAACTTTTCGTTCATTTCCTACAAAGTTTCTCTAACAATCTTCTTGAAAATTTCACAGCTTATTTAACCTCCATTGACACAAATGCATGTAAAATTTGTGAAATTCTCATATCTTGTTTTAAAGATAAATCCACCCAAACTTTATATCTTCAATTTCGCACCAACATGATTTTGAAATATTGGTGTATTCTGCAAAATAGCCTATGGGCGAATACGTGTGCGACTATCGTATATTTGTTGTTACCTCGTGAAAGATCTAACGCAGTAGCACGTTCAGTGTTCACTGGAGTAACATGTCCCATGTAAAAGTGCTCGAAAAAAATTCACACATCACACCAAAATGCTATTTTCAAGGCCCTCTTTCACTGGGTAATGGCTTAGAATCCTTAATGTGATCTTACGCAAGAGTGGACAGTGGTGAAATAAGGCTAGCACAATGGGGTGATATAATGGTGATAAAATAGGGTGATACAATAGTCATTGAAGGGTGATTGAAGGGTGATTGAAAGCTGGGGAGATAGGCTCTGACCATCTGGCACCTAACTGTACTTTCTGCCTTGTCCCTGCACTGACCACACCCTTACATCTGTCCGTGGCTACATAGGCATTGTGTATAGGCATTGTGTATTCTTCTTTTTTCTCTTCCAAAAAAGAAGAGATAATTTTAGGGTAGTATGTTCATTGGATATCTAAGCCTACTAACTACCAGTGTCATCAAAACACAGCAGGCTGCGTTCACCATCAAACGCTGGATAATTACAGTAACTGACCCATATCATAGCAAAATAAACTAAAAACAATTAACTACAATATACATGTTTTATTGTATATTACTGGACACTTCTGTGTACAGCAAACATCTGCGCACGGTGATGAGTACATCCTGCAAGTCTGATATGCTCGCAGATATGCTTTTGAGAATTACGATGCTGAATAATTCGTATGCCACAATTTCCAGATCAATGGAGTCGATGGCTTTCTTGTTGAGATTGCATAACTGTTTACGTGGAGCTGACCCATGGTCATTCGAATTTTGACTTGATGTGAGCAAATACTAAATATGACCTTTCTGTGGGATAGACCGTGGTTGGCAGACACGTTAAGGGATCCATCACTCTCGAGTAGAACGGTACTTCGCAAAGTGATCTCTTCTCACCAATTCTGTGACGGCGTGGAGACTGGGCAACAATCCTGGAACAACTGTCGCCTCGCTGTTGAATGTGCTGCAGTCGATGTCGGGGTGGCGTTCTCGAAACGCCAGATCTGTGGCGATCTCGATCAGAGCAGAGTCGCCATGGCCCACCGTCGTTACGTCCTCTGCGTCATCGTTTTAGTCTACAGCGAACACCACTTGTTTGAGCCGCTCCTGATGGATCCGGGAAACACACCGCTCCTGAAGCAGCTTGGCTTGATCGGTGTCAGGGTTCATCTTCAATCCTCTTCAGGCAGTGTGCTTAAGCTGCCGACTCTCGCTCACCGTGCCCTCTGCGTCACTCGCGACAGTCTCATAGAAGGTGACGAGCCCTACCAGTCATTACTGTGCTCCTCCAGTCGCTGCGGAGAATTCTGGTCGTGTCGCGTACGATCGTGAAAGGCAGCACTGGTGCTCGTGAAACACGGTGGGTAGAAGTGTGGGCGCAGTGTAGGTCTTCCATATTTCTGTTCGAACGGAGCAGTAAACGTCAGGGTGGTTGAGAACATTGAAATGCTGTCTTCCACCGTCCCGCTCTCTTGCCCTGTTTTTCACCTTGCTGGCAAAATAGCCTATCAGTTGTCTTCGAGGGTAGCTGGCACAGTTTTCGAGTTGCACAGCAATTGAGTTTCCGACAGAAGATTCAGTGTGTTCGATGGGTCGGGTCATCGATAAACTCCTCTCTTGCAGAGTCTTGGAGATCGTTGTTCTTGCCATTACAGGGTGCGCCGTCTTCCACTAACACTTCATAGACCATCAGGCTGTGTCCGTTCCATAGCATGGCTCCACAAATTCCCTTCGCCGTTTTGAGGCATCTAGTAGTTACTTTGCTTATCACGTATATAAATATTATGATGTTCTAATGCTAGGCACACACCTGCTGATTTTTGGCACACACCAACCGACTAATCGGCGTAAAAACCATCGGCCGACGGCAGTCGGTTGGTGTGTGCCGAATTTAAGCCCGACGGTCGGCCTTATAGCGCCGATTCGAATGTTGAATCGGCGGTCAACGTTAATCGGCAGACAGCGTTAGATAAGGAGGTATCCGGTGACAAGTCGGCGCATATCCGATGATGAGTCGGTTGGTGTGTGCAGGTTTTTGTCCTGACACGACGGTCGGCGGTAACTTGGCCAATAAGAAATCATAGTGCGATCATGTGATAGGCCTCATATAAGGCTAAGCCTGGCATCTTTTTTGAGTTTTCAAGCCAATTCGGGCCTCAAGATTTCATTTTATACTTTCATATTTTACTGATCTGGCGGGTTACCAACGTTTCAGAAAGTGGTAGATTATTTTTTATCCTGTTGCCATTGACCATCATCGTTTTTTATCGCTTGTTCTTAAAACAGGCGCCACAAATAAACCTAATTTCCACCTGACTTTGTTTCCCGCTTCCGACAGGAATCGCCATTTTGTCTTGTGAAAAACGCTACTTCTGGTGGCACCGCTACTAGGCGCATATACATCAAGCCTTAAAAATCCGCAAAGCGGCACTAGCAGTTGAAAACGTTTTTGAGGAATTCATTGGGTGTGACTGATTACACTTCAACATAACTGTTAACTGAAACGGCTAAATATAACGTTCTGCGTACTGATATGAAACATAGCTCGACGCTATGCATTTCTTTGCTGGGGGATATGCTAAATGCTCAAGCCATATCGTCGTGAAGGCTGATGGCGAAGCTCCGACTTACTATGTAACAAGTTTGTTTCGTTTTTCTGATAGCCGTTTTGGCCTACTTTTGACAAATGTTTTGTGTGTTTATTGTAGGCGTATCAAAACACATTGTTAAATCCGTAGTAAACACACGTATTTATAGTGGATTTGTTTTCCACAAGGATCACGTCGAGCGCTGACGGCGCGAGTCGGTTGGTGTGTGCTGGCTGGTGTTTGCGGTCAGAAGTCGGTGCTAGTCGGCGGAACTAATTGGCGTTTAGTGCCAACTGCTTTTTGCGCTGACTGGCAACCCAAGTTGGGGTTAGTCGGCTGGTGTGTGCCTAGCATAACTCAGGCAGAATGGCACCCACAGCAGTCTTCGCGACCAGGATACACACATGATAATGTCTACAAGAAAAAAAACGACTTTTAACCCAAGTTTACATATCGGTTGGTTTCCAAATGGGTATCCACCCTGTTTATTGCAGCCCAATAACATAGCTGCTTTTTGGTGGTGATGGGGTGGCTGATGGAGATTGTTTGTGGTGACGTTCCACCCGTAGGACCTCAAAATAAGGGCCTGCATTTTCCTATGGACCATACAAGAGTGCAGGATGTCGTTACGCCCCTGACCTACGTATTGTTCCGAACAGACCTCTTTGTCCTTCAAAAAAGCGCTTTGCCTAAATGAACGTTTTCGAAATAGAAACATGGGTAGGAATTAGCTATAGAATCTAAAATCGATCAATACTAAACTAAGTTAGGGAAATGGTGTTTACAGTTGCAGAATGGTTAAATAATGTCCATTTGAAGGCAGACACATAAGGGTTGCTATCGATGACTATATGGTCTCGAGCTTTGATCGTAGGTCCGGCCCTCTGGGCCACGGATGCCGGGTAGAATGCTGGGTATGCCATTCGGGCAGCCCAGCATTAAAGTCGAGTCCAGGTTGATACGACGCCCATGTGTGGCTAGTCCAGCTGCCACAGGCTACCTGGTCACACAACCTGGCTACTAGAGCTGCCCATGGGACCTAATTACAGGACCTGTCCATGGGACCCAACTATAAGACCTGTCCATGGGAAAAACTATAAGACCTGTCCATGGGACCAACTACGAGACCTGTCCATGGGACCCAACTACAAGACCTGTCCATGGGACCCAACTACAAGACCTGTCCATGAGACCCAACTACAATACCTGTCCATGAGACCAACTATAAGACCTGTCCATGGAACCCAACTACAAGACCTGTCCATGGGACCCAACTTTAAGACCTCTCAATGAGACCAACTATAAAACCTGTCCATGGGATCCAGCTACAAGACCTGTCCATGAGACCCGACTACAAGACCTGTCCATGGAACCTAACTATAAGATATGTCCATGAGATCCAATTACAAGACCTATCCATGAGACCCGACTACAAAACCTGTCCATGGAACGTAACTACAAGATATGCCAATGGGACCCAACCAAAGGTCCTATGGCAACCAGAATCTAAAATAAATATTTCATAACTTAAAAAAAAAAAGTGCACCGCAATGAACAATGAAAAAAACCATTTAGTTTCTTGCTTTTTAATTTCCTACACGTTTTCTGAGTATATTGTGATACATCAATGGGTGATGATGACACACCAATGAATCAGTGTCAACTCCCCTAGGAGATGATGACACACCAGCGAATTAGTGTCATCTCCCCCAGGAGATGATGACATACTGGTGAATTAGCATCATCTCCCCTAAGAGATGTTGACACACCAGTGAATCAGTGTCATCTCCCCTAGGAGATGATGACATACCAGTGTCATTTCCTAGGGGATATGACACACCGGTGAGTCAGTGTCATCTCCCTTAGGTGATGGTGAGACTCCAGTGAATCAGTGTCATCTCCCCTAGGAGATGATGACACACCAATGAATCAGTGTAATTTCCCCTAGATGATGACACACTAGTGAATCAATGTCATCTCCCATAGGAGGTGATGACACACCAATAAATCAGTGTCATCTCCCATAGGAGGTGATGACACACCAATAAATCAGTGTCATCTCCCCTAGGAGATGATGACACACTGGTGTAGATGATGACACACCTGTGTGTCAATATCATTGTCATCATGCAGTTTTAAAATGAACTTATATATGTAAATATATATTAAATTAGTATATGATTATTACATGTTCTTTAGAAAAGTATATAAATTTTTTATTTAAAGTAGCTTTCATACTATTTGTAGAGAATGTGTGTTTATTTAGCAATTTTATAAAACGGTATTCGTCTTGCACGCTGTGAAGTTCCACAAACAATTTAAAATTGGATCTGGCGTTATATTAAATAAAATATATATTATTATTATCCCCCCTAGTTGATGACGACACATCAATGAAGTTATTCAGTGGTGTGAGGCCACAGGAAGATAGATCCCCTGTCCTGGTACGATGTCATCAATCAATCCGATTTATAACTGATTCACCATTACATGAGCACTTGCAGGAAATAACTGGTGGCCATTAGACGGAATCACCCCAAAGTATACGTGCACTTGCTAACATGACCACTTTCATCTGTCTCATAATCTCCCATAGATGATGACACACTAGTGAATCAATGTCATCTCCCCTAGGATATAATGACACACTGGTGAATCAGTGTCATCTCCCCTAGGAGATGATGACACACCTGTGTGTCAATATCATTGTCATCATGCAGTTTTAAAATGAACTTATATATGTAAATATATATTAAATTAGTATATGATTATTATATATGTTCATTAGACAAGATGTATAGATTATCTATTTTTTATTAAAGTAGCTTCTATACTATTTGTAGAGAATGTGTGTTTATTTTGCAATTTTATAAAACTGTATTCGTCCTGCACGCTGTAAAGTACCACAAACAATAAAAAATTGGATCTGACGTTATATTAAATAAAATATATACCCCGTGGTATTATTATTATCCCCCCTAGTTGATGATGACACATCAATGAAGTTATTCAGTGGTGTGAGGCCACAGGAAGAGAGATCCCCTGTCCTGGTACGATGTCATCAATCAATCTGATTTATAACTGATTCACCATTACATCAGCACTCGCAGGAAATAACTGGTGGCCATTAGACGGAATCACCCCAAAGTATATGTGCACTTCCTAACATGACCACTTTCATCTGTCTACCCCCCGGGGGGTGTAATGTGTACATCCACAGAACAACGAAACTTATAAATCAGACAAAAATAATACCTGATCAAAAGTAGGACGATTGTAAAAGTAGGGTGATTGTAAAAGTAGGGTGATTGTAAAAGTGTTTGTGAGTAGCCAGCAGCAACTTGTACCAACAACAGGTCACACTAAACAATCACGATTGTGTCACGAACCTCATTACGTATGACCGTAATTATACTGTTATCCCACTAAGTGTTTCAGCTAAGCATGACTAACACCTGTAGTAAATTAATACTTTGTATAAAACAAGTCCAGCCCATCTGACTCATGCTTGCGATGCGTTCTATCGCATGTTTCACGAACCGAATGCCTACTTCAGAGAGTCGTCAGCCACCAATAACACATATATCGTTCCGAATAAACTGCCACCAAATGTGAGTGCACCAACAATGCGGTTTGTGCACCTCGTTACCTTTCGGTTATTGTCGTTTAGCCGTTTGACATGTCAAGTTGTGGTTAGGCTGCTGAGTAACTATTGCTCTATGTCGTCAACAGTTGCTATACGCAGAAACCAAATACAGCAAGGACTACCCGACAAAGCGACCCAAAACTAATGACATTTTTTATTCTGATTCATGACGAGAATTGATGATTTCATCGGGAATCCGAGAAATTACATGACCACTGTTTTTAAGTGTAACACCAATTTGTCAACTGTCAGTGAATACATTTGCTTAGTCACCAAATGACAGTGTGCATGTTTAAGTGCATGTGTGTGTGTGTGTGTGTGTGTGAGCGTGTGCGTGTGTGTGCATGTGGTGTGTGTGTGTGCGTGTGTGCATGTGTGTGTGTGCGTGTGCGTGTGCGTGTGTGTGCGTGCATGTGCGTGCGAGTATGTGTGTGTGGTGTGTTTGTGTGCGTGTGTGCGTGTGGTGCGAGTGTGTGCGTGTGAGCGTATATGCACGTGTGGTGTGTGTGGTGTGTGTGGTGTGTGTGGTGTGTGTGGTGTGTGTGGTGTGTGTGGTGTGTGTGGTGTGTGTGTGGTGTGTGTGAGTATGTGTGTGTGTGTTTGTGTGTGTGCGTGCATGTGTGTGTGCATCTGTGCGTCAATTCACCGCGGCCAGAATACTTCAAACCTTTACTAGCCTAAATTAGTAAAAACTATCAGGGGAAACACATTTCTATAAGAGAACTACAGTGCTACTTCTAGAAACTTTGCAGTCAGGTGACAAACTTGATGTCTTAAAAAACTATTCATCTATAATACCATAACAAATATCCCACCCTGAAATGCACCTAATTCGAACCACTGACAAATTCCAAAGTTACCCAGTTTGGAAGACGGGTATTTTTGTTAGTACAATAATTAATTAACTCAACGCATGTTTTCAAAGAGAGTTGCACTAAGTGTGGTGGCAATTAACTGCAGTTTATACGGTCCCTTAACACGAGGCCCAAAAAGGAAGGTTGTGGAGTGCACTGCTAAATAAAGCCACAGTGTCAACCCCCCCTCCCCACCGCGAGGGAGCCACTGGGTGCACTCCTGTCAGAGTGTGTAACACCTCCACTAACAGGCGCACAATGACATCAGCAAACGGAGAAAAACAACAGCGAAGGTTGGACACTGAAATCACAACACTCGGCAGAATCAGAAATGATTAACTGTGGAGAAAGTGGAAGAGAATAACAAGCAGTGACTGGATGCAACTGTGGAGAAAGTGGAAGAGAATAACCAGCAGTGACTGGATGCAACTGTGGAGAAAGTGGAAGAGAATAACAAGCAGTGACTGGATGCAACTGTGGAGAAAGTGGAAGAGAATAACAAGCAGTGACTGGATGCAACTGTGGAGAAAGTGGAAGAGAATAACAAGCAGTGACTGGATGCAACTGTGGAGAAAGTGGAAGAGAATAACAAGCAGTGACTGGATGCAACTGTGGAGAAAGTGGAAGAGAATAACCAGCAGTGACTGGATGCAACTGTGGAGAAAGTGGAAGAGAATAACAAGCAGTGACTGGATGCAACTGTGGAGAAAGTGGAAGAGAATAACAAGCAGTGACTGGATGCAACTGTGGAGAAAGTGGAAGAGAATAACCAGCAGTGACTGGATGCAACTGTGGAGAAAGTGGAAGAGAATAACAAGCAGTGACTGGATGCAACTGTGGAGAAAGTGGAAGAGAATAACAAGCAGTGACTGGATGCAACTGTGGAGAAAGTGGAAGAGAATAACCAGCAGTGACTGGATGCAACTGTGGAGAAAGTGGAAGAGAATAACAAGCAGTGACTGGATGCAACTGTGGAGAAAGTGGAAGAGAATAACCAGCAGTGACTGGATGCAACTGTGGAGAAAGTGGAAGAGAATAACAAGCAGTGACTGGATGCAACTGTGGAGAAAGTGGAAGAGAATAACAAGCAGTGACTGGATGCAACTGTGGAGAAAGTGGAAGAGAATAACCAGCAGTGACTGGATGCAACTGTGGGAAGGTGAAGGGGGGAGACCAGGAGGAAACTACAGCTATGACCTGGAATACGGAGTAGACTTGGGGTGGAGTCTGTGTGTAGTCTTCCGAACAAGAGTATTGTACAAGTGTGTCATACACATACGAGTTATAGAAGTGTGTCATACAAGTGTGTCGTACAAATGTGTTGTACGAGCGTGTTGTATAAGTATGTCATACAAATGTGTCATACAAGTGTGTTTTACAAGTATGTCAAACAAGTGTGTTATACAAGAGGGCCATACAAGTGTGTCGTGCATGTGTGGTATACAAGTGTGTCGTACAAGTGTGTCATATGAGCGTGTCGTACAAGTGTGCATGCAAGTGTGTCAAACAAGTGTGGTATACAAGTGTGTTGTTCAAGCATGTCATACAAGTGTGTCAGACAATTGTCTCGTACAAGTATATCATACAAGTATGTCGTACAAGTATGTCATATAAGTATGTCATACAAATGTGTCGTACAAGTATGTCAAACAAGTATGTCGTACAAGTATGTCATATAAATATGTCATACAAATGTGTCGTGCAAGTGTGTCGTACAAGTGTGTCATACAAATATGTCATACAGGTATGTCGTGCAAGTGTGTCGTGCAAGTGTGTCGTACAAGTGTGTCGTACAAGTATGTCATACAAGTATGGCGAACAACTATTTCGACATCAAAGGAGAATGTGTGGATTACAAGGTCAGATGAGGTCATTACAAGGTCAGGTGAGGTAATTACATGATGCTCTATTGATGCCTCTAACAGGATTGGTAAAAACCTTCTCAATCACATCTGACTTGCTTTCAACTGACATTATTAACACTGGTGACAACTGCTCAAATGACACTGGTGACAACTGTCGTAATGACACTGGTGACAACTGCCCTAATGACACTGCTGACAAGTCTTAATAACATTGGTGACAACTGCTCAAATGACACTGCTGACAAGTCTTAATAACACTGGTGACAACTGCTCAAATGACACTGGTGACAACTGTCGTAATGACACTGGTGACAACTGCCCTAATGACACTGCTGACAAGTCTTAATAACACTGGTGACAACTGCTCAAATTACACTGGTGACAACTGTCCTAACGACACTGCTGACAACTGTCCTAATGACAGTGCTGACAACTGTCCTAATGACACTGCTGACAACTGTCCTAATGACACTGCTGACAGCTGTCCTAATGAAGCTGGTAACAACTGTCCTAATGACAGTGCTGACAACTGTCCTTAATGACACTGCTGACAACTGTCCTAATGACACTGCTGACAACTGTCCTAATGACACTGCTGACAGCTGTCCTAATGAAGCTGGTAACAACTGTCCTAGAACAAGTAGATAGAAAAACTGACAGGACTTAGTCACCTCTGGTGGTTGAATAGTGACAGACTGACTAAGGGGCGAGGGTAGAAAACTGAACCCTGGATGTAAATGCAGGCATTTATAGCTTATCTCGCCACAGATGTCACACCTCATTGCACAGTGATAAGGAAGCTATCTGAGTGCTTTTATTCATTAAGTTAGATTGAATAGAAAGACTGTGCTGATAAGAGAGGTGGGCACTGGTAAGTCAGTGCTTTGGTAAACAACTGCTAAAGTAATCATCCATTGGCTGACAGCTCTAGTTCAAGTACACACACCTGTGTGTATAGGCAGGGTGTATAGGTAGGGTGTATAGGTAGGGTGTATAGGTAGGGTGTATAGGTAGGGTGTATAGGTAGGGTGTATAGGCAGGGTGTATAGGTAGGGTGTATAGATGGGGTGTGTAACTGGGGCAGAAGGGGTTGATACGTTCATTCAGAACGAAGACAGGTACATCATTTTATCTTTAAATTATTCCAGGAAATTTATACTGTAAAATGGTTAGGGATCATTACTACTGATGGACCAGTGGTTGGGTCAACCGGTTTTTGCAACAAGCGAAACACTGTTTTTTATAATAAGACATCATGTTCTATATATCTCAAAGTGTTACACTACATACTATACCAAGGATCCTACGATCCATACCACTCTGACTAGGGACCCTTACATAGCCCATACCACCCTGACTAGGGACTCTTACATAACCCATACCACCCTGATTAGGGACCCTTAGAGAGCCCATACCACCCTGACTATGGACACCTACATAGCCAATACACCTGACTAGGGACCCTTACATAGCCCATACCACCCTGACTTGGGACCCTTACATAGCCCATACCATCCTGACTAGGGACCCTTACATAGCCCATACCACCCTGACTAGGGACCCTTACATAGCCCATACCACCCTGACTAGGGACCCTTACATAGCCCATACCACTCTGACTAGGGACCCTTACATAGCCCATACCATCCTGACTAGGGACCCTTACATAGCCCATACCATCCTGACTAGGGACCCTTACATAGCCCATACCACCCTGACTAGGGACTCTTACATAGCCCATGCCAACCTGACTAGGGACCCTTACATAGCCCATACCACCTGACTAGGTACCCTTACATAGTCCATACCACCATGACTTGGGACCGTTTCATAGCCCATACCACCCTGACTAGGGACCCTTACATAGCCCATACCACCCTGATTAGAGACCCTTACATAACCCATAGTACCCTGACTAGGGATCCTTACATAGCCCATACCACCCTGACTAGGGACCCTTAGAAAGCCCATACCACCCTGACTATGGACCCTTACATAGCCCATACACCCTGACTAGGGACCCCTACACATCCCATACCACCCTGACTAGGGACCCTTACATAGCCCATGCCACCCTGATTAGGGACCCTTACATAGCCCATACCAGCCTGACTTGGGACCCTTACATAGCCCATACCACCCTGACTAGGGATCCTTGCATAGTCCATACCACCCTGACTTGGGACCCTTACATAACCCATACCACCCTGACTAGGGACCCCTACATAGCCAATACCACCCTAACTTGGGACCCTTACATAGCCCATACCACCCTGACTAGGGACCCTTACATAACCCATACCACCCTGATTAGGGACCCTTAGAGAGCCCATACCACCCTGACTATGGACACCTACATAGCCAATACACCTGACTAGGGACCCTTACATAGCCCATACCACCTTGACTAGGGACTTTTACATAGCCCATACCACCTTGACTAGGGACCCTTACATAGCCCATACCACCCTGACTTGGGACCCTTACATAGCCCATATCACCTTGACTAGGGACCCTTACATAGCCCATACCACCCTGACTAGGGACCCCTACATAGCCCATACCACCGACTAGGGACCCTTACATAGCCCATACCACCTTGACTAGGGACTTTTACATAGCCCATACCACCTTGACTAGGGACCCTTACATAGCCCATACCACCCTGACTAGGGACCCCTACATAGCCCATAGCACCCCGACTAGAGACCCCTACATAGCCCATACCACCCTGACTAGGGACCCCTACACCTGGCTGTGATGAAGCTAGCTGAACAGCAGAAAATAAAATGTCACAATTTCTCAGTACAAACATTCAAATAATGTTCAGAATGTCATACGTACATTTACACCATCACCATAATTTTCAGAACTACACTGTTTATATCCTTCTAAATTACCATGATGTAAACAAAGTCGTAAAAACAGATTACGAGAGAATGACACTTCCTGGCCAAAACAATCAGCCTTAACTCCGGACAATCGTACTCAGTCTAAACGCAATCAGAAATATAAGACCTATAATTATTAAGTGAAACAGTGCAATTAATAAGTGAATCAACCCCACTAAACCCACTGGCCACGTGTCATGTTGTGGTGTTGTGAGTAATCAGCCCTCACAGAGTCTTATCGAGTCTGTAGATCAGCTGGCAATATTCTGCAACTAATTCTGTACGATCAATGAGATTGTACCATGCAATGTGAGATCTAACCCACACAGTTCCACACAATTTACGGGTTTGTTTCCTGCTGATTGCCCTGTAGTCTTAAGGGTCAGTAAGTATACAAGTTGAAGGGACTGGTTCAAAGTACTACAGCATTGATTATGCAACCGCAGCATCAACAACATAATGGCAACGTTTAGCTAGAGTAACTGGCACTCTTTACTTGTACAAGGCAAAACAAGTGATTATTTGTCAATTGTTTATTATCCACTATTATCTAATTTAATATAATGAGTAAGTAAACAAATTACTGGTATTAGGGTTATAATATTATTTTCATTTTTTCATTTTTACGAACAACCTGCCATAAATGGATGTGATATCTTATATATTTTAGGTGATGTCACATGTGCAAATTTGTGTACTCTTTTATACAGTGTTATGTAGGTTTTTTATGTATAAAAATGGCAAATAATTATAAGTATTTCATTTATTTTTGCCCTTTTCCTTTTGATTTGATCAAATAAAATAAAGATTCATTCATTCAAACTGCACTGAATGGTGCCTCCTGTTGTTGACAGTTTTCAGTATAGAAGATCGCTATTTAGGTGTAAAATCTATTTTAAAGAGGAAACAAACTCTTACGATTGTTAGTGAAACAGTCCCCAGATCCAAGTCTGACACCATGTCATCAATCCAAATCATTAGTCATTATAGCAGACAACTGTGGCAGTGATCTCTTGTTTTAAAATCACAAACAATTTAATGCAGTCAACTCAGAAACAAACCTGTCATCTCGTCTACTTCGGATACATTTTGGTGGTGGTTTTAAAAACATTTTATGTTTTGTTTTTACGGTGGGGATAAAAGAACAAAGTTTACCTTTATCAACTGATTTATTGGGTAACCCCTAAAACATGACCTATAATAATTACACGTCGGAACACAAATTAACAGCAATAAACGACCCAACATTTTCCCAGTCTTCGTTAAGATCTTCACTGATTTTTATTGGTTAAAACTGTCTGACAGCTTTTTTTAAGACAGAGCATTTGCCTGCCTCTTCACTCCCTTCCGATACACTGAGTTTGAATGAACATGGAGGTGACTAGCCCAGCCCACTCAAGTTGCCCAACTTTTTCTGCAGAGATTGCATAATGTTGACAACTGCCAAGTGCAGCCGTATAACACGACCAATTAACAAACAGCACTTTCACTGCCGAACACGCCCTTTGTGACTTGCGCCGCGCAACGAGTGAAAAAAACGTCAATAACAACCACTCTATTCTGTGTAGTGGCCGACTTTATTCGTTGTACCCAGATGACCCGAAATCCCATCATGCGCCTGGCCGAATCGTTTGCATTACGTTCCATCTGCCTCACGCTGACTTCGCATGTGCTCAGTTAATACAATAACGTTGGCTCTCGGGATCGACATGTTCGTGTTGTCAATAGCCGGTCGGTCGTGTGAGCGACAGTGGTGGCCCTGGTGAGAGGCTGGGGAACTAGGTCAGTTGCCTATTTCGCAGACACAAGTCTTGCCTGACGGGCCAGCCAGGATACGTAGTTGGCAAAATCAATATGCACGGTCGGAAGGCCGTGGCCGTATGTTCTAGCTATGGGGAGTAACGCGATCCACTAAATCATACAAGTGACAGCGACTTATCCACAAATCAACTACCTCTGTCTATGCATGCACGCAAGCATGCAGCACGCAAGCACGCACACACTAAATATATCTGGACATCTGGTATGTATGAGAAGTCGTAGTATCAATGTCCAGCTCTGCTGAGCCAAACATTAGCCAGGTCCTCTTCAATATAGAATCTGATAGCTGTGAAATTAATTATGTGTCCACATGTGAGGTTCAGTAACCGCATCAGTGATCAACTAATGACGTGTGCAGGGGTGGTCTTGGGTTCAGTAACTTGGGTCTACACTACAGGGGCCCTCGAAGCAATCACACTGACAACATCACTAGCCTTGGTCAACAGTAAAACACTCAAATGTTGCACTCAATAACTACTTTTGAACAAAACTGTGGTTTCATAGTTTTTGTAAGTATCTTTTGACAACAAATCATGACGTTGATAATTCAGTGCATTAAAAATAATATATGATTTATAAACATCATTAAATACATGACATTTCTACAGAACTGCAGCGGGGGGTGGATACACACATTATTAACAAGTTCCTGCGGCCAGAAACTGAATCCTGTGGATGACATTTGCACACAACTTTGCCAGCTCCAAGAAATAAAACACAATACAAGAACTACTAA
Source organism: Escarpia spicata (assembly GCA_963995525.1). Classification (NCBI taxonomy): domain Eukaryota; kingdom Metazoa; phylum Annelida; class Polychaeta; order Sabellida; family Siboglinidae; genus Escarpia; species Escarpia spicata. The sequence goes on from OZ023208.1 coordinate 23,033,489, forward strand.
ACGTCTGCGCTGAAATCACAGCAGCACTCGCATAAGATATTTAATTTCAAAATCAATAGTCTCTTGAAAACGAAACGCATCTACACACAAGGGAGCACATTCATTAGTGCCACGATCTGGCAATGTGTAACATCAGCGAGGAGACTCTCCATAAGGATCTTAGCGGTGAAGGTCATTAATTGTCACTAAACCGGGGACTAAATACCAATTTCTAGTAAGCTGAAATTGTAATAGATGATGACAGCCAAATTAAAGTAAGTGCACCACCAGGCTGGTGCTTCAGTTACAACCTGCCCTGGTCAGTACTAAGTACTCTGTAGGGTGATTTGTGAACTGCGGAGGTGCGATATCGGATGACAATTACTGTGAAAAAAGGTAAATTCTTATATAGCCCAGTATTCAGTCCTTAGTGCTTTTACACTTTACTCCCTGGCAGACCTGTTCAATCGAACACCAGCTCAACTTCTCTAGGAAGCATTCAGCCTTGTTGCAATTAATGCGCAAAGACTATTTGAACACAAACATCTACCACTGTCTATAGCCATTCTCACTCATTCATAATAGCCGAGTGAACTGGAACATAGTAAAGTGAACGAACTTGCCCAAGGTTCGACATCGTAGCAAAGGATTCGAACCTGGGCAGCAAGACTTGATTCAGTTTCCATTTTCTAATCACCTATTATAGAAGAATGGGGCAGGAGAAGTGTTTCAAGTGGCCAGTCTGGGGGTTCAGGGGCACAGGCAAAAGTTACACAATGTCTCTGCAGCAATCGGTGATGCCATCTTTAAAACAAATTGTAATCGTCATAATTATTTTATTTAAATTGCAATAAACAAATTAAAAGTAAATTAAATAATTATCATAAAATAAAAAATATTTACTACTAGTTGCCACATCAAAAAAACAATCCTAATTATTTTATTTAAATTGTAATAAACAAACTAACAGTAAAATAAATAATCATCATACAACTGATCTTTACTACTAGTGGCCACATAAAACAATTTTATCATCATCATTATTTGATTTAAACGGCAATAAACAAATAAGAAGTAAAATAAATAATCATCATGAAATAAATAATCTTTATTACTAGTGGCCACATAAAAAAATTGTCATCATCATAATTATTCTATTTAAATTGCAATAAACAAATTAATCGTAAAATACATAATCATCATCAAATAAATCTTGTTTAGTACTGCCGTCTACATAAAAATGTCAACATCATCATTATCTTATTTAAATTGCAATAAACAAATTAAAAGTGAACTAAATAATCATCATCAAATAAAAATAAATGATCTTTACTATAAATAAAAAGTCATCATCATAATTAAAAGTAAAATAAATAATCATCATCACATAAATGATCTTTACTACCACATCATATTGGCCACATCAAAAGTCATCACCAGTATCTTATTTAAACTGCAATAAACAAATTAAAAGTAAAATAAATAATCATTCAAATAAAAATCTTTATTACAAGTGGCCACATCATGATGGTAATAAGTCCAGACACTCGATGATGATGATGATATAAAATGATGATGATGTAAAGTGATGATGATATAAAATGATGATGATGATGTAAAATGATGATGATATAAAGTGTTGATGACATAAAATGATGATGATGATGTAAAATTATGATGATGTAAAATAATGATGATGTAAGAAGGGTGACTGATTAACCCCAAGAAAACTGCCAATTACGAGAGATTCCTGAGAACTGTCTGGCTGCGAAATTGTCTCATGTCATCGTTACAATCTCGCTGTCACCGAGTCGAGGACAGGCGACAGGAACGCAGGTCACATGATCACGACCGGGGCAACGAGACACTTCCTGAAAGACATCAACCGACCTCCTAGTGGCAGTACCCTGAACCGACGCCGCAATAAGGTCACTGACCTAGCCACTGTCACCTAACTAACGCTTGATGTACAGATAATGATTAGTTTCTTCTCCGATAACAAGAAACCATCATGATTGGCTGAATACATCTTTTGTAACACGGTATCAATGTTATACTGTCAGGTAAACGTGTTACATTTTCACAAAATGAATTATGCTGCAGGTAACTAGGCTACATGTGCACTTGCCACATCCTTTAGCTAGAAATCGATATTTTGTATTTAAAATTCATAAATTAAAAAGCCATTAAAATTTGTATAATTTTGTATTGGTGAACTGGCCTATAGCATCCCTATCCTGCCAAAGTATCACGTTATCCAATATATCATCAACAACTAAATCTGTCATGTATTGCTGGAAATGATGACGTGTCATCATCTGTCGTCTTCTTCTATTTGATGACGACCTTCATTTGGTTGAAGACTTTGTCAGAGCTTGGTGTATACCTCTGTCCACCTCAAACCTAACCCACTAGGGTTTGTTGAGAATCTACTTAACATCAAAGTATTTCATGTTTGACTACCATATACATTTGTCACTCGATTTTATATACAATATAACATGTATGTCCATCTTTAGAAAAAAAATTCAATTCGAAGCAAATCTGTATTAAAATGTGAGGAGCCATATTTCCCGAAATCCATAAGATCCATATTGTCCACAAAACATCTGTATATGATGTGTCTGGTTAAAAAAGCTCAACTAACATAGAAGGTAGCCACTTATTATCATCCCCCCATATTACGTTATCCTTGAGTATGATGTTAATACTACAGTGGATTTGGCATACTTCCTATTAACCTTGCTGCAGGCACCAGCACTTATTGCCCTGACTGCAGGCTTCAGCACTTAGTGCCCTGACGGAGGTGTAAACATTCATGCCTGGTGGTTACTTATCTCAATCGGTGCAAGTTGCAACATAGTAATCTAATGTTCGGTCAGCTAGAGGGAACTTGTTTAGAACAATTTATAATTATTCTACCCCCCAGTTAAATGCCAAATGAAAGCAGGTGTACCACGCAAATACGCCTTAACCAAGGCGTGAGACTATTTTTTAGCCAGCATGTGGTTAAAAATGCACAGTTTATATGCACACCGATATAATTATGATGTTGCAAACACACCGCGCTGATTAAGTGGAAGCCACACTTTTTATACATGTTATGACATAATAGATTGTCCTGCCTAAAGTTATGGAGTAAGTAGTTGCGAAAACATGTTGGAATGTTTCTGCGCTCCTTCTTCTCTGAAAACAAATATTTGTTCATTGTGAGAGTGATTATATGTCTCACAACTTGCACCGACCTTAATGACTTGGTGCTCTGCCAGATAATGACAGCTCCCTTGCTACTCCACGAGAGGATGTGTGAACTCTCCATAAGTACGGCATGAAAACAACGAAACAGTCATCTGAAGATCTACTCCTCTGGAAAACAAATTGAAGAAAAGATGAAACAGTTTTGATCTGATGCACACAAACACAACTATCAGGACAGAAGATTTGACCTGTCACACACAAACACAACTGTCAGGACAGAAGGTTTGACCTGTCACACACAAACACAACTGTCAGGACAGAAGGTTTGACCTGTCACACACAAACACAACTGTCAGGACAGAAGGTTTGACCTGTCACACACAAACACAACTGTCAGGACAGAAGGTTTGACCTGTCACACACAAACACAACTGTCAGGACAGAAGGTTTGACCTGTCACACACAAACACAACTGTCAGGACAGAAGGTTTGACCTGTCACACACAAACACAACTGTCAGGACAGAAGGTTTGACCTGTCACACACAAACACAACTGTCAGGACAGAAGGTTTGACCTGTCACACACAAACACAACTGTCAGGACAGAAGGTTTGACCTGTCACACACAAACACAACTGTCAGGACAGAAGGTTTGACCTGTCACACACAAACACAACTGTCAGGACAGAAGGTTTGACCTGTCACACACAAACACAACTGTCAGGACAGAAGGTTTGACCTGTCACACACAAACACAACTGTCAGGACAGAAGGTTTGACCTGTCACACACAAACACAACTATCAGGACAGAAGGTTTGACCTGTCACACACAAACACAACTGTCAGGACAGAAGGTTTGACCTGTCACACACAAACACAACTGTCAGGACAGAAGGTTTGACCTGTCACACACAAACACAACTGTCAGGACAGAAGGTTTGACCTTTCACACATAAACACAACTGTCAGGAATGAAGGTTTGACCTGAGGCACACAAACACAACTGTCAGGACAGAAGGTTTGACCTGAGGCACACAAACACAAATGTCAGGACAGAAGGTTTGACCTGAGGCACACAAACACAACTGTCAGGACAGAAGGTTTGACCTGAGGCACACAAACACAACTGTCAGGACAGAAGGTTTGACCTGAGGCACATAAACACAACTATCAGGTCAGAAGATTTGACCTGTCACACACAAACACAACTGTCAGGACAGAAGGTTTGACCTGAGGCACACAAACACAACTGTCAGGACTGAAGGTTTAACCTAAGGCACACAAACACAACTGTCAGGACAGAAGGTTTGACCTGTCACAGACAAACACAACTGTCAGGACAGAAGGTTTGACCTCACACACAAACACAACTGTCCGGACAGAAGGTTGGACCTAAGGCACACAAACACAACTGTCAGGACATAAGGTTTGGCCTAAAGTACACAAACACAACTGTCAGGACAGAAGGTTTGACCTAAGGCACACAAACACAACTGTCAGGACAGAAGGTTTGGCCTAAAGTACACAAACGCAACTGTCAGGTCAGAAGGTTTGACCTAAGGCACACAAACACAACTGTCAGGACAGAAGGTTTGGCCTAAAGTACACAAACACAACTGTCAGGATAGATGGTTTGACCTAAGGCACACAAACACAACTGTCAGGACAGAAGGTTTGGTCTAAGGTACACAAACACAACTGTCAGGACAGAAGGTTTAACCTAAGGCTCACAAACACAACAGTCAGGACAGAAGGTTTGACCTAAGGCACACAAACACAACTGTCAGGACAGAAGGTTTGGTCTAAGGCACACAAACACAACTGTCAGGACAGAAGGTTTGGCCTAAAGTTCACAAACACAACTGTCAGGACAGAAGGTTTAACCTAAGGCTCACAAACACAACAGTCAGGACAGAAGGTTTGACCTAAGGCTCACAAACAACTCTCACGACAGAAACTATATATGCAACAAGTCATTTAGTACCAACTAGTTCATTTAATAATTGGCCTTATATAAAATATTTTACCATTACAATGTGCCTCAGAATTTACCAATTAATGGCTCACACAAATGCTGTTTTGTTATGATTAATGTATGCAGAAGAAATAAAACAAGTAGACCCTCATGAAACTGCACCCAGACAGCATTTCTTGGCAATGGAATTCAAAACAGTAATATTGTACTTTAGACCTGTGTATGATTTGTTTATACAGAAAGCTCCTTAGTGTGAACACATGCACTGGATACCAAACTGCAGGAAGCAATGAGCCCTCACTGTACACAGCACTCCACTGCTCTATTAACCACTCGCCAAGACATTAGCATATCTACCTCAGTGCTGGTTTCTGACCCAGTAAGCTGATTGACAGCTGTAGGACCCAAAAAAAGGACTGACCACAGAGCCATGGACCAGAATGATAACTAAGTTGCACAGGGAATGATTGTCTACGTAGACAAAATTTGAGACAATCCCTAGAGGCTCAGGGGCTCTCAAGGGACCGTGCCAACAGGAGTGTGTGTATTTATTTATAGCCACAAGTATCTAGGTCATTAATTACATACATATATAAATTATATTAATGTTTGGGGATCATCAATAAAAACGACTTTCATGCATTATTTATCATCTATGTATTAACTTGTACATGTAAGTGAGTGAATGTACCGGACATAAATAAACGTTAAACAAACTGATCATGCAGGAATGTCACACAAGTGCACCATGCGCGCATGCACGCATACATGCAAGCATTGTCAGCAGAATGAGTGTTGAAAGAATGATTACAGAATAATACTATATGTCAGTGGTATGTATCATGGTGTGCCTACTGAATACTGCTTACAGTAAAAATGTCAAAGTGTATATTGCAAAACTGCAACACGCTGTCAAAGACCAAGCCGCTCAGAGCCCATTTGGACACTCACTGACCACAAATTTGGACACTCACTGACCACAAATTTGGACACTCACTGACCACCTATTTGGACACTCACTGACCACCCATTCGGACACTCACTGACCACCCATTCGAACACTCACTGACCACCCATTCTGACACTCACTGACCACCCGTTCGGACACTAACTGACCACCCGTTCAGACACTCACTGACCATCCATTCGGACACTCACTGACCACCCATTCGGACACTCACTGACCACCCATTCGGACATTCAATGACCATTCATTGGGACACTCACTGACCACCCATTTAGACACTCACTGACCACCCATTCGGACACTCACTGACCTCCCATTCGGACACTCACTGACAACCCATTCAGACACTCACTGACCACTCATCTGGACACTCACTGACCAACACAAGGGAGTCCACTCTCCCTGACCCACAAGACTCGAACTACAACAAAGCCGACCCAGTGACACACGGACAATCAAACAAACGTTGTGTCACTGCGTGTCAACACACTGTCAGTGTCATGACGACACATCAACATTCGGCTTCATCGCCACAGTCTTCAAAGGCTTTCAAGACGCCACACAGCATGTCAGGCAAATGACTCGTCTCAATCCTGCATTAATGACGGCGCTTGATCACGTCGGATTTTGACAGCGCGGTGATAAAACTACGCGCCAGCATTCCGCGCACGACCGCGCATCGATCCCGCGACCGACGAACACGTTTTGTGTTTTTTACACCATACTGATGATCGCTTACGTCAAGACCACTGAGGCAAGATGATCACATCGTTGTATGAAACGAACCAAGCATCGAGGAGCATCTGTTGTACCATCTCATACTAGCTGATACTATTCTATACTCTCTCATTCTGTCTCACACTAGCTGATACTCTGTGTGTGTGTGCATGTGTGCATGCATGTGTGCGTGCGAGTGTGTGTGTGCCTGACTGTGTGTGAATATGTGTGTGTGTGTGTGTGTGTGTGCTTGTGCTATAAATGCGCATTTGCATGTGTTTAAGCGTGTGTGTGTGTGTGTGTGTGTGTGTGTGTGTGTGTGTGTGTGTGTGTGTGTGTGTGTGTGTGTGTGTGTGTGTGTGTGTGTGTGTTATAAGTGCGTGTGTGCGTGCATTTGTGCATAAGCGTCTGTGTGCATGTTCTGTAATAAACATTTCAAAAGCTGGCAGCTTAATCACTCATCCACTGCAGACTGGACACTAAGTAATCTTTAGTCCAAATAGGGATATTCCTACTGTCCCTTTCATGTGAAATAGACTGGATAATTTGACCCAGATGAAAACTGAACGAAAATATCCCTTCATGACCCTAAACTATTGTGCCTATGCAAACTCTATACAAGTATTCCCTGCAGGTGGTATAAGAACCAGGGCAGCCACCCTGCATAGGAACTAACTCTAGTAAGGGGGCACCCTACCTAGGACCCCACTCTACTAGGGGGCACCCTGCATAGGAACCAATCTACTAGAGGGGGCACCCTACATAGGATCCCACTCTATTAGGGAGCCATACTACATAGGAACCCACTCTACTAGGGGGGCCACCCTACATAGGAACCCACTCTACTAGGGGAGCACCCTACATAGGAACCCACTCTACTAGGGGGGCACCCTACATAGGGACCCACTCTACTAGGGGGCACCCTACATAGGAACCCACTCTACTAGCGAGGCACACTACATAGGAACCCACTCTACTAGGGGGGCACCCTACATAGGAACCCACTCTACCATGGGGGCCACCCTACATAGGAACCCACTCTACTAGGGAGGCACACTACATATGAACTCACTCTACTAGGGGGGCCACCCTACATAGGAACCCACTCTACTAGGGGGGCACACTATATAGGAACCCACCCTACTAGGGGGGCACACTACATAGGAACCCACTCTACTAGGGGCGCACACTACATAGGAACCCACTCTACTAGGGAGGCACCCTACATAGGAACCCACTCTACTAGGGGGGCACCCTACATAGGAACCCACTCTACTAGGGGGGCACCCTACAAAGGAACCCACTCTACTAGGGGGGCACCCTACATAGGAACCCACTCTACTAGGGAGGCACACTACATAGGAACCCACTCTACTAGGGGGGCCACCCTACATAGGAACCCACTCTACTAGGGGGGCACACTACATAGGAACCCACTCTACTAGGGGTGCACCCTACATAGGAACCCACTCTACTAGGGGGGCACCCTACATAGGAACCCACTCTACTAGGGGGGCACCCTACATAGGAACCCACTCTACTAGGGAGGCACACTACATAGGAACCCACTCTACTAGGGGGGCACCCTACATAGGAACCCACTCTACTAGGGGGGCACCCTACATAGGAACCCACTCTACTAGGGAGGCACACTACATAGGAACCCACTCTACTAGGGGGGCACCCTACATAGGAACCCACTCTACTAGGGAGGCACACTACATAGGAACCCACTCTACTAGGGGGGCACCCTACATAGGAACCCACTCTACTAGGGAGGCACACTACATAGGAACCCACTCTACTAGGGGGGCCACCCTACATAGGAACCCACTCTACTAGGGGGGCACACTACATAGGAACCCACTCTACTAGGGGGGTACACTACATAGGAACCCACTTTACTAGGGGGCACACTACATAGGAACCCACTCTACTAGGGGTGCACCCTACATATAGGAAACTGTCTACCACTACCAGTGCGCCACCTATATATAGGAACCCACCATGCTAGGGTGGCTAATTTTAGCATTAACAGACATGACAGTGTGTCCTTGTTGATGTCAGCATTAACTGACATGACAGTGGGTACTTGTTGATGTCAGCATTAACAGACAGGATAGTTAATCCTTGTTGATGTCAGAATTAACTGACATGACAGTGGGTACTTGTTGATGTCAGTATTAACAGACATGACACTGGGACCATTCTGATGTCAGCATTAGCAAACATGACAGCGGGTCCTTGTTGATGTCACCACTAATAGACACGGCAGTGAGTCCTTCTTATGTCAGCACTAACATACATGACAGTGGGTCCTTGTTGATGTCAGCACTAACAGACATGACAGTGGGTCCTTGTTAATATCAGCACTAACTGACATGACAGTGGGTCCTTGTGTCAGCACTAACAGACATGACAGTGAGTCCTTGTGTCAGCACTAACAGACATGACAGTGGGTCCTTGTGTCAGCACTAACATACATGACAGTGGGTCCTTGTGTCAGCAGTGACATACATGACAGTGGATCCTAGTTGATGTCATCACTAACAGACATGAGAGTGGATCCTTCTTATGTCAGCATTAACACACATGACAGTGGATCCTTGTTGATGTCATTACTAACATACATGACAGTGGATCCTTGTGTCAGCATTAACATACATGACAGTGAATCCTTGTTGATGTCATCACTAACATACATGACAGTGGATCCTTGTGTCAGCATTAACATACATGACAGTGGATCCTTGTTGATGTCAGCACTAACAGACATGACAGTGGGTCCTTGTTGACGTCAGCATTAACTGACATGACACTGGGTCCTTGTTGACATCAGCATTAACAGACAAAACAGTGGGTCCTTGTTGACGTCAGCATTAACAGACATGACAGGAAATATACACAATACAACAGAATAATTGTTACAAAAAACAAACAATATATTGTAATCAAGTTGATGTGAAAACACAAGCTGTAAGTATATAATGTATGGTAGAAAAATAAAAGATTATGTCAGTGAGTCCTTGTTGATGCCAGCACTAAGAGACATGACAGTGGGTCTTTGCTGACATCAGCGCTTACAGACATGACAGTGGGTCTTTGCTGACATCAGCGCTTACAGACATGACAGTGGGTCTTTGCTGACATCAGCGCTTACAGACATGACTGTGGGTCTTTGCTGACATCAGCGCTTACAGACATGACAGTGGGTCTTTGCTGACATCAGCGCTTACAGACATGACAGTGGGTCTTTGCTGACATCAGCGCTTACAGACATGACAGTGGGTCTTTGCTGACATCAGCGCTTACAGACATGACAGTGGGTCTTTGCTGACATCAGCGCTTACAGACATGACAGTGGGTCTTTGCTGACATCAGCGCTTACAGACATGACAGTGGGTCTTTGCTGACATCAGCGCTTACAGACATGACAGTGCAGTGGTCGGTTCGTTTTATCAAGATGACAACACAAGAATGAGATGAACTGAACATCTTGGATCTAGGGCGTGTGACCTCGGCATGACCCACATCCAGGTATAGACTGGCTGTAATTCTCTCTGTCTCTGGATCAGTGCCAATCTACTGATGTCCCGTGGCCTTCAAGTGTACAGACTGAAATGATCGCAGATACCAAAACCTCACACACTCGTTTCTTAAAATGCTGACGTGTTCACCTTCATCCGTGTCAATTCTACCACTGGCTCCTTGCGTCTGCACTCAACAAGATGTCGCTAATCAATTATGTATTTTCTATCTGTTACTGAAAAATATCAAGGTAACCCATTTCGACTTGTTTTTCTAGTTGACTGCTTAACCAGAAAACAGAAAAACTGCCACGTCTCCTATCCCCAACACAAGCGTAATTACCACAAAAATAACTTATATAATTCCGCTTAAGAGTTGCATAACGATTACCAGCAGAAAGGTGAAAATTAGACTTTATGCTGTGAAATATTCAGGCATCAGATGCACAGGTGTATGCAAGAATAGGCTCTGTTTAGAAACACCATAACATGGCACAAAACAATTGGTCAAAACATTCACCCAGCGTATTGCAGACACAACTGGTTCTCTGTCTAAAGTTGATATTTACTTGACCTACCAGGCTTGACTGACTGAGGAGTATGAGAGCTTGACCCACTTCAATGGTGCCTGGACAGTGAAACAGGTCAAGTTTATTTATCTTCATTGACCACTCCCCAAATTGGACCATCCAACTAGACGTTAGGTAATCTGACCAATAGATCATGAAGGCAGATGGTAAAGACATAGACTACAGAAAAACCAACTTTCTTTAGAGGTCAATATGTCAACTAAGTAAAAAATATACCGTACTTTTTGTATTCAGCACAAACATAATCATAAATGGACATTTCAAGATACATCTGATAAAAAACTGCCAAGGGGACATGGCATAATGCCCCCCTAACATCACCACTAACTTAAACCCACCCTCATTACAACCAGATTTAGCAATAAAAATCTTCCATTTGTTAATATTTTAGTTGTTTTGAATAATGTCTTAGTTGATAAAATTACAAATAAGGCAGAGGTGTCAACTTGTACGTTTTACCCATAAGCCTTACAGATTTTTGCGAATTGTACAGTCTTACGAAGCAATCCTTACGGATATTTATGATGTTGACAAACAATTTCAATCGAGATATATTTTAAAATGGCGCCGATTTTTATTGTCTTTACCGAGTTTGAGATTTACCGAATGCATCCCAGTGGGCTTTGCGCGTACAGAAAACGCTCTCCTGAAGCATGAGATTTATCCCAGCCTACCATTCTGAACACTTTCAGAAGTCGGATTCAAATTGGTTACTGGAATCCTACCATGCCCTACCAGTTTACATTTGGAAGTTTGGACGAGATGGATGCGAAACAGATAGTTGAGCCCCCCGCGAAGAAGCGTAAACAGTATGCGGGCCATTACCAGGATGACTGGAAACAGATTTTTAATGGAACAATCACACCATTGAAGTTGGGCGATCACCATGCTTGGTGCGTCGTTTGTTCACGCGATGTGAATGTGTCGGCATCAGGCGTGTACGACGTTCGAACGCATGTGAAATCGAAGCTGCACGAGAAGAACGCGAAGTTGGCTCTTCAACACGCGCCGATGACCGCCTTTTTCAAGGCGAAAACCGAGACGCCGGAATCGACGACCACAGCAGAGGTGATGTTTTCCTTTTTTGTCGCCAAGCATAATTTGCTGAAGGCCATCGCTAACCACTTCTGTAGTCTGGTCTCTCGCATGTTCCCGGACAGCGCCATAGCGAAAACGTTCAAGTGTAGGAGAACGAAAACGTCTATGATCGTCAAGCGATGCCTGGCCGTGGAGGCGACCGTCCCAGTCATCGCCCATTGCCAGAGCGGCCCGTTCTCCGTCATGATTGACAGTGCAAGATCAACTTTGATGCAACCTATTGCAATTTTGAAGTGACGCCAGCAATGCTGCGCGAAGCGAAGCATGCTACCGTCGCTTACAAGGAGCATATGTGAAATAAATGATCTGTGTCAGAACGAGTTGTATTTTGTTATTATTGTCTATGGATGTCTTGTGGCAGTGCCTAAAATGCCCTATATATGAAAAAAAATGTGTTTATGTTTGCGTTGAACATTTTTATTTTTGCAGATCTTATGGATTTTTTTTCATGATCTTACAGATATGAGTTGTCCAAGGTTGACACCTCTGAAATAATAACAGCACTGTAAGTTGAAGGTCTCATTTTATGGATACCTCCCGCAGCTACTGTGAAGGAGTCTAGCACAGACAGTCATGCTAACAGCCCATTAACCAGTAAATCTGATGGGGGTCCAACATCTCTGTCATGTCCTCTCTGTCATGCCATTAACAGTTGCTCAACTTTATGGCCTTGGTCATAATTACTGGACCAATGACTCAGGTAGATCAGAGCAAGAGATGACAGGCCTAAGTCATTGTACCCTTCTAATTACCTGACAGGATGTCAGTGTTTCCACTAATCGCTGTACTGGGATAACTGGACATACAGCTTCTTTCCACCAACACCAATGGCACCATGGACTGAAAAGCCTTTCTCTTTTATCAGGCTTTTTTTTAATTTTGTTTCTTATTAAATATATACATATATTTTAATATTATACATGGCCTATGTTTCAGTTTGCAAACACCCCTGGATCTATTGTTGCAGATATGTGGTGTCAAAATTAATTTCATTTGATCTCCTTCAGGCAGATGCATAGACTACCAGGGAAACATCAACCACCAACCAGAATTCTAAATTAAAACATAAAAAACATCTAAACATTCTTTTTTCTTCTCCTTCTTGTACATTTTCTTAGTTGCCTGTTCCTTTACTATTAATTACTTTACTGTCTGTGCCAATTTGTTTCCAAAATACTTCAGTTTTATAAATAGATTTAACAAGATTTAACAAGATTGCCATCCAGACAGACTCATTAACTCTAGATGGCAGGTGGACAAGGAAGCCCTTTGGCTTATCGAGAGTCCAACCCTTTTATCTACATATATCCAGCCCTTCTGAGGTATGTGTCGATTTTATTTTTAAACATATTCACACTACTAGCACCCACACAATCATCAGATAATCTGTTCCATTCATTCACAGTCCTTTGTGAAAATGAGAACTTTCTTACGTCTAATCTACACTGCTCCTTTACTAATGTAACTTCATGTCCTCTAGTCTTTCTATCTTTCTTAACTGAACAAAAACATATTTGTATCAATATTTTCATAACCATTCAATATTTTAAACACTTCTATCTGATCTCCTCTCAATCTCCTGGTCTCTAGTGTTGTTAAACCACATTCTTTTAGTCGTTTTTCATAACTGAGATCCCTCAGTTTTGGTATCATTTTAGTTGCTCTCCTCTGTACTCTTTCTAGCATATCTATGTCCTTCTTGCGGTATGGCCTCCACGCTTGTATACAATATTCTAAATGAGGCCTCACTATTGTTTTGTACAGCGGTATTATTGGTTCTTTTTCTTTATATGCTATATTTCGCCTAATACATGATAACCTTCATATGACATTGCCATTTAGCGAAAACACAACATTATTTGACATATTTCACATTTAGAGATACGCCAACAATATGAGATGTTTATGCACAATTCCAATAAGCAAACAATTCACTATTAAGACGAATGCCAACTTTTACCCCTTGGCACACCCTGAACCCCCAAAGAACAAAAAAACTATTATATTATTTGTCCATCTTAGTGAGATTCAAATGAGAACTTTGACCTAATCGCTTATCACGTTGACCGGGAGGATTCAAGTCCAGCACTGACGTCTACCACACTATAAATATTATATTTGGAGGTAACTACACACCAGACACCAATATAATCATCATCACCACTCCCATGCCAACTGGTCATCTATATACGGCCTAATGGTCAGTTTACAAGGTCATCACACCTGAGCAATCATGTCCTTTGACCACCACTGACCATCAGCCTCCACTGTGGATGACCACTGGGTGGCCAGGAGTAGTGAGTGACCTTCCACTTAGCTAATGAATTCTGACAGTGGTCACTGTAACTCGCTGAGACAACAGGTGATTAACTTCACCAAATGTTAGCTTTGTAGTGTTTATAATTTCTAGTTGTTTGTTTTCGCATCATTCTTTCATTCGTCACTCACACCCTTCAATCACTTATTTCATCCATCCACCGGGCACTTGTTTACAAACATCATCTCTCTGAAATGCTTGTGATATCTATGAGAGCCTGTTGTAAAAAGAATTCTTCTTATGAAGCAATAAAGATTACCAGGTTTCCAAGGATTTATGCGCAATAGAAGTTATCTTATTATTATCTTATTAATGATGACATCTGGAAGATACGTCAAATGTGAAGCTGTCAAACCAAACCAAACCAAACCAAACCAAACCAAACCAAACCAAACCAAACCAAACCAAACCAAACCAAACCAAACCAAACCAAACCAAACCAAACCAAACCAAACCAAACCAAACCAAACCAAACCAAACCAAACCAAACCAAACCAAACCAAACCAAACCAAACCAAACCAAACCAAACCAAACATAAGATAACATAATCTAACATAATCTAACCTAACATAACATCAAATAATCTTTATTGCTTCTTTAAAGAATAATTCGTTTTACAACAGGCTCTCATTAAGTGTATGAGAAAGTGATATTGCAACACGAACCAATCAAGATCAATTGTGTAAATACACAGACATCACACATTAAGTCGGGTGATCATAAGCATTTCAGAGAGATGATGTTGGTGAACAAATGATGGGTGGATGGATGAGGTATGATGTTGGTGAACAAGTGATGGGTGGGTGGATGATGTATGATGTTGGTGAACAAGTGATGGGCGGGTGGATGAGGTATGATGTTGGTGAACAAGTGATGGGCGGGTGGATGAGGTATGATGTTGGTGAACAAGAGATGGGTGGGTGGATGAGGTATGATGTTGGTAAACAAGTGATGGGTGGGTGGATGAGGTATGTTGTTGGTGAACAAGTGATGGGTGGGTGGATGAGGTGTGATGTTGGTGAACAAGTGATGGGTGGGTGGATGAGGTGTGATGTTGGCAAACAAGTGATGGGTGGGTGGATAAGGTATGATGTTGGTGAACAAGTGATGGGTGGGTGGATGAGGTATGATGTTGGTAAACAAGTGATGGCTGGGTGGATAAGGTATGGTGTTGGTGAACAAGTGTGGGCGGGTGGATGAGGTATGATGTTGGTGAACAAGTGATGGGTGGGTGGATGAGGTATGATGTTGGTGAACAAGTGATGGGTGGGTGGATGAGGTATGATGTTGGTAAACAAGTGATGGGTGGGTGGATGATGTTGGTGAACAAGTGATGGGTGGATGAGGTATGATGTTGGTGAACAAGTGATGGGTGGGTGGATGAGGTATGATGTTGTGATCAAGTGATGGGTGGGTGGATGAGGCATGATGTTGGTGAACAAGTGATGGGCGGGTGGATGAGGTATGATGTTGGTGAACAAGTGATGGGCGGGTGGATCAGGTGTGATGTTGGTGAACAAATGATGGGCGGGTGGATGAGGTATGATGTTAGTGAACAAATGATGGGTGGGTGGATGAGGTGTGATGTTGGTGAATAAGTGATGGGTGGGTGGATGAGGTATGATGTCGGTGAACAAGTGATGGGTGGGTGGATGAGGTGAGATGTTGGTGAACAAGTGATGGGTGGGTGGATGAGGTATGATGTTGGTGAACAAGTGATGGGCGGGTGGATGAAGTATGATGTTGGTGATCAAGTGATGGGTGGGTGGATAAGTTATGATGTTGGTGAACAAGTGATGGGTGGGTGGATAAGGTGTGATGTTGGTGAACAAGTGATGGGTGGGTGGATGAGGTATGATGTTGGTGAAAAAGTGATGAGCGGGTGGATGAGGTATGATGTTGGTGAACAAGTGATGGGCGGGTGGATGAGGTATGATGTTGGTGATCAAGTGATGGGCGGGTGGATGAGGTATGATGTTGGTGAACAAGTGATGGGTGGGTGGATGAGGTGTGATGTTAGTGAACAATTGATGGGCGGGTGGATGAGGTGTGATGTTAGTGAACAAGTGATGGGCAGGTGGATGAGGTATGATGTTGGTGAACAAGTGATGGGTGGGTGGATGAGGTATGATGTTGGTGAACAAGTGATGGGCGGGTGGATGAGGTATGATGTTGGTGAACAAGTGATGGGTGGGTGGATGAGGTATGATGTTGGTGAACAAGTGATGGGTGGGTGGATGAGGTATGATGTTGGTGAACAAGTGATGGGCGGGTGGATGAGGTATGATGTTGGTGAACAAGTGATGGGTGGGTGGATGAGGTATGATGTTGGTGAACAAGTGATGGGTGGGTGGATGAGGTATGATGTTGGTGAACAAGTGATGGGTGGGTGGATGAGGTATGATGTTGGTAAACAAGTGATGGGTGGGTGGATGATGTTGGTGAACAAGTGATGGGTGGATGAGGTATGATGTTGGTGAACAAGTGATGGGTGGGTGGATGAGGTGTGATGTTGGTGAATAAGTGATGGGTGGGTGGATGAGGTATGATGTCGGTGAACAAGTGATGGGTGGGTGGATGAGGTGAGATGTTGGTGAACAAGTGATGGGTGGGTGGATGAGGTATGATGTTGGTGAACAAGTGATGGGCGGGTGGATGAAGTATGATGTTGGTGATCAAGTGATGGGTGGGTGGATAAGTTATGATGTTGGTGAACAAGTGATGGGTGGGTGGATAAGGTGTGATGTTGGTGAACAAGTGATGGGTGGGTGGATGAGGTATGACGTTGGTGAACAAGTGATGAGCGGGTGGATGAGGTATGATGTTGGTGAACAAGTGATGGGCGGGTGGATGAGGTATGATGTTGGTGATCAAGTGATGGGTGGGTGGATGAGGTGTGATGTTAGTGAACAAGTGTTGGGCGGGTGGATGAGGTGTGATGTTGGTGAACAAGTGATGGGCGGGTGGATGAGGTGTGATGTTGGTGAACAAGTGATGGGCGGGTGGATGAGGTGTGATGTTAGTGAACAAGTGATGGGCAGGTGGATGAGGTATGATGTTGGTGAACAAGTGATGGGTGGGTGGATGAGGTATGATGTTGGTGAACAAGTGATGGGTGGGTGGATGAGGTATGATGTTGGTGAACAAGTGATGGGCGGGTGGATGAGGTATGATGTTGGTGAACAAGTGATGGGTGGGTGGATGAGGTATGATGTTGGTGAACAAGTGATGGGTGGGTGGATGAGGTATGATGTTGGTGAACAAGTGATGGGTGGGTGGATGAGGTATGATGTTGGTGAACAAGTGATGGGTGGGTGGATGAGGTATGATGTTGGTAAACAAGTGATGGGTGGGTGGATGATGTTGGTGAACAAGTGATGGGTGGATGAGGTATGATGTAGGTGAACAAGTGATGGGTGGGTGGATGAGGTATGATGTTGTGATCAAGTGATGGGTGGGTGGATGAGGCATGATGTTGGTGAACAAGTGATGGGCGGGTGGATGAGGTATGATGTTGGTGAACAAGTGATGGGCGGGTGGATGAGGTGTGATGTTGGTGAACAAGTGATGGGCGGGTGGATGAGGTATGATGTTGGTGAACAAGTGATGGGTGGGTGGATGAGGTATGATGTTGGTGAACAAGTGATGGGTGGGTGGATGAGGTGTGATGTTAGTGAACAAGTGATGGGTGGGTGGATGAGGTATGATGTTGGTAAACAAGTGATGGGCAGGTGGATGAGGTATGATGTTGGTGAACAAGTGATGGGTGGGTGGATGAGGTATGATGTTGGTGAACAAGTGATGGGTGGGTGGATGAGGTATGATGTTGGTGAACAAGTGATGGGCGGGTGGATGAGGTATGATGTTGGTGAACAAGTGATGGGCGGGTGGATGAGGTGTGATGTTGGTGAACAAGTGATGGGCGGGTGGATGAGGTGTGATGTTAGTGAACAAGTGATGGGCAGGTGGATGAGGTATGATGTTGGTGAACAAGTGATGGGTGGGTGGATGAGGTATGATGTTGGTGAACAAGTGATGGGCGGGTGGATGAGGTGTGATGTTGGTGAACAAATGATGGGCGGGTGGATGAGGTGTGATGTTGGTGAACAAGTGATGGGCGGGTGGATGAGGTGTGATGTTGGTGAACAAGTGATGGGCGGGTGGATGAGGTGTGATGTTGGTGAACAAGTGATGGGCGGGTGGATGAGGTGTGATGTTGGTGAACAAGTGATGGGTGGGTGGATGAGGTATGATGTTGGTGAACAAGTGATGGGTGGGTGGATGAGGTATGATGTTGGTGAACAAGTGTTGGGCAGGTGGATGAGGTATGATGTTGGTGAACAAGTGATGGGTGGGTGGATGAGGTAATACGTTGGTGAACAAGTGATGGGTGGGTGGATGAGGTATGATGTTGGTGAACAAGTGATGGGTGGGTGGATGAGGTATGATGTTGGTGAACAAGTGATGGGTGGGTGGATGAGGTATGATGAAGTATTACAACAAAGAGGACTGCATTCTCGCACATTGCCACTGACGAGTAAACAGAAGGGTCTACTGCACACACAGTGTCGATTACTTGAAACCACAACAAGTTGTTTATAGGTCCGCTGATATCAGCAGTAAATCTGATGACATAAGTGGAATAAAATTATCACCTGCCCAGGGCAAGTGGCCACAGTTCACACTACTGATGCTGGATGTACCCCAGTCAATCACCCCTGTCAATCGCCCCAGAGCTAACTCAGCAATCACAGTGTGGACACAATAGACATTGACCATGTTGATGACACAGACACCCACGTTTTGACACAGACTGTCTCTGCAGTGAGATAAGATTCTCAAGTTTACAGGTGACATGTGACTTGACCTCACCTAACTCACAATGTGGTCAAGTCGGAAATTACTTGTCACTCGAGTGACAGCTAGGTCAGTGGACTGGTCACTGACTTGGGTCTAATGACTATCATGGTGCAGACCCCTAACCTATGGTTGTGACCCATAAGAAATCAATAATGCCCCTACCATCACCACTAAGATGTCAATAGTGATCTCTCCCCAGTCACCAATATGAAGTCAATAGAGATCTGCCCCCCAGTCACCAATATGAAGTCAATAGGGATCTGCCCCCAGTCACCAATATGAAGTCAATAGAGATCTGCCCCCCCCCCCAGTCACCAATATGAAGTCAATAGAGATCTGCCCTCCAGTCACCAATATGAAGTCAATAGAGATCTGCCGCCCAGTCACCAATATGAAGTCAATAGAGATCTGTCCCCCAGTCACCAATATGAAGTCAGTAGAGATCTGCCCCCCCCCAGTCACCAATATGAAGTCAATAGAGATCTGCCCCCCCAGTCACCAATATGAAGTCAATAGAGATCTGCCCCCCGGTCACCAATATGAAGTTAATAGAGATCTGCCCCCCAGTCACCAATATGAAGTCAATAGATATCTGCCCCACAGTCACCAATAAGAAGTAAATAGTGATCTCCCCCCAGTCACCAATATGAAGTCAATAGAGTCACCAATATGAAGTCAATAGAGATCTGCCCCCCAGTCACCAATATGAAGTCAACAGAGATCTGTCCCCCAGTCACCAATATGAAGTCAATAGAGATCTGCCCCCCCCAGTCACCAATATGAAGTCAATAGAGATCTGCCCCCCAGTCACCAATATGAAGTCAATAGAGATCTGCCCCACAGTCACCAATATGAAGTCAATAGAGATCTGCCCCCCGGTCAACAATATGAAGTCAATAGAGATCTGCCCCCCAGTCACCAATATGAAGTCAATAGAGATCTGTCCCCCAGCCACCAATACAAAGTCAATAGAGATCTGCCCCCCAGTCACCAATATGAATTCAATAGAGTCACCAATATGAAGTCAATAGAGATCTGCCCCCCAGTCACCAATATAAAGTCAATAGAGATCTGTCCCCCAGTCACCAATACAAAATCAATAGATATCTGCCCCCCCAGTCACCAATATGAAGTCAATAGAGTCACCAATATGAAGTCAATAGAGATGTGCCCCCCAGTCACCAATATGAAGTCAATAGAGATCTGCCCCCCAGTCACCAATATGAAGTCAATAGAGATCTGCCCCCCAGTCACCAATATGAAGTCAATAGAGATCTGCCCCCCAGTCACCAATATGAAGTCAATAGAGATCTGCCCCCCAGTCACCAATATGAAGTCAATAGAGATCTGCCCCCCAGTCACCAATATGAAGTCAATAGAGATCTGCCCCCCAGTCACCAATATGAAGTCAATAGAGATCTGCCCCCCAGTCACCAATATGAAGTCAATAGAGATCTGCCCCCCAGTCACCAATATGAAGTCAATAGAGATCTGCCCCCCAGTCACCAATAAGAAGTAAATAGAGATCTCCCCGCAGTGTAGCACAGTTGCCACAGAGAGGTCAATTCCCTGGAATTACATCCAGATCAATATTGACCTTTGCCTATGCACTCCTGATTGGGCGGTCAATCGGTCACTATCTTGAGATGATGATGGTCAAACGATTTCCCTCTGAAGCGACTATTTAAAGTGACTCGGAATTCGATCAGCGTGCCGACTCTGTTGAATTAAGTGAGAGAAAGCGGCGAGAGCCGATTCAACCCCAAAGCCAATTATGCACCATATAGATATTGACAATTCCGTTTGACGGCGTATATCTGGCGTAGTTTGTGAATGGACGCACTCAAGTCAAATGCATTTAGGATAGCTCAGGTCATACTTTCAGCTCGACTGGCCTGAATGACCAGGCAACGACCGACAGAAAAGTTTAGTGTTTGTTTGGCTGTGTCGTCATGGCAACATTACGGCCGTGTAGAAATAGAACGGAGGTGTTGCACCAATGTGGGAACGCGGCCAACGAAATGACGTGGCTGTGTTTCGGAACAGAACGGGACCGCCTTCAGTGACATCAGCCAATAATTATATCTGCATGGTTGAGAAAGTTTTCAACCAGGACAACAGGACAACAGCCTTGGGTTACCTCATCAAATAGACTTAATGGGTGCCACTGTCACCGTGTGTACAGGGCAGACAGTGATAGCAGTCATTACAGACCAGTAGACCAGTACTTGGGCTCAATCCCTGGTGCCAAGGGGATATCTCCTGCTCCCTAATGGGCAGTCTGTGTACGTCAGTATCAGGGAAGGTGGATAGATGGGAAATAGGGAAGAGTGACAAGGAAAGATTTGGGATACAGGAAGTTGTAAACAAGGAAACAAAACCACAGGTGGAATTTGTTTACTAAGCAAATGGGTGGGCATAAAAACCCTCACAACAGGGTGGGTATAGAAACCCTCACAACAGTGTGGGTTTAGAAACCCTTGCAACAGGGTGGGAACAGAAACCCTCGCACTAGGGTGGGCACAGAAACCCTTCCAACAGTGTGGACATAGTAACTCTTACAAGTCAGCCACACATTGAAGAGGTTATAAGAACTTGTCTGATGGGGCATGACCCCATCCAGGTCAACTCAGTGACCAGTGTCCTAGTCTGACTGGACTTCCTCGGAAGTAACCCAACCTGGGAAATGAGTACCTTGGTACAGACAGACTTTCTGAGAATCGGAGGCATCAATGCTGCATGTGCTTATTTAGAGCTGTTCAGAATCTGATTACAAGATATACGGCAGGGATTAGTTCCGTAAGAATGACCCAGAGGAAGCATACTTACAGAGGGACCAACTGTCTCTAACACTTAGAGTCATACTCACAGACGGAGGTACTGTCTCTAACACTTAGAGTCATACTCACAGACGGAGCTACTGTCTCTAACACTTAGAGTCATACTCACAGATGGAGCTACTGTCACTAACACTTAGTCATACTCACAGACGGAGCTACTGTCTCTAACACTTAGAGTCATACTCACAGACAGAGTAACTGTCTCTAACACTTAGAGTCATACTCACAGACGGAGCTACTGTCTCTAACACTTAGAGTCATACTCACAGATGGAGCTACTGTCTCTAACACTTAGAGTCATACTCACAGATGGAGCTACTGTCTCTAACACTTAGAGTCATACTCACAGATGGAGCTACTGTCTCTAACACTTAGAGTCATACTCACAGACGGAGCTACTGTCTCTAACACTTAGAGTCATACTCACAAATGGGGCAACTGTCATGGCATAATCACTTAGAGCAGGACAGTAAATATCAGAGTGATGTCATAAACTGGACAGTTAAGTATTGTCCATCACTGAAACTGATTACAGAGGTCAATGGCTGCATATAATGATGTCAACAGTGTTGATCAATGACATCACTGACCCCTTGTAATGACCACTGGTGACTGTCCAGCCATGATATCACCACTAGCTGACAGCTGTGATGATGTCACTGCTGACATTACAGTAGATCCACACACTAATGAGATCCCAGGAGACATGTCTTAAATCAACCTGCATTCACTGATCACTAATGATTGCCTTTAATTGCACAAAACACCTTTGAGAAGGTCCCCAGATGAAACTGGCACCATGGAGAACTGACTCACAGACCAACCACAATAAATAGCAACAATTCTGTAAGTTTCTAAACATAGGTTATCTTCGCGTCATCACTCCTGTGTTTAGTGCTATACAAGGGCCACGGTGGGCCGCAGATAGCAACACAACTGTCAACAATCCTACACTGGTCGCTACAATCACAACACACTGCAATTGTAACTAGTTACAACTCTAATCATACACAGCAACAATTTGCATGTAATGTTAGACGCTATGAGAACATTTTAATGTGAAGCATATCTATTTTTATAGTAGTCGAACCCCCAATAGTTCCCACCATCAACCCTCAATAGTTCCCTCCATCAACCCCTAATAGTTTCCTCCAACAACCCCTAATAGTTCCCTCCATCAACCCAAAATAGTTCCCTCCATCAACCCCCAATAGTTCCCTCCATCAACCCCCAATAGTTCCCTCCAACAACCCCCAATAGTTTCCTCCAACAACCCCCAATAGTTCCCTCCATCAACCCCCAATAGTTCCCTCCATCAATCCACAATAGTTCCCTCCATCAACCCCCAATAGTTCCCTCCATCAACCCCCAATAGTTCCCTCAATCAACCCCCAATAGTTCCCTCCATCAACCCCAAATAGTTCCCTCCAACAACCCCCAATAGTTCCCTCCAACAACACCCAATAGTTCCCTCCAACAACCCCCAATAGTTCCCTCCAACAACCCATAATAGTTCCCTCCAACAACCCATAATAGTTCCCTCCATCAACCCCAATAGTTCCCTCCATCAACCCCCAATAGGTCCCCAACCAAGTACTCCCTCCCTCCCTCCCTCCCTCCCTCCCTCCCTCCCTCCCTCCCTCCCTCCCTCCCTCCCTCCCTCTCTCCCTCCCTCCCTCCCTCCCTCCCTCCCTCCCCTCTCCCCCGTCTCCCTGTCTCCTCCTCTCCCCCTCTCTCCCCCTATCTCCATCTCCTCTCTCTCTCCCCCTCTCTCCCTCTTTCCCCCTGTCGCCCTGTCTCCCTGTCTCTCTCTCAAACCACCCTACTATGGGTAATATGTCAACTGCTCCAAGTCTGTCAGTTATACCCTAATCCCCCACCACTTGATCGATGCAGTCATATTTGCCATCGTTTCACGGGCAGATATCGTGCTAAGTGAGCGTAAATCCACAAAGATATGTGTTTAGCGCTACTAATCCCGCATTAATGCAGTTACTCTCTGGTATTTGTTGACGTTGTCGCCTTGAACCTCCCTCCTTCCGCTCTTGGTTCTGTCTTTTAACGCGGCATTACCACCTGCATACACTGTCAGTTAGGATTAATGTCATTATGGGTCTACTTTGCGAATGCAAACAATGTTGACCCCAGAACATCCACTGAATGAACCATGGCATGGGCTGTTGATCCAAGATCATTTAACCATGAAATAGTCACCGAGTGAACCATGGAATGGGCTGTTGCCCCAAGATCATTTAACCATGAAATAGTCACCGAGTGAACCATGGAATGGGCTGTTGACCCAAGATCATTTAACCATGAAATAGTCACTGAGTGAACCATGGAATGGGCTGTTGACCCAAGATCATTTAACCATGAAATAGTCACTGAGTGAACCATGGAATGGGCTGTTGACCCAAGATCATTTAACCATGAAATAGTCACTGAGTGAACCATGGAATGGGCTGTTGACCCAAGATCATTTAACCATGAAATAGTCACTGAGTGAACCATGGAATGGGCTGTTGACCCAAGATCATTTAACCATGAAATAGTCACTGAGTGAACCATGGAATGGGCTGTTGACCCAAGATCATTTAACCATGAAATAGTCACGGAGTGAACCATGGAATGGGCTGTTCACCCAAGATCATTTAACCATGAAATAGTCACCGAGTGAACCATGGAATGGGCTGTTGACCCAAGATCATTTAACCATGAAATAGTCACCGAGTGAACCATGGAATGGGCTGTTGACCCAAGATCATTTAACCATGAAATAGTCACCGAGTGAACCATGGAATGGGCTGTTGACCCAAGATCATTTAACCATGAAATAGTCACCGAGTGAACCATGGAATGGGCTGTTGACCCAAGATCATTTAACCATGAAATATTCACTGAAACAACCATCAGACCCAAGAACATTCACTAAGTGAACTTTCTCACACAGTAAATGACTCATCACAGCAGAATTATTCCAGTTCAACTACCATCAGATTTTTAAATGGTTTTCATAAGAGTTAGTGACTAAGTGCATCAGAATAATAACAGAACGAATTAATTAACATAATTTATGTAAGAATGCAGATAAGAAATGCCACAGACAGACTAAGACTGTCTGTATTGTCCAGAGAACTTATTTTAGAAATCTATGTTGAGAATTAATGCAAAATGTACATTCCAATCTACATAAATAGGAATGCAATCATTCTCAGAAATGCTCAGCCTTGGTCTCTATACCGTGACTATTTTAGCCACGATCTCCACTTTTTTTAGCCATTGTGTACACATGTGTACTTTGTATCCTGGTTCCTATTTTGGCCTTGGTCAGTACTTTTGGCCATAGGCGGTTGTTTTAACAGGGGTCACTACTTTTGATCAGGATCAATACATAGGCCCATGGTCAGTACTTTTGGTCATGGTCAGAACCTTTAGCCATGGTCAGAAACCTTTAGGCATAGTCGGTACTTATGGTTGTGGTCAGTATGTGAGAATCATGGTAAGTAATTTTGACCTTGGTCAGTAGTTTTGAACAGTCAGTACTTTTGATCACCGTTAATACTTTTGTCGTGGTCAGTATTTCTTGGCTATGGTTAGCATTTCTGCCCAAGGTCAATAAGCAACCAAACACGCCGAGGGAACAAAATACGAATGCCATGAATATATATCAGTGAAGAGGTTCTTCAGACTGGGTGGTTCAAATGAGTGATATTTTGACTTATTTCACAGTCAGTTTACCTTTTGTTCTCATGACGTTTCGACTGCTTTCAGCAGTCTTCTTCAGACGACTACAGCTAGATGGCGACACAGTAATCCTTCAGCGCAGACGTAGTCACTCAGGTGTGTGCCCCCCCGGCTGCGCCCTGGGTGGCTCTTCAAGAGATCGTCGTAGATGTGTGAAAGCCGGTACCAGCCTTCGTCTCGGTTCATGCAGGCCTTGGTTTTTCTAATCCAGATCGCTTCTTTGATGCCTCATGTCCTCCAGTCCGACTCCCTGTCCACAAATTTGGCCCCCTCCTAGTCTACTACGTGATTTTGCTGTCGTGTGGTCTGTGATGGCTGATTTGTTCATCTCCTTTTCCGATGTTTTTCTGTTGTTTTTGATGTAGGGTCTGTTCATTGTTGCTTTGTCTGCATCATCTCTGTGTTCTCTGATGCGGGTTCCAAGTGTGCGTTTAGTTTCTCCGATGTATGTGGCATTGCAATTCTTACATGATATAGCGTACTCTCCTTTGCACATCTTGTGTGGTTCCACTTTGTCTTTTGGTCTTACCAGTGACCTCTTGATGGTGTTGTGAGGTTTCATTGCTGTGTCCACTTTGTATTTCTTCATGATCCGTGATGTGGTTTCGGATAATCCTTGGACATACGGAAGTACCACCAAGCCTTTGCCCTTGTCTTTTTCCACAGTCTTCTTCATGATGTTGGCTTCATTCTTTTGTTTCATCTTTCTCTGTACCGTTGATACGGTCCACTGCGGATACTGAGTGACTACGTCTGCGCTGAAGGACTACCGTGTCGCAATCTAGCGGTAGTCGTCTGAAGAAGACTGCTGAAAGCAGTCGAAACGTCACGAGAACAAAAGGTAAACTGACTGTGAAATAAGTAAAAATATCGCCATGAATATATGTCAGATTAGGGTGCCAGTTTACCGATAACTTTATACACAGCACAGTAACCATGTGCCGAATGATTCTATTTGACTTATCAGTGAGTGACATCTGTTCATGTAATGGTAGACTCATGATAGACCGGCTCACACCCAGAACCTGATGAAAACTGTCCATACTGGTCATACACTGGACATCAATACCTGACAGTCATCTGCACTGCCCAGTCTAGTTCCAATAGGTCAACATGATCCTTTTGCAAAATGCTTCACAGTCCAGGCTGAATTGGTGGATACAGCATTTTCTGTGTACGTTTCTCAACGTAACAGTGATGTAAGCACTTCTCACTTAAGATCAAGATTATGACGAAATGCTTAAAAATATGTTTGTAATTTCAATGTAACAAGTACTTGACAATTGACTGCATGTTTACTAGTGCATGATTCATCAAGTTAGTTTTTCTATTTACATACGTGTTTGCAAGTTTGGTTTTTCTATTATGTATCAGCCATAAAAACAGTATCTAACTGGAAATACAGATGGCATTGAGTATCAAAGCTTTCAGGATTGAATCTGTTCTGTGATGTGCAAAGATTTAAAATGACTAAGTGAAGTAATGCACTAACAATTAAGAACTAATGATCTGAAAAATACTTTTCTAACATATTGTTTAGCAGAAAAGCATGCTGCAAATAAAAAAATGGTACAGATTTATTTATAATTACATCACAATCTATTTATTGTATTTAACACCATCAACATCAACAGAAACTTGACTAACATTTCACCGAACTGATTATTCTTTAAATTTCACTAACATTGTGACGAGCTCATAAGCCTATTCTGCTCTTTAAAATCAACTATACTCCTTAATAGTGGCTCCTTAACAGTGGGTCCACAACAGTGGCTCCTTAACAGTGGGTCCTAAACAGTGGCTCCTAAACAGTAGCTCATTAACAGTGGCTCCTTAACAGTGGGTCCTAAACAGTGGCTCCTAAACAGTAGCTCATTAACAGTGGCTCCTTAACAGTGGCTCCTAAAGAGTGGCTCCTTAACAGTGCTCCTGTACACTGAAAACAGTCCACACCAGGACTAGAGCATTGTTCTGGAACCCGCATACACTGAATTGCTAATGCTTCCAAAGCCCCAAAAAAGGCAAACTAGTCGCCGATGAACGCCGAGCATTTACTACTAAAGAAATCAATCATTTGTCTGTATAACAAATACCGCTGACTGTGAATAACTCTTGCATGGTTGTGCAGGTCTTTTAGTTGTATGAGAAAACAGTTTTGACAAGAGACGGCAAGCTTGCGTGTGATGACTAATCAGTCTGATGAGATGATTTAAACTATCATATCACAGCAGTCATCAGAACCAGTGTTTTCACATCAGTAGACACATCGATGACGTCAACAACCCTCGGTGACAGACCCTCGATGACACACAGCTAGAGCAAATCAGATTTGGTGGATGACTACAGGTAATACATATTCGCTACACAATACACGCCATTACGCGTACAGCTAGCTACACACATTACCCAGGCCGTCTCCAACACTGTTCCAGGGCTCTCCAACTGGCATTACACCTCAACATCACAAACCAGTGATTTACAAAAATGAGCCTCTTTAATTGTTGACTTGCACTTTGTGAGTGCACAGGTTGCAGTAGACTCTATCTACAATAGTGCATGCACTGGGTGGGGTGAGAGCACTAGCACAGCACTAGAGATCGTGCCTTTTATGGTGTCAGTTGCTTTTTATTTACCTTATGTAAACATTTGCAATTTTTCTTCACTGTTATATTAGATACAATTACTCCCTGTCCTACTACATGTGTGTACACTGACAGCTATCTCATGGCTGTTTCAACGTGTAGTCAGTGAATGAGACATGGCCACCAGTTTGTCCACCAGACGGATCAATAAATGGTTCACCAGATGGTCTACCAGACCACCAGACAGACCACAGCTATCTCATGGTTGTTTCAATGTGTAGTCATTGAATGAGACCAATGCCACGTGGTCCACCAGATGGTGCTCCAGACAGACCACCAGATGGTCCACTAGACAGACCACCAGATGGTCCACCATATATACAATCAGCCGGTCCACCAGACAGACCATTAGATGATCCACCAGACAGTCCACCAGATGGACCACTAGCTGGACTACCAGATGGTCCATCATATGGACCACCAGATGGTCCATCAGACAGACAACCAGATGGACCACCAGACAGACAACCAGATGGTCCACCAGATGGTTCACTATATGGTGAACCACAGGTTAACTAGATGATCCACCAGACGGTTCACCAGATGGACTACCAGACGGACCACCAGATGGTCCATCATATGGACCACCAGATGGTTCACCAGACATACCACTAGATAGTACACCAACTGGTCCACCAGACAGACCACCACACAGTCCATATATGGACCACAAGATGGTCCTCCATATGGTCCACCAGACAGACCAACATATGGTCCACCTGATGTTCCACCAGACAGTCCACCAAACAGACCACCAGATGGTCCACCATTACTCAGCTGTTCTCAAACTGACTGGATTACTTGCTCTCTACACACATCCTGTGATAAAGTAGCCCCAACATGTCACAGCAAGAAACATCTAACTGCGCTCTCTGGTACACTCATTCCTAGGGTTGGCCGACAGAAAATAAAACTAAATTACCTAGAATCAGCCTGGTATGTTTTATGGTAATAAAATATTAATTCTTGGCATTGCACACCCACATGTGCACGTATACATACAAGCACGCACGCCAAGTAACTACTCTCCAGCAGATAGTAATTACAAAAAATGTAATGCTAAGATAATAATGCCTAAATCTCTTTTACCTGAAAGGCGTGTCGTGACTCTCACATGGTCTTCATTGGTCCAGCTTTGTTGACTTGGTCGATCCACTAAGTCTGCGGCCTACAAGAACATAAAACATACTGTAAATATCTACATGAACCAGTTGAAGACCGACATTTCATTGTAACACATTTATCTGATTTTACAATACTTTTAATGACAAACTATCTTGACTGGAGCACAGTGGTTGAACGGTCTGGGTGCCGGACTGTGTGGAAACTTGGGCAATTTCATTCATCCTACATTGCCGTTAGTCCCTTGCTCTAATGATAACTCTTGCTGGTCCCTGTTCACGATTCTGCCTAATGATTTGTGTATGTTGAGCCTCTGAGCTCAGATTCCTAGGGATACAGGCGCTACAGAAGAATATTATTATTATTATTCTATCTGGTGTCTATGCCAGGGAAGTAAAAGATTCTACGCAGGTAACTGGGAAAAAACCTGTCGTGAACCCACTGAGCTGGGATTTCATTCTCCAAACTCCCATTGGCGTGATAGTCTGAAAATGGACCCAGATGAAGAATAACTTGCCCTTGCACAGTGCAACCCCGCCCTTGTGTAGTCCCAAAACATCACCCCAAAATTTGTATATTTAAGTAGCAGCAGGGCATCGCTGATTCCCCCAGACACGTGAATCACACGAGGCCCAAAGAACACACGTCACTGATACGAGTAATCCCAAGGTAACAAGTACTTGGTGGTCAGGACCTGCTCCAGTGTAACCGCGTTCCATCATTGCAGAGATCAGTTTCTGTCTGGATTGAGTTCTTGCTGTCAATACCTGACAGGGTGTTTCATAAATAGGGGTGGGGTGAGGGGGGTTCACAGGGGGTCACAGATGTTCCAGTCAAGGAACAGATGACCATGAAATGACCACAAGTCTTGACCAGACCACTGGCTGCTGCAGCTGTGGCCTGGGTGTTGCAAAGGTCATGTCTTGTCATCAATGTTTCATCCTGTTTTCTGTCACTGTTGTATTTTACACATAGTGGAACCCTGCTTCATGGTCACCTCAGTAATGCAGCCACCTTGCAATTAAGGTCATCCCAGAACAAACCCAAATGATTTACAAACAAAATTATTTCCACATACAGTAAAGTATAGAACATTTGTCCAGCTAATAATATTATGGTCACCTCGCTATTCAGGTCACTTTTGTGCAGTCCCATCCCAAAAGTGACCTTAATAGTGATGTGTTAAGCATCAGCGATATACCTTTTGCTACAAGAAGATATGACTGTTGTCTTTAACCGTCTGAACCCTGGCAATCTCAACCAAAATAACCAATACCCTAGGCTCATGAGAGAAAATCAACAAAATTACTGCCATGCAACCAACAGTGGTTTATGTAATGTACTTAAAAAGTCAGAATGCAATGAACACACTGTAAACTGTTTTTTACCGTCAACTAGCACCAGTACTCTTTTTTGTTGTACCAATCTGTCCAGCACGTTGCGCCATCTCTGATGCATAGATACCAGCGACAGTAACCACATCAGTATGTTGTCTTTGTCTTCTTGTAAGGAAGGTCCATGGCAGCAACATTTGGGTTAGCCTTGCGTTATCTGTTGTAGTTGTAAACAACGCACATGTTACTTCCTGTAGCCTCTATGGATCTCGCAGGGTAATGAAGGCAGACATTTTGCATAATTTTATGTAACTCAGTCTCCCGCAATACAAGACATTGCACCATACTTCAGTAGTCACCAACAAGTTGGGGACACAACTCGTCAATGAAGTTGTTGAAAGTTCTAAACCTCTCCTTGGTCACAGTGTGCACACTGTAATAATTCATGAGTACATCAGCATTATAACATGCCTACATGACAAATTTCACAAATAGTCGACGAGGCCGGCGATAACATCGCCTTGTTTTATGTAGACGGGTGAACTGGTCATTCTTGTCACATCCACTCATGTACTTGTTGTAGTCGATCACGAGTTGTGGAATGGCGATCATCACCGCCGTCCCATCCTTGTTTCTTCTATTCACAGTTCCAACTTCTGCTGGGTCATGATAGTGGGACAGAAAGTTGACTGGTTTTTTGTCCATCCAAATGATGGCTGACATATGCAGTCATGCTGACCACGCACTGCTATTGTTTTCTTTGTTTGTTTCATTGATTGTGGGTAATGCTTGCGATTGCACATGATCGTTCCCACAGCGAATACTCCCATGGTATTGTGGAGGTATTGAAATAGCTTCACTGAATTGTAGAACCTATCCATTACGAGGATGTGATTCTTGTGAGCTAGACCAGCAGCTGTCGCAAGATGGGCGACAACACTGCCCGTCGCCCCTAGTTCATTGATATACAGGCCACTGTGTTTCCCAGTATATATCTCTGCATGCATGATATAACCAGATTCAGATTCGCACATCAGAAATTATTTGATTCCCATTTGACGGGTTTGTCTTCGATGTATTACTTGATATCTGGTCTATTCTTGGTGGGTACCATCCCTTCATCAAGAATGAGGTACCTCCTTGGCACGAAATAGTGGTGCAATTTTGGTAAGAGAATGTCAAGCCTACGTCTCACTTCATATATCTTATCAGCCTCATCTTCTTCATCAACTAAGTGAAGGTAAGTCCAAATGGCCAGAAAGCGATCACGATCCATGACGTCACAAAATCCCAGCAACAGGTAATAAAGTTCTTGCCTGATCCTTGCCAGTAATTTTCGTACCTTGGTTTGACAACAGAGTTCTCCAATTGAAGCCTAAGTGCTGCAAATGCTCTCATTTCATTATGATCAATTGGCTTGAATAACTTGGCATAATATGCACTTGGTTTGTTTTGCTTTTTTCTGATTGGCAAAAAATCATTATCCAGAAACAAACCAACATAGTCTACTGCTTTACTTTCAGCGGTGATATATTGCAGCATATTCTGCGAGCCTACTGTAGCATTGGCATATGTGGTAAACGATGTCTTCGACCATCCATTATCCAACACATGGACACCACTATCAGCACACCTGCGCCGCTGGCAAGGGGGCGGCGATCACCTCCTCCATTATCAACCTGAGCAGGATTGCTGTCATCGGAATCCGATGACGATGAAATTCCATCTGACGGATAATCGACGTCATTTATTAGTTTGTTTTCATTGTCCGAGTCTGACATTGCCAAAACCTGCGCTGTAGTAAAATCTACCTGCTCTGCTTGTATTGCTGGTGTGGCATTGTCAACTGAACATTTCATGTTGTTTGGTCGAAGAAATCCAAGTTACAACACTCGTTTCTATAAATATAATGTCCCGCCAATGTGCAGGCGACTTTTGCTGAAGTGTATTTGTTAAATGAATGCTGAATGGCTAGCTCTGCAGGAATATCGGGCATACAGGACAAAGACGAAATGGCATTAGCCCGATATATTAGGCTAATGGAGTAACAAGTTCAAAAGGTTAATATGGATTTCTGTGCTGAAACACCAACCGCACTCTCTCTTGCCAAGGAAGTCAAGTGGTGATTATATGTGACTAGCATTCTGGGTTAATCCACTGGGTTAATCCTGCGTCAAGACATTAGTGCCTGTGTGAAAGTGGCCACCACCAGTCTACCGTCCTGGCAACGAACATGAGTTACTTGCTCAATAAACCTGACCGATAACTGGTTAAAGTCTGTTTATTGGTGTCAACTAACGTATGACTAGAGTTTGTTTGGCCATCGCAGATTACCCTTGCATAGGTGGAGTTGATACAGGAAGGGTATAACAGACTACCCTCCTCATTGCTGTCCCACTATGTCTACAAAGTCCAGCCCTACTGGTCAGTCCAGAAACACTGGACAAAGCTGTCTCACTATGTCCTTAATGTCCAGGCCTACATACCATTGGTCAGTGCAAAAACATTGACCAAAGCTGTCTCACTATGTCCATAATGTCTGGTCCTATACACCATTGGTCAGTTCAGAAACATTGGCCAAAGCTGTCTCACTACGTCCATAATGTCAAGTCCTATACACAATTGGTCAGTGCAGAAACAGTGGCCAAAGCTCTCTCACTATGTCCGTAATGTCCAGTCCTACACGCCACTGGTCAGTGCAGAAACATTGGCCAAAGCTGTCTCACTATGTCCATAATGTCCAGCCCTACACGCCACAGGTCAGTCCAGAAACACTGGCCAAAGCAGTCTCACTATGTCCATAATGTCCAATCCTACACACCATTGGTCAGTTCAGAAACGCTGGCCAAAGCTTACTCACTGGTCAGTATATAGTGTATCATTGGACGCATTCACAGCTTTCGTTATGATGGTGATTCTGGGGAAATCACTTTACTACTCAGACCTTGTGACCATCGCATAACAATGTAACCACTGGAGAACTGAAATGAACTACATGTGACAATGGTAGAATTGTGACACTGTGACTATGACAGAAATGTCACTTGGAATGAAGTTGGAAACATGAAGGAACTAATGTTGCAAAACAAGGTCGAACTGTAAGAGTGTGATAAATGAGAAACCAGTTAGCGATGCAGGGCATGTTTCCTAATGTTCAAATATAATGTCATATATATATCACACAATTTAATAAAATCAGAAAGTTTAACAATTAATAATTTTCCCACAGAGACATGAAACACTTGAGGCTTCAAAAGAAAACCAAACTTGCCGTCTTTCCAATATTAGTTCAACAGGCAATTGACCTATAAATAAACCTATCTATATCATAGCAGGTGACGTCAACAAGGTTATAGCGATGACATATGAATGTGTGCATGATGCATAATACATGACATCAAAGTGTGACGTCATCGGTGATGTTATTACGACGAGCACTGACGTCACTCGTTATTCATCAAATGACATTTTCAGACCCTAGAAAGGCTAACCGGTGAAGCTACGCGGAAACGCCGGATCAATATGTGCCGCGACACACATTCACACATTATACAATGTCCATGCGTCACCATCGCCGACTACTTTCGTAATCTGTAAATCTTTAAAACTGGCCGATGCCTGGTCATATCCCAGGGTGCAAAGGGGCAGACCTTACAACTACGCTCACGTCCCTTGAGTCATGGCTGACAGAGAGTGAGTGATAATAGGGTGATGAGCAGCTTTGAAGACATGTTGCAGTGTCCCCCACGAGTATCAGCATGTAACAATTATAGAGAGATGTCCTTTCGTGGTGGGAAGTGATCAGTTCATGATCAGCAGACATGTCTAGCACCTTGTCTTATGTGATACATGTGACACGCACATGGCCATTCTGAGTGCGACAGCGGCCAACTAAATCACTTCCTTTACAGATGTCCAATGTAAGTTAAACTGTCTGGCACATTGAATAAGGACGGAAAACCTGTCCATAATATTCAATTCATGTACAAAATTGTGAATATCAAAGGATTTGATCTCTTGATATACGGAACCAAATCTTTTTTATGCAGAGAAGTAAGGGAGCGGTCATTATTTACAATAACGGATTTCAGTGTTAGAAATGTGGGTCAATTAATTTAGAGTGCAAAAATATTTGCAAAGAATGTTTTTTATTTATGATTCCAGGAGCATATTTATCAGTCGAGCATAGGGAGGTCAAATTTTCACTGCAGATGGTTAATAATGACCGCTCCTAACTTCTTAGCATAAAATAGATTTTGTTCAACATTGCAAGACATAATAAAATCCGTAGATTACAATTTTGTATATAAATTAAGTATTACTGACAGTTTCTCCTCCATTTTGTTGTGAAAATATCGTGATACACATCAGACATTGTTGCACTGCGATCAATATTATTGACTGTCATTGGCACTGCTACCAAATAGGTTGCATTAAAAAAAAAGTTGTTTCACCCATCTAAGCTTCTCGCTTTCACCATTTGTATGATTTTCAGAACAATGAGTCTGCAATAAAACAAAACACCATGTTAACAGACACTGCTGGAAACATTTGCATGAACCAGTGGGGGCCGACTGCGCAGCGGATGTCGCACTTCATTGCTCTATTCACCAGACAAGGAAAAGTAATTCTGCGTTATGACGAATAACTTTATTATAAGTCTTGAATTCTGGGAGTGATGTCAGTTCTTGTTTTCTGTCACTCTGTCTCGTCATCTCCCCTGGTGACCACTTGGACAAACACTGAACTTTGTTCTACTTATCGCATCGACCAATGACATCTTGCGCTAGAATGTGTTCTTCGTTGAATCGAGTTGTTGGGCAGCACACCAACACTGGATGAGTCATCTAGACTCATTTCCGCCAAGGTTTTTTAGTCCTGTTTTTTTCTTACTAACACGCACGCACGCATAGTCGCATACCGAAATATCCTATCCACAGATGATCAATGTCATTTTACAAAGCTGCCAATCAGGGAAGACTGCACACCAATAGCCGCCGACCGGTGACAGTAACTACAACGACACAAGGTCGTTCCTCGATTAAGCTCCTTAAGAATCAGATCTCTAACCACATTCGCGTCAGACACACTCTATTCTTAGAGGACAGTTTTCTGGCACGTTTCCTGTCAAAGTCGCCCGATCCTTGCAGCGTCTCGACGCCTTCTGGCATTCAGTACTGACGCAAGTCCTCGATGGTGTTTGTCACGTGGAACCGTGAAGTGTGGTGTCTGCGTCATTATCGCTGTAGTCTCGCTGCCATCTCGCTGCCGGCACACCTTGACAAATGATGACCCGCGATCCATCAAGGTTACATGTGTTAAATCATATGTTAGTGCCGCAATCAATTGGCAAAGAACGCTTTTATATTTAGATCTCGCAGCGATGAAATACTTGACACAAAATTATGCGTAGGTATTGACCAAATGCGGTAATCCATTGTGGAGATGTAAAACAATTACAAAACGTGGTGACCAACTAATCCAGGTGTTTCGTAAAACTATAACATAATTGATATATAAAAGTTAGTTAGGGTGATGGTGGCAGTTACGATTGTTTTGGGTGATGGATTTAGGACCTGGTATCATATGATAATAGTTCTCTCTCCTTCCTACCTTCTACAATTCACTACAAAATACACCTTTCGTCCACGGTAGAACACCAATATGACCCCAACCAAATTACCCAAAAAGTACTTTGTGCCTGCATAAAATACACCGTGGAGGGCCTGGTCAACTGCCCCATTCACCTTGCCCTAAATTCGGCACAGACTCTGGCAGTCCTAAGGGTTTCTGGGCTGCTCCTGACCAAGTGTGTGATATATGCAGCACAGTTAGAACCGAGTTTCATGCAACATGAAACAGCCGAGTCTCTACTTGAATGAAACCAGAAACTGTGGGGATGACATCTTCTAATAGTACGTTAACACGGAGTTGTGATGACATATTATCATTCTGTGTCAGATGACAGTTACCATGGTGATGATGTCATCATTCTGTGTCACATGACAGTTACCATGGTGATAATATGTCATCAATCTCTCTATGGCTGTCTTAATGGAAGACTTCCAAGTGCTGCGAGTTTTGACTTGTAAGACATTACATTCACTGAGAAAATACCAACAAATTACGATATATATATATATATATATATTAGTAATTAGAGTTGCTCATAACACCGTAATTAGTCACTTAATTAATTAATTAAAAAGTGTGTTTCACACATTATTTTCTACCGTGCAACACTGTTGTTAATCAGACCCCAACTGACTAGTTTACTTTGCCAATAATTTACAAATCAGGGTAGCTGCTGTTCGCTCCACTGAAATAAACCAATCAGAAATCAATCTAAACAACGACTGCCACAGACCCTGCTGCCCTCTAGTGGATCTCCCATATTCACCGATTATCAATAAATGTGGACTATAAACCAGATGCTGCATCGCAATCTCAGGAATCTGACAGATCATCGACTATTCATCACACTTAGAGATGAATGTTTTGAAACTGATGACAAATGCATGTATTGGACAAACTGCGGAGAGTGCGTCTAAGGACAAGGTCACCAATGGTGTGAAGGTTGCTGTAGGCGGAGGTTGAGAACATCCCTGACTACACGTGCCTGGTACATGCTGGGCCAAGTACAGGCGGTGGCTCCCTAGCGGTCATCCACAATGTCTTCTTTTACTTGCAACTGACTAGATCAAAGGTCATCTAGTGCATTTTCTGTCCCCTGTCACCGCTGGGTCCTCCCGGAGTCACCATATCATCAATTTATAGACAATGTCACTTCAAGCCACACACATGCCAGCAAGGTAGCATAATTTTTTAATTTGTGCAAATAGTGCTTTCTCTGTCCAAACTATAGAACAGGTTTTACCGAGTTAAAATATATCAAACTTTTTGCAGCCACACTCACGTTTCCATGGTGACAAACAATATGGCAGACATTTTGA
The DNA here is from genome assembly GCA_963995525.1 of Escarpia spicata. Taxonomy (NCBI): domain Eukaryota; kingdom Metazoa; phylum Annelida; class Polychaeta; order Sabellida; family Siboglinidae; genus Escarpia; species Escarpia spicata. The sequence continues at coordinate 23,071,355 of OZ023208.1, forward strand.
AACAATATTGGTGAATTTAGAAACACTGCCATCCTTGATTGAATATATAGATCTTCCTCATTCATGTCCCTGTTCATGATTCCTGCCCTGCCATTGTCTGTCTGTGTGTCGCTTGGTCTGCCTCCATCTCTTTTACCAACAATCATTTCCTCTAATATTAATTTTGTTTGGTTAACACTTGTAATACAGTAAACCTCGGATATAACAAAAAAATTTTATACAAAATTTTCTTTAAACTGAATAAATGAATTGGTCCAAGTTTTTTTAATATACGGTAAATTTAAGATATAACGAATTTCGGATATAATGAATAAATTGGCCAGTCCCGAGTGATTTGTTATGCGAGTGTTCTGTAGAATAATTCTCCTCAGTTATTCATATATTATGTAACTCGAGATATGCTACTAACGAACTTGAATGTGTCACTAAACCTCTAATCACTTACTGTGTCATAGTACCCGGTGTATACTTTTAGGATCAGGGTCACGAGTGTGTAGAAGGTAGATTTCAAGATACAACAGTGATCTGGGGGGTTCTGTAACTCTTCAATATGACACCATGGCTCCCTGCTCATCCACATAGGGGATTACATAATTATTAGTTATTATTATTATATACAGTAACCTACTGCGCTAACCTAACATGCACACGCGTTAACCTAACATGCACACGCACTAACCTAACATGCACACGCACTAACCTAACATGAACACGCACTAACCTAACATGCACACGCACTAACCTAACATGCACACGCACTAACCTAACATGCACACACGCTAACCTAACATGCACACGCACTAACCTAACATGCACACGCACTAACCTAACATGCACACGCGCTAACCTAACATGCACACACGCTAACCTAACATGCACACACGCTAACCTAACATGCACACGCACTAACCTAACATGCACACGCACTAACCTAACATGCACACACGCTAACCTAACATGCACACACGCTAACCTAACATGCACACGCACTAACCTAACATGCACACACGCTAACCTAACATGCACACGCACTAACCTAACATGCACACGCACTAACCTAACATGCACACACGCTAACCTAACATGCACACGCAGTGATTCTGGAATGGAGTCAATTAATCACCCCACTTCAGGACACAAGTCATAATGAACAATTTAATTACGCCATTTAAATGAATATATTAAACATAAATAAATAAGTAAGCTAAATAAAAGACTTGGCTGCCCAGGCCATAGGTGTATAAATAAACAAATACTTGTGTGTCAGTAAACACAATACAATACCAATAATTGGTTTGGCATTAAGGCACCAGAATCAATAGACAATTAGTGAATCATCAGTGTTCAATGTCACCTGACAGTCACTGACTGGTGACACTGTCACATGACAGTCACTGACTGGTGACACTGTCACCTGACAGTCACTGGTTGGTGACACTGTCACATGACAGTCACTGACTGGTGACATTGCCATGCGACATTCACTGACTGGTGACACTGTCAAGTGACAGCCACTGACTGGTGACACTATCATATGACAATCACTGACTGGTGACACTGTCAAATGACAGCCACTGACTGGTGAAACTATCACATGACATTCACTGACTGGCGATACTATCACATGACATTCACTGACTGGTGACACTGTCAAGTGACAGCCACTGACTGGTGACATTATCACATGGCATTCACTGACTGGTGACACTGTCAAGTGACAGCCACTGACTGGTGACACTATCACATGACAGTCACTGACTGGTGACACTGTCACCTGACAGTCACTGACTGGTGACACTATCACATGACAGTCACTGACTAGTGAGTCTCGACTGACAGTCACTAACAGGTGACACTATCACCTCAGAGTCACTAACTGGTGACACTAACTGACATCCGCTGACTCTCAGTCACCGAAATCAAGTGTCTAGTGGCTAGTGCAGTGTCCAGGTAGAGTGTCACCACGCTTCGAGTGACGCCCTTGGAATGTGTTACTTGCATGTAACAAGACCGTGATGTGATGTCACCGATGATAAGGTATACGTTTGGTGTTGTGACACAAGCGATAGATCGCCGAGTGTCTCGTTTCCTCATCCTATATCCTACTGTTAGCCAATAAATAACATTTAAGAAATTCCACCTAACTTCCTAATAATTAACTATGGTATGAAACAATCAATGGAGAGATAAAAATAGCCACGAGTCCTGTCTGTTCGTGCGCAGTTCTTCTCTCATATTTATTTCCTCGGCTGCATTTTCTGATTATGGATTAAATATTACAGGTAGTTAGCTTGCATTAGTTGGCATTTACAGTTCACTGGGAGTCGAAAAGTTGACGTGACACAATGTGGATCTCTGGTAGCAGGTAAAACATGGGATCATGGGGGTCTGGGAACAGGTAGAATTTGAATCATGGGGGTCTGGGAAGAGTTAGAACATGGATCGTGGATGGATCTGGGAAGAGGTAGAACATGGATCATGGATGGATCTGGGAAGAGGTAGAACATGGATCGTGGATGGATCTGGGAAGAGGTAGAACATGGATCATGGGGGTCTGGGAAGAGGTAGAACATGGATCGTGGATGGATCTGGGAAGAGGTAGAACAAGGATCATGGATTGACCTGGGAAGAGGTAGAACATGGATCATGGATGGACCTGGGAACAGGTAGAACATGGATCATGGATGGACCTGGGAACAGGTAGAACATGGATCGTGGATGGATCTGGGAAGAGGTAGAACATGGATCATGGGGTCTGGGAAGAGGTAGAACATGGATCGTGGATGGATCTGGGAAGAGGTAGAACAAGGATCATGGATTGACCTGGGAACAGGTAGAACCTGGATCATGGATGGACCTGGGAAGAGGTAGAACATGGATCGTGGATGGATCTGGGAAGAGGTAGAACATGGATCATGGGGGTCTGGGAAGAGGTAGAACATGGATCGTGGATGGATCTGGGAAGAGGTAGAACAAGGATCATGGATTGACCTGGGAACAGGTAGAACATGGATCATGGATGGACCTGGGAACAGGTAGAACATGGATCATTGGGATCTGGGAACAGGTAGAACATGGATCATTGGTGGATCTGGGAACAGGTAGAACATGGATCATTTAGGTCTGGGAACAGGTAGAACATGGATCATTGGGTCTGGGAACAGGTAGAACATGGATCATGGGTGGGATTGGGTGGTGGAGCAAAAGAAAGCATGCAAGACTAATGTAGCCGCCAATGCTGTACACATCTCCTGGCCACTACTGCTACAACCCATTTGTGACTCCTACAACCAATTTGTAACTCCTGCAACCAATTTGCGAATCCTGCAACACATTTGTGACTCTTACAACCCATTTGTGACTCTTACAACCAATGTGTGACTCCTACAACCGATGTGTGACTCCTACAACCAATGTGTGACTCCTTCAACCCATTTGTGACTCATATAACCGGTTTGTGATTCCTAAATCCAATTGTGACACCTACAACCCATGTGTGACTCCTGCAACCTGTTTGTGACTCCTGCAACCCGTTTGTGACTCCTACAACCCATGTGTGACTCCTGCAACCCGTTTGTGACCCCTACAACCCATTTGTGACTCCTGCAACTGAAACAACACTGGCCAGTATATGGGTCAAGTGTGATCATGTCAACAACGTATATCATCACAACAGTGTTACATATGTAAACATGGCATGGCCCTTGGTGCATTCATGGTCTATCTATGGTCCATCCATGGTCCATGCAAGGTGCATGCATGGTCCATCCACTGTCCATCAACAGTCCATCAACAGTTCATCTACTGTCCATCCACCCCTCCAGACACAGGACAAGGGTTCCTGGATGGAGTCAGAGGTCATTGACCAGTTAGACAGCAAGCTGATTTCACGTGCATGTGTGTTTGAATGCATGCATGTGTGCGTGTGTGCGTGGTTCAGGAATCACACACAGTCGTTGGCTGTCCTAGAGATCAAACATGTTTATCTACGGCAATTGATATTGTAGTACGGGAAACTACATTGGATAAAAAATGCCAGATATCTGATAAGAGTGGGCTATAGATAGATAGATGAGACGTGGTTGGACTCCTGACAAGCCAAAGTTTTCCTTGTCCAAACACCACATCTGGGGTTTATGTTCTGGATGGCAATCTTATTAAAAAAATTTAAGAAGGTTATAGAAATGTACAACCATGAATTCACACCACAATCCACCATTTGTATCTGCACAAACAGATGTGCCAACACATTTACACATAATACCGCATTAATAGCAACATTTGTGCTGAAATTATTTATAGAATAACTTCACAGATGTTTGAATTCCTTCCAACCGTCCAGTGTTATGCTATGTGAAGGCTACACTGATATGTATTGGGGGACTTGTTTAACAACACTACTAAGAAGTCCGAGGGGGGTCAACATGGAGTGATAATGGGCGAGGCAGACAGCACCCTATGTACACCAGTCAACACTGGGAAATAGAACAAACTTATCTGACAGCTAGGCCAATACTGGTTGGAACTGGTCAGCGATTTGATGTGGGGGATAAGGGGTGGCGAATAGGAAATATTTATTTGTCCCAAATGCACTAGACAATAGAATAATTGTTGCAAAAACAAATGCAAAAAATACAATATATTGTAATAGAGGTGACGTGAAAACAAAATTGGTAAGTATGTAACGTAAGGGTAAAAAATAAAAGATTACGTCATAATAGGGGACGGGAGACTCCTACTAAGACTAAATATAGTCGCTGTCATAGGAGTCACTCGGGGGAGGTGTTGTGTTGTGTGAGTTTTGTGTGTGTGTTGTGTGTGTGTGTGTGTGTTGTGTGTGAGTGAGTTTGCATGTGTGCGTGCGTGCGTGCGTGCGTGTGTGCAAATGTTTAAATGTGTGTGTGTTTGTGAGTGTGTGTCTGTCTGTCTGTGCATGTGTCTGTGTGTGTCTGTGTGTGTCTGTGTGTGTCTGTGTGTGTCTGTGTGTGTCTGTGTGTGTCTGTGTGTGTCTCTGTGTGTCTCTGTCTGTCTCTGTGTATGTATCTGTGTGTGTCTGTGTGTGTATGTCTGTGTGTGTATGTGTGTGTATGTGTGTGTATGTGTGTGTATGTGTGTGTCTGTGTGTGTGATTGTGTGTGTGTGTGTGTGTACGTGTGTCTGTGTGTGTGTGTACATGTGTCTGTGTGTGTCTGTGTGTGTCTGTGTGTGTCTGTGTGTGTCTGTGTGTGTGATTGTGTGTGTGTGTGTGTGTGTGTACGTGTGTGTACGTGTCTGTGTGTATCTGTGTGTGTCTGTGTGTGTCTGCGTGTGTCTGCGTGTGTATGCGTGTGTCTGGTGTGTCTGCGTGTGTCTGCGTGTGTCTGCGTGTGTCTGCGTGTGTCTGCGTGTGTCTGCGTGTGTCTGCGTGTGTCTGCGTGTGTCTGCGTGTGTCTGCGTGTCTGCGTGTGTCTGCGTGTGTCTGCGTGTGTCTGCGTGTGTCTGCGTGTGTGTGAGTATGCATGTGCATGTGTTTGTGGGGGTAGGTGGTCACAAAGCCCTTACACAGAGGGTGGAACGAGGTCACAGGTCAGGTCCAGGGAGGATAGGGATTCAGTAACTTATGAACTTCCATCTGTGAGGTGACTTGATGTTTACCATTTACAATCGTAATAAACTTTACACAAGTTTACTGCGGTAATGTTAGTTTACAGTCGCCACAACCTTTCTAAGTCCGTCAGTGACAGTTCTATAAATAAGAAGGGACATCTGTCACATAAACAACTCACCGACTGGACGTGGTTTGTGTGAACAGTGATTTACAATTGATATCAACTTATTTCGGTGAAACACAGCCCACTTCAAGGAAGTTCTACAGACTTCGTTCCATGCAGGTCATCTACTGTTTATCTTTACTTAAATAGCACAGAAATTAAAATTGGCCAGTTCAGGCCCTACTAAATCACTAAAAGTAGTAAAACAGATATTGATGTTGACAAATATTGTGTTTTAACCACGCCAAGCTAAACACCAGACCTCAGCAAATACTAGCAACTGATTTCATGGTGATAATTCAACCGTAATAAAACGAGGACCGACAATAAATGAAAATGCACTGCAATATTTCCATATTTATGAGAAACAATCGTTTTAAATTCTGATCAAGTCACCGTGTTCAGATAAACGAGCCAGCAAAATAGCAGCCACTGTCGCTATCACTGCCAGGTCGACATCAACAAAGCGTGAATGCGTCAGATCACCCGCACGTAATCGACGAGGTTTAAACGGCTTTGTTTATCTCAGTTGGGTTTATTCCCTGTTAGACTTCCTCGAAGCGATGACATCAGATTTAGAAACACAACACTGTGATAACCACAATAATGCACTTGAGCACTCGTACTTCATACATGCAATAAAACTCACCCACACTGCTACAATAGGTGTAAGTTTTCGTCGATAATGACACTTGTTTTCTTGCCGCTAGAATTTATTATAGCGAGCACAAAAACTGCCTCGTGAAATTTGGTTCAGTGCGCTCAGGCGTACATTTATCTACAACATGGCTGATTTCGGAGTGTATGGTTTCTGTAAATCTTGTTAATTTATTATAACGAGCGCCTTTTTACTTTAAAAAGCAAGTATTAATATCTGCATTTATGACTGCCGTGATGCGGCCGATATAATCATTATCATTAGGGTACAGTTAAAGTGCTTCTTATGGTGCAGGTAATGTTGACTTATTTCTTAGAAGGCACCCGTCCACTTGTGGGCAGTTTGTGTTCGTCTCATTCAGTCGGGCACCTCCTGTTTACCAACGCTGTTTACACGAAAGACTGATTTAGTATTACTGGAATATATATGAGTAATCAACCAATGAATATTTACCTACAAGGCTCGGGCACACGGCGAGTTGAGAGCCGTATCACGTCTTGACCACGGTATTTTAAAAAGTTGAATTCTTGAGTCAAAATCTTCCTCATCCATTTGCTCGGTATGACAATCTTGCTCCTGGTACAACTGGTTATTCATGACCTAATTAAATCTATTTGACTCCAAGCTGAAATGGGCATGACCAAAAATCTTTTTTGTGGATGCCCCCAAAAAATAGTTTTGTGGAGGCCCCCTTAACAAATTATATTTTGTGGAGGTCTGCCCTGTCTGCTCTGCCCTAAGTCTGGCATAAACCCTATCTGGGAAGTTCCAATACAGGTGTATGCCTAACATATATATGCGACACAATGTTATGCAATCTAAAAAACTTCTTGTTTAATGCAGACAATCATTTAAGATCGCTACTTTATTTGTTCTAGACGCGTCTGTCTGTCTGTCTTTTTATGACCTAGGAATCAATACTCTAGCAGCAGTTATAGCCAATGTCTCCCTAGCGTTAATCACACACACACACACACACACACACACACACACACACACACACACACACACACACACACACACACACACACACACACACACACACACACACACACACACACACACAGCTACTACCAGAAGGCAGTACTGAGCAGTGTCTCACCTGTCAATGGGACATCGTGGCAGTTGCACATTTTCTGCTGCATATTTTATATTTTCGACGATCATTTTAAATTTCATTTAGAAAATAATCACTGATTTCATTAAAATATACTTGGTAAGAAAATGTACATTTGATCTACTGATAGTTGTTTTAGTTAACACAACTGTTAATGGTAATGGCGTTACATATTAAAATAATGACCTTGAAACATGGTGAACTTGATCCATTGTGACGACCTTGTGACATGGTGTAATGACCTTGCTATGCAATGCAGCTATGAACTTGTTAAACTTGGCGACTTGATGACCTTGATTTTGAACTGTAATGACCTTGATAGAGTGAACTGATGTGACCTTGTTGATATACCTGCAAATGGTACAAATCGACAAATTCTGCATTCAGAGTTTCACATTTTATGAACCCAGCTAGTAGTCCTCGATTGATGCAAGGCCGGCCAATGAATAAGGACCAGAAAGGTCATAGCTACTTTATTGGCCCAATCAGCATTTATAGCGGGAAGCTGGATATATTTTTTCAACCCCAGCTAAAGGCTGCGGATCAAAGCAGAAGCTTCATTTGTGACATTCACAAATGTCAAAATTGACAGAGTTTCCATTACTTTTTTGCTGTTACTTTTTTCATAGCAAAAACTTACTTTTATCCAATCCTTTTTTGGTTACATTTTTCTGATTACCATATACAAGATTGCTGTACTGTGTACGGGAGAAATTAGTTCTGATCTGATGTGTATGGTCTGCGTATGTTGGGGGGCGTTTTATAAGTTTTTATACGTAATTAACAGATGACCCCCCAAGCAATGAAGGGTCAACCATCACCAGTGTAGAATCTTTTCCAAGTGAAACCACCTGGAAACACTTGCTAAGTCTTCATTTGCACAAGAGATTTATAAAAGAAAAGATTACACATGGCAGGGTGTGTGTGTGTGTGAATGTACTTACACAGGATTGGGGATTTATCTACTTATATGGGGATGGGGTGGGGATGAGGGTGGGGGTTAATCTACTTAGTATGCACAATTCAAGTAACTTTCGTACTTTTGCTGCTCTGTATCAATGAAATTTCTTTTTTCCTGTGATTTCTAGTTTCTAGTTTCTAGTTGCTAGTTGTTTCCAGCACTCGGCAACGTTCTATTAACTGACTAGTCTGTATATTTGTGTGGTTACAATGTTATGGTCTTATGAGGTCTCATTCAACTAGTCAGCCTTTTCAGAACATTATCTCCAAGCTGACCTTTCTATGCTGGCACTGAGTGAGGGTGGTCACTGCCAGGGTGCTTGTCATCCTCAGTGGTTCTTTTACGTCCCAAATTGAGACTGTGATGTAGTGTAAAGGTCTTAGTGTACATTCATAGTTAACACAATTTTCAGGTTAATTCAATATCCAGATAATAATAACACTTAGCCAATATTATTATTAAAAAAGTATTACATTTTTTAACTTTGTTAATGTGTCTGTTCTATTTCGGACAAAATAAAAATACCCTTCAGACAAAAAAAAACAAAAAAACCCCAGTAAACTCCAAAACATGGAAAATTTAAGCGTTACAATTAGTTTTCGAGAACTTTACAAGGGCCTGGGCCTGGAATTATTAAAATACTCATCCATTGACATTGTAGATTCAAACGTCATAATAATTGACTTCTATGGTGTCTATATCATAACTCAGAGGTGAAAACACATCACGTTGACTAGAAAAATACAGTGTTTTAAACATAGGGTAGTCTACCATATGACAAAACTACACAACATTGACTTGAGACTCATCTAGGCACCAGTCCACATGCCAGGTCAAGGTCACCTTGGTAAAACAGCCACCTCATAATTAAGGTCACTTCGATAAAACAACCACCTCACAATTAAGGTCACCCTGGTAATACAGCCACCTCACAATTAAGGCCACCTAGGTAAAACAGCCACCTCAAAATTAAGATCACCATGGTAATACAGCCACCTCACAATTAAGGCCACATTGGTAATATAGCCACCTCACAATTAAGACCACCATGGTAATACAGCCACCTCACAATTAAGATCACCATGGTAATACAACCATCTCACAATTAAGGTCACCTTGATAATACAGCCACCTCACAATTAAGGCCACCTTGGTAATGCAGCCACCTCACAATTAAGATCACCATGGTAATACAGCCACCTCACAACTAAAGCCACCATAGTAATACAGCCACCTCACAATTAAGACCACCTTGGTAATACAGCCACTTCACAATTATGGTCACCTTGGCAATACAGCCACCTCATAATTAAAGCCACCTTGATAATACAGCCACCTCACAATTAAGATCACCATGGTAATACAACCACCTCACAATTAAGGCCACCTTGGTAATACAGCCACCTCACAATTAAGATCACCATGGTAATACAACCACCTCACAATTAAGGTCACCTCTGTAAAACAGCCACTTCATAATTAATTAAGGTCACCTCGGTAAAACAGCCAGCTCACAAATTAAGGTCACCTTGGTCACTATACAGGTCACTTTTGCCCAGTCCTGAGGGTGGCCGTAATAGGGAGGTTCCACTGTATTGCAAATTGATAACATGGAAGATTGGCAAACAATCATGGAGGGAGCTTGATGCAGAAAAAGAATAATCTCAGCAACATAAATTATTGTTAGTATATATAAAGTAGTACATTTGTAAACTGCGTCTCCTAAGGTTGAATTTAAGAGCTCCAAGTTCTCCAATGAAAATCCACATGACCAACAACGTATGTATAGGTCACCAGGTCATTGGCCTGTAGTAGCAAAACATTCAAGCCTGGTCAGTATGGTGTGAGGTCAAGTAACACAAGCCTGTCATGGATATGAAGGTTGAAGGTAAGCGGTCTCAAGGTCTCAACTTATATGTCTGCGTTCCATTTTAGATCTCTCGCACAGACTCTCACAAGCATCCGTTAAAAGGTCGCGTGGAGAAGCTTGATCTGCACCACAGCCGCATCCACAAACACATCCACAAACACATCCACAGCTGCAGTCTTCACAGGTCAATTGATGACATCTCTCGACTTACAACGCAAAAAAATGGCGCATACATACATACACAAGGGCACGATACGGCACATTGGTGTGATTGGACACACACTACTAATGGATTTATGTGTTTGTGTCTGTTCGCGATCCAGGTTGTTTGGTGACAACCGCGTGGCGGAGTGACACACAACTCAGTCTAGACGGACTCACTGAAACGCGCGCTCATGATAGTAAACAGACCTATTTATCCGCGTCTAGATGCATCAACCCTACACACTAAGCCGTGCAAAACGTCACTTTTCAATCGGGAACAAAAACTTGTTTTTCTCTTTCTCAACAATGTTTGCAATGATATGTATGCTCACGAGATCAACTCAAGGTGGAGACGTGGAATAAAGCACTGAGTTGATAGAGATGAATGCACTAAGAGTGCACTTTCACCATATGTAGACACCCAACAAGTGAAATGAAGCATAGGGCGGGGTACAAAAAAATCCACATGTTTATGTGGACCCCCTCGTAGTGCTTGCTTCCAAGTGCGTAAACTTAAAAATTTCACACAAAAATTATAATGCACAAAGTTCACAGACAGTTACAGTCTAACCACATTTCCAGTATCAAAAATAAAAAACCCAAGGCTATTTGTTAAACTGTTTTGACAATCTTACACTTTTACAATTTATATTTTTTTTTAAATAATACACAGAGTACAGCCACTAGTTCGAAGTCTGACAATGTTTCCAGTATATAAAAAAATGTATTTGTCAAAATGTTTTAATAATCTTAGTGCACAATATACGTTTGTTGTATCTAACTAAATCAACAATTTAGAATTTGTTATGCTTTGAAGTATCGTAAGCACAGACTGTTATAGTATGTAACCCAAAATGAAGATTTACACCCCAATTTCTGGTCCGGTGTAAACGAGAAATAAATGCAATTTAATGAAACCACGCCAGAAGCGGCGAGTCTTTTCATTCAATGCAAGAAACAATTTCATCCAATCATGCATGTCACCAGCGCGTCAGTCGAACTCGCTGCGACGCAGCTATCTTTTTACCAATTAGAGTTGCATTTGTCCTGAAAGGTATCCGACAGCCGCTCGATAATTTAGAGTGTGCACACCAAAATGGATTAGACAGTGGCTTATTTTTCGAATGCAATGCAAGATCGGCGCATATCATAGCCGTCTTTGAAGGCCTCCCGGGACACTGTGGGAGCTCGTCCTTTTAGTCTTCATTTTAATCTGATTAATGGCAATATGAGAAGCCATCTGTCACACCAGGAGTTGGCTGCTCTAGGCTGGCTAATGGTAATTGGGTTTTATCTCCGCTGCTGGCTTTCTTAATTAAAAAAAGGCAAGGATGTGTAGACTAGGAAGCATTCAGGGAGATCTAGTAATAAATCTCTTCAAGTCTCTCGATTATGTTTGATGTTTCTTTGAGTTTCTTGCATGAGAAAACATTTGCCAGCCAAGAACTGTTAATAGGTTGTCACTCTGATTGCGGGATGCTTTCCAGAGAAGTCAAGATGGTGTTTGACTGAACAGAATCTGCCGGGGAGTAAAGTGTAAAGTGCTTTGAGCAGTCCTAAGGATTGGATACTGCGCTATATATGAACTTACATTTACTTTTTTACTCTGCCCCAGACTCAACTAATCTTACTTATGTAGTTTCAATTTTGTACAGATAGACAGTAATTTTGCACAGTGGTAACCATGGACCCTCTGTAACCATGGACCCTCTGTAACCATGGACACGTGTTAACCATGGTAACTGTAGACATGCAGTAACCACAGGCGCAGAGTAACCATGAAGACGTATTAACATGAACACGCAATAACATGCATTAAAAACTCTAGATCTGCGGTAACCATGTACTCAAAGAAACCGTGAACGAACGGTTACTATGGTAACCATCCACAGTAACTGCAGAACCACAATATAGAAGAACGACACTATAGTGCATGGACGCTTGCCCTATTACGTCATTCAGTAGGGTATAAATGCGATGACGCAGGTAGAGAGGAAGTGCAGGTGCACTCAGTGCCCTGACGGTGCACTTGGCGCAGAGCCAATGCTCAAGGATTCCACTTGCTTGTTTATAAACATGACCCAGTTTGTGGACACGGAACTCTACCATTGCCACGAGGACACGCAGGGTCAAACTATCCCTTGTACCCAGTGTTTAAGTCTCACCTGGTTACCTGTGTGATCTTGCATCATCTTGGTAACCAGGTCCAGGTAACCTGCTTTTAGGTAATTAGGTCCCAGGTAACCAGGTTCTAAATAACCAGGTAACCAATTCCTAGGAAACCAGGTCCCAGGTAATCAGGTCCTGGGTAACAAGGTCCCAGGTAACCAGGTCCTAGGTAACGAGGCCCAACTAACCAGGTCCTAGGTAACCAGAATCCAGGTAACTAGGTCCATGGTAATCAAGATTCAGGTAACCAGGTCCTAGGTAACCAGATAACCCAGGTATCTCATGCACACACTTACAGCTGTGATGGAGTCAGTTATAAGTAGATACAACCGGATGCCTTCAAGGAACCACTTCAACAGGGCTCTCTGTAGTGGCAGCAAATCAAAATAATTCTTGGAAAGATTTAATACACCAAAGATACATGGCTATGGGCCGCTGACATGCTCCCGGGCCATAAGACTGGCCCGGGGCCACTAGATCAGCCCAGAGCTTGCAGGTGTCAGAGGCGTGCCGGTGTTTCCGCTACACCTGAGACCAGCCAGCCACTTCGGACGTGTAAACAAACGCATGTGAATAAACCGCAATGAAACGACTAAATTTACCTGTTGGCAAAGTTTCAAAGTTATACCATTAGAGAAAGTAGCCGTAAATACATGAGTGAATACAAGCATTGTGTTTATACCTGGTAACCCTGCAGGGCTGTTATAATTATGGCACCATCAAAGGACCTTTATAATATCTTATATCTGGCTTAGTCATGATTAGGATTTTATATATTTTATTACGGTGTTGTCCCTATGTAGAGACACATCTGAAAATGGCAAGTAGCCACATCCTATAAAGACACAGCTGAAATAATGAAGAAATTGGCACATTTGAGCATGATCTGTTGGAGTTAACTGGCCAAACTGACTCGTTCTTACTGCTGTTTATTTGTTTCACAAGATAATTAAAACAACGTCTACGTGGACTGCCTCATGGATATTAATAAAATCAGAGATGTTTTCCCTTATGAATGGATTTAAAACAAGGTTTTCTCACATTGTAAATTGATGTCAGCGAGCAGGTTTAATCTAATCCTCAAGATTAACGGATCATCATATCAATGCCTCTGTGGATATTGGTGATTATCAAAGGTTCTGTAACAAATGACACTACACCAGTAAGACCCTTTTATACACGGGTATACATTCACTTAGAACAAATAAACACAAACAGTCACTACATCAATATTCAGGGTTTTGACTCTCTCAGATGCATTGTACTGTGACACTCCTTGAGTCATGAAGAGTTATGTTCAGCCCATGTTGTGATTTCGAGAGAAAAACATCGGTTATAATTTACAATAGAGCACGACCTACCTGGACTTGAGCCAGGTGGGTCAAAGACAGAACAACGCAGTAGGTAATCCAGGCACCATTGGTTGAAGGGCAATACCCTGGGAGGAGATAAAGGGGGTGTCACTCAATATAGGGTATTGAAGTACACCCTCATCTTGAGGTAAAGGATAACTACCCTGGTTGGAGATAGAGGGGGTGTAAGTCATCATGGGGTATTGAGATACAGGGGTAACTATGCTGGATTGATACATAGTGTGTCACACATCACAGGGTACTGAGGTACACCCTCAACCTGAGGTATGGGGGTAACTACCCTGGCTGGAGATGGAAGGGGTGCGACTCATGACAGGGTACTGAGGTACACCCTGACTGAGGTACAGGGGTAACTACCGTGTCTGGAGATACAGGAGAGAGGTTATTCATCACAGAGGATTGGGGTACACCTTCATCTTAAGGTACAGGGGTAACTACCCTGGCTAAAGACACAGGGGATATTAATCAGTATAGTGCATTGAGGTACACTCTCACCCTGAGGTACAGAGGTAACTACCCTGTCTGGAGACACAGGGGTGTCACTTATCACCGGGCATCGAGGTACATTCTCACCCTGAGGTACAGGGGTAACTACCCTGTCTGGAGACACAGGGGTGTCACTTATCACCGGGCATCGAGGTACATTCTCACCCTGAGGTACAGGGGTAACTACCCTGCCTGGAGACACAGGGGTGTCACTTATCACCGGGCATTGAGGTACATTCTCACCCTGATGAACAGGGGTAACTACCCTGGCTAGAGACAGAGGGAGTGTGACCACAAGAACAGTGGTCAAGTTGAGACTGGACATTGGGTTGAGGATGACCTGTGTGAATAGGGCAGTGGGGTTCCTTGTCCAGGGTAGGGTGTACTGAGAAATAGGGAAACTGGAGTGAAGGGTGTATAGAGAGCAGGTGGGGAGCTGTCGGTGACATCGTTAATCACCAACCGTAAATCAGCATTTAAGTTGACAGAATGTCAGTTTTTGTAAATTATAATTGCACTTACCTGGTAGCTCCACACTGATAAAATAGTATGCATGTTTCAGTGCAATACATTTGTACTGCTTTAACGTACAATAATTTAAATCATCTTGGTTAATTAATTTCTTTAAATGTTGACATAGAAGTCATGCGCCATACTTGTACGTTCATGAAACCTTGCCACATAAAGCTGAAAGTATTTATCTGGGTTTTTCCACGGTTAGGGTCTTTTTCCTACATCCATCAAACTTACATGTAATTATATACCTAAACCTGTTTCTACACGTCTATATATGTTATTTTTAAATTGTAATTTGATGAATAATGTGTAATTAATAATGTGTGTCATGACAAGGCACTCTAGTTACTGCTGGGTGTAACACACCTTGCTGACTCTCTTAGACAATCAAAACTATACAATTTTACTCAAGTTTGTTCTAGTCATAAAAAAGAACGTTAGTATATAAGTTTTTTTATAGGCCTGGGTCCAAAAAATAGCTCATTTTTATAAGTTTTATACTTTCACTTATACTGAATCTGGTAATGTACTTTCAGATATGCAGGACGTCATCAACAGAGGTTCTTATATCAGTCTTTATTCGTGCAAAATGTTATGTCACTGCACTGGAAATTAACAAAATTATTGGAAAATTAGAGTGTAAAATTGTCAGGAGTGTAAAAATGTTAGCATGACATTTAAAAAATACATAATTTTGAAATTGCAGTAAACAAAAAATACCAACAGCAAACTGCACAAACATATAGTTTTATCAATGTAAGTTTACTAGAGAAACATTTGCTAGCTTTTGGGTAATGTGGCTTCACTTGTGACCAATAAATGTGACTCTATACACGTATACGCACATGGTTTACAAGCAAAGAAAATTAAGTTCCTGTTGGATTCAATGTCATATAACACAGAACACAACAGGAATTTGTTTTCACCCAGTGTTATCGATGTTTGCTAATTATGTACATACTGATGTTTTTTTGTACTAATTGTTCCTCATATATTTATATTTGAAACTACAGGACTGTATTCCCATTACCCCCCACATTTGTCAGGAGGGTAACATTGCTGAAAGCTAAGGCTGCCATATTTAGACACATTGCTTTAGAATTACTTGTTGACATGTTCAGTCATCATAGCTCCTACGTCTATTACATGAATGGGCTAAAACATGATGATACGTATTCATTAAGGTGGTAGCTGACATAGTAGTGTTGTCAGGGGTGGAACATTTTTACTGGAATTCTACGTCTTTGTATTAATTAGACAGCAGCATTACCACTGGTGTATTTAAAAAAAAAAATAACTTTGCCATAATAATACAATAAAAGAGCTCGAGAGCTGCATGGGATGAATTTGAGAACTTTATTTCAGTTTAGATGTTCAAAATTGACTCTAAATATATGTAAATCAGATACTTGAGAAATTATCTTCTATTATACAAATAACTTGTTTGAGCCAATAGAAATTGGCTTAATTTTAAAACAATCACAGTATGTTAGAGTTTAATCACATTTAATTTTAAAACTTGACAAATATAATGTCTGGAGTGTAACGGATTTGTTACCAATATATGAAGTTAATTCAAATGCTCAATGTGTCAAGACAAGTTGTATAAATGGTTCGAAATATTTATGGAAGTTTCCTTGTTACTAAGGAGGGTTCCATACCAGTTAAGATGTTCAATATTGATTATTATATTGATTAGATACTAGAAAAATTTGTTTCTATTACACAAGTAAAGTGTTTAAACCAATAGAAATTGGCCTAATTTGTGGTTGGCACATATAAAAAACACATGATTTGTGTCATACTCAAGCACTTAGTATGGTGCATCATGGGAAACAATCACAGTTCGTTTGATTTCAATCACATTTAATTTTAAAACTTGACAAATATAATATTTGGTACCAATATACTATATCAATTAAAATGCTTAACGCATCAAGACAAGTTGTACAACTTTTTTGAAATTGTTTGTAGACGTTTCCTTGTTACCAGGGAGGGCTCCATACTAATTAAGATGTTCTATATTGATTATACTATTGATCAGATACTGGAAAAATGATCAAAAATTACACAAATAACATGTTTGAACCAATAAAAATTGGCTTAATATGTGTTAAGCACATACTCAAACACTTAGTATATTGTATCATATAAAACAATCACAGTTTCTTTGATTTCAATCACATTTAATTTTAAAACAAGCCAAGTATAATGTCAGCAGGGTAAGTTAACAAATTTGGTACCAAATATGGTAAAAACTCAAATGTACGGTTGGTAAGTGTTTTGTATAACATAATTAAGATGTTAAATGCTGATGTTTATTTGTTTTATTGTATATTAAAATTAAGTTTCTTTTAAACAGACGTTTTGTCCCCATAACAATCAGATAATTTGAGAATTAGCACATTCGTATGCCCAAAAGTGGTATCAGAACTTAAGTATTAAGTGTATTTTATCATGGCAGAACAAACAAAAAGTGCTTAATTTGATTACATAGGTTTGTATAGTTGATAATTGTTCAGTTATCAGTCCTGTTACTGGGTCAACTGGACCTGTTGGAATCTGAATAAATACAATACAAAAAATAATAAATATTTCTTAAAGCTGAGATTTTTTTAGTCATTGCCAATAAAAGATTGATAACAATAACAAACATTGAGTCAATATATTAAGTTTTGTTATTTTTGTAAACTAGAATGTGCAGGGATTATGCAGGAATGAAGAACAAATTATTTCTATAAATTGAGTTTTTACCCCTTACGTCACACTTGATGAGCCATTTAAATTCTATGTAAAGATTTGTGTAAGACTGAACAGTATTGACAATTAAAAATAAACGTTGGCATTCCACGTACATATATGTATCTTGTGAGTGGACATTAACATTTGACTGGCGAAGGGCAGAAGATTTGAACTGCCAGTCGACCAGTCAGCCATCTATACATCACTTTGACACTGTGATTAGTGTCCCAGTTAGCAAATTGACATATTCATTCATTATCTCTGACAAAAATATTCCCAGTACCTGACACAGCTCCAGAGGAAAACAATTAAGTGATCTCCAGTGGACTGGGAGCTGGGGACCTGGACAATGATTACAGAAGATTACACACTCAAAGACCACTGGGTCCCACCTTCCCTGGGCAGACAGGGATGACTGACTGGCTCCCAGGGTAATTACTTCTGTCACCTCCCTCCCTCTTCCCCCCTGAACCCCCACAGAACCCCCCCCCACCAACAGGAAGGATAATTGCTGCAATTATTTGCCTTCCTTCCCTGGTGAGATTGGCAGGCTCCAGTGAACAAAATCTTCCCTGGCTGTCAAATCACTGCATTCATTTAGACATCAGTCTCAGGTTCAAAAAGAAGCTCTTGTTCTGCCGCTAATCAAAACTGGGATAATTATCAGAAAATTCAAATGTTGAGAATTAATGTTACATGTAGCAGATAGTAACTGCTGCTAACGTATTTGAAGATAGCTACAACAAAAAGTAACCATGGTGATGTGTATTCAAGATCACACATAATGAATACATGTACGTATGTATGCATGTATGCATGTGTGTATGTATATATGTATGTATATATACATATATTTCTAAATACTCTCAGACCAGAACTTGCTGTATGCAACGCAGCAGACCACGCCATTACATGAGAATCTAGGTTATACAACCTCCAAAAACAATGCACTCAAAATCACCAAAATAATACATTTTTTATGCCAGTAATTACACATATTATGTATTTCTTGTTATACTAACTATGTACTGATATATTAATAATTTTAAACTAAAACATTTTAACCATGCAATGAGGGATCAAAACTTTAAGCAGACAGGCTTTGGCAAATGACCGCGAATCACCATGACTGCTGGGCAAATGACCAGTGGGTAAATAACCATCATTCATAAATCAAACAAAACTGTCTACCGCATTGAACTGTTCAACAGAACTTAAAGCAGTGACTTACCATTAAACCTGATGAAAAATGATCACAGATGAACATTTTTTATTGAAAACAATATAATTCAACTGTGTTTAAATTATTTATTAGTAATCAAATTGTATTCATCTTTTTAAATAGTAAACCAAACAGATCATACAGTATTCTACAAAATAAGATGTTACACACCAGAAGTTTGAGTCATAAACAAACCTGATTCACCAAAAGAACTATTTACAAAAGATATTGAACAAAATTATAAAAATACAATCACTAGAATAGTTTGTATTGTACAACAAATATAACAACCTAATTTATAATCGTCAGAAATTAATATGGTAACAATTCCACATAACATGTGCAATGGTCAATTAATCTTCTAAATCATTAGCAATAAATCTATACAAATAGTTAAGTCAATATTATAATGATAATACATGTCCCACATTTAGAAACTCTTTTGAAGCAGTTATTTTACTAGTGGCTGCAGCACCTAGCAACGCAATGATCAACAGGAAAATTAACAAAGTAAGCAGATTAAAAACAAAATGTTTAAGAAAATGAGACATCAGTTACTTCCATACTCATACATACCATTAGGAATATTTCAGTGTAACAATTTTACAGTTCTCAAAAAAGTATTACATAACTTTGAAACTGCCAGGTATATATTATGTAATCATTCTGTCTACCTCACTACAGAACCCTACTCTCCAAACAACCCTGGCTTCTTTCAACTGCTTCTATCTCTGCCAATCAACCCCCTTCTGACACTTACATAACCCTCATTCTCACTTTAACTGCCCCTTTGAAGTTACCCTCCTCCCACAATGTACCCATTCCACCCTGAACAATCTCTGCCTTATTAGCAAGCCCATCAGCAAATCTGCTAATTTGATTAGCCCACATGAGCCAGGGGATGAATGGAGGGGTGATCTAAGACAGGGTGATCTAAGAAGGGGTAACTCGAGTGTCTACTACCCAAACATTACCTCATCTCTTACAACACACTAATTCCTGTCATAATTACCCTGGTGGGGTCTTTCAAGGGGTTTCTTTGATGCTGGCACCTGTTGTCTGGGGCAATTCATTACCAGAGCATGTGACTAGATAGAATCTGTTCTTTATGAAGCTCCAAATGAGTCAAGTGGTTCATATTTCAACTCAGTCAAGTTGAGTAGTGGTTCGTATTTCAAAGTTTCATACAAGAAACGAAACCTGACTAACTGCAAGAGCATGAAATCAACTGCCCCTCCCAGTGAGCCAATGCAAGTTTAAAGTAGCACACAAGATGCATTTTTTGACAAATATTTTAACATTCGTAATTAATTATTCATTATGTTAATTAATTTATTATTATAATTAATCTACTGTTATTATTTTAATAGCTTGTATACATGTGTTTATTTATTTACTTTTTTTAAGACAATTTTATTTTAATAGTAATGATTGCAAATTTTAGCATATAAGTATTTTAAAATATGTATGGTTTTATGTTATTAATTATTAACAATTGTACAACAATCCAGAACAATTATTTGGATGGCGCTGTAGCCAGATGTTTTGGTAAAGGGCACTTTGGCTATGGACAGTTGGGCAACAGACATTTTGGTAACAGAACATTTCAGTAACAGGACATTTCGGTAATCAGACATTTCGGTAAAACTTTTGTAAATAATCAGAATTATTTGGTAATTTTTAAAATGTCCTTATGTGTGTCTGGATTTAAATATGTGCAGCTAGTCACTGATTGGCTGTAGCAATTGAACACTCTAACCTGTCCCCTCTAACACATGAGTTTACCTAACCCCTATCCCCATGACTGACTGCTGTTGCCTGGGAAGCCATGTTCTCTTCCTCTGCCTTGGAAGTTCATCAAATAAGCACTAACTAACACTATCTGTGACTGCTAGTGGGAAGCGAAGTCCTGTGTCTGGAAAAGTGACCAGCCTAATTTCTAAATGGTTTAACTGATTGGCTCCACTGACATGGCAGACTTCACTCATTGATAGGTTTTATTACTTACTGTGTAATTCATTTCAAGAAATCTTACAAAACATGCCATAAAACATAACAATAAATTAACAAAATGTACTATCTATTATAAAAATGTATATAATTATCTATACAAGACAACTTTAAAAATTACCAAATAATTCTGATTATTTTCAACAGTTTTACCGAAATGTCCTATTACCAAAATATCCTGTTACGAAAATATCTGTTGCCCAACTGTCCATGGCCAAAGTGTCCTTTACCAAAATGTCATGGATTCGAATGGCGTGCTCGATATATGTGAAATATATTATTATATTATTATAAAATTATATATTAAAGCAGTTGTCACCATAGGTAATTAAGACATTAGCAAAATTGCCCATCTTTCGGGTGGCGCCACATACACACATATATAGATTGAAGACAGTTCCTGGAGTATTCGTGAATAACGTTTCTTATAATGTTATTCGTAATGTGAGTTACGAAAAACATGCCCAACTGATCACAGGATGATTTGCATAGCTTGGAACAATCGCAGAAGCCACGTGTAAAGTTACAAACAATCGACTTCAAACCTAAAGCAGAGAAAAAACCCTTAACCCACAGGGAATACAAAAGGTGCTAGTTTTATTTCGAGGGGGTCATAAATTAATACCAGAAAGTTTGGTGTCTGAGATGCAAGATATTAGCTCAATTATAGTTAGATTATCAGAGATTTGACTGAAGTAACATAAGGTGGCATCTGAATAAAAATATTAGGTACAAGACACACACCAATGCACACATGCACGCTAGCATACATGCATGCACACTAGCATACATGCATGCACGCTAGCATACATGCATGCACGCTAGCATACATGCATGCACGCTAGCATACATGCATGCACGCTAGCATACATGCATGCACGCTAGCATACATGCATGCACGCTAGCATACATGCAAGCACGCTAGCATACATGCATGCACGCTAGCATACATGCATGCACACTAGCATACATGCAAGCACGCTAGCATACATGCAAGCACGCTAGCATACATGCATGCACGCTAGCATACATGCAAGCACGCTAGCATACATGCAAGCACACTAGCATACATGCATGCACACTAGCATACATGCAAGCACACTAGCATACATGCATGCACACTAGCATACATGCATGCACACTAGCATACATGCAAGCACACTAGCGTACATGCATGCACACTAGCATACATGCATGCACACTAGCATACATGCAAGCACACTAGCATACATGCATGCACGCTAGCATACATGCAAGCACGCTAGCATACATGCATGCACGCTAGCATACATGCATGCACGCTAGCATACATGCATGCACGCTAGCATACATGCAAGCACGCTAGCATACATGCATGCATGCTAGCATACAAGCATGCACACTCAGTCTCATTATATACTAACATTAATAATAATAATAGACTTCTATGGCACCAGAAATCTGAGCTCAGAGGCGCAACATACAAGAATCGTTGGGCAAAACCGTTAACAGGGACAAGCAAGAGTTGTCATTAGAACAAGGGACCGCCTAAGGTTAGGGTGGGAATGAAATTTCAAATAAATAAGTCTTCAGTTTTTTTATGAAAGATAGCTATAGTCTCAGATGATTTGAAAGCGATAGGCAGTTGATTCCAGGTGCAGCTACAGAAAAAGCATGTTTGCCAATATTAAAGTTGTTTTTTTGAACAAAAAGTCGTGAAAAAGATGATCTGAGATTCCTGGGGATATCGAAAAAATGAAGCAGACTAAACAAACAGGTTGGGTGTTGCGTAGAAAGGGTGATACTACATTAATGTTGACATGTGTAACATTAAAATATAAAAATAGTGACAACCGGTGGGTTTTAAGGCACACGGACAGAGTGGAGTGTCACTGAGCTAACTAAAAACCGTAGTTTCTTTCATTTTTTATTCAGTAAAAAAATGATGTAGATTTTATAGGGGCAGATATTTACGTGGACTACGCTCATACAGTGGCATTTGCTCCTGTGACTGGCAAAAAAGCACTGGTGTCTAACATTCAAAATTGGTACATCTGTTCGAATGATTTGATCTTGTCTGTTTGTGTCACATTGGAATGAATGCACCCTTCCTATAAGGAGCATAACTGTAAGAAACAGTCAGAAACCATACGGATGGGTGGTCTTAGAAGCAGGTCATTCAAACTGGAGAATCCCTGAATGATGCTGCTTTGAATCGTGAGTGTTGATTTTGCTTAATAAATAAGTTAAATAACAGGATAAAGTAAAAATGCATACTAATAAAATATTTTACAGTGAACCAACCAACTCTAGTGATTAGCTTGGCCAAGTGGTACCTGCATTGAGAGTTTTCTTCAGCCTACAGAGTGTCCGTACAGAGATGTCGCCTGGCATGGGAATGCATTATGTTGCTTACAATTCCGCAGGCACCGAACGAAAGAACACATATGAAGGAAGAAACAACGGACATCACTTGGAGGTTGTAACTATCACCTGGAGGTTGTAAAAGTCACTTGGAGGTTGTGAAAGTCACCTGGAGGTTGTGAAAGTCGGCAGGTGTAAAAGTCACTTGGAGGTTGTAAAAGTCACCTGGAGGTTATGAAAGTCACTTGTGAAAATCATTTAGAGGTTGTGAATGTCAATTGGAGGTCGAGAAAGTCACTTGGGTTTGTGAAAATAACTTGGAGGTTGTGAAAGTCACATGGAGGTTGTGAAAGTCACTTGAAGCTTGTGAAAGTCATTTGGATGTTGCAAAAGTTACTTGGAGGTGTGACATTTTCACTGAAAACCACTTGGAGTTTGCGAAAATCACTTGGAGGTTGTGGAAATCACTTGGAACTTGTGAACATCACTCATGGTTTCCACTCAAATATCACTACATAATAAACAAATATATTGTCTGCCCAACAGTGTACTTCCTGTCTGCAAATCTATTGTAGTTTTACGATGCAAGAAGGCCCCAGGTGCATACAGCAAGAGATTGTAGGGTGTGTGTACATATTATACACATGCATGCATGATGTATGGACATTCTTGAATAGACAAAGCACTCATTTGCAAAAAAAGTGCCAAATGCCAAACTCACATAAACTGGCTGGTCTTATTCTGTGACAAGTGGATAGTTTGGGAGGTATAAGTGTTTTGTGATGAAATGGATTACAAGCCATATTTACTAGTGAGATACAAGTTTACTGTCTATTCTCTGTCAAGAGACAACATTATTTATTATGCAATGCACAAACTGTATAATTCATTTATTGGATAAACATCTCATAAACACATATGCACATTTTCTCACATATTAATACAAACCTAAAGGCAAATCCATTTAAAAGAATATGTTGTTATAATAATAAAATTATGTTGCTTTAAACAAAGTTACAAGGTTTACTTAAATGCCTATAAATCTGAAATATTTTCTGCTAAAATGCAATTTTTGTAGCCGACTCATTAAACGTAAACCGCTGTGTCAATTTAAGACGGTATTGTGTGTATCTTGCAATATTTCTGTCAGCTTGCATATTTTGCCTGTAACATTTGGGTATCCCGTAAAATATATGCAACGACTATTTTAACAACAAAATGCCACATTTTCTCATTTGAACAAAGCCTTCTATTACAGCCTGACGTGTCCTAATTGTAGCAAGCTTTCTGAAAAACACTCAAATTCTCCTCATTTTATGCCGTCAATATAAATAAACAAACGCAAAATGCGTCTTACTTACCGTGGCTAGAATTCTCCGTACATTTCACCAGCGGAGGAAGAAAGAGATTCTGTCACATAACGTCTTCTTGTTGTATTCCCAAGAACTCACAACAGACGTCAGCCGCGCTGGGCTGCAACAATAAAGAAAATGCACGCATGTACATAAACAATGCTCGTGTACGCGGGCTCGTGCACATGCATGTACTGATGTTAATTATGATATCGGCGATAATGATATTTAATAAATGACTGCATGGCTGGACTGTCTGTCCAGAGTCTGGCCAGCTGTCCACATCTTGCCTCATGTAATCATGTGACCGCCGCATTGCGTTGGCGTTACATTATAGAAGGCGGATTGCCCGAGAAAAATCATTTGCAAGTGGGCTGAGTGGCTGTCCTTACTGCGGCACACCCGGGATGATCTGGCTGGGATTAATGGAGCACTGGATTATCAATGATCTACCTGTTGGAATTAGAAACAATGCAGCTTAGACAATGAACTGGATTAATTGAGTCGTTGCAGCGCAATCGCCACACAAAGATGAAGTGCTCGATGCAGGTAAATTTACAGGGGAGAATATTTATGCCGATCTAGGTATGGCCACAACGTGGGAATGCACATAATGTATATCACAAAATGCATACAGTCGCTACCAATTCATGATAGCTCGCAATCTTCCCTTGTTTACATCGAGGCGAGGACTAACAACCAGACAAAAAGCGTTTTCTCATAAAACACTGGAAATGGTGGAGAATTGATAAATATTGTTGTTGATCCGTTAACAATGACATCACTTGGATTACAATACAAAGAGCTGCCTTGTTGATGCATGTATGCACTCTTAGCTATAAAAAAAACTGCATAAATAGTGCAATACTTAACCAACATCTGAATAAATTACATAAAATATGTGCTTAATTACAGCTTCAATTACAATATATAACCATAATCACTTCAGTTCTGTCCCAATTATAAACTGTGTCACAACATAAACACAAGTAGTAATTACAATGAATCTCACCTTAATAATATTTTTATTCTGACAGTCACTAAAATATAATATTCTAAACACAAACAGCTCTTCCTGACTAAATATTTCTAATCACTCATAGGAAAACATGATCATAAAAAGCTAACATTATCATAGCATATTCCCTTGTTACATAACAAGAGTAGAAGTGTTACTGAGCTGTCCTTGGACATCCTCACTGGAGGTCCCTTGTTTCAGGTGCAGCTGCTTATTGAGATCCAGGGCCCCTTTATTTCCTGGAGCTGTGCAACTTGATCAGTGCAAAGACAGGGCTGCAGATGGGAGCTGTTGATAGGGCCAGTTGTTAGGTGTGACTCAGCAGGAGTCTGCACATGATTCAAGCACTTTGCCTGATTGCCTGAGCTGTGCAACTGTACTGAATATGGACTTTTAGAATAAATGGCTTCTCGACACAGGATATGTGATGGCAAAGTGTCAGACAAAATGTATCAATTCCCTCCACTCAGATCTAACAATTATAGATTTGTCATGTACAAAACATTTTATATGACGATGCAGACTAATGCTGTTGAATGCAGTTTTAATGACATCCTCAAAATATATGTTAATTTTTTTGAACACACAAAAGAGATCTTTCTGAATATTGCTGATCAAACTGACTTGAATACTGAATATATTCACTTCAGAAAACATTTTAAAACATAACATTTATATAATATTTTTTAAATGTATTTACACACATTTATAGTGATACACTGTATGGATTATGCATATTTTAATTTAATAAATAGCAGTAATACATGTACTAATAATTATGTTTATCGTAGATATTTCACAATGATTTTATAATATATATTATATTTCTATTTAGTTGTACATCAAATGGATGAAGCTTAATTTAATCGTGGATGATAGAATCAGCTGTTTATTAGAGTCAGAACGGTTGGCATGGAATCAATTCCATATTTCCGCTGTGCTAAATTGTGCGACTTAATAGAATCACACTTGATGGTACAAAGAATGAGAAAAAAACGGAATCAATGACAGCATTCTCTGTTACAGGCTGATCATATCCAAGATGGCCACCAAGAGAAAGGGCATGTCAGTGACTGAAAAGAAGGCGCTTCTAGCCACCTATGATGCTTTACCTAAGGTAAGATTCTGCACTGTTTTCGTGGTTAAAGGTGCTTGTAGTCCAACAGTGTGTGACCTCTGTTCTAAAGTGATGATTGTCCTTTCCATGTAGATTTGTGACCTTAGTCCTAAAATGATGATTGTTCGAGATTTGCCGGAATGATTTTCAAAAAGTTTGTGACATTAGTCCTAAAGTAATGGCTATTCTTTTTATTGATATTGTTCAACAGATTGTGATTTTACTGATATTGACTTTATTTATATTCTTTGTGATCTTTGTCGAAAGGTGACATGGTCTGTCGACAGATGAGCCAAAGGGAGACTGCGTCGAAGTGTTTCGCAGTCCACCATTCAGCGAATCCTGAAAGAGCGCCCTGAGATTGAAGTAAGCTTTGACAGTGACTGGAAGTGGGCGTGGATAGGGAAGATGCCTGATGTGGATATGTTTGTTTCTCTCGCTTCAAGAAGAGGGTTGGTCTTGTGCACAGGAAGATCCAATGCAATGGTTGCATTCCTGTCACACCGTCACATGACATCACTCCACCATCACACGGGATGATGTCACGCCATCACATGACAATTGGATCGAGCAGGTCTGGCCCGAGATTCGACATGCATACGCCGATGAAGACATATGGACAACTGCTGAGACCGGATTATATTTGCGAGTGCTTCCTGATACAACCCTTGCCCCATCCATAGAGAAGGCGAGCTCTGTTCATGTGCTCAATGACAGGTGACAAGAGGATGTTGTTCATTGTTGGCAAGAGCAAATTGGTGCACTGCTTCAAGGGCGTGGAGAGTCTTCCAGTGGACTACAGTGCCAGTCCATCGGCTCTCTTCAACAATTGGTTCCAGAAGTGGGACGAGGAGCTGAGAACTCAACACGGACACATCCTGCTGCTGCTGGACCACCGCTCCACTCATCCTCAGCTCACCAACATCAGAATGTAATTCTTCCCTCCCGACACACCTTCACATCCCTGCAAGCAAGGCATCATGTTTGCAGTCAATGCATCAGTCGAGCTGTCACTGACGACAAGAAGATAGGTGATGATCCAGCGACTGCATCAGTGACATAGAGGCTGACACTGCTGAAGTCGGTCCGTCTCCTCAACCAGGCTTGGCACAACGTGGAGCCAAGGGCCATCAGGAACTGTTGGGGGACATGTCGACTCAGAGTGGGGCCCCAGAGCAACGGTCTGGTCCGGATGTGCCCGTAGGTGTTCCAGATCCACCGCAGCTCTGGCACACCTGGACAATGACCACAACTTGCCAGCTGCTGGACCCACCTTGGTGGGCACTGACCATCTACCTGTTGCTGGACTCACCAGTGTTGACATTATCACTGGTGAGGTGAAAGAAGAGGTAAAGAGAGAGAGGCTGAGAGTGAGGTGGAGGAAGTCAACAACATTAATGGAGAGGGTGGTGTAGGTTCTTCTCACTGATGAGGAGATGAGGACGGCCCTCAGTGTCTTGAGGGGTTTGTACAGCCGTGGCTTTAATGACTATGAACTTCTAAACCAATTCGAGCTTGCTGTGAAAGACTTACTTGTCTGAGACATTTACTTCCATTCCTTTTAGTGAAGGAACAACTCAGTGGAATCAAACTGATCTCACGCAAACTGATTCTATCTACCATGGTATTTGTTCAGGTAATGTGTAGCGTATGTGCGTGCGCGCGTGCGTGCGTGCGTGCGTGTGTGCATGTGTATAAGTGTGTGTGTGTAATAATTATGTATGCATCCTTGTATCTATGTATATAAATATATATATATATATACACATATCCACACACATATATATTTTTTGTCTCTAAGGAATAAAACATTCTGTAGCAACTGATTTCTAGCATTCAATTCAACATTTCTGATTGAGCAATAAATTCATTGTCAAACAACACATCCCAGTAACATTGTTTAAATAATCTCACTCCATAGGGTAACAGAAATGTTGAGTCATCCAAAAATAGTTATATTGCAAGGTACTGCTGACTTCATCAATCTGACGCCAACTTTCATTATCCTCTACACTGGACTTTACATTTCCTAATGGGGGGTCTAAATGTCTGTGACTCATTGGTGTTCACACTATCCAGGCCGGTAGCATGGCTGATTCTGGGGGGTTGCGTTTTTCAGCTTTGGGTACAAAATTGTTTGCAGTGTCAAGAGGGGACAGTGTTGATGATTTTCCTGGTCGAGGGAGGTAGTGTTGGATATTTTCCATTGCAGATTTTCCCGGTCAAGGTGCTGCAGATGGTACCATTCTAAAAAAGCAGTTGTTTTAAAATCAACTTTGTTTAGTATATACACTGTATCTTGAAATTTTACTTACTAGGGCGGTGGCAAGACTGAAAATAGTTAAAGGGATCACTTGAATGTGTGGCGCCGTGTACTGAGTGGAATATTGACGCTAATTTGGAGACTAGAACCGGGCATAGTAGCGACTGCTGGCTGTGGTTATGGCAGACATCTTGGACATACCTCAACAAGTGCCACACCATGAAATGATGGGGGGGGGGGGGGTTTATGGTGATGGTTTGAACCAATACAAAACAAAACAATGTTTTTACTTTGTCAAAGTATGAGACCCAAATAAAGGTCAGATCACTACCCTTGATAGGTCAATATGTGCAAATACAGTTTTATTGTTTAATAAAAAATACCCATTTACACTGCAAATAGAGGTAGTTTTTCTATTTACACCAACTTATAACACCTGTAATTCCAATTTGGGTATTAAATTCAATTTATATTTAGAAAAACCTCACTAATAAACAAACACGTAAATTAAGACACTATCCAAGTTTACCATGAGATTATTATTCGTGAAAATGTTCATCAAGTTGAAAGAATAATTACACAAGATTACTATTAAAATAATAAATCAGTCTGAGGGAAGGTTAAACAAAGTTCATTATTTAATTACTCCACTATCTCCTTGTTAGAGCGACTGACTCAATACTGAGAAATTACATAAGATAACAGTAAAACCTGAAATTATTCCGTGTCAGTTAGAGTCCTTCATGGATAATATTCCCGTCTGACTGCGTCGTCCATCGATCCATACTTGTGCATATAATGAACAGTGTCATAATATTCCCGCGGTGACACTTAAAGACATGACATGTTGAACATCAAGTGTGTCACTTGTGTCATTGACATGGCATGGTTGGAAAATTAAATTTGCCACCACTGTTTGAACTAATAACCCTTCCAGCAAATATTGGCTGAATTATTCTTGTTTCCATGGTTACGGCTGCACCAAAGCTGGTCAATTTCCTGTCACCAGGAACAGAGGCAGGCTGATGTATTTATAACTGTCAAGGCACAGGATGGGTATTGTGTGGGGGGTAATTACTGGCGTAATTATGTTACTGTTAAGTGTAATGAATGGGACACGCTGGCAAAGTAAATTGAACAGTGCATGCATTATGTTAAACATAATGCGAAGATTAAATTTTAATCAGCAGGTATTGTGGTATTGTAATTAAAAACATTTCTGTCACAACAATTCTGAAACATAATGTCATAGTGCAGTTGTTACCAGTGACAGGGCTTTTGAAAACAATACGGAATATTTTATTAACACCAAATATTATAAATATTTCATATCAAAACAGAATGTATATAATATGCATATGGATTGGACGATATATTTCACACACACACGCATGCATGCACACACGCACGCACATATATTCAGATGTCTCTTTATAACTTTATAAATGTCGAATCTTCAGCAAATTAAACCATACGTCACTTGACTGATTTCTGATGTGTCCAAACCGTAAACTATAACAGTGTCAAAATATCAACCTAAATAAATTGTTCCTGCTATTAAAAATGAATATTCCTTAAATCCGTTTACCTTTTTTAGATGTAATTTGAATACATTATATTTAAAAAATAACTGTATATAGTGAACGAATTGCTATTGTCAACATATAATATGCTGTCAGGTTTGATTCTACCCAGACACTGACATTATACTTTATTTTCACAGCTAATGTTATTACAACCTCTGGTGATCCACTAATGCTAGGTACCAATTATGTCCCCTACACTTTAGCTAATCAAGTCATTCTTTTCATTTGCTATCACTCATAAATGATTCATGCTGGCTTCGACATTGTTATCGTACAGTAACAGGTGGAAATGTTTCTATAAAGCGTGATTTCGTTCGTTGTCCTGGATGATTTCAGCAACTCCGCGTGATACAATCACCTTCAACCTGATGACATCAGCACCCTTGTGGACCAAGCTACGAGATCACACAGATTTACATATCTCGTGGCATTTGCAAAGGTCTCTCATCATGATTAATTAAAACGAATGCAAATTATAATTGTCCATTAATCTGCACCTCAAATATCATCATTGTTAAATAAGCTGATAGATAAGACCTTTTTGTCAATGAAGATTCAGGAAAATGTCCATATCCTTCCTTGTTACTGGCACACAGAAGATTTAATTGCTCCCTTCTATGGCCATTACTCCCCTGACAAAACACCTGAGGCTCTATCCCCCCACAAAGGCCTCCCATAAAATATTCCTAGCCGCTGATCAGGAAATGTAGGGAGCAGGTGCTCTCTCCATCTCACAGAAACACATTTGTATACGGCCACGCTCCATCGCACACCCATTGTGTGCAGACCTTTCGAATGAACCGCCATGAATTATCACCCTGCTTTCAAGAGTCTGGCTCCAGGCGTCCAGGCCGCAAGTGACCCGTCTGTGCACGTTTTGATGACAACAATTAGCAGGAGAAATCAATGACAGGGGCACGTGCCACAGCCCAGCGTCATTGCCCCATGCTGCGCTAGCCATTAGGGCGCTGCCGATGTCATCATTACCTGACAACGCTGCAGTCTTCACATCCCGCCAAGGCTTCTCCCCAACTCTTCTGCACTAACTGAATTAAACCCTGAGTCATTGCCAAATTTGCCTAAATGGTGCATTTTTGTTCCAGTTTTACTTCCGGCGGTTTTAGGATATTTTAAAGAGCATCCTGCATGAAGATATTACATCGCAAATCAAGATTAACAAAACGTTGAATGCAGGTTACACTGCGGCATTGCCATGGTAACGGAGTGATGTAGGAGGTGTGGTGAATGGGGTAAAACGAATGATGGCAAACAGAGAAAGTGCGCTTCAGAGATAAGTGAGGGAGACAGGTTGAAATCAACACGACTGTCATACAGGTTACAATTAACTATCACATATGTTACAATTAAAATGACTCGGAGGTTGCAATTAACATGACTGTTACAGAGGTTACAATTAACACAACTGTCATGGAGGTTACAATTAACGCAACTGTTGTGGAGGTTACAATTAACATAACTGTCACGGAGGTTACAATTAACATAACTGTCATGGAGGTTACAAATAACATAACTGTCACAGAGGTTACAATTAACAGAACTGTCACGGAGGTTACAATTAACAGAACTGTCACGGAGGTTACAAATAACAGAACTGCCACGGAGGTTACAATTAACAGAACTGCCACGGAGGTTACAATTAACAGAACTGCCACGGAGGTTACAATTAACATAACTGTCACGGAGGTTACAAATAACATAACTGTGACAGAGGTTACAATTAACAGAACTGTCACGGAGGTTACAATTAACAGAACTGTCATGGAGGTTACAAATAACAGAACTGTCATGGAGGTTACAATTAACAGAACTGCCACGGAGGTTACAATTAACAGAACTGCCACGGAGGTTACAATTAACAGAACTGCCACGGAGGTTACAATTAACATAACTGTCACGGAGGTTACAAATAACATAACTGTCACAGAGGTTACAATTAACACAACTGTCACGGAGGTTACAATTAACACAACTGTCACGGAGGTTACAATTAACACAACTGTCACGGAGGTTACAAATAACAGAACTGTCACGGAGGTTACAATTAACAGAACTGCCACGGAGGTTACAATTAACAGAACTGCCACGGAGGTTACAATTAACAGAACTGCCACGGAGGTTACAATTAACAGAACTGTCACGGAGGTTACAATTAACAGAACTGTCACGGAGGTTACAATTAACACAACTGTCATGGAGGTTACAATTAACATAACTGTCACGGAGGTTACAATTAACACAACTGTCATGGAGGTTACAATTAACATAACTGTCACGGAGGTTACAATTAAAAATATCTATCAATTCAATTTTCTTGCTTCTCATGTTTCAGATAGTTCCACGAAAAAGGAACCTACCTGGTATCCACTATGACATGCCAGTTCGTTGTGCAAATTTTTAATTTTGTTTTGGTGAAATTGTCAGACAAACTATTTACCGATTTTTCGATTTTTAGTTAAGTAGTACTTGTGTCGGGAATTGACAATTAATTTTAGCCAAATGCATGACTACTGTCTCGCCAAAGTTTAAAGTTGGTTCAGGCTGAAATTCATGGCCAGTTTGTTTACATGATAATGTCACCATTTTTGTGCTTATGCCACTGAATCAGTTAATGCGGGGGGGGGGGAAGGGGGGGTTAGAAAATCCTAATCTAGGCAGAGTTCTGATCATGAGAAAAAAGTTCATGTGAGAATTAGATTCACTACAATTGCAGCATTGCAGGGACCTACAAGAATGTCAAATTCACAGAACCGTCTGCCTTTGCTGCAATTTATTTTAACAAGGAATGACACTTCACATACACACAAACAACTGACACGCACTTGACAAACAAGTAGAAAATGCTAATTTGACTTTGTGGAATTGGTGCTGGATGAAAATGATGAGACAAGTCAAGGTCCCGGTGGTCCATAACACAACTATGACAACACACTGCATGCTCCCCAAGGTAAACTGGCTGCTCCCCAAGGCAAACTGTGTCATCCATTATGAAAGGTCACTAACATTTTCCTTGTCAATGCTGATGACACAACAAATATTATCACTGCTAATTGTCTCTCTGATGTTACACTCTTGGGGGAACGCTACTTGTCAGCTATCTTCTAACTTTCAATTTATTTTGATTTTATTTTATTCGGAATATCACAAAATTAAATACATAAGCCACAATTGCATTTCTGTAGCAAAGAGCACCAGCATTTTACCAACTAAATTAATATTCCGGGGGTGACGGAAAAATAAAATAAAATATTGCTAAGGTAGTTAAATTTAATGTTCAACATAACTAATAATAATAATTAATAATAATATTTATTTTATATAACGCCACATCAAATGTAGAACTTTCACAGCGCTGTAATTTACTTGTTATACCATAGCTAAAATTATATATAAAATATTACTACGAAATAATAATAATAACTAAGAAAATAAATGTGACATGGACTAATGATATAAACATGGACCATAGTAAAATATTGACATAAAAACTCATAATTAATTAATTGGGCTATACTATTATAATAAACTAAGATAAATAAAAACATCAATAATATTAAATAGCAATAATAAAGAAGTAACATAGATCTACAAAAATGATTACCGACTATATTAAAACCTGCCCCACAGAGTGCCTGTTTCAAAGATAGTGCTGTTATTAAATAGACAACCAGATGGAGAGACCTTTAAAGGCAAACACTTCTTTAATTACACGCACAAACGTAAATCACCCTTTCACACCACCCTGGACAGGAGAGCTGATGGACCACATGCCCGCTGGGAATACTCAGATCCAGCGCTCTGACAACTTAGGATGGCCAAAATGAAACTAACTAATGAAGAATTATGCCAATGATCAAACACTGGGCTTATCCAGTCAAACAGCAAATCTGTTGCCATGGTTACATGATGAATCACTAGGAAGCACACTTGTAAATGTGTGCAGACGATATTCGGTGAAGTCTCTCACTTTCAGGCAATTAATCATGCCAGTAACATTGCAGCCACCTTCACTTGACGGATGGGGCAGACGCTTTTTTTTTGGTTTGGAGTTTTATTGCAGATTAATTACCGTCAGATGACCCACGGCCAAAACATTTTAATTAATCATATCATATGTATTTACAACTGAATGAAGCTGCTCCCTAAATATGCCCAATGTAAAGATTAAAAAAATTAAGCAGAAATATGACAGTAGTCTTAAAACTGCTTCTTCGACTGGATAAGCCCTTTGTGAATACAGTTCCTTCACATCCAAATATGTAATGTATGAATAGATTTGACAAGTAAGGAGGCATGGACTAGGTAGGGAGAAGGCAGGGATGTAACAGGAAAGGGGTAGGGAGAAGGCAGGGATGTAACAGGAAGGGGATGAGTCCTAAAGTCTGCTAATTACAAGTATATTTAAGAATATGTAAATTGGATGTCTTTTAAAAGAAATATATCGTCTGATCACAAACACACACAAACAATGTCCATTCCAGGAATAAGGGCTTTAGTGATAATACTAATTTATGTTACTAGCTACCCGACAGACCCTGTTACATGCAGGTGCTCAGTGTTCTTTTATTATATTTATACATACTTTATTTGAGACCCTGAATTAACACAAACTCAACAATTATTTCTACCCATTCCAAGTTATACTATAGACTGTCAAAATATTTAAATATGTTTTCCTATATTGGTGTGTCAAGAAATGTATCGCCCTCACACTAAGCACCATAAAGCACAGTAGTGTGTATTGGTATACATGTCATTCACTAGGTGGCACTGTGAACCAGTCTTATCAACATAATAAGTACATGTATTATTTACTACTGAGATGATTATGAATAAATTTGGCTGTTTGTGATTAAAATGTTTGCAACATGCGTTTTACAGTTTGGTTTTGTATTGTATACAAATTTTACGAAAACAGGAAATCACTGATGACTCACAGAATCCTTCAGGGTCAATGTTTACAGGAAATTTGAACCACTTTGTAAATGTGAAGTTAAGTACAACTACATCCATTCTGTCTCTGTTTCACACCTTACGTAACTAGTTTGCTTCGAACAAATGTCCGCTATAAGTATAATTTTTTTTTCTTCAAAAAAACAATTTTGAGTGAAAGGTGCGTTCTTACATAGAGCAGTATCCAGTCCTTAGGACTGCTCAAAGCGCTTTACACTTTACTCCCTGGCACACCTGTTCAATCGAACATCTTCTTGACTTCTCTGGGAAGCATTCAGCCATGTTACAATTAATTGGCAAAGACTGTTCAAACACAAATATACACCACTGTCTATAGCCAGGTACTCATTCATACAGCTGAGTGAACTGGAGTAATGTAGATTTAATGAAATTGCCCAAGGTTTGAAAGTGCAGCACCACAGTGCTTTAAATCAACTTAAGATATAACACATACGGTCCCAATTACAGACATGTTGTTTAATGACAATCGTGATCAAAGCAGTGAGACTACATTGTGTACGTGGCACTGGCTTGGGTCAAGTACCTTAGCATAAACACAATGTGTTCTGGTTGCATTGCATGGTACAAACCACTTGACATGGTAATCTCCCCACAGGACCAAAGAGATTCCAGGCAAAGTAACATATACAAAGGTAACATATAATGCAATAATTTCCCTACAGGCCCCAAGAGATTCCACGCAGCAAACACAATGGTGACATATAATCCAATATCTGAGAAACACGGCCGTCACAAACCAATTCCTAGAAGCATCCTAGAAATGTTTACAGCTGTGTGCGTGCACTACACAGAATGTGTCAATATTATGAGGACAAGTTTGCAGTGAAACTGTCCTATATGTGGTGATCAATATAAAAATGCCATGGTTTGTAGTCTTTCCCACAGCGTGTGAATCAGCGGTTTTGTAAAATTAATCATATTTTCTGTGAACACATTAAGTTGTCTTGATTACTAGTAAGAAATCTGTTACAAGTGGTTGTCGCTTTGGTATCTTGTGAGTGGCCGAAACATTAACACACACACATCATCACATGAGAGTATAGACAGAGTTGTGGGTCTGAGAACTCTTCTTTTAATAACATATCTTGTTCACACAGAGTACACGGCATGATGTAACAGCACATATATATTTATGATGTTTTTCTTACCACATATCAACATGTTTACAAGAACGTGTTATATACAGAGTAACATCTTGTTATACACAGAATAACATGTTGTTAAATACAGAGTAATATCTTGTTGTAGATTATCCAGTGTTCCAAACTGTCCAACTGAATATCCCAGACTGTGCAATGTTCCATACTGTCCAGTGTCACATACTGTCCAATGTCCCAGACTGTCCAATGTCTCAGACTGTTCAATATCCCAGACTGTCCAATGTCTCAGACTGTACAATGTCCCAGACTGTCCAATGTCCCTGGCTGTCCAATGTCCCAGACTGTCCAATGTCTCAGACTGCCCAATGTCTCAGACTGTACAATGTCCCTGGCTGTCCAATGTCCCAGACTGTCCAATGTCCCAGACTGTCCAATGTCTCAGACTGTACAATGTCCCAGACTGTCCAATGTGTCATACTGTCCAATATCCCAGACTGTCTCATGTCCCTGGCTGTCCAATGTCCCAGGCTGTCCAATGTCCCAGACTGTCCAATATCCCAGACTGTCCAATATCCCAGCCAGTCTGCCTGCATACCATACCACAACAATATTAAATACAAGACAAATGTTATTTTCAGATGACAATAGCAATCAACAAATACGTAGACGGATCACAGTGGGTCATAGATGCTACACATTAGTGTTGTTTGTTGTTGCCTGTTGTTGTCTGCCGCCTGTTGTTGCTGCCCTTGTCTGTTGTTGCTGTTGTTCTCATTGTCTCTTAAATGTCATTGTCTACTGTTACTGAATACTGATGTCTGTTGTTGCCTATGTTGACCATCACTGGCTAGTGTTGCTTGTTGTTGTATGTTGGTGTATGTTGGTGTATGTTGTTGTTTGTTGATGTATGTTGTTGCATGTTGATGTATGTTGTTGCTCATTGTTGCTTGTTGTATGTTGCAGTTTCTTGTTGTATGTTATGGCTTGTTGGTATATGTTGTTGCTTGTTGATGGATGTTGTTGTATGTTGCAGTGTCTTGTTGTATGTTGTTGCTTGTTGATGTATGTTTTTGCTTGTTGATGTATGTTGTTGCATGTTGTTGTATTTTGTTGCTTGTTGTTGCTTGTTGTTGTATGTTGCTGCCTGTTGGTGTCTGACTGTCTGTGATTCTGTGACGGTTGCCACATGTTTACCTGGCACAGCTTCCAAGACTCGGCCTTATTTCTAGAATCTATATCAGTACTTTTGCTACAGACACACCCCCGCTGCTTAGATTGATTGGTTGCAAAACAGTTAGCTAACCTTCTAATAAACAACTTCCCACGAGACACCTAAATGGTCGAAACAACGGTATCAAAACAACCTGCTTATCTACAAGTCCTAAAACTAGGTACTGTGCACGTATGCGAGCAAACACGCATGCATGCACACATGCATGCATGCACACATGAATACACGCAAACACTGAGAAACAGAAACAAGCTTTATACATTTAACACAGTCTTTTTTCCGTGGTGTGAATTTTCTAGGAGGATCTAAAAATTTATGTAAGTTTTCCTGCACATTCCTACCAAACAGGATATCAATAAGGCGGGTGACCTATCTCACAAAACATAACTAATTATAAATGGTATTTTTCAGCTGTCACCAACAGTAACCTGGCACGCTGTCTGTCCATTCACAAGCAGCTCCATTTCCTGATATTGTATGCAAAAAACAGCGAATAAATCATCAGCTCTGTTTTTCTAGTGGAATTATTCAATAACTGAAGCCGAGATGCGATGGATAATCTCCTGTTCAACACAACATGTTTATGTCTGCACAACCAGGAAAACAAACCACTCAATGAAAAACGGTTAGAAATAATAGACTAATGTTACATTTAATGACAAACAGAAGGTTCACCTTAAACTGAACAATTTAAAAGGAATGACCACACTGACTGCAAATTCTGAAATCTGTATTTAATTCTCACTTGGGGACCTATGCGCTGTACAAATTAATTAAGCAAAATCTTGATGATCTTCACACACAATAGGGATATTTACTAAGTGTCTACTAAATTTAGAACAAAATATTACATTAACAGTAATTGTTTTATTGATATTCTCACTTGTATTACAGTTTTGTCTTGTATATATATTGTTGTTAATGTTTTGAATAAATGTTCATTTATCATTAATTCATTCATAACAACTCTACGAATGTGCAGAGTCACAAGTACACATAATAGGTGTCATGTGATGCAATAAATCATAAATAATAATTAATTCTGATGAGATGTCAACAGAAACAAAGCACTTGAAAAAAATACTTAAAACCTCATTGCACTTGTTTTGTGTAACAATTCTTGGTACTGTTCAGCACATGGAAAATTTGACATAACAATTTTAATTTCTTTGCAATCATAAGACTGAATAAAACTGAAGAAACATGATAAAATATTACATATAATTTGGAAACTAATTCTTAAAACACACCGACACTAACATGTATTCTAAATATATATATACTCAGTCGTAACCAGAAGTGTCATGACGTTGTAGTGATGTCAAGTAGACAGAGAGAAGACATGACGTTTGACGAATGTCCCAGCGACCACAGGCAGTCAGATTAAACGCGTGTCCGTTGATCGATGTTATGACTCATCTTCCCCTGGTTCCCGTCTTCTAATTGACAATGCATAAAACGCTCGAGTCCCCAAGCCATCGACAGAC
Source organism: Escarpia spicata (assembly GCA_963995525.1). Classification (NCBI taxonomy): domain Eukaryota; kingdom Metazoa; phylum Annelida; class Polychaeta; order Sabellida; family Siboglinidae; genus Escarpia; species Escarpia spicata. The sequence goes on from OZ023208.1 coordinate 23,110,922, forward strand.
CTTCCTGATCGGATAACGCAAGTTTTTATTAATTTTTACCGCATGGACGCTCACGCCTGCGGTCTTGACAGCTCTACTGCGAAGACGCAATTCGCAGCCCTCGTTTAATTGCTAATTCCTTGAGCTGTCTTTTTCAAATGCAAATTAGGTGTGTGGGGGGGGGAGAAATGAAGTGCCAGGAAATTGGATTTTTCAAAGATGACGCGCATCTGTCGACAGGGGAGACTGAAACATGAAACTGGTCATCCTTCAAACCACTCGTTATCCGTACTTGGTCAACCATAATATGAATGTACGACTTCTTGAGTGTCATTACGGTTGCCTGGCATGGGAATATCATAGCAAAAATCTGGGCAATTTTGTTTTTATCAAATAACATGGAGTTTGCGACAATTCTGTCTCCTTCATGAGTGCATGAAATTAATACATATTGTATTCAAGTTGTGAAGTTCACAAAAGATAATGTATAGTTCCGTTAAAACTAGTAAAATAATGTATCTTTTCTGACACAACACCAATAAAATATAACTGTATTAATACCAGCTTTACTGTAAACTTTAAAGAAAATAGATAAATTAAACCCTTAACCAGTTAATACATAGGTTAAAAACTTGCACTTTAGTTGAAGGGGAAACACAAAGACTTGCTGACTGGGCGAGGAAGATAAGACACACCTCAACTACAAGTGACCTTCACCTTCAGACTGACCTTCACCTTCAGACTAACAACTGTCAACACCTAATCTGATATTTACATGAAATAATATATTCAATGTACCTTGTCCATACAATCTGGTGCCATTTTGTTTTTATCCATGTATGTATTTATCAAATGTGTACACTGAATAATCTACTATGTACAACAAGGCCAGGTGCAGCAGATAGACAGGGTTATTTTATAATTTATGCAAATAGTCATATTTTCTGACCACAGTTTAGAAAGGGTCTTACTGTATAAGACTTTCTCAGTCAGATCCCCCGTTTCCATGATAACAAACAAAATGTCAGCCATTTCGAGCAAATATTAGCAAATGTGGAAACATTACCATTCTTTACTGAACAAATATACCACTATAATTTTTTAAAATCAATATTCAGCAGACATTCTATTGCGCATGACCAGAGCATTTGCTAAAATGTTGTGGTTTTATTTTATAAATAAGTACTTATTGTAACGTGCACAAAAAAACTGGTTTTTGGCAACAAATACTGATTTATCTTTCAAACTATTGATGATTTTTAAGAAGTGTCTGGCCATTGGGCAAAGTATAATTTGCTGAATTCAACATTCATAACCTTATTTGGATAGCATATTTACTACCAGAGATATCGTGTTTTCAAATGCAGAAATTTGAGAAAAATGCTTTTGAGAAAATGGCTGTCAAAGATTGCAATGCATTCAATTACTTTACATCAACATGCTTGATCCATCAATAAAAATCATTTAGTAATACTTTTTTTTTAAATAAACGTGAGCCTTAGTTAATGATAAATAAACATACAAAGCTATCATTAACTGGGTGAGAGAGCCATTTAGAGTATTTTTGGTCAAAAAACACCATTTCACCTGGGTTTTTTGGATGAAAATTATAGATCTGAATTCCAAATACCATACAATTTGTACTAATCACTGCTAAACATTGATATTTCTGTTCTGATGAAATGTTACTTCAACAAAATATTGCTGGCCAATTATTAAGAAAATAAGTATTAATAGTGTAGCTTGGAATAAAATTCAACTAACAGGTACATATTTCTCTTATTCAAAGACACAAAACATGTACACACCTATATTTGGCGGCAAACATGACAACTGATTGATTCGATACAGAAAGGTATAATTACAATTAAAATAACTGTAATTAAATCTCCACCCCCATGATGAATGTAAACAAACTGGTGATATCTAATTTATACACATATATATAACTTCAAAAGGAACGCATCCCCACCAAAGGGCATATATCACATCCAGGTGAGGTATAGGGTGCCTTTCATGTGTGTGTGTCACAAGACTGACCTGCCACATCAAAGGTTCTGGCTGACTGACCAGTGAGTGGACAGGTGTAATGAGTCATGCCTGAGCGACCACGAAAGAACACAAGCCCCATCTGTCCAAGACAATGACTGAGTGGGGCATATCACTTCAAACACACCACAAGACACACAGGTGCTCTGATCACCCCCCAGGGGGTGGGGGTGGGGTGTTTGATGTCCCCTTAAACACTTGAGGGTCTCTGCCAATACCGTTATCTCCTTAAAAACCGCTACCTTGTTATCCAGCCCAGCAGGTAGATTACCTGTGTTTTCACCCTGGGAGGGGAGGGTAAGGGCGGGTGAGGTGTACACTGACTGAACCAACTAATTGGGTGATTAATAACCGAATCGGGCAGGATCTAGAAATGTCACTTATCGTTGGAAAGGTGAATACCCTAACAAAAATTTGAATGTAATTTTTACTGACTTGGCAACTCTCAAAACAGCAGAGATCTATCATACATTCCACTTATTTTAACACAAAACATTGAATAATTATTAATTGGTTAATAATGCAATTTTAATGGCTGCAATTTTAATCATTAGTATTTTTGAAATTAGGAGTGTGTTTGTGTTGAACTTAATACAACTTTGGCAGCAAATTGGATCATACATAACTTACACATTTATAACCTACATTTATTAGTATTAGCAGTTTTTACATTTGTATTTTACACAAAATTATAGAATTACTTATTATTTAAATATATATATCTTTACAGAAAGGAAAGTATGTACATGTTTAATATTTATAAAAAAACCTTGTTTGTCTATTCTGCATTTCTACACTGTATTCAAATAATAACCAATAAGCTATGAAGTGCTCCATGAGAACTATACATACCTGGCTGTATATATATATATATATACATATATATATATATATACATATATATATATATATATATATATATATATATATATATATATATACATATTAACTTACAATTATCATTAATTATAATAACAGTTAGTTGCCACAATGTAATTATAAAGTACCACATCGATATTTAAGTTGTCAGCTTAATCATATATTGTTATCAAAATATATACACTTTATATTAAGTATCCATCACAATGATGGTAGGGCCTAGAAACTGTAATAAGGTCGCACTCAAACACCAAACAATATGTGATCACTAGTAACAGTGATCACCAGATGATATGATCACAAGAACCAGTGATCACTCACTGTGTGACAGATGGTTTGATGAGTGCGTAGTTCTCCTCCCATCCTCTCTCCATCACTCCCATCTGCCTGCAGCCTCAGGCTCCCCTAAGGGCCCCACAGTACGTGATTGGAATAAAGATCTGTCTCCAATGTGGGAATAAAGATTCAGTTGACAAGTTGCAATCAGTCGCGGTCCCTTACCACACAAGATTAAAGCCCACAACCAGGTCTATAGATGACGTGAAATTAAAACCACTTTGTGGCAGTTTTGATTAATACAAGTCCACTTTGCGGGAAACATTAAATTAAATCCATCTCCTGTCTTTGGTGGTGACATCGGTTGAAATGCACAAATTATTGACCAACTACTAGCATAAAAGTAATCGTAATAATTAATTTGTATACAGAAATAACACACTGAACCTGACAGACATTGGGATTGAAATCCCCCAAAATTATGTTGGACTGTGAACATAGTTATGCAAATTTTGTATTCATGTCTGCTAATCATCAATAGGTGTCTACAGTGACAAGGTGTCTAACTGAAATGGCCGCAATATAGAGGTGACTGCAACTGCGATCTGTCTGCAATACAGAGGTGTACGAGGTGCGATCCAAAAGTTCCCGGACTGGTCGCATGGAGCGCTAACAGGCCGTAGTATGGACTTTGCCCACTAGACAATTCTAAACAGCTTTATCGTGAAATGGTGTGCCGAGTGACATGGTGATGCACGCACATGTTTTGTTTCGTGAGCGTTTTTGTGCGTTACTGTTAGTGGTTCTCTGCAAATTTTGTGAGAAGTGAAATGACAGACTTGAAGGAGCAGCATGTGTGTGCATCAAGGTTTGCTTCAAACTCAGTAAAACCATGTCGGAGACCCACAAAATGTTTAAACAAGCATTTGGTGATGATGCCATGGGCAGAAGCCAGACTTTTGGGTGGTTCTCGAGGTTCAAACATGGGCAAATGTCGGTTGAAGATCCCGAACATTCTGGCCATCCCTCAACCAGCAGAACCAATGAAAATGTTGAAAAAGTGCATCAGACCATCGACGAGGACCGTCGGCAAACGATTAACGACATTTGCAGCATCGTTAGCCTGTCGTTTGGTTCATGCCAACGAATTCTCATGGAGGAACTCAACATGAGGCGGATCACTGCCAAATTCATGCCCCGCTTGCGTACCCAGGACCACAAGCAATGCCGGCTCACTGTGTGCAAGGACTTCCAGGAACAGGTAAGAAACGATCGAAATTCCTTTCCAAGGTCATCACTGGTGATGAAAGCTGGGTTTACGGCTATGACCCAGAAACCAAGCAGCAGTCTTCCCAGTGAAAGAGTCCATCTTCACCGCGACTGAAGAAAACGAGGCAGATGAACAGCAACGTGAAGAGCTGACCTGTTTCTTTGACATGGGGAGTCTGCAATAGCAAGGTGTCTGCAATAGCAAGGTGTCTGCAATAGCAAGGTGTCTACAATAATGATGTGTCTGCAATGGCAAGGTGTCTGCAATAATGATGTATCTGCAATAGCAAGGAGTCTGCAATAATGATGTGTCTGCAATAGCAAGGTGTCTGCAATAGTGATGTGTATGCAATAGCAAGGTGTCTGCAAGAATGATGTGTCTGCAATGGCAAGGTGTCTGCAATAACGATGTGTCTGCAATAGCAAGGTGTCTGCAATAATGATGTGTCTGCAATAGCAAGGTGTCTGCAATAATGATGTGTCTGCAATAGCAAGGTGTCTGCAAGAATGATGTGTCTGCAATGGCAAGGTGTCTGCAATAATGATGTGTCTGCAATGGCAAGGTGTCTGCAATAATAATGTGTCTGCAATAGCAAGGTGTCTGCAAGAATGGTGTGTCTGCAATAGCAAGGTGTCTGCAATAATGATGTGTCTGCAATGACAAGGTGTCTGCAAGAATGATGTGTCTGCAATAGCAAGGTGTCTGCAATAATGATGTGTCTGCAATAGCAAGATGTCTGCAAGAAAGATGTCTACAATAGCAAGGTGTCTGCAATAATGATGCATCTGCAATAGCAAGGTGTCTGCAATAATGATGTGTCTGCAATAGCAAGGTGTCTGCAATGATTATGTGTCTGCAATAGCAAGGTGTCTGCAATAATGATGTGTCTGCAATATCAAGGAGTCTGCAATAATGATGTGTCTGCAATACCAAGGTGTCTGCAATGATGATGTGTCTGCAATAGCAAGGTGTCTGCAATAATGATGTGTCTGCAATAGCAAGGTGTCTGCAATGATGATGTGTCTGCAATAGCAAGGTGTCTGCAATAATGATGTGTCTGCAATGGCAAGGTGTCTGCAATAATGATGTGTCTGCAATAGCAAGGTGTCTGCAAGCATGATGTGTCTGCAATAGCAAGGTGTCTGCAATAATGATGTGTCTGCAATGGCAAGGTGTCTGCAAGAATGATGTGTCTGCAATACCAAGGTGTCTGCAAGAATGATGTGTCTGCAATAGCAAGGTGTCTCCAATAATGATGTGTCTGCAATGGCAAGGTGTCTGCAAGCATGATGTGTCTGCAATAGCAAGGTGTCTGCAATAATGATGTGTCTGCAATGGCAAGGTGTCTGCAAGAATGATGTGTCTGCAATAGCAAGGTGTCTGCAATAATGATGTGTCTGCAATAGCAAGGTGTCTGCAAGAAAGATGTGTCTACAATAGCAAGGTGTCTGCAATAATGATGTGTCTGCAATAGCAAGGTGTCTGCAATAATGATGTGTCTGCAATAGCAAAGTGTCTGCAATGATTATGTGTCTGCAATAGCAAGGTGTCTGCAATAATGATGTGTCTGCAATAGCAAGGTGTCTGCAATGATTATGTGTCTGCAATAGCAAGGTGTCTGCAATAATTATATGTCTGCAATAGCAAGGTGTCTGCAATAATGATGTGTCTGCAATAGCAAGGTGTCTGCAATAATGATGTGTCTGCAATAGCAAGGTGTCTGCAATGATGATGTGTCTGCAATAGCAAGGTGTCTGCAATAATGATGTGTCTGCAATGGCAAGGTGTCTGCAAGCATGATGTGTCTGCAATAGCAAGGTGTCTGCAATAATGATGTGTCTGCAATGGCAAGGTGTCTGCAAGAATGATGTGTCTGCAATACCAAGGTGTCTGCAATACCAAGGTGTCTGCAAGAATGATGTGTCTGCAATAGCAAGGTGTCTCCAATAATGATGTGTCTGCAATGGCAAGGTGTCTGCAAGCATGATGTGTCTGCAATAGCAAGGTGTCTGCAATAATGATGTGTCTGCAATGGCAAGGTGTCTGCAAGAATGATGTGTCTGCAATAGCAAGGTGTCTGCAATAATGATGTGTCTGCAATAGCAAGGTGTCTGCAAGAAAGATGTGTCTACAATAGCAAGGTGTCTGCAATAATGATGTGTCTGCAATAGCAAGGTGTCTGCAATAATGATGTGTCTGCAATAGCAAAGTGTCTGCAATGATTATGTGTCTGCAATAGCAAGGTGTCTGCAATAATGATGTGTCTGCAATAGCAAGGTGTCTGCAATGATTATGTGTCTGCAATAGCAAGGTGTCTGCAATAATTATATGTCTGCAATAGCAAGGTGTCTGCAATAATGATGTGTCTGCAATAGCAAGGAGTCTTCAATAATGATGTGTCTGCAATAGCATGGAGTCTACAATAATGATGTACATGTTTTCTTTCTTATTTTGATCTTTCTCAGGTATAACTAGAGAGGATCAGTAATTTGTTGATGCAAATCAGTTAAGTTTCTCTCTCAGTTGTTCTGTGAACTTGATGTGGAAGATGAGACAATGGAACCTCACTAAATTAATCGACAACCTGACGACATAAAACATTAGGGATAACAATGCTCCACAGCATTCTACCTGCCATGTGTTCAAACCAATTTAAACAAATGTAATCTGATGGGAAAACTGATGTACCTATACAGTAGATTAATTGCACCTGGAGGGTATTCTTTTGCACCCTGAGGGTGTTCCTTTGTACCTGTCCGGAAGGTGTTTTTGGCACCATCCAAAAACCCCAATATACAGCCACCAGATGATACTGAATGTGAGGAAGCCATCATCCCACATCAAGGAAATCTAGAGGGAAACAACCCAGAAGTGTGGGGTAGGGGACAGTGGGGTGGGGGAGGGGGAGGGGTGAAATAGAGAATATTGCTCTGGTCTCATAAGGCTTCAAAGACCTTGAAGGGGTTAATGATCCAGAGGATAGTGTAACAGTACCCCACACCTTTAATTGGCTGTCATTATAACAGTACATGTGCAGCCATTACCCTGGACCCACAGCTGGGCAGCCATACAAGGACAATAGTTTGAAGTGTGCAGCTTTCATGAGATTGTCTGGGGGGTGTCTGGAGGGTACCTGGTGCCCCTGCAGGGAACGTGACTGTAGCATGCCCTTCATATCAAGTTGTCACCAACACTGGCCAAATGTGATGTCAAAGTGTGCCCCAAAGTCTGAGATAAATCAAAGCCAGACTTCAAAGTGTTTGATGTATTGGGGGAGTGTGTGTGTGTGTGGGTGGGGGGGGTGGGGGGGGGTGGGGGGGGTGAACCTGCTTGTGTACTCCAAAGGACAGTGTACATATGAGACAATAATATTAGCTGAATGTCACAGACCCATCAGGGGGAGTTGGTTGTATGGGGGCAGTGCAACTGGTTGAAGGGGAGTTGGTTTTAAAGGGACAATGCAACTGGTTGAGGGGGAGTTGGTTGTAAAGGGACAAATCAACTGGTTGAGGGGGAGTTGGTTGTAAGGGAGCAGTGCAACTGGTTGAGGGGGAGTTGGTTGTAAAGGGACAGTGCAACTGGTTAAGGGGGAGTTGGTTGTAAGGGGGCAGTACAACTGGTTGTGGGGGTGTTGGTTGTAAGGGGGCAGTACAACTGGTTGAGGGGGGAGTTGGTTGTAAAGGAGCAGTGCAACTGATTGTGGGGGGAGTTGGTAGTAAGGGGGCAGTGCAACTGGTTGAGGGGGAGTTGGTTGTAAAGGGACAGTGCAACTGTTTGAGGGGGAGTTGGTTATAAAGGGGCAGTGCAACTGGTTAAGGGGGAGTTGGTTGTAAGGGGCAGTGCAACTGGTTGAGGGGGAGTTGGTTGTAAAGGGACAGTGCAACTAGTTAAGGGGGAGTTGATTGTAAGGGGGCAGTACAACTGGTTGTGGGGGAGTTGGTTGTAAGGGGGCAGTGCAAATGGTTGAGGGGGAGTTGGTTGTAAAGGGACAGTGCAACTGGTTAAGGGGGAGTTGGCTGTAAAGGGACAGTGCAACTGGTTAAAGGGGAGTTGGTTGTAAAGGGACAGTGCAACTGGTTAAGGGGGAGTTGGTTGTAAAGGGACAGTGCAACTGGTTAAGGGGGAGTTGATTGTAAGGGGCAGTACAACTGGTTGTGGGGGAGTTGGTTGTAAGGGGGCAGTGCAAATGGTTGAGGGGGAGTTGGTTGTAAAGGGACAGTGCAACTGGTTAAGGGGGAGTTGGTTGTAAAGGGACAGTGCAACTGGTTAAGGGGGAGTTGGTTGTAAGGGGGCAGTGCAACTGGTTAACGGGGAGTTGGTTGTAAAGGGACAGTGCAACTAGTTAAGGGGGAGTTGATTGTAAGGGGGCAGTACAACTGGTTGTGGGGGAGTTGGTTGTAAGGGGGCAGTGCAACTGGTTAAGGGGGAGTTGGCTGTAAAGGGACAGTGCAACAGGTTAAGGGGGAGTTGGCTGTAAAGGGACAGTGCAACTGGTTAAGGGGGAGTTGGTTGTAAAGGGATAGTGCAACTGGTTAAGGGGGAGTTGGCTGTAAAGGGACAGTGCAACAGGTTAAGGGGGAGTTGGCTGTAAAGGGACAGTGCAACTGGTTAAGGGGGAGTTGGCTGTAAAGGGACAGTGCAACTGGTTAAGGGGGAGTTGGCTGTAAAGGGACAGTGCAACTGGTTAAGGGGGAGTTGGCTGTAAAGGGACAGTGCAACTGGTTAAGGGGGAGTTGGTTGTAAAGGGACAGTGCAACTGGTTAAGGGGGAGTTGGCTGTAAAGGGACAGTGCAACTGGATAAGGGGGAGTTGGTTGTAAAGGGACAGTGCAACTGGTTAAGGGGGAGTTGGCTGTAAAGGGACAGTGCAACTGGTTAAGGGGGAGTTGGCTGTAAAGGGACAGTGCAACTGGTTAAGGGGGAGTTGGCTGTAAAGAGACAGTGCAACTGGTTAAGGAGGAGTTGGCTGTAAAGGGACAGTGCAACTGGTTAGGGGGAGTTGGTTGTAATGGGACAGTGCAACTGGTTGAGGGGGAGTTGGCTGTAAAGGGACAGTGCAACTGGTTAAGGGGGAGTTGGCTGTAAAGGGACAGTGCAACTGGTTAAGGGGGAGTTGGTTGTAAAGGGACAGTGCAACTGGTTAAGGGGGAGTTGGCTGTAAAGGGACAGTGCAACTGGTTAAGGGGGAGCTGGCTGTAAAGGGACAGTGCAACTGGTTAAGGGGGAGTTGGCTGTAAAGGGACAGTGCAACTGGTTAAGGGGGAGTTGGTTGTAAGGGGGCAGTGCAACTGGTTAAGGGGGAGTTGGTTGTAAGGGGACAGTTCAACTGGTTAAGGGGGAGTTGGCTGTAAAGGGACAGTGCAACTGGTTAAGGGGGAGTTGGCTGTAAAGGGACAGTGCAACTGGTTAAGGGGGAGTTGGCTGTAAAGGGACAGTGCAACTGGTTAAGGGGGAGTTGGCTGTAAAGGGACAGTGCAACTGGTTAAGGGGGAGTTGGTTGTAAGGGGGCAGTGCAACTGGTTAAGGGGAGTTTGTTGTAAGGGGGCAGTGCAACTGGTTAAGGGGGAGTTTGTTGTAAGGGGCAGTGCAACTGGTTAAGGGGGAGTTGGTTGTAAGGGGGCAGTGCAACTGGTTAAGGGGGAGTTGGTTGTAAGGGGGCAGTGCAACTGGTTAAGGGGGAGTTGGCTGTAAAGGGACAGTGCAACTGGTTAAGGGGGAGTTGGTTGTAAGGGGGCAGTGCAACTGGTTAAGGGGGAGTTGGTTGTAAGGGGGCAGTGCAACTGGTTAAGGGGGAGTTGGTTGTAAGGGGGCAATACACTGACAAATGGTTTCAAACATTAATAATCTTGATCTAGAATTTCTGTGGAACTCTTGTAGATTCTTCACAGATTTTCTCTCTCCAAAATATCATTAATTTTGTTGACATAGAATACTGACCAAGAACCAAACTGTGTGAGCTTGTGGACACATGAACCTCGTGCTTGGCAAGTGCTACCATCTAGTGAAAATCTTACCAACTAAGGCTACAGCAGAACTTTTAAATCAGTCACAGTGAGCCTAATGTTATTAACTAAATCAGTCCAGGTTCATCATGTAAAAGTGCTTTTAAATAGATTTACTGAAAACATGCCGAGTCTTAAACACGTAATAACGACCCAGGAAGGTTTGGTAGATTTAACAAGATGAAATAAAAGATTTAACAACTTCCATACACAAGACTACATAACCCAATATTCTGGGATATTTGTCTAGTTTGTTTTAAAAGATTACACTATTAACATGTCCACATTGAGCAGATAGTCTCGTCCAATACTACGAGCATTAAGTACGTGTAAATTATGTGGCAAGAAAAAGATGTGCAAAAGAAACCAGTTTTATTAGACCCACATAAAACACAGGTATGTAACATTTACACTGGACTGACAGAACCTCTTCAAAGTGAAGTTGAAGGTGGTTTAGCAGGCCACCCCTATATTCACCCCAGGGTGGTTCCCAGACAACCCTGGGGTGACAGCAGGGAGGTAACAGCAGCCAGCCCTGTATTCACCCCTTCCTCAGTGAAGTGTTATTGTATCAATATGGGTCCACAGGTTGCTCACCTGTAATGCCCCTTAATGGGGTTTGTGATGAGCCAGTCTGACACCTTTGAAGTAGCAGAGTCTTTGACCTAATAGAGCAGGGCGCAGTAAACAGATTTGTTTCAAAGAGACAGAAACTGTGGAGGTCTCTACTGAGATGACATTGGGTTGGTTTTGTTTAGTCTGGTGTAACTGACTAATCACTGATGCTATTGTCAGCTGTCGTTTCAAGTTCTACACAAATCACCCTTCTGTGTATCAACCACACCCTGCACTGAAAACTACTACCCCTTTCATGTGCTTTATTAGTTACCCCAATTGCAATTTGGGATGGCCCTTTCAAAGTAGAAACTCATGTACACTAGGTTTGTGGAAATCTCAAACGATAATCTTTTCTATAGATAACAATTAAAATGTACATGCATAATTATGATTTTGAAAACCATAACATCAAATCAGGAATGGTGCAATTTATATTTAAATTAGAATACGAACTGCATCTTTCTGATTATGTTCACACAAATTGTGTATCTATTTAATATTCATGCAAATTAGAATATCTGAAAAAAGATGACCCAGTTACCCAAATCAATTCACCGACCTTTTCAGTCTTGGAGCTATATTAATAAATAATAATGCTTCTGTATTGTATCATAAAATTAGGTTGCTTTGGATGAACTGCCTCCATGTTATTCTATATGGCACAAGCCAAATCCTTTATGCAAATATTTGTTGCTGCATAATAAAATAAAACAAGAACCATTATTGGGTAATGCTGAGTGCTATGCCTTTAAATTTACTCAATACAAACAGCTGTTTTATGATTTTAAAATGCCCAGCTAAGACAAAGCAATATAATATACATACATTGAAATACTTCCACAATACTTAAAAATAACTACTGAAGGAAGCTGGTTTAGTCAACAGTTTATTCAAATATGCAAATTTATGCAAATTAACATGATGGAAAAATGCTGTCTATACAATTTGGCACACAAAAGTGAACGGCTGTGATATAATAAATTTAGACAAATAGCTTTGGTTTTGCGTCCGTTGTTATTAAGCGACATTCTACATTTAGAAGTCGATTAAATGTGCAGAATTATACACCAGGGGAATTGGCGATGCTTCTTAAACTACCCAGGATAATTATATTGAGGTAGTACAAAAAGTGATGTAATTTACCTTGTGAAACAACTACGAGGGTAATAGTCATGTAAATTAAATTTTATTTAATGCCTCACGTTTTACCAGTGTGTTATCTGTAGTTGTACATAGTTTGCCATGTATATCACATAATGGAAATGGTTACAGAATATTATGATGTTCTTTTCATGCCAGAGACAGTACTTGTGGCAGTAGGGTACTAAAATCAGGTATTTCTACATAATTCAGAATATGATATATTTTTGCCAATGGACATTTCACCAAACAGTTTAACTTAGTATGCTTTTGGTATAAAATAATTAATTGATACACAAAGTTTGGACTATTGTTACTGTAAGCATACTAAACACTGGTGCATCTCCCAGGTGCCGAGGATAGTTTGCCTCTTTCTATGTAACCATGTTAATTCAATGTGTAATTTGGTATGTCAGAGGAGGGCTTTTATTGACTGTTTACAAAAAAATTAATACCCTATGTTCTGGAAATGAACATTTCATTAAAAAAATTAAGTAAGTAATTTTGTCACAGTATTAATATATATATATATATATATACATATACATGTATAGATGCTTTATTAGTATTTGCATTCAAATACATTTTAGCACAGACCATGAAATGAACTCACAGACCCCTAAGCCAGGCATTGACAGCCTTGGAATGAACACTCACAGACCCTAAGCCAGGCCTTGACAGCCATGGAATGAACACTCACAGACCCTATCCCAGGCCTTGATAGCCATGGAATGAACATCCACAGACCCTAAGCCAGGCCTTGACAGCCATGGAATGAACACTCACAGACCCTATCCCAGGCCTTGATAGCCATGGAATGAACATTCACAGACCCTAAGCCAGGCCTTGACAGCCATGGAATGAACACTCACAGACCCTAAGCCAGGCCTTGACAGCCATGGAATGAACACTCACAGACCCTATCCCAGGCTTTGATAGCCATGGAATGAACACTCACAGACCCTATCCCAGGCTTTGATAGCCATGGAATGAACATTCACAGACCCTAAGCCAGGCCTTGATAGCCATGGAATGAACACTTACAGACCCTATCCCAGGCCTTGATAGCCATGGAATGAACACTTACAGACCCTATGCCAGGCCTTGACAGCCATTGATTCCATGTGACAGCTCTGTCCCACAAGAAATCACACCCAGATCTAATCAGAGATGAAAGGACTCTGCTGGAAGGAACTGGGTCCTTCCTAGAAATACTTAATATGCCCTATGAATATGGTACAGTTTGTCTGGGAAAACAAAAGTGAACCTAGTGTTTTTATGGTTCAACACATAATGACAAAAGCTATTGAATAATTATTAAAATATGCAAAAATGTATTTGAATGCAAATACTAATAAAGCATATATATATATATCTGTTATATATATATATATATATATTAATACTGTGACAAAATTATTCATACTTAAATTCACAAATCTTCCTTCATTTTAAAAATAAACTGTTCATTTCCAGAACAGAGGGTATTAATTTTGTTTGTAAACAGTCAATAAAAATCCTCCTCTGAGATATCAAATTACACATCAGTAGCACCGCTGAAGTAACAAAATAATTTGCAAAAACATCCAAGAATTTTGCCACCAAAGAGATCAATATATTTCGCCGATGTTTTTTACATTTTTTACCATAGCGTCCAAGAATTTTGCCAGTGTCAAAAAATTTTGCAAAAATGTCCACGAAAATCCCTACTAAAGCTTTGTGCCCTAGTGACCCATTATCCTACTGTGATAGAACAAAATGAAAGAGAAAAACCTGTTACATGTACAAACTTAACAATAAACCTCACATTAATATACTTGATAATACTAATAGCAATTTCAAAATAACATGTATTCGAGCAAACTAAATAAGTACTGTGTAATGCAATGTAATACATTTAACTAGTGAGTTTTCATTTAGTCACTGTTTCAATAAACGTAACATTTAGATTTTTCATATCATTTAATAATTTTTTTACCAACAATTAGTATATAATTTATAACAATCATGGCAAAATTATACCAATGCAATATATATGCAATACAATACCAATATTTGAACACAATTTTTAATTTTCTATACTAATATTATAAAGCGTTGCTAAATTTGCAACAAGCACATGACTTGCCAAATTCTGGATACCATTTGTAATGTTAATACCAATAAGTTACAATAATTATAACACGACGACTAATTAAAGATATCACGGATCTATAGAACATGTTGCTTAATAACGTCATTTTTTTTAGTTTACCTGTATATATCGTTCAGTGTCACAACTTACATTGTAACACCATAATATCACAACCGGCAATGAAATAATGCAATGTCACAACAACCATTGAAACAAGACAATGTCATGATCAAAACTAACATGTACAATATTGTCACAGCCACCACTGAAAGGAGACAAGGTCACAACCAGCCGTCAATGACATCACTAGCAACCATCGCTGTAGAATGGCCGCAGAAAAACTGGAGAAATTTAAAGTGATAATTCCCTGATTTGCATACAGGTGCAGGGCGACTGAATCCATCATCCCTCGGCCATCTGTGGCTAGATAACACGCCCCCAGGGGTATTTATTCTGCAGCTCAGCTGTCAACCCAAGTAAAGGCATCTGAAGGGGGAGATTACATTAGGCAGACAGCCGTGGTGTCAGCAGCAAATATTTATTCTGTTTCTGCTGCACCATGTCAGGTAGTTGCTAATTACTGCTTTGGGCAGCAACAGTTTCACCCAAGTTTACACAAGGACAGCAGGCCAAGGGAGTAATTGATGGCGACTTAAGACATACCTTGTGTTGAGATACACATTAACACAAGTGTCAATTCCTTCAATCAGTGTGTGTGTGTGTGTGTGTGTGTGTGTGTGTGTGTGTGTGTGTGTGTGTGTGTGTGTGTGTGTGTGTGTGTGCCGTGCGCGTGGGCGTCCATGTAATGTGTTAGAAGCATTATTTCTAAATGTTGCCGTAATATATATGAGAAAATAAAAAAACATAAACGTTGCAAAATTTAGAATACATGTGCACACCCATGTAAATATAAAATGTGATCCACTATATTTAAAATATATCCAAATCACTGCAATCAAACAACGTTAATCATTAGTCACATGTTACAACATAAGAAAAATACACTGTCAAAAACATCATATTTTCAAATGGACAGGTAAATTAAAAAACCTAATTATTCTTGAATTTTATAGTCAATTGTCTTTTGCAGCATCTATTTTAACACAGAAGGTGGGGAATATTTTATTCACTTTTATTTCAAAATGTGCAAGTGTTGAAAAGTTAAAATATTTGTAAAAATAGTTATTGCACCACATTTAGTAGTATTAAAAATACAATATTTAATGGCTGATTGTATCAAAAGCTACAGATGGCAACTGTTCAACTTCAAATCGGGCATGTAATTTTGTTTGTAAATTACCAACAAATTTCAGGTCACTATAGAAAATCAATATGACTGAATTGTAATTTTTTATATCACTGTTTTGCAGGAAATTGGTACAGGTCCCCAGTGTTACAGTCTGTCTTACTCTTAGTGAAACAATATTCTGGTGTCATCCCATTAGCTACTTCCCATTATAGCTACTTTTAATTCCCGCTAATAGCTACTCATTAATTTTGACTGTCAAATTAATCCTGTTATAGCTACTTATTTAATTATACAATTCAGGAGGGGGCAGCAAGAGGGAGCATTAACTATTTCAAATTGCACTGTTATGTACACAGTACTTTGTAACTGGAAACGTTTCACAAGTTATATAAAATCAAAGTTTCTTGTTGCATCAAACTTTGTTGTGCTCAATTATCTGCAAATGTACGTAAGATTGGTAGAGGTTTTGGCATATTGTATAAAGCTCTATAGCGCTTGAACCATCATGAGACTTTAGTAAATGAATTCACTGATGAAATGACAACTGGGAGGCCTCTGTTTGGTCACTGGCACACGTCAATTATGAGGCATTGCAAGGGACAAAAGCCTTGAGCCCTGGTGAACACCCTGGCAGAACGCCCTTTCACTACCTGTGACAAGCGAAGGGGTGGGAGGGCAGCTGGGGGTGCTGGGAGGGGCTGTCACCCCTTCCCCCTTCCCTGCTGAGCTGTGTCACATCTGAAAGCCCTCCTATAAGCCCAGTGGAGTCCGCTTTGAAATTATGAAAAATCTGCAAATATCATTACTTCTACTGGGATTACTGCCGCTGTGAACAAGACCAGCTTAATTACCCAATGCAAAAAACTGCCCCCAGGGCTGGGGATGAGGGGCCCCAAGGGGGGAGGCTAATGCCCCATAATTTCAAGTGTGATCAGCTGAGATGGGGCAGAATTAGAGTGACATCTGTTGGGGAGAGTTGGCTGTCAGAAGGCTGCTGGCCAAATGCACCAACAATTGTGTCAACACCGGGCCACTTGTCACCTAAATGTCATCAAAACACAGCTGTCACTACATCGTCACGTTATTGGCAGATGGAGGTATATCTACTTCTGTAATGACAAATGTTGACTTTGGTCACATCGAATAAACTAATAACAATGAGTGACACTCAGTGCATCTCTTAATGGTAAGGCACTGCAAAAGAAAACAATTATATCTGTAAAAAACAATTTTTTTGTATAATTAGTTGATTTTACAGGACACAAAAACGTAAAAGGTTTTGCAATTCTTTCCCAGTACACCTTCACGTCAATACAATTGACTGAGTAATTATTATTGTGTTCTAAATGTAGTAAACAGGTGCATTCAAATTGTTGAATCGCAAACACCACATGCACCTTCATGTTGCTTTCTGTCACTTCCATTACAAACACGTTTCATCTGTAAGTCAAACCTTAGATTTATTGAGAGAACCTAACATTTCCCCATTGAGACCTAACCTGCAAGTATCACACTGTATAATGGCAGATGCTGTGTTATAATATCGCATAGCAGGATCCGGAAACACAGTTAGCAACAATCTCACCAAAATTGCTAATATTATTAACAATTTTGGTGAGATTGTTGCTAACTGTGTTTACGGGACACTGATTTAGAGATGTTTGTTGTAATGAAACTCTTTCACTTAGGAAGCCATGAGCCGTGTTTGCAGCAATCAATGAGAAGACAAGGCAAAGATGATGAAGTGGCTATGAGTAATGAAAGACAAACACACTCTAATGAGAGACTGCAGTGACAAGTGATCCGAGACACAGAGACTGTTTGATGGCTTCTAGTAGTAGCCCTACCCTGCCCAAGCTTCTGACATCGGATCCCTTCTCTCTAATTACACTGGTTTTGCGAATATTAGTGCACAAAAGAAGCCATACTAAGCCAGACGTTTCCTTTCCTGGTGCTGGTGGCTCTCATATTAAATTTGCCAGAAATAGTTTAATTTTGCTGCGGGAGCTGCTTCACTACTGGGTGATTTACCCGGATTAGTTTCCCACCTGCCAAGACAGCTACTGCTATTGTGGGGGAGGGACAGGTGGAGGGGAATTCTATCCCTGATTGCTCCCCTCTCCAATGTCAGAGGAAGAGGCCTGGACTTGTGGTTTTGAGCCATCAACAAAATTGAAATTTTAAAATTATTTTGGAGTATGTGTTTGAGACATAGTTTTTGCTATAAGAAAATAGAATGTGACAACAAAATAACGTTTGCACTTATCTATATAAAGCACGGTTTGTACTTGTAGCACGATAATTACATATTAATGTGACAATGATATAATTGTATGATATTAAACTATACACGTCGTTGTCAGTCAAGGCACATCATTATGATGTTAATGTGCGGGGTATTTCAAGCTGGGGTTTCCACCTGTCAGGTTATCTTCCACAAGGACAATTTATCCTGGGGCTGGTGACCTGTCTACAGAGTAATGATCATCAGTCACTTAAATCTGTCTCCACCCTGAATGTCCACTCTCTTTGACAAGGTAGTAAGGATTACAGAGAGTTCTCAATGTAGGCCTCATTTAGGTGGTAAAAAGGTTACTGATAAAAAGACGTGTTCAAAGTCTGACTTCTATACCCGCACACAATTATATACGTTCCTAACTTTGCTCATGGTAATGCAACAGGGCTCCCGTTAGCGTAATATTATGCGTATAATTTTTGGCATTTCACATATTATTTTGGAGACCACTGCGTAAATCTACGCATCGGTCGTGACATATGTTTTTAACCTGCCCTGGTGAACGCAGTTGGGGCTCGCCGTGCCAGAAAACTGCATCAGCAAAAATTACGATAGTGGGTGAAGTTTTGTGAACACTGGTGTGGAAACTGATATGTTTTACTCATGATCCGATTAGAAATAACAATCCCTGTGAGCGTGCGCTCCCCATGAACCGGACGCACGCCGCGAGCCTTGTCCAGGGAGTTTTGTAAAAGTCATAGTCACACATCGTCGTAGCAATCACAAAATGTTGCCATAACACAAACATATCTTACGTTTTTGTAAACAGTGCCGATTATAAGATAGTAAGTGTACTTTACACGTGATATGTATAATTGTATACATGTGCCGTAGACATTGTTGTGAAGAAGTTTGAAAGTTCTACGACTAGGACTACAATGGTTATTTTCGTTCCGGAGTTAAAATTTAGGTCAGAAAGAAAACGATAACTGGGTTTGCTTTTTAAAAAAAAAAAAACCTATTCATTTTAACTCTCGACAATGTGTGGACTTGCACATAATATTATGTATCATTATATGTGCACACGCTTGCAGTCCAACTGGCACAGTGGACTGCATCGGCGGTGAGCGTCTTCAACATTGTCTGTGAACGCCACCGGCTTGCAATATTTTAATAACAAAGGCGCATAAAATATTTTAAGAGTATGTTTTTTTCTACGTGGAATGATTGCATTGTAAACAAGAAACAAGATAAGAACATCGTTTAGCTGCGTAAATAATGTGTTGGACACCCACAGAACATGCACATTCACAGCCGCAGGGCAAGTTGGGTAGAACGTTAAACGTATTGGACACTCATTAACAGAACATTTGCAGGGCAGCATCTGGAACTTTTAAATAAATAATATTAAAATAAATTGGTTATCTTTTGCATATTTTTAATGACAATGCCAGACACCCCAGGTGAAATAGTATTTTTTTTTTTTAATACTCAAAATGGTTTTCTGCCAGATTACGATAGCTTTTATGTTTGCTATCAATAAAGCGTTTATTTGTATGACAATTACACACCTCTAAATTTTATAATTTGGATATAATAAATTGGACTATTTGCATAAATTATAAAATAATCCTATCCACCTGCCGTGTCTGGCCTTAATTATATAAAAGATCAATGGATACCTAAAGAAAATCTCATATCTGTCTGACATGTGCAGACGATGTGCTAAATGTACATTTCTTCTTATCATTCACCATCCGAGAACTACTCATGCCAGCTGTTTACAGAACTACACTGGAAGACAACATTGTCTGTGTGGTTAAAACAATCACAGGCTATCATTGTTCTGACTAAAAGCATACACACATTCACACGTACAGATGGACACTCTCTCTTACCATCTCCCATTGGTGGTCGAAAAACCCGAACAAATTACCCTTGATTTCATTTTTTACCCCTTGTTTTCAACAGCACGGGGTACATTACCCCTTTCCACAAACTCTAGCGAGGGCTCTGTACAATTCAGTTATTAAGGTTGTTGTTGGTTTGTTAAATTTAACCCATAACTGTTTAAATATACTTTAAAGTATTATAATTAATTTTGAAAGATTTAACCTCATCTCCAACAAAATGCAAGTATATAAATCTTATAAAATAAATTAGTTAAAATTTGGATAACTGTTTCATGCTGAAAATACGAGCACTACTGAAAAAAACACGGATAATTTACAGTAGTTTCTTCTGTGACACAAAATGTATTAAAGCAAATTATGCAAATTACTTGACATAAATATAATTATATACTAATTTATGATGCACCTTTTCTAAAATAATAATCTGGTCACGGATAAAAATTGTGCATTATATTTAATGAGTCTATGATAAATATCATGTGCAGGCAACACTGGGTGGAATATCTAAATAGAGATCTGGCTTTAATGGTACCACGGGATGTCAGCGAAATATCACCTCATCTCTATTATGTGAGAAATGTCAGCTTTAAACCTTTTATCTCCTGTGTATACGACTACGTATAAACCTTTAATGAACATCTTTTATGATTATAATATTTCTAATCTTTTCTTCAATCAGCAATATTGTCTAAATTAAAAAGAAGGATTCAATGTAATAAACTGGTCAATGGTGCATTACATGAGATATACAAAGATGGCAAAGTAAATTCTTTAAATTCTTGAAATGACTAATACCAATTTAAATAATTTATTCAACTCAATTCCAGTTTCAAATTCAATATCCGTCGGTGCTGTTTGCACCGAGCCTGTTCTGTCCTGATTGCGATGTGATTACACTCATACATTCGAACTGCGACAAAGAAACCCTCATCAATTTTTAATTAATCCACTGAGTTCCCTGGCGCAAAGCGATTGATCAAACATGACAAGTGGTGCCACCTGTCTCCTCGTCAGTCTCTCTACCAGGGGAGAACAATCAACGAAATTCTAACTGTTGTTTTACTATCTCCAAACATACTCGATGCGCCAGTCTAATGGCCCTCATTTGCATATTCACAAATAAAGCGCACCGACAGATGAGAAGTTTACGGGTTTATGGCCGCGGCCAAGCACAATGTGGTCGCGTGGCACAAATATAATTCATCTTGCTGTACTCCACGATCTGCCCCATCGACCGGGGAAGTAACGGTTGATAAGATCGTAATGACGGCACGCTTCACCGACATGGATAATAACAGCTCCCTCATCTCTGTAAAGCAGCGATAAAAACGACAAAAAGCAGAACATTGCCAGCAAACACGCCACGCCCTGTGAGCGTCGCAGATGGCTGGAAGTCACGGGGTCGTTGCTGTCGGTGATTCCAGGGACGGTGAATGGGTCGATAGGGTGTGCGAGAAAAAATTTGGACAGATGGTGACACTGCGTGTTGTCAATAAACATGAATAATGCAATCGTATTAATCCAGAGATGCCGGAAGTATTACAGCTCCCTCCGCACCATTTTCACACATAATCCCTGCCCAACTCACAGGACATTTTAATGGTTCCTTTGTCCACTCCTTTGACCGTCTTGCATAATCACACGGCTAATGGACTTATAATAGGCGCCCTCTTCGCTAGCCCCTCTAATCTCACGGGAGTTTGGGAAATTACGAGCATTATGAGAATCCTATTTACTGATTAATTTAATAAGGTGTAAACGGCGTAAGACACAGGCTACATTGCACCTGGTTACACATTGCTATTAACATCGATTGTTTGCTCAAATCGTAACACGCATCTTCCCACATTAAAATTACGTCAAATGCAGTGCAGTGGGCATAGGCAGAATTGCCTGTTGGTACATGGTGCAAATGGATATTACACACTATAAGTTTGTGCTTGCTAACAGGGTTGGCATGTTTCTGCCTTCACGGTAGAAATCTTGTGGCAGAAATACTTTGTGCCCGTGCGGCAGAAATACCTTTCGCCCCTAGTTTCTGCCCTTAGAAGTTGCCAAAATTTTTCAACATTAAAAAAAGTTTTCAAACATATTTATTTACTATAAATATCCACATTCCTGTTTCCATCTTACACTATTGCTGTGTCATCTTGTGGTGACAGCCCCAACAAGTTATTAAAACACAGACAGACAGTCTTATCAGCTCCCCCAACCACTGAAACAATAGCAAGTCCAGCAGTTATCCTGGTTAGTTGGATACAGTGGCCAGGTGCTTCAAAACCAGGCTTTTCATTGACCAAGATGACCAGATGATAAATAGTTTTAACTGCCAGTCAATTTCTAGGCTAGTAATAACACTCAGGTACACAGGGACTGAGAGAGCAGAGATAAGAGAAATACAGAAGAAAGGAATGCTGCAGCCCATGTGGGGTCAGGTGGCAAGTCCTGTACATGTGCCACATGGGCTCAACAAAATGCACACAAATGAATGCAAGTGGTGGGATTTTGCCCCTAAGGATTATGTCTGGTTACTGTGCACACTAGATCAGTGACTTGCCAATATTACAAGATAGTAATATCTAACACAATACTCATATCCACTGTATTGAAACCAGAGAATCACTAGCAAGCACGCACTGCAAGGAAGATACAAAAATACCTTTCTGATTGGCAGAAAACCAACCTTGTATGCTAAGGTTGAATAATGCTAACTATTAAGATATAACACTTCTAGTTATAAGACCAGTGAATTACACACTTTAAAGACAAACTTACATTACTCAAAAAATCCAATTACACACAAATTACTATGTCTAAACTTCAATTGTCAGACCAATTTTATTTTAAATAAAAAGCAAATATTACAGGTCTTAGAATCTAAACTTTAGAAGTCAAATAATTACGTACAATTATCTAAAGCTCTCTGACACAGGTATTTATACAGTTTACTATTTGTACCAGTGCAACTTGCAAAGGTACAAAAACCTATGTAAAGACAATTTGCACTAGTGCATCGTGTAATGATTGATTGACATCGTCTGACACCACTTGAGAGAGCTGGTGCTTCTTGTACTTGTGTCATGCTGGTGTCGCAGTCTACTTTCTCCCGGTGTCGCAGTCTACTTTCTCCCGTGTTTAACCGATCGGTCACAAAACAAACTCACATAATTTTATTTTTTGTATTTCAGTCAAATTTACCTTTTTTCCTCAGTTATATTTTGCATGCTTTTATATGTCTGCTAAATCGATGTGTTAATATTATTTGAAGCTAAACCTTATTCCTATATTTTTACAGTAACTTACTACATGACATTTAAAATGTACGTTTTGTAATCTTTATAGCCATCTGTCACAAACTAAGTAATTTTAATATTATTTCATTAAATTTAAATGTTCAGGTAAGTTTTTATAAAAAATTATGTTTAAACAAATATAATTATTATGATACTATAATTCCTATATTATAATATATAATTTTTATTAATATATTTTTTAAGTTACCAGTTTTGTAAAATACATAAAATAATCCAAAAAAATATAAATCTATATAAAAATATTAGTGAATTACACATAATTATGTTACATATCTCTTCCACTAAAAAGGCTAAAATGTAAACATTTACTTTTAACAAATCCATATTCACTCCTTATTTTACTGTCATTCTTGTGATTGCAAAGGGAATAAAATAGTGTTTATAAAATATTAAATAAACAAATACTGTAAAACATAAGAAACAAATATTCATAAAAAGCTACCTTTATGATATGATATAAAACTGATATACATCTTTTTTTACTGATGTCTTAACAGCAGCAACACAGCAACTAAGTGGCGCCACCGTGTGGACAATTTCTAGCTAATGTTATAACATCATGTGGCGCCATCTGATGAAAACTACAAAAACTACGTTATGCCATCTTATCCACTAGGTGGCACCACACCATAACTACACAGCTACACTGCTTCTGGCTATGCACACCAATACCAATCTGAATTTACTGATGTTAGTAATAAGCTACCACACAAATTAAATGTTTTGTTAATCTACACATTTAACTGAATACCTGTGCATGTTTGATAACCATCTCACCATCTTCAAGAAGTATCAGTAAGTCATATATTAAGTTGGTAACCATACAAGCAACTTTATTTAGACGTCAAACATAAAGAAAATCCATGGTGACATTGTGTATTCATATACCTGCCAAGTCTCTAAGATTTCCGCTGAAAATCTCCAACAGCACCCTCTTGTCTTCCAATGTAATGAGTCGAGACGAGACAGCGGAGAAGCAGAAGTTACGGCGGCGCAGTGGCAAAATATTTTCAACAACACCCTCTCCACCCGTCTTCCAATGTCAAGATCAGAGAAATGTGACTACACAGCGCAACACAGGAAGCGTGCATAACTGCTGAAGAATCTCCCAAATTTCAAGAAAAAAACTTGGCAGGTATATATTCAGCATGAAAAAACTACCTCCTAGACACTGTTTGTAAACTCTAGTCAGTAGTACACACATATATAATATTATATATATGTGTGTGTGGTGTGTGTGGTGTGTGTGGTGTGTGTGGTGTGTGTGGTGTGTGTGGTGTGTGTGGTGTGTGTGGTGTGTGCATGCATGTGTGCGTGTGTGGTGTGCCTAGTGTGTATCTGATGTGTGTGCATGTATACATGTACACGTGGTGTGTGCGTAGTGTGTATCTGGTGTGTGTCTGTGCGTGTGTATATCTGGTGTATGGTGTCTGTGAGCGGTGTGTGGTGTGTGTGGTCTGACTGTGTAGTGCGATGTGTGGTGTCTGTGTGTGTGTGGTGGGTGTGTGGTGAGTGTGGTGTGTGTGGTGTGTGTGGTGTGTGTGGTGTGTGTGGTGTGTGTGGTGTGTGCATGCATGTGTGCGTGTGTGGTGTGCCTAGTGTGTATCTGATGTGTGTGCATGTATACATGTACACGTGGTGTGTGCGTAGTGTGTGTCTGTGCGTGTGTATATCTGGTGTATGGTGTGTGTGAGCGGTGTGTGGTGTGTGTGGTCTGAGTGTGTAGTGCGATGTGTGGTATCTGTGTGTGTGTGGTGAGTGTGTGGTGAGTGTGGTGAGTGTGGTGTGTGTGGTGTGTGTGGTGTGTGTGGTGTGTGTGGTGTGTGTTTTTTATTGTGGTGTGAGTGTGTGGTGGGTGTGTGGTGTGTGTGGTGTGTGTGGTGTGTGTGGTGTGTGTGGTGTGTGTGTGTGTGTGGTGTGAGTGTGTGGTGGGTGTGTGGTGTGTCTGGTGTGTGTGGTGTGTGTGGTGTGTGTGGTGTGTGTGGTGTGTGTGGTGTGTGTGGTGTGTGTGGTATGTGTGGTGAGTGTGTGGTGTGTGTGGTGTAATGTGTACACTTGTGTATGTACACAAATACTGCAATCGTATGGGTGGCGGCCTAGGAAAACCAGTTGGAAGTCGCCAGGAGTAATTGCCCGCAAACACGTCATAAAGTTGATTTTGCGTCATTGGGTTGATTTTAAGATTTTGCTGCGATCTTTTAGCTAACATACTTATTTATAAGTTCACCAAGTAGTTTCCTGATTACCTAAGTGAAAGTTGTACTTTTTTGTGTTTTTGTAACCGTGAAGTTCGTTCTAGGTTGTAGCGTTTTAGAATTAAAAGCGCACTATTTTGCGAACACTTGAAACCTAGGACAGACGTTCCTATGCCCATATATGGCATACTGTTCGAAAGCTATTTATAGCACGCAGTTCCCTAGCAGCAGTGGAGGAACGTTGGAAGAAAATTGATTGCACAGTGAAAATTAACGGGATTTTATTTGGAAGTTGGATTGGAGTTGTTTATGTAGTTCGATTAATTATTAGTTTAGTTTGATGTTGCTGTAGTTTATATCTGTACATATCTCTTAACAGTGTAACGTGTTATCGAACCGGATTTCGTTGGAAATACAGACTACGGGACAAATTTCGTTTCGTGTTTACGATCTTCGAAACATCAAAGATGGCTACGCCCATGGCATGGATGGACCGAAGTCGAACGATTATGCTCGGTTTTTCAACGCATTGGCATTGGTGAACATCCAGTATATCGCAAGTGGGGACATCCTCAATGAACTTGTGAATGACTACTTTGTGACACACCCAAACGGCAATGATGACAGTGATTCGGACTTGTCTGATTTGAGCGAGGACGACTTTGACCCGGAGCTGGCAGAGGAAGAGAGCGGATCTGTCAATGGAATGGTGACAGTCAAACTGTTTATGACGACGCGAGGCGCAAGATGAGAACACAAACGCCTCTCTTCAGACCCAAACAACAACAGTTCTTTTCAGAGCTAACCACATATTCATGGAAGAGTTTGCTAGCTCTTGCGTGTTCATTAGTAATATACATTTTTGCTAACAAACAACTACAACTTTTTTACGGGTGCTCTCTTTAAATTATTATAACTTTAAGTTTTAAAAGTAACCATCAGAATTTGATAATAGTTTTAGTGTTCCAAAGCTAAGATACATAGTTACATTTTCTTCACTACATTGGACATGGTAATAGCACTGGATATTTTGTTATAATTTAAATACTGAAGCAACATTTTATTTTGACATGAATTATGATGATTCCAGACACTACGAGTACTTTTCTCCTGCAATAATGTTTGACGGGTACACTCTTTAAATTCTTGTAACTTTAAAAGTAGGCATCAGAATTTAATAATTATTTCTGTAAGCTAAAGATAACAAACACAGCTACATTTGCTTCACTGGATTGTATATGGTAATAGCAGCAGATATTTTGTTATACCATCATGAAGTTTTGTTTTCATGTGAATAATGACTCTCGACTTGAAAACAGATTTTTTTCCTGACTTTTTTTTGATAGAGGTCCTCTTTAAATTCTTGTAACTTCGGTTCTGGTGGGAATATTTGAATACAATAAACTGTATTGGAATTAGAAATAGTGTTGCTTTCCATTTCTTGAATAAAAATACATATGATATTTTTGTCAATGTGACTGGCTGCCACACATATTAATTTAATGCAATTTCATGCATCTAGGCGTACCATGGTTTCAAAATTTGGGCAATCTTGTTCACCCTGTGCTGCTTGTTTCTTTTGTAAGATACATTGTACACTACAAGTTGTGTTATTTCTAACATTGGAAGTAGAAATGTTTGCAGGTAAATGAAAAAAAAACCTATGGGGGGCTTCATTAGCTGGTACAAGAACCCTTGTTCTGACCATAAAGTGAATGCTATTAATGAGTGCCTTATTTAGACAATTCCTCTGCAGTTTTAGACAGCATGTCATAACTCATATAACTATGACACATTGAAGAAATTTGAGCTCTTTTCTGTATTGATACGTTTTCAAAAGACTAAAATATATGCACTTCTTATTGTAAATTATGACAGTAATTATTGCTATAAGTCTGATATTGACAGTTAAACGAGGTAACATATTTTAATTTGTTATATAGACAAATTAAAATTAAATTAAAATGCCTAGAGACCCACCTCCCCATGTAATGCTGCGTCATGCTGATCAGGAAACCCCCACCCCTCAAAGCTGATATATATAATATTATGGATGACCCCATATTTACCAAACCTGCCTGATCTGTTGAATTATTGCTAAAAGAAGCTGTTCCAAGATACACAAGCAGAATAAAAACATGGCAAGTTTATTCAATAATTGCTTACTCATCAATAATAATAAGTTTATTTTCTATGGCAGCCACAGAGGCTGAAAAGTACAATATGTACATTAAAATTTATAAAACAATTAAATAAAGTAGATTAATAAATAAGTTAAATTATAACTAATTGAAATGCTTAATTTGCGTATAAATAAGTAAATAGAATAAATAACTAAAACAAGATCCACTGTCAATAGCGAGTGCCTGGTAATTAAGGAAATAAAATGTCCAGTTACTGCCAGTGATACAGACTTATACAGTCCATAAGTTATAAGTTCTTAACGCGTTCAGTCCTACACCGAGGAGCACTGTACGCACAACTTATCAGTCAACATGATGGGAAATAAATTATATACATATTGCTCTGTGGGTGCCTGGGTGGACTCTGGTGCTTGCATGAATACATATGTAAGTTCCACACAAGACACTATATGGCGCCACTGTTCTAACTTCTAAAACAGGCACTATGTGGCGCCACTATTTCACAAGATACCATGACATTGAAACAACACAAGAAGATTGATTGATTTCCAGAATATATTCCACTTCATGTAGACCTATACTGAATTGTTTGTGTAATTGTTTTGTACCATAGTATATATACAAATATATATATAATATATTCATTTCATAATGTTATAAATGCTCAATGTTTTCAACTTGGATGTATTATTTAAGATTAAAGATCTAGGTGACAATGCAACATACTGTAATTCATTCCAAACTGTTCACAAATTCTGAAATAAAATAAAAAAATCACAAAACACATCAAACTACATTTGTAAAATATTAACTTTTTGTCAGTTAAATTTTTGTTAGGATGTGTAACGATGTTTAAAAAAAAATTTGAGTGGATATGTGAATGTAAGACTTATAATGCAATTTTGATATTATGTATTTAAGTATCATTATTATCTTTATTGAAAACATTTCATTTATTTGAAACATGAAAGATTGATGCAGTAATAAATGTTGTAGTTTCATTCTTTGAACAGCAAGAAACAAATTAACACATTTATAGATTACCAATTTGACAAACATAATATAACTACTTACTGAGCACTGCGTTGATGGAAAACTGACAATGTTGTAAAATATAGTATCGCCACTACACATATCTACTTTGTTATATTTATTTATAGAACTCCAAATTATTTTTTATATCATGAAATTTTTATAACAGACAAATCTAGAAGAACTGTGGTACAATGCTTCTAGAATGCACATAAATTAATAAACAAAGACACATACCTGTCAGCTTTTTATATCACGTGATATAATTTACAGTTGTGAAGATTCCATAATTCCAAAGGATAAAAACAATGCACAATACTCCGAAAGAACGAGTAATCTCAATGATACACTAAGACAATGCTTACATGGCCTCCATTGCCATATGGTGCAAACTATTGTCTGGAAACAGCCATGCGGCATCCACGTCTCGTTTCCATGGTAACACACAAACTAACATGGCTGGTGTGGCAGTGAATAGACAAAGACTTACAACTGGCAAAGCAAGAACTGCATTATTTATTCTTGATTGTGATAATGTTTGAAGCTACAAGCCTACAACACAAAACTATATTTGCATTATGATTTTTGTTTGAGCTAAGGAAATTTATATATATTATAATAAAGCATTAACATGAAACAAAATTATTATTATTAATAAGAAAGACACCTATATGCATAATCTAAACATCAATACATGTAATAATTATACTGATTAAAGAAGTAAATCAACTCTTGCTCTAAACAAAAATCCTGAATTTTTTATGCATACATGGTGGACAGATGGGCAATTCTAGGCAAACCATTTCTAGGAACTCTCACTCATATGCACTGGTCAGTGGAATAAGAGGCAAAAAGTGGAGACATCATCACCCTGATAGTGACAAACTTACAATAAAGTAATTAACACTACAAGGGCACAATAGAGATGTACATTGTGAGTGAGAGCACAAAGGTGCCCTAGACAAGGAAGGAGGCGGGTACAGGTGTGTTAACAGATGCACAGGTGGTAGGCAGAGCATTGGCGGCAAAACTTGCTTGCTCAGCTGCCTTTGTGATCACTCTTTGTGATGGCCGCCTGTGTGTAGGTGCTTATGTAATGTCACAGCAACAGACGAAGGATGTTAGCAACCAACAATGGGCGGGAGATTGGTGTCTGCATTGTGTTCGTGCTACCAAAACTTCCTTCTCAACAGTGCTCATGCTTACATTTGCACGTAATGAATAATTGGAAACTGAAATAAATGTTATAGTGATGTATGTTTTTTAGCAACATAACTAATTCCATTGTTTTAATTATAATAAAACAGAAAGTGGTAACGTGTGGGAATGTATTATGTTATAAAAATTACATGGCAAAAGAAATTTTGTATTTACATGGGACAAAAAACAAAAGGAAATCACTGACACTTTTCATCTATACAATCCTAATATAACCCACCTATAATATGAGATAACTGTTCATTTTTTGTTTGTCACACACATTTTGACAGTCATTACTAGTAGTCACATTTAGATAATCAGTAGATGTTAAATTTTTTTATTATTCAAGCAGTGACAATTAACACCTTCCTATGAAATTTACATGTCTTCTACTTTTAAAATATTTCTTTAATTAATATTTAAAAAGTTCCATTCAATATTATGAAAATTTCTATTTGATCTCACAAGTAAACTGTGTTAAATGCACAAACATCTGTAATTAATTGTCTGAACCAGGTGCTGACAAGTACCCACATGGCACATTAAACAATAGATTTATACAATGGGTCAGCGCCAGTGAATAAACGCGAGCGCGCCTTTGAGTTTGACCCTTTGTTACGCCGGTAGCCGCATGGTCTTTGACCCTTTGTATTCTCGCTGAAAAAAACTTCATACTACAGTTAGACTGCCTTGAAAAGAAAATATTGACAACTTACCTCAAACATCCGGTTATTCTGCTATAATCCAACACAGATTCGTAATCGAGGGCCTACTTTGGACAGTTGTCCCTGCCCGCGGGCAACCCGGAAACGGGTGAATTAAATCCGACTTGACAGTTGACTTGTCAACAATCGACACCGAACGTAGACAATCCGGTGGCATATTCCACAGCTAACGACCAGTTGTCATTCAACGGTTGGCCAACATACTCGAAACAGTAGTATCATTAATTGCATATACAAAACGTGTATGTTGGTCTCAAACAGCGCTAAGCAATATAATCCGAAGTCCACATGGTGTTTGGGGGTGTGCCTGTCAGCCCGAGTCACATGGCTATCATCACGCCGCAACGTCAACAAACTTGTCAAACGCGTACCCGTTTTATTTTGTAAGTGACACGCGACGTCTCGAAGGCTTGCGTTTTTCACTTAACAAATCCGATACGTAACCTTCCACAGATATGTCATCGGATGCGAAGGCAATCCTACCGGCGTGAAATTCAAAGAACAAAGGCAAACCTTCGAGTTTGACAACAATCCCGCCATCTTCTTTGTCCCCGAAGCCATCTAGGTCAGCTGAGCCAAACACGCGCGTTTATTGGCTGACGCCTGGCGACACGTGGCGTTCGTGGGCGTAGCTAAATGCGAGATTTTTCGGGATTTCCTTCTCTGCCGACCACGTAGTCAAGAACTGTTGACTTGAAAATAGCATTTGGGTATTTTTGCTGTACACCATCAGGCAAGTTGAATATGAATAAAAATGATGCTGTAGTGATGTCCGACTATCATAGGTCATTCTTGAAGAGTTACATGTTATCAAGTAGATATATTTACGTTTAGATTGAAATTCTGTGATCACAAACGGTCGATAATAGGGTGCATACGCGTTAGCCACTGCACTTGTGACTGTGTGGTGGTTGCTGTGAATCACTGAATCAGTGAATGTGATGACAGTCAGTGCCAGTGATGTTCCATGTAATGCTTGGCCCACAATGACGCTCGTTTAGTGGGATCTTAATTATGAACTGTAGTTCTTGACAATATATATAATCCAGATTCCAGGGGTCCGTTTCACTAGCAGTCACAATTTATCCTTTACAATTTAAGTTTAGGGCCACAAAGTTGAGGCATAAAATCATGTATCATGATTGTGTTATACTTATAAGTTAAAATATACCAATTAACATAATTTGGTGAAAGTGAGTTGGATCCATTTTCAACACAACTCCAAGACCAAAACCTTCTGCTTAGCCTTTGACAATCGCTTTAGCACTCGTGTTGGTTTTAGGAACATGATTGATTGGCTGTGCTCCTAACAAAATACCTACCAGTCATTACCTCAGTTGAGTGATTAGCATGGGGTTGGAGTAATGAAGACTCAAAATAGGAAGCATTATTAGTAGGCAAATAAATCTCTCACACAACACACATTGGTCTGATTAGAACATGTGTTCATTTCAGCAATACTTTGATAGTGGTGCACACTGCAGTTCTAAATAGTTATTTTGATTTGTGTTTGACAGAATGATCACAGACGTACAACTGGCGATATTTGCCAACGTGCTTGGAGTGAGTCTCTTTCTGCTTGTCGTTTTGTATCACTACATCTCTGTGAACAGTCACCGCAAGGTCGACTGATGCCTTGGTAAGTACTACACATTATCTGTAGCAGTGTTCAGCCTGGTCCTCAAGTCAGCCGGACCAGCAACTTCAAGTAATTGTTAGTCCGGCAGGAAAGTTCACTGGTCCACATTTTACTAAGTTACCAACAACACAATCCACAAGTGTCAGCTGATAATCATTTAATACATAATTTTGTCAGATATAGGTGTTATCATGTGTACGCCCACTTTGCCATTTAATGTATCAGTAGATTGTTATTTTTCTGGTAACTGGTTTCAAACTTATTTCTGTGTGTACCAATAGTCTGTTTTGATATGATGATGGTGGTGCTAGTGATGATGCCTCATTTTAATTTATCGAAATGAGAAAATTACTGTACATTCTTTTCGGATGCTTTTTCGTTGCATTTCACGATAAAATTAATTGGCCAACAATGAATGTAAACATGCAGTTTTGTAAACAGTTGTTGTCAACAGTGTCCACTGGCAGCCAATTTTGACAATGAGCTGGTGTATCCTGTTGTAAAATATTGTAATTGCACCAGAAAAGTAGGTTTTCACACAGATCAGTAACTCAAAAAGTTACTGACCTGATGGCAAAATAGGTGGTCAGTGACCACCGGGTCAGCGTATACTCGTATTTCGAACACTGGTCTGTAGGATGCACACAAAACATAAATGCTATGAGACCCAATTTCTAATTCCAGGTTTGTTTGTGCCTGTGTAACCTGGGAGCCTTTATTATGTCTTGAGAGGTGCGTTGATTGTAAGCTAGTATTGTCCACACCTGTCTCTTCCGACGCTGTGTCTCCTCTCATCAAGTTTCTGGGAGCATCAATATGGATCATCATCTGATCACCTGTACAGATTCCATTATTATACGTAATTTACATGATTTAATGGTAGCCACAGTAAAGGCATTGGTCCTAAAATCAATTATTTTATTTTGTTTGTTGTTTTGCGATTTCATCATCTTCCAATAGTCAACGATGTTATGCATTCGCACTAATTTGCATTTTTCAAGATTTGTATTAAAAATACCTAGAATCAGATGATATTTACCTACCTGTAGTGTTTAACGAATGATGTTCCCATTTTGTTTTGGTTGTTTTCTTTAAACATTATTTTAGACTATTTATGATGCTGACAAAAATTATTTTGGAAAAACTACACAAGATAGAGAACTGAAATGTTCACAATGAAAATGCAATGAGCTACTTTGAATGGCAGCTTTATTTTATGGGTCTATAAACAAGGGTCAACCAATTAGGAATTTATAAAAAAAACCTTCACTGAATCGATGCTACTCACTATGGTCATAAAACTCTTGAAGACAGAGCCCCAAACCACCTTTACACATATCGGCAATCTTCACCCAGGCAATATAATCATTAACTTTTATGAAAATATGTTGAGTTTTTACCAAGATATGGCTTGTAGTTACTTCAGGACCAATGACTACCCTTAAAATGAGGCACTCTGTTCCAAGTTTTTGATTTATTAATTAATATGAAGTTCTTAACTAAGACTATGATAACTATGTTGAAGGTATGCTGCCCACCAAATGGTATTTAGTAACCTGTAACAATGTTTGCAGTTTGGAAAATATGATCCCAGAGCCTGTTCAAATGGTAAACAAAACACCCAGTTTCAACACAAGCTTTATTGGCAATATAGCCAAGCCGGGCTGAGTTAACCACAATACCCTTTGATGTTCATTGATTTACCATTTTGCCACGTTTACATGTTCCTGTTACAAATTACTTTGCTGGCTAATTCCGGGTAGAAGAACAGGCTGCCTCCCTTTAAAGGAGCTAATTAAATAATTTCTAAAGATTATTTTGTGTTATTATTTCAGGAGTCATGACGTGAATACACACCAGTTGGTAGCCTGTGCAGTGATGCTCAACCACTCCAGCCATGACTGCTGCAGACTGTCCCTTGCCACCAACGCACGCGGGATGTCATCAGTGGCTCGTCACAACCTTCATCCTCTCATCTACTTTAGAAACGACAACAATTCATTCTGTTAACATTCAAAGCTGAATATATGTGCTATACGTTCCACAACTGTACATTTGTTGAAATGTGAAGTGATAAGTAATTAAAATGTTCGTCTAATCTCCCTGGTGTTGTGCTTGTCTTAGGTTAGGAGTGATCTTGCACACGACTGCTGTGACCTCATTAGAGATCAGTTGCTGCATATTTATTATACATTTTACTTGTAGCGTTAGCCGTAGTAATACAGTAAAACGTTATTCTTGTGTGATTGGTACTGCTACAAGGGCAGTGTGAGTAAACTGTCAGTAACGCACTCCTGAAAAACGACACCACGCAAATGTAATACATATCTGTTAGCCAAGATTTCAGATTAACATTTTTGGTTTGACTGGATTCCCAAACCGAACGTGAATTATCATTATGATGACTTTGGTCTGTACCATTCTGGAAATTGTGTGGTCAGATGGTCATGCTCACTTTTAGCGTACTAGGTGTCCTGACTGACAAACACAAACTATCAAAAATATTTGTTTCATATTACGTGTCTTATTCTGTTATTTGTAGCACAAAATGTAACATTAACTGTCAAGTTACATGGCAATCACGGCTAATTAAACAAAAATCGCCTGGTGATTTGTATTCACGTAATCCGCATATATGTTTCAACGGAATGTCCAGTCGCAATATCGTGGGTGTTGAGCAATTGCGAATGTTTCACCATAAAGGGTTTTTGTTTGATGGCCCTATGGGAGGAAGCAGAGAGCATCCTGGTTGTTATGGAGTCGGACAGGGACTGCTGCAGTTGGTTGATATTGACCACCTCAACAGTCAAGAAAGCACTTTTAAAACCCCAACAAAATAGGGTCATGAAGGGATCACTTATGTGTTTCCTACGCTCTTTTTAGTCTGATCAGTGAGTTTGTGTGTGGTGGGAAGATTAATATCGCGTTTCTGCAAAATGAACGTGAGTAGATCTTTCCTTTGCTCTGTGGCTGTGAGACGAGCGAGTACGTGCACGAAGAGGTTCATCACATCATTTCACTGCAAACGTTAATTTACAAAGACAATATGTCGTACTTGAGCACTTCGTGCATGTAGAAGACAACGTGTTGGACAAGTCTGCAATATGATGGCAGACGGAAAAGAGGGAGACGACGCTTGAGGTGGATGAGACCAGAGACTAACAAGGGACAATGTCTGAATCTATGCCACGTTTGATTAGTTGGCTCTTCTGATAACACTTTCCGTTCCTCGACGGTTTTTTAGAATGTTGTAAGTAAAGTAAAATTTCATAAGGCAAGTCAATGAATAATTATTAGAAGGAACTCGGACCTGCTTTGACTTAACCAACATTATCATTCATAGTTAATTCCCGCATGGTGCATTTTTGGCTCGTGGTGTCCGTTTGACTACGTCGAAGGGCCGTATAGTTACAGTCGACTAGTGCTGCTGCTCAATAGCCTTGTTTCACTCTCACGATGCATGACAAGAACAAGGTTCTAACGCGTTGTTGTAAACAAGGACAGCTGTTGTGCCTTCCTTATGAAGTTTTTTTGCTGCAATCGTTTTTTAAAGAAAGCATAGCCCGATCTACGAGGAAACGTGATCGTAGCGCACTCGGGTTGACCCTAGAACCATCATCTACCACTCTTAGAAAGTCACAGTTAGAAACTGCTAGCCCTTCTTTGTCAGATGACTTAGTCTTTTCTCCCAACGAATCTCAAACACGTGTCTACGAAGCCGACTTCATATTGTGGACTTACGGGTGTCTTAGTATTGCCGTCGTTTCTAAACTCCTGCCTCCGTGTTCCAGTAATATCCACGATAGGTTCATCTGCCCAATTAATAAGCATGCACATGTAGACCATAGCTTTTACTCGTGTGGAGCGCAGTGGTGCAGTGACAAAAGCGACAGACTCGAAAACGAGAACCCAGGTTTGAATCCTATGCTGCGGTGTCGAACCTTGGGCAAGTTCGTTCACTCAGATGTATGAATAAGTACATGGCTATAAACAGTGGTGGATATTTGTGTACGATTAGACTTTGCACATTAATTGAATGCTTCCCAGAGAAGTCGAGAACAGGTCAGCGAGGGAGTAAAGTGCATTGAGTAGTTCTAACGATTGGATACTGCGCTATAAAAGAACTTACGTTTACTTTTACGTTTACGTTTAATATCCCCGATAGTTTGATTTGCACATGTAGACCACACATCAAGGTTCCACAAACTGTTTAGGTATATGCCAAATTGGGCCCATTTATCTCTCTGTCGGCCAAAGCGTTTAGTTAGGTAAGACAAACATGTAGAAATATATACATTTGCTTAGTTACTCGTAAAGAGTGCGTTTTGTTGTTACACCAACCTAATAAAAAACATACCACATTATCTATCTAAACGCCATGTAAAACAACATTTAAATAAAATGGTGACGCTGCCTATTCTACAAATTATAGGCACACGACTGCCTGGAGAGAGCAAATAGCAATCCAACTCGGAACGACATCGAAGGTGTTCTTGGCGTCATTTGTCACTGTCAGTTCCGATATCGCACATCCTGTTGAAAAGTAGCTACCAACAATGTCTCCGGTGTCTCAAGCAATGTTTTCGCTCATAAAAGCACGAGATTGTCTTTCACAATGACACATTCTTCTTTCAAACCGGCTTATTTAATTTTTCAATCGTAGAGATTATCCTGCAAAGCCGTCTTGTCATCTCCAAACGAGCATAACAGCCAGCACCAGGCTTAGTAGTCCATGAGCCAAGCCTGCAAATATTGAAGCTGATTCTCAAAATGAGGGACTAATTCCCACTATGATTTTCAGTTACACCAATATCTGAGGTGTCTGAAAATGGGTGAAAATGATTTCAGAAGCGTAGCTTATTACCTTTTTTGATGCAATTTTTAAACATGGCTGCCATTTTAAAGCGGAAATCAAGCTACTCAAAACTAGTGTTCTGCAGCCAAATCTTTTTATCATTGTTAACGAACGTTGTTCACAGTAAACATACGAGTACGGCAATACTCATATCATCTTTCTATGATCATTATTGTCAAAGATATAGTGGAAAATATAAAGAAAAACGCAATTTTTTTTTACTTAAGTTTTTGTAATGTTGTAATGATATAAATTATCAATGGTTTACTTTCGTATGAAACGTTATGCCATTGGTTACATTTCTGTCATTTCAGGTATATTTTATTGCTTATGTTTGTTGTCGGTACATCGAAACAAAAGTGTACCCCCATCTGGTGACTGTAAACGGGAACGATATCATACAGTCTACTTTTCCCTCTTATGGCAAAATGGCTTGGCGGATTTGCATGACATTTTTGTGTGAATACATACATGTATATGTGTTACATAATTGTTATGTCAGAAATATAAACAATAAGTTATGTATACGATTTATTAACATGATAGCTACTTTCACAAATAGTGACAACATATAAATATTATGTATACACTTCTGCCTTTGAACACAAGTTAAATAAAATATGTAAATCAAAATATCAGATTAGCAATTACTTATCTCTATCCTCGTAATCTGTTTTTCAATGTGTATCCCCTGAACATGCCCCAATAATACCCTTTGCGGTATAACCCGTTGCCGCAGTAATCGATTGTAACCGCACTTTACTTTACCGAAAGAGTGCCCTTGAAAATACCGTTTTGGTGTCATGTGTGAATTTTGTTCGAGCACTTTGGCATGGCACATGTCAGTCCAGTGAATACTGAATGTACTATTGCATTAGATCTTTCACGAGGTAGCAATAAACATACGCTAGTCGCTCGCGTATTCGCACAGTGGCTATTTTGCAGAACGAACACCAGATTAGGGCGAAATTGAGGGGTGTCAGGTTTGGGTGGACTTTTCTGAAAACTGAGGTATGAGAATTTTAAGAGTTTTCCACAGCACTTGTGTCAATGAAGTTTAAATATGCTGTGAAATTTTCAAGAAAATTGTTCGTCAAATTTACCAGGCAATGAAGGAAACGTTATAATGGCCGCCTATGTAAAATATAAACGTGGTCTTACCCCACGAGGTAACTAGGCATAACTTCTAATCAACCAAGATCTTGTATGCAATATACAGAGATGGTGCCTCTAAACCCTCCGTCATTGCGTAAAATACAGTGAGGCTGAGGTAATGATATTTCGAACTGACAAACTTACGAAGTCGAGCGTAAATTGGGAGTAGCTGTAGTGGGCCTACTTTCGTTTCGTTCTGCTTATCCTGGCGCCACCTAGAATTAAATAAATGTAAGATAATTTGCAGCGAAACATCAGACATATCTGAGCTGAGCAAACCAAACAATTCTGTTTCATAGCCGACGGTATGCGAGGGAGCGGGCGTGCGAAAGTTTGATCCAATTTTGTACAAGACAGCCCGAATGAATTTTCGGACATTCAAATCCACTACCACAGGTAATGCAGATCAGAATTCACGCACAAAATGTAAAAAGAAGTGGAGTGGCTCTTCAGCAGATGTGCCAGACCCTGCCCACAGACGATCGACAAGAGATGAGCCCGCATGTAACAAGGGAAGGGTTTACGACAAAAATGCATATTTTGTCTGCTTGTAACAAAATACCCGAAGGGGACACACTCGGGAAACCCTTAAGCCTGCAGTCGAACTTCATGCAGACAAAACAGTGAGGGAGATAGCAACAGCTCGCATGGACGAGATATCGTTGCAGCTGAAGCCCATTACCATCGGTCTTGTAATAGAGATTATACACGGCCTAGACACAATAAACAACCACCCACAGAACGGAGTAAGCATGACGTTCAATACGAACGTGAATGAAAAGTCTTCATTAAGAATCTTCTTTGGCGCGAATTATAGTACGAGTTTGGTGACTCGTTGATTTTTTTCAATGAAAATCGTTGCGTGTATCTGATGCCAGACAATCTGACAAATTGCGTATTAGATGCGGAGTGTATGCGTGTGAAGTCAAAGCTGGAAGCCTTTGAAAAATCCAACAACGATGATATCATTCTCCAAGCTGCCGCCACAATACGAGATCAGACCAAAGGTACCCCGTATAAGAATAAGTGGCCCCCTCAGCCAGCCGAGCTAACTGCTGATTGAGTTACTGTTTCACCGTCTCTACAGACACTCTTGCGGGTCTTACTCGGTGCAACTGAGGGTGGTTCTGCTCGCACTAACAGGTTGACATGGTCAATAGCCCAGGATGTTATTGCTGCTGTGAGTGTTGGTGCTGTGAAAACATCGAAACACATCTTACTTCCGTGGCTTATCAAAACCCTCACAGGCAACGTTGATGTAATCAACATCTTGAATCGCCTCGGACATGGGAAATTGACACAGCACTGTGCATTGATAAATTATCAAGTGTTGACAGCGATGATGTGCCACATCCTTCCAGTGTACATCATTCTGTCCCGATAGTGTTGGCGTTCGACAACATCGACAGGCAAGAGGAATCACTGACTGGAGAAGGAACATCACATCGAGTTAATGGCATAATTGTCCAACCAAAGTCGTTCACGTGCATGCTACCTCAGAGAATGTATACTGTTGCTAAAACAGACAAGAAGCGACCAGTCCAGCCATCCGAGAAATTGCTTCCAGTGTACAGCGTTGGGAAAGAGCAGGCCCACCTCCTGTCAAACTTGGCATTCAACATAATCACAAGGGATTTGAGGTGGAAGAGGATGTGTGGGCTACTTATCATTATCAATTCACCTGTAACAGAAATGTCCACTGTCCAAGAAATTCTACGCACCGCCTTGAGCATAATGTCCTCCCTTCAGCTTGAAAGCTATTAGTAAATGATATCAGTGATCATCTTCCTGTATTTGCTCTGTGCCATTGTACTGTAAAACGTAATGTGAACGAACATTCTAACAAGTGTATTCGTCATCTTAGCGAAGAAAACATCAATGCATTGAAGTGTGACTTAATGCAAAATTCTTGGCATACTGTTATTGGCAGTGAAAATGCAAATATAGCATATGACAACTTTCTTCATGATTTTATACAAATATACAACAAACATTGTCCTGTGTCAACTGTATGACCTAAAGTATTAACAATTAGTTTAAAAAAACCGTGGTTTACTAAAGGACTCAGAAACGCATGTATCAAGAAAAATCATTTGTATAAAGCATTTCTGTCATCCAGATAAATTATCTCGGAAACTAGATATAAATCATATAAAAATAAATTAACAGGTATTCTCAGATCCACTAAGAAACAGTATTATAGCAGTTTACTCGCACAGAAGAAAAATGACATTGCTGGCACCTGGAAAGTACTTAAAACTGTAATGGGAACACATCGCTTAGGAAATCTATGTTTAACAATTATTTTACTAATATCGGTCCGGAGCTGTCAAAGGATATAACGGCACCAACAAATGTTTCTATTTATGACTACCTAGAAAACAGAAATAGTAACAATTTATTTCTAACTCCAGTTAATGAAGATGAAGTTATCCGAGCTGTGAACAATTGGGAAAGTAAAACATCCACAGATTGTGAAGACATAAGTGTGCATTTGGTCAAAGAAGTTATTAACTCCATTGCAAAACCTATCACTTATATTTGTAATCTATCTTTCACTTCTGGAGTATTCCCGGAGAAAATGAAAATAGCAAAGGTTATCCCACTCTTTAAGTCTGGGGATAAGTATATGTGCACTAATTATAGGCCTATTTCACTATTACCACAATTCTCAAAAATATTAGAAAAATTGTTCAGTTCTCGTTTAGATAGCTTTATTACCAAATACAAACTAATAAACCCAAGCCAATATGGATTTCAACAAAATATGTCAACATGTCACGCACTAATAGATCTTGTTCAATCATTGGATGCCCAAAAATATGCAATTGGTGTTTTTATCGATTTAAAAAAGGCATTTGACACTGTCAATGACAAACTGTTATGTAAAAAAATGGAATTTTTTGGTATCCGTGGTGGGGCATTTAACTGGTTAAATAGTTATCTAGAAAACAGACAAATGTAATTCTACTGTGCGCAATATTTCATGTGGTGTCCCACAGGGTTCGATCCTGGGCCCCAAACTATTCATTCTATACGTTAATGATATGTGTAACATATCTAATCTAGTAAAATACATTCTCTTTGCAGACGATACTAATATCTTTTATGCAAATAGTGACATCAATAAACTAAACGAAACTGTATGTAACGTTCGGGACCAAATGTATACATGGTTTGCAGTAAATAAATTAACTCTGAACATATCTAAAACCAATTATATGTTATTTGGAAATCGTATGCTAAACAAAGAAATTAATATAAAAATACGAAATGTTAATATCGAAAGAGTAAGGGTCACCAAGTTTTTGGGTGTGTTTATTGATGATCTACTAAATTGGAAAGCTCATATAAAATACGTACAATCAAAGCTTTCAAAAAGTACAGCTATAATGTATAGATGCAGTCATCTACTTGATAGAAATAGTATACGTATTCTATACAGTTCTCTCTTTTTGCCGTATTTAAATTATTGTGCAGAGATATGGGGAAACACGTACCCAACAAATACTAACTGTATTTTCTTATTACAAAAAAGAGTAATCCGCATTATATTTGGTGCAAGATGGTTGGATCATACAAACTCACTTTTCTAACAATTACATGCTCTAAAATTTCCAGATATCATAGAACTGAAAACATCATTATTTATATACAAAGCTTACTACAGCTGTTTGCCATCAAATATTCAGTGTTTGTTTACTAGACAGGAAATAGCATACTCAATGCGAGCTAATCATGACCTAGAACGACAGAGAGTCTGTTCTACCATGCGATCAATGTCTCTTTGTGTAAAGGAAGTGCAGTTATGGAATTCTCTATGTGATCATTTAAAAACTACTAATACTATTACTGAATTTAAGCGTAAATGCAAGAACGTTTTATTTGAGAAATATCTAGTTGTGGAAATCTAAATAAAATCATACAGAAATATAATCATGCCATTGAGGAAACTACAATATGTGTAAAGATGTGTACTTATCACATACTTTAAATTTTGAATATGCACATATTCCATTGCATGTTTTCAATTATTGTAGCTAAATGGTTAGATTAATAGCTAATTCGAATAATATAATATTGATGTCTCAAAATACATGTACGTATGTATGTGAATGTGAATATGTGTGTATACATACAGGTATAAAATTATATATAAATATATGTCGGGGGGTAAATTTACACAAAAGTCAATGACTTCGTATTTACCCCCTTCAAACATTATATATTCTCACTTGTATTATAATTAAACTTGTTTGGTTGTCTTGTCTTGTATATATGGTTATCAATGTTCTGAATAAACGTTCATTCATTCAAAACGCTGCAGTTGTGCTTGATCAATCTCTGTTCGCAAACGCTATTGAAATAGCGTGGAAGCGTCCCAGCCAGTACGAGAACATTTTTCTCATGATGGGCAATTTCCACACCATATGAAACTTCATGTCCAGCATTGGAA
Organism: Escarpia spicata; assembly: GCA_963995525.1. Classification (NCBI taxonomy): domain Eukaryota; kingdom Metazoa; phylum Annelida; class Polychaeta; order Sabellida; family Siboglinidae; genus Escarpia; species Escarpia spicata. The sequence goes on from OZ023208.1 coordinate 23,153,381, forward strand.
AACTGTTCGAAGATGCAGGACTTCGTGATCTGGCAGTAGAATCTGGTGCTATTGCCGAGGGCTCCATCAACAAGGTCTTGCAAGGCAAGCAGTACAACCACGCTATTCGTCTCCACAAGCTTGTGTATGAAGCTTTGTTGCGGCTTGCATGGAAAGGATGCCAGGAATGGATGGAGTCGGATCATCCTGAGGATTGTCATAAGCTAACCAGCACAACCCACATACTGATTTCGCCGCATAGCACTATTTTTAATAGCTTGACCGACTCTTTAAAATGGCTGCCATGTTTAAAGATGGCGCCCAAAAAGATATTAAGCTACGCTTGTGAAATGTTAGTCACCCAATTTTGGATATGTCAGACATTGATGTTTCTGAAAATCATAGCGGAAAGAATTAACTAAATTTGAAAATCAAATCTTATCTCGCTCTTGAATTATATAGGCTAATATTGGCACTGTAGGTGAAGTAGTTATGTTAATAAATCATATATATAAGTTATTATTTCTATTTGTGACAATACAGTAGTGTAATTCTTATACATATATATTCCTATACAAGTTCATGCAAATCTGCTGAAACCGTTTTGCCGCAAAAGGGAAATGAAGACTGCATTGTAACGTTCCCGTTTACAGACACCAAATTGCATCACGTTTCATAGGAAAGTAAACAATTGAAAATTGATATCATTAAAACATTACAAAAACTGAAGTAAAAATATTGTGGAAAATTACAATTTGTTGGTATTGTTCTTGATATTTCCCCCTATATCTTTCACAATAATGATCATAAAAAGATTATACGAGTAATGCCGTACTCATATGTTTATTGTGAACAACTTCTGTTAAAAAAGTTTTTTGCTATATTTGGCTGCAGAACACTAGTTTTGAATAGCTTGATTTCCGCTTTAAAATGGCAGCCATGTTTAAAGATGACGTCAAAAAAGGTAATAAGCTACGCTTCTGAAATGTCCATCACTCATTTTCGAATTTTTTGGACATCTCAGATATTTGTATAACTGAAAATCTTAGTGGGAATTAGTCCCTCAATTTGAGAATCAAACCTTGTCTGGCTCATGGACTTAAAGCGATAAACGAGTCGCGGCCCACTGCGCCACGTAACTCTTAGCTGAGGGGCGCAGAGGGCTAATTAATGGTTCAACGTTCCCGAACACAGACTTTCCAACATTCTTTTTTATAGCCACAATATTACCCTGGAATAACCTAACCGCCCAATCAGTTCAATCTCCCTCTCTAGATGCTTTCAAGCCTTGCCGACACTGCCACAAACAAAGTCTAACTAAGAGTGACCCCTGTTTGTTTTTAATTTGCACTTGCACATGATTTTATAAACAGTTAAGACCAGCACTTCACGCGTGCACCTGGCGCACGCAACAAACACCACACCATCCACGAAGTCATCAGTAATGACGTTAGTGGATTACTGGAAGAAGGAGAAGTTGTCGATTCATGGCTTCACGCGTTTAACTAACGATAAATGATAAACAAAATAATTTTGAAATGGTGCGCGCACTTTTGGCAGCATCGTAGGCCTACATAATTAGTTATAGTATAGGGTATATGACTTGCCCATATAAGGCGCATCCTTAACGAAGAACTTTCCTACCCCAGATATTGCGTGATTTCGAAATTACGTGTAATAGGCCTATATAGTGTCTATTTAGGCCTACTATATAACATGACGTTTCAAAGTCATGCAACATTTGGAATAAGATTAATTATTCGTCTTGCATGCATTTGGTACAGGCAAGCGGGACAATGAAGGAAAGTTCGGAGTCACTGGTGTCTCGTGGCGACCCACTGAAAATGGCTTAGCGACCCAATTTTAGGTCGCGACCCAGGGGTTAAGAACCACGGTTCTTGTCAATAAACGTATATTAATGTATAACATGCGTTTATGTTGAACTACCACTTGCTCCAAGCAGCAGAACATATTTATGGATGACGATAAATCTGCGTCATTTAATCGTTGACATATTATAGCGACGATCGAGACGTGCTTTGTATTTGGTTATCGCTGGGTGGAAGGTTGGGGGCGAAGAGATATATGTCAGTCTGCCTTGGAGGGGGTCTGGCAGGCAGTGTAAATACGCGTTCACGCCTTGGCTCGGTCAAACAGCGACGTTGATAAACAACCGACGCAAAGTGTGTCAACGGCGACGCTTTCGGGCCTGACGAGCGACCTTGCCCTTGTGGCCGGAACCTTGTCCAGGTGTTAGGTATCTGGGGCGGTCGACGTAAGAAGTGTCCGTTGCAGTCGACGTCATAGCTGTTCGTTTTGTTCGACTGACGCGGTCGACGAGGTGAGTGTTCGTTCACTTCTTCCCGTGAACGTTGCGGCATACACGCGCAGTGATGAGCGTATACGTGGCCAAGGGAACGACGCGCCTACAAGGTCCTGGCGCCCTGCGAAATGGGGCGTAGAGACGGCGATGTCGCGGCGAGTGTGGAAGAAGTCGGCCCGTGTGGCCGTGTTGGCTACTATCGTCATCGCCGTCGTGTTGTGTTCACTGGGGGTGGTCAGTAACGGGTGTGTTGGCGGCCGGATAAGACACAGACTCGTGGTGAATTTCCGACACGAGCCGGTCTCCACGAATGGCGAGTCTGACCGGACAGCCGAGAGCATGTACGACTCCCTTCGGACAGTGGTCCACACGGCCCCGGCGTGCGTCGATGATGCGCTCTTGGTCATCCTCATCACTACGGCGCCTGACCACGCCGTTCAACGAGCTGCCATCAGACGTACCTGGTGCGCGGCCTCGGCCCGGGCTCCACTCGGCAATAAGAGGGACGACGAGATCGACCCACTCTCAAGTCGCTTCCAGTGCGTCTTCCTCATCGGGTCAACGGAGAACGACGCCACGGAGCGGTCAATCGCCGCCGAGGTGGCGGCCCATGGGGACATCGCCAAGGGTTCGTACGTCGACTCCTACCGCAACCTCACGTCGAAGGTCCTCGCCGGCTTCCACTGGTGCGTCCGTACCTGCAGATCCAGATTCACGCTCAAGACTGACGACGATTGTTTCGTGAACGTCGCCGTGTTGCTGCGTCTTCTCTCCGCGCAGAAGGACGACGACGTGTACATCGGTAAGGTGTTCTCCAACGCCGTTGTCATCCGTAGCGACAGCAGTCCATGGGCCGTGTCGGAGCGCGACTACGCGCCCGTCTACTACCCGCCGTACGCCAGCGGCACCGGCTACCTCCTCTCGTTCGGCGCCATGCGCAGGATCCTGGCCAAGAGTCGCCGCGTTCCGATCTTTCCCAACGAGGACGCCTACGTCGGCGTACTTGCCGAACAGGCCGGGATCGCGGCCACCAACAGTTACCGCTTCACGTTCGTCAGCGACAACTGGGCGGTGTGTAATTACAGGTATCTCGTCGTCGTGCATCACGTAACCGCACGCCACCAGGGGGTGCTGTGGGATACGGCGCGCCGCGCCGTCACGGAGTGTTCGCGTCAGAAGTTCATAACGACGTGGGATTAACGGTGCCAGTATTAAGCGACCAACAGCGGCGTGGGATTAACGACATGAGATTAACGTTATCAATTCACCAGTCTGACTATTAGACGACCAATAACGATATCGTATAAACAACGTCACACGACCAGAGGGCCCTATTAAACGGCCATTAACGACGTCGTATTAACACTATCAGTTGGCAAGTATTAGGTGACCACAGTCACGACGTCGGAGTAACGATGTCACATGACCATTATTACGCGACCAAACACGCCGACAGATTAAGCACAGCGGCCTACGAGTTGGCTAGTATTAGACGACCAACAATGACGTCAGATTATCGTTGGTGCGTAGGCTTACGGAAAGTATTTAAAATTCGTCAGTATTATATCAGCTGTTCAGTGAAATCAACTGGAAGGCTGCTGTTAGCACAGTGAGCGCACGATAACACTTTCACATGAGAAACGGAAATGATATAATGTCAAAACGTTTATTTATAGCTATTATTGTAGCTTTCTATGTTGGTCGACAGATGGCGCAACCGTTGTTATGCAGGCCGCCTCGAATTACGCACGATTTGCGGACGAAATCTGGGTATGTGAGCCTTGTGTACACCCGCCTTTATGCATCGATTTTTTTTGTATTGAGAACGTGACTTGTCTTGTGATTTTGTGCTTTTATTAAAATTTAAACCTATCCATCTTCAATTCTTTGTCGAGTTTTGTTTTGAAGGAGAGGATGTTTTCAGCGTTCACTGTTTGCTGAGAAAGGTTGTTCCAGTCTAGGAAGATGCGTTGTGAAAAGGAGTGTTTCCTAATTTCAAGTCTGCTTGGTGTCTTATACAATTTTTTTTGTAGCCTCGTGTGCGGTTTGTTGTGATCATGAAGAAGTCCTCTTGATTGATGTCGTCGATGCCATTGATAATTCTGTAGACTTGGATCAGGTCTTCTCTTCTTCTTCGGTATGCCGGACATGGTAAGTTAAGGACACTTCCCTGAGGTATGCCACTTGTGACTTCTGCCCAATCTGATAGCTTTCCATTTACCACTACCCTTTGTCTTCGTCTCGTTGTGAAAGCTGTGATCCACGCTGCCACCTCTCCTTGGATGCCATACGCAGTTAGATTTTTGCTAGTCTTTTGTGTGGCACCGTATCGAAGGCATTCGAAAAGTCAAGATATATTGTGTCTACACATCCGCCCGAGTCAATGGTGGTGGTCCCATTCTCCATGACTTCTAGGAGTTGGGTGGTGCATGACCTGCCTGGTCTAAATCCATGCTGATCTTTGTGGAACATGTTGTTCATAGTCATATGAGTCAGGAGATGGTCTAGAATAATGCTTTCCATAATCTTACATGCTATGCATGTCAAACTGATTGGCCGGTAGTTGGAAGCATGTCTTTTTGAGTTCTTCTTGTGTAGCGCCGTTACGTGTGCTGTCTTCCATTGAGCTGGAAGCACTCCCTCCTTCAATGACCTGTTGAAGATCAAAAGGAGGGGCTCCACCAGTTCATTTCTCAGTTCATGTAGAACGTACGGGTGACATCTGTCTGGACCAGGTGACTTGTTTGTTTTTAAGTTGGTTAATTTAGCCAGAACTTCTTCTGATTTCAGTGCTGATCAGCAGGTTTCCATTATGTCTGTCTTCGAGTGTAGGAATTTCCGTCAGATCTTCGTGTGAGAACACAATAGTGAAACATTTGTTTAGTGTGTCTGCTTTCTCTTGGTCAGTTTTTGCTGCTGTGCCATCATCCAGGTCAAATTCACCCATGGCAGATCTAACCTTTCTTCCATCTTGGACATAGCGCCATAACACCTTGTTTTGTTGTTGTTGACCTCTGTCGCAAGCTTCCGTTCAAAGTCTTTTCTAGCTTTCCTTACAGCACTGGTCGCAATGTTTCCCACAGGTGAGTATTCAACATAGTCTCTGTACTGTTTTGTCTCAGTGTACCTCTTCCAACTGTTGTACTTCTTTTTCACTTTCCGCATTGCTTCGTTGTTCATCCACAAAGGTTTAACTCTCTTTCCTGTCACTGTCTTTTTCTTTGGTACGTGTTTGTCAACCATATCTGAGAGTGTGCTGTTCAGTTCTTGCCACATCTCGTCCACACTTAGGTTATTCATAGTCTCTTTCCAGTTTGTTTCTCTGAGTTTGCGCTTGATGTCAGTGTAGTTGCCTTTCTCAAACTGGTAACTTGTCTTCTCTCCACTCATTGTATCACAGCAGCAGTGGCATTCTGTCTCAATGATTATGTGGTCACTTTTCCCTAGAGGTGGCTTCTGTTTTATGTTTTGTGCCATATTTTCATCATTGGTGATTATCAGATCAAGAAGTGATGGTTCTTGATTACGTCAATACCTGGTGGGGAGATTGACAAGTTGGTGTAGAAAGCAGTCACTCAGGGTTTCGAGTAGTTCCGTCTCTAACGTGTAATGTTCTGGTACCGTCCATGTCTCCCAATCAATGTCTTTCATATTAAAGTCTCCGGATATTAGGATATGTGTCACACATCGACTGTTGCAGGCTGTTTTGATCAACTGAAGAAATGTATCGTTGTTTTCAGAGTCACTGTTAGGACTACGGTATACTACCCCTATCAGTAGTTTGTCCTTGTTTTTTAGATTGACTGTACACCAGGCAGATTCATTGAAGATGTCATCTGTGAGGGTCTCTTGTGGAATAGCTCTCAACCACTTTCTCACGTAAATTACAATCCGTCTACCTTCCAGGGTGTTTTGGAAAGCATCATAGCCATCTATGTCAATAATTTGTTTTGTTAGTGTTATGTCACTGGCTTTTGGGCAGACTTCGGTTACCGTGATAATATCTAGCAGCTCGCTAGCAATTAATGTATTCAGGTCATCCAGTTTGTTAGTTAGTGTGTCAACATTTGTTGACCAACATTTCAGTGTCTTTTTGCAGTCTATGTGCTGTGCTTCGCCATCAATAACACTGTGTTCCTCTCCTTGTGCTTGTGGTGCTTTGGTGAAATTTTTTTGCATGTGTTGAGGGTTTGGAACATCATTTTTTGATTAAGTATTCCCTTCATCTTCGGGGGCTCCTCGAAAGGGCTGATGGTTGGCTGCTTGATGTGTGGATCTTCGGTCATGGGTTGTTGTGTTGCCCATGTTTCCAGAAGTGCTACTTGCCCATTCTGATTGTGCTGTTGCATGTCTGGCTGTGCCATGTGGAACATCTTGGTTGTTGTTTGGTCTTCTTTCTTTTTGGATGGTCAGCCCTTTTTTGATGACAAGATCTGTCTCACCTTCATGCTTTCTTGTGGCAAGTTCAGCACGCAATTTCCTGTTCTTTTCTCGTTCTTGAAACGTGAGGTCAGGTGTAACACTTTTTTTGAAGGCAGCATTTTCGGTGATCTCTCGAACTTTAGTAGCATTTGATAGCAGGGATCTCTTCTGGGCAACGGTGTCGACTGTCACTTTCAGAGTCTATCTCTTTTTTCTGTTCTTTTACCCAGTCTAATGACTTATTTCACTGTAAAGTCTGTGATGCCAATACATGCTGCTAGCTCTTCTACAGACAGCATATCATAGTGTTTTCTCTCTTCTGTGTTGGCTGAGATTGATTCTTTCATAATTATGAACAATCACATTACATTTTCTGCCTTCCCTGTCTATATACTCATCCACCACTTTATTTACCTATGCACTGGTTGCTTCTGTCTGGCTGTTTGGGCTCATGGGATGATCAACAAGGGATGTACCTGTGGCTGTGCTGTTTGACAGTTGTTCTACATTTGCCGCCAGTACTGAGACCTTCATGGACAGATCTTCTACAGTCTTCTTGTCTGCTTTTGTGTTTATTTTGGTTTCAACAATGCTTAGTCTCTCAGAGTATTTTGCAGGTATACTTTACATTCCTGTTCAATTGTTCTATCAGTTCTCTCTCACAGCAGTCAATGCATTTTTGTCACAAACGTCACAGAACCAGTGCATGTTTTTTCTTTTCCTCATGTAGTTGTACTCTGTTTCATCCATATCTATACATTCAGCACCGAACCATCGTAGACATCTTTCACACATTAACAGTTTGTCATCGTCATCAGTGAAATCGATATTGCATGCTTTACATGTTGCTATGTCATCGTCACTATGCCGGGCAATGTCATTGTGAGTTAATAGTTCCGTGACGCTACCCCGTTCGGGCCGTTATTTACCCCACGAAGCCGGAATAGATTTCTTTTTGTTGCTTTGCCCTTGTTTGTACGTGCCTTGTCCTGTGATTCAGTGGGTAAATGGGACTTACCGGATGCTTTCTATGTCCCTTTTGCCCTGCCTGTCTGCCCTGCCTTACTTGTTTGGCTGCATTCGTCGTCAATGTTTACTTTATTTTGCTTCATCCAGGCATCTCTTTGTTTTTCTCCCAAGGCTTCCCTGGATACGGATTTTGGTGTAACATTTTCCTGAATATTTTCACACCCATCTAGCATTTTACTGCTCCCTGTACGTTCTCTCGGCATAGTACTTTTGTTTGGAATTGAAGACATTTGATTTAATGGTCTTATTAACGCAAAAACTGTTTTTTATCTAGCCCTTATGGAAATCGTACTGCTCGCGCCAAGCCTCGTTCTCGGCTCGTACTATTCAGAAAGAATGAACATTTCAGTTCTACAACTCTACAAACAGAAGCAAACGCGAATGTCTGTGCCCACGCGGACTAGGCAACGATACTGCAGACGTCACGTCATCCCTCGTAACTATGAGGTCCAAATTGCATGCGCGCATTGAAAACAGAATAGTGTGTAAAGATTTTACATAGATTATAGTTATATAATATACACGTACTACATGTTATAACTCGATGTTATCGATACACAGACAGTTGTGGTTGGCGCCAGACGTTTATTGCTTCACAAAGGTGGCGCGAATACTGTTTTGTTTTGCCTACTGCTATCGTGTATCACAACGTATTGCGATACAGATATTGTGTATCGTGTACCGTACCGTGTGAATCGCGATACACCGGTGTATCGTTCCGGCCCTAGTCGTGATGCGTCGGGTCCATTACTGCACTACCACAACGTTGTTTGCTCGTCCATATGGAAACGATTCGGGTGATAAAATACCGGCACGAATCTTTGAAGTTCGTGCAATCGGAATCATAGTTGATGGTGTAATATTTGGTTACGTAGATCGGGTTATTGTTCACAAAGTCAAGCCTACAAGGAACATTTAAACATATCGTATTTAATATGAATTTTAAAGTTATTAATAAATGTAATTAGTAATACTTGTGTTTCGCGCGTTCTCAAGTAAACAAATGTGTCATACTGGGTGTTACTGCTATAAAGGTGACGCTCTGACAAATGTGTCATACTGGGTGTTACTGCTATAAAGGTGACGCTGTGACAAATGTGTCATACTGGATGTTACTACTATAGGGGTGACGCTCTGACAAATTCTTGTCAACTTTCCGATGTGTTTTTCTCGTCAAAGCGGCGTCAACAAAATCATCCGCCAGGGGCCAGTTCCACGGAGGAATCGCATGCAAGAGCCTTCGTATACAGGAACTTTATGTAGTTACGCGCAATTGTTCGGAACGCTCTGCGTGTCTTTCATGGCCACCATGGATCCGCCTATGCCTACCACAATATATACTTCATACAGGAGAAAGAACGAATCCTTAATAACATGCATCAACTTTATTTAACAGTCTTCAATATTAAACGCAATACAGGCATTTTATAAAATAACGTACACTGGTAGCTTCTGCATTCAACATAACCACAATACTATATTACACATTATGGAATCCTAATTAATACCAAATAATTGTCCATTCATAATTTAATGCAGACACTATAAATTATAATGAGATTCTGGCAACTCATGATTGTATAGCAAAGCGTATTCTGCAACTGCCTTGAAGTAGCGTCGTCTGGTGAACACTTGCGTAACGACTCGTTGGACAATGGCTCCACCTGGCGACCTTGCATGACATCTCTCCTTAGCAAAAACGTAACGTGCAAGCAAAAACGTAACGTGCAAGACGTAAATGGGCACTGGTGCCCGTAAATGTTTCAACAACGGAATATCAATTTATAGTTGAACTGCTGTTATGAAGTGCCTTAGCCCTGAAACCCGTAATGTCACACGTGCTTCACGACCATTCACTGGCAGTGATTTTGCCTCGGTACATGAGCCGAGAAAATTCGACCCAATAATTTAAGATTCAAGAAACCTGCAACTGCCCAATCGTGTGCTGACTGGACGACCTACCATCGCACTCGACAGCCTTGTCCAACAATAAATAACATCGTAAAAACGGCAAAGATTCAACAGTTGAACTACGGTAGAAAAATATATAAATCCACTATCATCTTTGTGTCATTGGCAAACCACAAATGGCTGCAGCGTTCTGTCGTACTTCGTAGATTCAACTCCGCACATTTCTAATTTGCAAATGCTTTCTTTCAGTGTATAAATGTTTGGTATTGGCAAAAGTACATTCTGATATAAACTGCAGTTTGCGCTATGATACTTAGACTACAGTATGAGGGGATGCAAGACGTCGCGCCCCCATTTAGAGTTGGTGTCAACTGGCAAGAGATGCATAGTTCATCGTTGAAATACCTTACAATACTGCAACCACTCTGGGTTTTTTCTTAAAGTGCACACCCGTCATCCGACTTTCCCACGCTCCAGTGACCTCATTTATGACCTACAGCACCCTCTTTCACAGCAATCACGCTCGCTCAGTTCACAGCAATCACACTCGCTCAGTTCACAGCAATCATACTTGCTCAGTTCACAGCAATCACACTCGCTCAGTTCACAGCAATCACACTCGCTCAGTTCACAGCAATCACACTCGCTCAGTTCACAGCAACCAGTTATCATAAATTGACCACTGCACACGGACGGGTTAAAATGATGTAAATGGGTCAAAATGAACAACGCCAAATGTTATCGGCAATTATCACACGCGACGTTCACTTGGGTTCCACCAAACCTCACCGTCACCAACAATATCACTGAGGTAAAGATGCCTTCACTCTGCCTCCTGTTGTCAACTTCTGTCCACAATTGGCATCGCCCTTCGCCGCCTCATTGGCAGCGGAACTAAGCAGTCTCGTCTCCCACTTGCGACGCAGCTCCTGAAAGCGCTGCTCTACGTATGCATCCGGGTGATCCCACTTGGAGAGATACCACGTCCTGTTGGACTGACACGTCGTACATCCGTCCCTACTATTCCCGCTCCGTAACACAGTGTGACTTTGTTTTGACTCCCACCTCTCTATCAGCTCCTGGAAGCGCTCACGAGATCGAAGACGAAACTCAAAGAACTCGTGTCTAGTACGCGAGTGTCGGTGATTTAGTTCGATGTCACCATGACTCGAGTACGACCCAGTAGGAGACAACAATGAACAGTCGTCAAACGAAACACACGAGTCAGACGAACTGTACGACTGCGGCAGGTATTCGTCGTCCGTGAGACGTGACATGTCTGCCGCCAGGTGGTGCTGCCTCGCTTCCATGCAACGTGTCATCATGGCTGACTCTCGCCCGAACCTACTGCGAGCACTATAGTGTCGATGTGAGTAGGTCGAAGACGAAGACGTACAAATGTCTCTGATCATCAGGTCGAGCTCCAGCGCACTGTCGGTGCTCGAGCTGCCTTCACTGCGCATGTCAAAGCTGTCATCGAGTCCCACCGCATCCATCTCGAGTCTCCTCATTGAATTGAGGGCGCTGAACGTACGGAGCGTGTGTGATGAGAAGTGAGCGCCGGCAGCGTCGCAGTGAAGATTGCGTAGCGACGTCGACGGCGACCCGGGAAGCGAATGAGAGCGAACAGAGCGTGCTGATGGAATGCGGAAGAACTGCAGTTCGTCCGTGGTGATGGGGGTACACGGTGGGGTTGTGGGGTGACAGGGGGAGGGGTAGTCGAACCACGATGTCCAGTTGTCTCGGAGGCTCCCGATGATCTTCGTGTTGCCGTCCTTGAACTTCGACGTGAACGGGTTGTCGGTATGTGGGGTGTAGTAGGGGTCGTCCATGCTCATGACCTCACCCACGACCTGCGGGGTCACCGGGATGTAGCGGCGGAACGGCTGTGGGTGGGTCTTCACCTTGGTGCCATCTGGTGATGGCGACACGACGCCGCCCTCGGCTGTGGCCTCCTTAAGGGAGACAGTGAACATGAAGGCCTCGTCCGACCGGTTCCTCTTGTGGCCCTTGCCCACTGCAAGCACACAACAACAAATTAGTTGGTCTGTGTGTGGATCAACAAACAACAACAACACCAACAGCTAAGTGGGTTTGTGTGTGGGTCAGTGACTACAACAACAAATTAGGAAGTCTGTGTGTGGGCCAGTGACTACAACACAACTTAGTGGGTCTGTGTGTGTGGGTCAGTGACTACAACAACTAAGTGGGTCTGTGTATGGGTCAATGACTACAACAACAACTTAGTGGGTATGTGTGTGGATCAACAACTACAACAATTTAGTGGGTCTGTGTGTGGGCCAGTGACTACAACAACTTAGTGGATCTGTGTGTGGGCCAGTGACTACAACAACAACTTAGTGGGGCTGTGTGTGGGTCAGTGACTACAATAACAACTTAATGGGTCTGTGTATGGGTCAATGACTACAACATGTGTCAGAGGGCAAGGTTGAAGTGCTCTTGCAGACACAGTGACACAATTAGTATCAGAATGCCACTTTTAGTGACACAGTGATATAATGAGCGTCATAATGATAATGCCACTCCTGATGTCAGAGTGTCACACTGAGCGTAAGAGTGCCACTCCTGATGACATAGTGAATGTCAGTGTGCCATTCCTGATGACACGGAGACATAATGACAGTGTGACTGACCTAGAATCTTCTCGAGGATGGTCCTGTCCATCACTACGTCTGGGTCTCTCTTCAGGTTGCTGATGTCTGCGAGGACATTGGCCATCTGTGAGCGAGACTTGATCTCTTCCAGCCGTGTCACCATGTCACTGAAGGACGGCCGCTTCTTTGGATCAATCTGTGGTCAGCAGACAGTGGTCACTCAAGGCAATATTTTTGCCTTTATGATGTACATGATAACTTCACAGGCACACATGCATGCATGTAATAGTTCCATATATTATATGGCCAACTAGTACCAATTTTGATGTGTTTCAATTTGTTCTATTATTTCAGTGAACATAATTGATGTGTAAAAAGTAGAATTACAGTAGAACTATTTGTATGTCTGTTTTGTCTCCTTTAAAATACAGCCTGCACACCCAAGAATTGTTTATTTGTTTGCAATGTAAAGGTGTTTTTAATTTAATTGGAATAGACAGATGACATGAAATGAAGACACCCAGTGAAGACACCCACCTGACAGCAGTTGAAGGCAAGGGTGAGATAGTTGAGAGGACACCCGTCCACCATCTTACTGAAGGCGACGTAGTCCAGGCCAAAGTTCTGCAAACAACAGGACAGTTTACAGACAACTGCAGCAGGAATACTAATATTAAACGCTAGACAACTATTAGTATACATGTGTGAATCTCTGTTACAATACAACTACCAGCAGTCACCATTATGCATTCAAAAACTGCACAAATCATAACCTTTCCTATTTGAATACTTTCAATGACAAATCCCTGGTGATGGGATAGAATATGTTTAGTGACACACATATTTAGTGCAACCACACATTTGTGGGGTGCTGTGGTCGTTCGGAGGAACCGGAGTTTGAATCCTGGTGCTAGCCGGGCGGTGGTTCGGCCATTGTGCCAAAACTTGGGCAATTTCGTTCACCCTACATTGCCTGTGTCTTTTGGAAGAGGCGCTATAAGCCATTGGTCCTTTCTACCATGACAGGGGAAGTAAAAGATCCCGCGCAGGGAAATTAAAAAAAAACCTGTTGTGGACTCACAGAGTGGAGGTCTCATTCTAAAAAAATTCTACGACAGAATCATCAACAAAATTATGTTGGTTGTATAAATGGAAGAAGAACTGAGGATGCGAGATTGAGGGGACATGATAGAGTGTGTGCAGTCAGCGTACCTGGGTGTGAGATTGAGGGGACATGATAGTCTGTGCAGTCAGCGTACTTGGGTGTGAGATTGAGGGGACATGATAGAGTGTATGCAGTCAGCGTACCTGGGTGTGAGATTGAGGGGACATGATAGAGTGTGTGCAGTCAGCGTACCTGGGTGCGAGATTGAGGGGACACGATAGAGTGTGTGCAGTCAGCGTACGTGGGTGCGAGATTGAGGGGACACGATAGAGTGTGTGCAGTCAGCGTACCTGGGTGCGAGATTGAGGGGACACGATAGAGTGTGTGCAGTCAGCGTACCTGGGTGCGAGATTGAGGGGACACGATAGAGTGTGTGCAGTCAGCGTACCTGGGTGCGAGATTGAGGGGACACGATAGAGTGTGTGCAGTCAGCGTACCTGGGTGCGAGATTGAGGGGACACGATAGAGTGTGTGCAGTCAGCGTACCTGGGTGCGAGATTGAGGGGACACGATAGAGTGTGTGCAGTCAGCGTACCTGGGTGCGAGATTGAGGGGACACGATAGAGTGTGTGCAGTCAGCGTACCTGGGTGCGAGATTGAGGGGACACGATAGAGTGTGTGCAGTCAGCGTACCTGGGTGCGAGATTGAGGGGACACGATAGAGTGTGTGCAGTCAGCGTACCTGGGTGCGAGATTGAGGGGACACGATAGAGTGTGTGCAGTCAGCGTACCTGGGTGTGAGATTGAGGGGACATGATAGTCTGTGCAGTCAGCGTACCTGGGTGTGAGATTGAGGGGACATGATAGAGTGTATGCAGTCAGCGTACCTGGGTGTGAGATTGAGGGGACATGATAGAGTGTGTGCAGTCAGCGTACCTGGGTGCGAGATTGAGGGGACACGATAGAGTGTGTGCAGTCAGCGTACGTGGGTGCGAGATTGAGGGGACACGATAGAGTGTGTGCAGTCAGCGTACCTGGGTGCGAGATTGAGGGGACACGATAGAGTGTGTGCAGTCAGCGTACCTGGGTGCGAGATTGAGGGGACACGATAGAGTGTGTGCAGTCAGCGTACCTGGGTGCGAGATTGAGGGGACACGATAGAGTGTGTGCAGTCAGCGTACCTGGGTGCGAGATTGAGGGGACACGATAGAGTGTGTGCAGTCAGCGTACCTGGGTGCGAGATTGAGGGGACATGATAGAGTGTGTGCAGTCAGCGTACCTGGGTGCGAGATTGAGGGGACACGATAGAGTGTGTGCAGTCAGCGTACCTGGGTGCGAGATTGAGGGGACACGATAGAGTGTGTGCAGTCAGCGTACCTGGGTGCGAGATTGAGGGGACATGATAGAGTGTGTGCAGTCAGCGTACCTGGGTGTGAGATTGAGGGGACACGATAGAGTGTGTGCAGTCAGCGTACCTGGGTGTGAGATTGAGGGGACACGATAGAGTGTGTGCAGTCAGCGTACCTGGGTGCGAGATTGAGGGGACATGATAGAGTGTGTGCAGTCAGCGTACCTGGGTGTGAGATTGAGGGGACATGATAGAGTGTGTGCAGTCAGCGTACCTCGGTGTGAGATTGAGGGGACATGAAAGAGTGTGTGCAGTCAGCGTACCTGGGTGCGAGATTGAGGGGACATGATAGTCTGTGCAGTCAGCGTACCTGGGTGTGAGATTGAGGGGACATGATAGAGTGTGCGCAGTCAGCGTACCTGGGTGTGAGATTGAGGGGACATGATAGAGTGTGTGCAGTCAGCGTACCTGGGTGTGAGATTGAGGGGACATGATAGAGGTTGTGCAGTCAGCGTACCTGTGTGCGAGATTGAGGGGACATGATAGAGGTTGTGCAGTCAGCGTACCTGGGTGCGAGATTGAGGGGACATGATAGAGTGTGTGCAGTCAGCATACCTGGGTGTGAGATTGAGGGGACATGATAGAGTGTGTGCAGTCAGCATACCTGGGTGTGAGATTGAGGGGACATGATAGAGGTTGTGCAGTCAGCGTACCTGGGTGCGAGATTGAGGGGACATGATAGAGTGTGTGCAGTCAGCATACCTGGGTGTGAGATTGAGGGGACATGATAGAGGTTGTGCAGTCAGCGTACCTGTGTGAGCGAGATTGAGGGGACATGATAGAGGTTGTGCAGTCAGCGTACCTGGGTGCGAGATTGAGGGGACATGATAGAGTGTGTGCAGTCAGCATACCTGGGTGTGAGATTGAGGGGACATGATAGAGGTTGTGCAGTCAGCGTACCTGGGTGCGAGATTGAGGGGACATGATAGAGTGTGTGCAGTCAGCATACCTGGGTGTGAGATTGAGGGGACATGATAGAGTGTGTGCAGTCAGCATACCTGGGTGTGAGATTGAGGGGACATGATAGAGGTTGTGCAGTCAGCGTACCTGGGTGCGAGATTGAGGGGACATGATAGAGTGTGTGCAGTCAGCATACCTGGGTGTGAGATTGAGGGGACATGATAGAGGTTGTGCAGTCAGCGTACCTGGGTGCGAGATTGAGGGGACATGATAGAGTGTGTGCAGTCAGCATACCTGGGTGTGAGATTGAGGGGACATGATAGAGTGTGTGCAGTCAGCGTACCTGGGTGCGAGATTGAGGGGACATGATAGAGTGTGTGCAGTCAGCATACCTGGGTGTGAGATTGAGGGGACATGATAGAGGTTGTGCAGTCAGCGTACCTGGGTGCGAGATTGAGGGGACATGATAGAGTGTGTGCAGTCAGCATACCTGGGTGTGAGATTGAGGGGACATGATAGAGGGTGTGCAGTCAGCGTACCTGGGTGCGAGGAAGTATGTCAGGGTCTGCCTCTATCCGGGCAATCGTCTCACACATGATGATCCCAGCAGAGAAGACATCAGCCTGAAACACATGAAATATAATTTGATTTTATTACATCCAATGTCTCTCTAATTACAGTTCATGATATATTATGTCTAATTCATTGAGAAAATCATATTATTTGTGATTTGTGATGTTTGTGAAATGTCCATGTGCCGTCTGAAGCTTGCAGCGCGGATGACAATCTTGTCAAATATTTGACAACATTTATGCAATGTTTTATTTGTGACATGCAATGTTTGGTTTGTGGAATGTGATTTTTGTGTGTGTGACCTGCAATATTTTGTTTGTGATGTGCAGTGTTTGGTTTGTGACATGCAATGTTTTGTATGTGACATGCAATTTTTTATCTGTGAGATGCAATGTTTGGTTTATGACATGCAATGGTTGGTTTGTGACACGCAATGTTTGGTTTGTGACATGCAATGTTTTATTTGTGACATGCAATGTTTAGCTTGTGACATGCAATGTTTTATTTATGACATATGATGTTTTGTTTGTAACAAAGGGTGTTTGATTTGTGACACGCAATATCCTATTTGTGCCACGCAATGTTTTGTTTGTGACATGCAATGTTTTTTTTGTGACATGACAGATTTTATCTATAACACATAATGTTTGGGCTGTGACATATTATGATTGGTGACATGCAATATCTGGATTGTGACATGCAATATTTTATTTGTGACATGCAATGTTTGGTTTGTAAGATCATGCGATATTTTGGTGGTTCTTTTGACACATTCAGATGTTTCCTCACCTTCTCGTTGTATTTCTCGCCGTTGATACATTCTGGTGCCATCCAGTAGGGGGAGCCAACAACTGGCAGTGACTTGCCACTTTCTTTTCTAACATGAGGAATGGAAAACATTGATTGATATCTAGCGCTTATATTACTAAAGTAGTTCATCCTTATTCACCAGGTGGCAGCACCCGATCTGTTATACTCTATGTGCCTGGATGATACGGCTGACATTTAGTGTCTGAGCATTGACTATGGACAGTGGAATGCTTGAGAACGCATCAGAGAGGAGGCATGTCGCAGCTAACCACAAAAAGCATTCTGTTATTATAACGAGTGGTCAAATAATGTAGATAAACGTACAGAATGTAGATAATAATCACATATCAATTTTTTTACCAAACAATCGGGAAACATAGTCTGTTTAGCAGCAGGAGTATCACAGCCTAGTAAACTACGTGGCAGTAAGTTGATTGTTAGACATGAGTACAACTGACCAATGGCACTTACAGTGGATCGGGAATCTTTGCAGCGAGCCCAAAGTCGCCAACGATGGCCGACAAGAGTCCATCAGCTTCCTTGCGTATGAGAACGTTCTACAAGAGATCAAAGCCATCACATGAGGCTGACAACAGAGATCAGTTGCAACTATAATTAAGCACATATGCCGATGTGAACGCCAAACTTGGACAGAAGATTATGTGTAAATTTCAAATTCACGTTGGCGTCTAGTAAAACACCATTAGCTACCCGCTCAGTAAATCGTTCTACATTCGTCTCCAATAAAAAACAAATGTCAGTCAATTTTAGTTGGACACTGGTGGGCTTAATTATATATATGATACCAAAAATAGATAAGTGAGCGAAAAATGAACAACTCAGAACACGTCCAAAACATGAAATTCTACGGTCGCTAGCACCCTCGCGGCTCGTCCTGTCCCGACGATCTTGGTATCATTTGAAAGGATGCAGTTTTGTTATTCTAGCGTCATCTAGATTACCCGGTAACCGTTTAAAGAACACCGACAAACGGACCTACAATCACGCAATTTTCGGTGTTCTGTACGGTTCCGAACGATGTTAGTGGCGGGTACTCAGTACACTAATCTTCCGATTGCGTCGCTGTTTTCCTAATTTGCATAGGTTCAGACATGCGCACTTCACCATTTCTTGATTTCATGTTATAAGCTCCACCCACTTTTAAACCGCGGCGATATTGATATGATTTCATCGCAGCGAAACCGATATATATCTACGTGTGCGTGACGTCACAATAACATAGCCACCCAACGGGTCTAAATTCGTTGCGTTGGTTGGTTGATATACGTGATTGTGACGTCACGCCTACTTCGCGTATGTCATTTTAGCAGCCGTTTTTAAGTGGGTGGAGTTTATACCATGAAATCAGATAGTGGTAGATTGGTGAACTGTGTCGACGAAACAACATGGTTCGCAGTGTCTAAGACACCGGAACGGGCCCGGTTGTAGGTCCGTTTTTAGTTAATTTTAGGAATGATTATCAGGAAACCATTTATATGTTTGAATAGCAGAAAGCTTAAACTTCCAAACGACATCAATATTGTTGGGATCCGACGAACCGTAATGGTACTAGCAGTCATTCAAAAGGCGTTTTTGGAACGTGTTTGACAGTTGTTCATTTTTCGCTCGCTTATCTATTTTTGATGATACTTAGAACATTCGTATCTAACAAAAAAATACACAGACCTAAGACTAAGATAAAGGGAAAAGGTGTGGCACTGTGCTTAGCTGCAGGACTGCAGTTGTCAAAAAGAGACTTGTATGTCTTTTAGAAACTCGCCAAACATGCCGACATGTATTTAAAACTCAACTTTCTGTACACATGTGTGTTCTTGAGAGGTTGAGCTGTTACACCGCATAGTTACTTTTCAGTTAGTATAGCTATTTATTTAGAAAATAATACAACATTTGTGCATACACCAAATATCCATTTCTCGTGTACAAACGGCACAAATCTGGGGTTGGTATTTGATTGGACTGCAGCAGCTTTGACGTGGCACTTGACGTACAGTGCTCACGAGACGTAAACGCTTAACAGGGTTAGTTACTGGTGTCTGACGTCAACAACCTTCACATCTGAACCTACTTGTCTTTACTCCCAATTACAAGTTTCATGTGCATCAGTGTATATTTATATGCCTGACCATCTACTTTGCTATCAGAACAATGAATTTTCTGAGTTAGTAGTCCGTGTGATCACCTACTTTTCTGGAGACATTACAACATTTTACAACAGTACACATCAGCTTATCGTCAAAACTGGCCTTTGGAAGTTGCTTTTTTGCAACAAGAAACAGTGAATAAAAATTTGTTTTTATGCTCATTATTGCAAGACATGATTCGTTCACACCATGGCATGCAAGCATGCATGTTACTTAAGACGTACCTTAGACGTGAGGTCACGGTGCATGATGCCGTGTGCGTGCAGGTAGCGCATGCCCTTCGCGAGGTCACTCGTCAACTTAATCCTGACAGGCCACGGCAGGTCAACGACCTTGTCGGCCAGCAGTTGCTCTAGACTACCTCCGTTGATGAACTGGAGCAGACAAGGATCACGGTAGAGACAGGGACTATGGTAGAGACAAGGACCATGGTAGAGACAGGGACCATGGTAGAGACAAGGACCATGGTAGAGACAGGGACCATGGTAGAGACATGGACCATGGTGAAGACATTGGACCACAGTAGAGATAAGGACCACAGTAGAGACAAGGACCATGGTAGAGACAAGGACCATGGTAGAGACAGGGACCATGGTAGAGACAGGGACCATGGTAGAGACATGGACCATGGTAGAGACACGGACCATGGTAGAGACAAGGACCATTGTGAATACATTCGACCACAGTAGAGATAAGGACCACGGTAGAGACAAGGACCATGATAGAGACAAGGACCATGGTAGGGACAATGTAAAGACAAGGAGCATGGTAGAGACAAGGTAAAAACAAGGAGCATGATAGAGACAAGGAGCATGATACAGACAAGGTAAAGACAAGGGGCGTGTGGTAGAGACAAGGAGCGTGGTACAGACAAGGTAAAGACAAGGGGCGTGTGGTAGAGACAAGGAGCGTGGTACAGACAAGGTAAAGACAAGGAGCGTGGTAGAGACAAGGTAAAGACAAGGCGCATGTGGTAGAGACAAGGAGCGTGGTAGAGACAAGGTAAAGACAAGAAGCGTGGTAGAGACAAGGACCATGGTAAAGACAAGGATCATTACCACCTGTAAGACATGACTTCAATATTTCATCTGTGGCTCCTTATGTACATTGCATACACATGCACACTATTTGAACTGAACAATTTGCTGTGGTATGTACTGTTCATAGTACGTACTCAACTAACAGGGTGGAATTTATTCCTAATTCTAGAACACAGAAGGATTTTACTGTACTGACTGTTATCCCAAACTAGCAAATTCTGTTTAGAAAGACTATACCAACATTGCCATTAGCGAGGAAGGTAGGAGTTAAAATAACTTTAGTTTCCACACTGCCATCGAGTCTCGTATTGGCCAGACACGAACACACCAAATGACAGTTCTCTCTTAATACTTGTTGCATAAAAGAATTAATGATTATATTTCAACATTCCAACTTTAACAACTACATACAATCTATATGAAGTTGAAATGTTGAATTAGAATCATTGATCCTTTTAAATGCTGTGGAATGTTGTAATAATTTCAGTTTGTTTAAGAAAGTTCTGTACATAATCTGTTAAACAAACTGAAATTAGGACCACATTCCACAACATCATTGTTGTGGAATGTATTAGCATCGTACAGGGATGAAGAACAAGAGATGTATGTAACACTATTATGTTTCAGTGACAGACTGTGTGTGCTACAAACCTGTGACAATGTGCTCACAATAGGCCAATCACGTCTCACCACATCAAAAATAAAAACATATATATATAATTTATCAAATAGGTCAGAACAATGTAATTTCACAGCCGTTCTGAACCCAACTATTCCCAAGACAAGTAAACTGTCACGACTTCCTTGTCTCTGTAAGAGGCATAACTTTGTTGTCGCCGTGGTGACACAGGTAAACATATCTGTGTCACCTTGGGCAGACAATGACACCACTGACACTGACAAGTTATGTATGACTTCGGTGAAACCCTACAAAACATAGACATGTGTCCCTTCAATCAACGAGGGTGATGACGCAGGGATCGTCCCCCAATGACGTAGGGACTGTCCCTCTAATTCGTGAATAAATCAGTGAAGTGGAACATTACACCCGCACAGACCCGATAAAAACTGAAAAGACGAGCAAATCTGACAAAGTGAAATGACAAGATACGAGATACGGATATCAATCCAGCTGACATCTGCAGAAGAAATCTTGAAAATCATCTCTGTTGCCGGTTCAGCGTCTTCCAAGAAAGTTCACTTATTTTTTATAACCCTGTCCTTGACAGTATCTGATATCACAGAGAAATATACAGTGCTTGACTGATCAGATCAGCTGAATACAGAGATATCTCATCATGGGGTAGCCTGGTATTAGTTGATTCTTCGACCAAGCGTTAGTTCATTTCAATGTCCTCAAATATGACCTGATCCCTTTCTTCCTTTGTTGCTGGCCAAGCAATCCAGAAACTTAAAGTACAAGAACAAATAATACATGTATATATTATTCAATATTTAAAATATTATCATTTATCGAATAACAGACTTAATTTTTGACAGCAGTACCATCTGTAATGCGACCACTGCTGGAGCCACACAGGATAAATCAAATCAAAGGTAGTTATTTCAAGCACCAGGCTCCACATACAACAGCTGAGACCGAGGATAAATATGACTTCCGTCCCGACAAGTTGTGTATTTGCATCTGGTGCAAACAGACTCGATTAGCATCACTTAAGCTTGGGAGCACGCAACACCGCCACATTGGCCCACACACAGACGGAAACACTGCCTTCCCATGGGTGGCGTTGTATATAGGAATCTGGTGTGAAGAGGACGAAGATTAACATCTCTCTCAGGAAAGAGACTTCATTAACTCTCTCCATCCGCACAGGTTTAGGTCAGGAAACAAACTGCTGTAGGCAGTGGAACACACACACACAGCAACTGTTGATAACCAGGGGTAGGATTCCTCTTACATCCTGTGATACTGACTGGAGTGGGGGTTAGTAGTCCCATTGGAGTTTGGGGGGTCTTGCAATTGTCACTAATTTCAACTGACAACCGATAACTTTACAAAAACATTGCTGATAGATGGCATGTAAAAAGTTTGCGAGGAGAAAAAGTAAGATCTCCTATTTCCACTCAAGTGGAGCGCAGTGGCGCAGTGTTTAGAACATCATAATCTCAATCAAGAGAACCAGGTTCAAATCCCATGCTGCCATGTCGAACCTTGGAGAAGTACGTTTGCTTCACATTGCGCGAGTTCACTCAGCTGTATGAATGAGCACATGGATAAAGACAGTGGTGGATACATGTCCACGAATAATCTTTGTGCATTAATTGCAGCATGGCTGAATGCTTCCCAGAGAAGTTGAGATGGTGTTCAATTGAACAGATCTACCAGGGAGTAAAGTGTAAAGTGCTTTGAGCAGTGCGACTATATAAGAACTTCCCTTTACCTTCAAATGCCCTGCCCAAACACAAGTGCCTTTGTATGGCCCTACAACTGTGCCCTAATAGTTCAAACTCCCCGGAGGTGAATAACAAGTTAAAATTAAACAATAATTCTCTAATAAATAAATAGGTTGCACTGTGTGGCAATTATTGAAGTGTTCATAATACAAGGGTTCCTGCTAGACACAGGTTCCAACAGAGAAGCTGCGCACTACAGTATACCTAGCTTGTCGCATTAGAAGCGTTTTTCTTGAGTGATCAAATTACAAAATGTTTGCTACAGGTAGGTTTCCCTGCCAGACCTGGGAGTAGGCAGAGGGTAAATTCTTGGCACAGACCCATTATGTGTGAGCCGACATATATATCACAGCCACAGGCCCACATAAACAACACCCTAAAAAATGTGAACCTACTCCCTGGAGCTGCTCCAAACAAGACCTGATGGCTGTTGTAATCACAAGACCTGATAGCCATTGTAATAACAAGACCTGGTGGATGTTGTCATTACAATCTTGACCTGACGTCCATTGTAATAACAAGCCGCAATGGCCATTTTAATCATAAAAACTGATGGCAGTTGTAATCATTAGACTTGATGGCCGTTGTCATCACAATACCTAATGGGTGTTGTAATCACAAGACCTAATGGGTGTTGTAATCACAAGACCTGATGACTGTTGTAATTGCAATACCTGATGGCTGTTATAATCACAAGACCTGATGGCTGTTGTAATCACAATACCAGTTGGCTGTTATAATCACAAGACCTAATGGGTGTTGTAATCACAAGACCTGATGACTGTTGTAATCACAATACCTGATGGGAGTTGTAATCACAAAACCTGATGGCTGTTATAATCACAAGACCTGACGGGTGTTGTAATCACAAGACCTGATGGCTGTTGTAATCACAAGACCTGATGGCTGTTATAATCACAAGACCTGACCGGTGTTGTAATCACAAGACCTGATGGCTGTTGTAATCACAAGACCTGACGGGTGTTGTAATCACAAGACCTGATGACTGTTGTAATCACAAGACCTGATGGCTGTTATAATCACAAGACCTGACGGGTGTTGTAATCACAAGACCTGATGGCTGTTGTAATCACAAGACTTGATGGGTGTTATAATCACAAGACCTGACGGTTGTTGTAATCAATCACAAGACCTGATGGGTGTTGTAATCACAAGACCTGATAGCTGTTGTAATCAGCATTCTACAAGTGACACTGGGGTGTCAAAAGGAGCTGGTAAATTATTTAACGTTGCAATTGTCTCTGGCAAGACGTTCTGATGGCCCTGGGCTCCACCTTGTAGCAAAATATCAATGCTATCTTCCATCACCAAACACCCAAGTATTCAGATAGAACTTGCTAATTCATCATCACATACATCTGTCTAGATATATATGATCACTCAATAACATTCTTAATAATAGTTGCATCTTGTTGTGGTAATCAACACTTCTCTGGCAGTAAACGTATAAGCACTTGATGTGTTTGTTTTCAGCCATTGGAAACATATGTGAAGAAGGTGACCAGGCCTACACTAAATGTCTGAGGTACTTTGTAGTTAGCCTGCCACACACTGACATCCCACAAACCACACATAAAACCTCACAAATTGGGAGATTCAGAAATAACAATAGTAATATTTACTGACCAATTTATTATCTGTGTATAAAAATATTGTCACATCATGGTGATATACCAAATCAGTTTCACACAACAAATTTGTCAGCTTTGAAATAAAAAAACCGAATTAACCTGAATTAGTGTGGTAATGACAAACGACTAGAACATAATTTTATGTCAATGACACTGCCTAGGACAGATGTGTAGGACAGATGTTTTGATGGAACTAGTGATTACATCAGATGGAAATGGATGATGTGATTTCAAGCTTAACATCTGCAGTAGGAAAATTAACATGTCATTTCACAGTCACTGCAAATGTCTGAATATATCTATAGGACAATTATACAAATCAAATTCATCAAATCCACAAACCTCATGCCTTATCTGTAAACTTAGAAGATATGATAATCTCTTAAGCTCACATATCGTTAACACTAGAATGGAAAGTAGTTAAGCTCATCATGGACAATAAGATTTAAGTGGATGATAGCAATATTATGCACGCACACCTGCGCGCTCGCGCACACACACACGGAAAAGACGATCCCTATGAACTAGCAACGCTATAGTTACACCTGGATAAACATAGCACTGAACTATGGCCTACTTGCTGCTGCAACTACCATGATGCATTGCAAAGATTGTTTCTGATTACAACTAGGCAAGGTTTGGCAAATATAACTTGCCGACACTATTCCAATAGCAAACGCTTCATATTTGTGACATCTTTATAATTCATATTCTTACTACTTTGAGAATGTTCTCATCAGACAGCAATTCCCGTGCATCAATGAACCATAGGACGACTCATCTGATGAGATTGGTAAAATCAATACTTAATTCATCCAAAGTACCAATTTGTAGCCCGTGCATTGACACTAACTTTGTTCGAAATGTCATTGCAACTATAAAAAGTGTATTGCAGATTTGAACATCATAATAACTTATGTGATTACGCGGTTGCTGTGTGGGTGGGCCAAGTCCGGGGGGGGGGAGTATACAGGAAGCACAGGCATCATCTACATAAGTAGGTTAATTTATCGGTTACATTTGAATCTTTCCACCATAATTTTGTTGTCATCATCAACGCACCACTAGTGGCATAAGAAGGAATGAAGAGTTCTGTTACCCTGCAACTGTTTGGAGGGTGATCTAACTCTCCCCCCTGTAATCATGTGTGAGGGAGATTTCCCACTACTGTCCAGGGCCAACTTGGGAGGTCTGGCATCTCATACCCAGTGTTTTGCCGAGGTTTTCAAAAGGGAGGGTGCCATTTTAGTAAAGGTGCTCACAGTTACAGGCTAACATCGGGGGAGTTTTTCCAAGGAGGTTTACTGAATATACCAAATTTATGTATGAGCTCTGAATAGTTTCTACATCTGTTCCGCCCTTGAAGAAACATTTAAAAATGAAGCGATTTTCAGGTTCTTAGGTTTTATTAATTTATCTACACCAACAACTCATAAATTAAATTGTAAACTTAAACTCCACAAATGTGGGAGATTTTTGTATAAAAGCGGGAGATTGGGAGAATGTTTGAAAAATACCAAAAACCAGAAGATCCGCCATTGGAAGTTTTGCAGAAGCTGGCCATGACAACACAAAGATGTTATGATATTTTGCAGCTTGCAGAAACCTGCAGAAACCACATTTTACATTCCTTCACTGCCGACTGATCTCCAGTTTTACTAAAAAACCTCTGTGAAACCCATCAGTAGATAGATCTGTGTTAAACAGCTGTTTCTTCTATAAGTCTGTTGTAACTGTTGCACCAAACTGTTGCTTCCTAGCCTATAAATAATAAACGATGCAAATACATTAATTTCTGCCCTGACCTAGTCCCCTTTCCCTCTCCCATGACGGCCTCATTTGTCCCCAGCCATGTTTACTTCGGGCCCAGTGAGCTCAGGGATTAGGCTCACCTCAGAATACCCAAGGGAGAAACTACATGGGACAGGGAATCCAGGCTGACTCCTTTATACATAGGGGGTGACCTAATTTCTTCACTGCTACAAACTTCCCAGTAGACAGTGATAGATGCAGATGTTTATCTGTTTATATGCACCTACACTGTTCTTTTACACATCTCTGTTGACGTTGTGCGGTAAACAATCATGTTTACAAACAAGCACATGTTCGTGTTGTCTTGTTACTTGTCGTCTGACGAATATCACGTCTCTAATGCAGATATCTCTATCAGCTACTTATCAACATGTTATCCTAAACTTCTCAACATAATTTATGTGGTTTATTTATAATACATTTGGGAACTTTCAAAATCACTGTCACCAACACACTACAGTTCATACGTAATAAGCTCAACACAAAGCCTCTTTCACTAAACAGATAACGAAAGGGAAAATTAAATGTAGTGATTGAATACGGTGTTCTGTAAGATATGAATAATGTAACTACAGTGGAACCTCTCTCTCACTTGGGACTGGGATAAAGTTACCTGAATGGGGACGTGACCTTATTAACGGGACTAATTTTGTGCACTTTACTATTACAGAAATTACTTGGTACTGCTCCAGGGTGACCTTAATTACAAAGTGGCTGTATTACTGATTATATATAAGTATTGTATTATATAGCAAGGTTCGACTGTATTTCATTATAAGGGTACACTAAAGTGTATACTATGCTACGTAGTGTGGTATACAGTCCATACACTTTACTCCCTGGCTGACCTGTTCATTCAAACACCAAGTTCTGAGGAGCACTGCTTGTTCATCTACAATTTTTCTACATATCCACCGCTGTCTACGGCCATCGTGAAAAATTTGTTAAATATAGACTTCATACGGTACTGATGGTGAGCTATGTTTGTGACGATCTGAATGCAGTGAAATGTCAACCTCTGACTGACTGTCTCCACATCTGGTGTGGGGGACGGCACAGAAATAAAAATCATCGCTATGACAGACACGACCCGATGCAGAGTTAGCCCAGGATGGACACACATCTCATTCAGGAATGTAGACTACCTGCTGGATCACTTACTCTCAGGTGTAGAGAATTGTGTGGTAGGGAGGGAGGGAGGTAGCGAGGGAGAGAGGTCGAGAGAATATAGGGGAGGGAGAGACAGAGTGTGGAGAGAGAGAGAGGGGAGAAGGATTTAGAGAGAGGGGGGATGGGGAGAGAGTGAGACTGAGAAAGATGGGAGAGGGGGGAGGGAGGGAGAGATAGAAAATGAAGGAGAGAGTGAGGGGAGAGATGGAGAAAGAGAGGGAGAGAGTGGGAGAGAGAGGGGGGAGATGGAGAAAGAGGAGGGTAGAGAAGAAGAGAGATGAGAGAAATGGAGAGAGGGAGGGAAGGGAGAGATAAAGGGAATAAGAAGGCAGTCATTCTTACCTCTGTAAGGGCGTGCAGCTGTCCTTCATGTACACAGACACCCATGAACCTGCAAGAAGAAAGCAACATAACTGGTTCAACTCAAGTCCTACACAGCAAGTTGACAGAGGCATCAAAGCCTGCATCAAAGCCTGGGGCACCACAACCTAAACACTGCCTTGACAAGAGGCTTCAAAGCCTTGGCTCTCACACTGAAGCCTTTACAATCACAACAAACACCCCTACTGCTGGGACCAGGCTCTCTACCCACCAGTACCCAGCCAGAACACCTCATTTATAATTATAAATATATCTTCCTGTGTTCTTTTTCTGTTAGTTATATAATTATCATCACTTTACATTTCTCTTTAAGTGTGGGAAAAAAGATACAATATGGGACATAAAACCATAACTCTTTGCATATGGTCTAAATGAACAAGTCTGGCTGCAACAGACGGTCGTAACAGACAACTCAACAACTCTGGCAGCTCAAAGTGTCGAAGGGTCTGTCCAATCGTCGAATACTGTGTCCAAATATGTCATGTCAAAACACGTTAGGATAAGATAATGGGAGGCCAATGCTAAATCCATGCGATTATGCAATGCCAATTGCCAATGATATCAAGATAAGACAACTAGTAAATTAACACTAAATTTAGAGAAGTATCAAAGCCAAGTCTATGTCAGCTAATGGAGGGGGGTAGGGTCATGACAGGAAGGGGGTAAGGTCATAGTGGGGGTAGGCTGGGGATCATCAAGGACTGTTGATAATTATGCAGGTGAAACTGGATCAGTAAAGTCAACTAAGGTATCTCAGCAACAGACCCATTAACTAACTGCACATGTTACCTGAATTATGACGGAATTAGACGATACGTGATCTTAATTTGTGGTTTCCTTCAATCATGTTTGATTATATATTAGGTTGCTTGATCAGTTTCACAACTTGATCATATATGACACATTCCAATGTATTTTGCATAACTATTCATTACTGATGCGGGTGTTCCTTTTTTAATTTACTGACTAATCAATACCAGATTAAACTCCTGAAGGAAATACACTGTCCTTCTCCTGTGTACTTTGAAATATCCAACGTTAATGCGAACAACATGGCGCAGACCACTAAATTACATACTACTAATGACAATCAGATGAGGCAGTCAATGTGGTGAAGCGGCCAGGCTGGGCCATGCTGGGCCACACCAATGTAAAAAACCAGACATCTGGCCACAGCTAATTAGATTCAAATGTGTCCAATTTAGAAGCCTGTCTGCCATCTGCACCAGCTGCTGGTGCTTCCGCACAAGACCCAGGCCCAGTCAATGGCTGCTGATGGCACAGAAGAAGCAGAACTTGGCCAGGTTGTTCATTATATTCATTAGAGCCATGTGGTAATCTCAAGGACCCTGATGGTGCTGTCAGACAAGTTGGCCTTTCATGAGCAGGTAGAGGACCGAGGACCCAATCAGTAGGTACTTGGGAGCCAGGTAGAATGACTTTGAAGCCAAAGGACCGTGAATTGTCATCTCAATGGAATATCAATACAAGTGAATCAATGACGAATGCTTTGAGTATATCAGGTTGGTTGTGGTAAAGTGTTTGTTTCTGTAAGACAAGTTATCAATATAATACTGTTAAGTTCACTTCTGCATACGGGGCAACACAAATATATGAATATTGAGTGATTGGCTCGGAACATTTATTGATTAAAAGCAAGGGAGATACTCATAGGAGCACCAGAATAAGGACCAGGGAAAGAACTATTCGCTGTTCATAGCTCGTACCAAAGACGGAATAAAATGATTTACGCAAGCCTTAGTCCTTGATGACAACTGTCAGAAAAAACTTCAATAAAACAAAGCAAGAGTCAGAATATTCTTGGAAGAACCAGTCCAACCAACCCCTTCCACAGACACCTGATCCCATGGGAGCAGGGAAGATGACATCACAACCAGTCATTACATCATGTCTACACTGGGAGGGAAGATCCCAGTACTGTGGAGGAAGTCACAGTGAGTAATTATGCTGCAGATGTTGTTGTTCTGAATATGTTTTTGCCTTCTGGGGCTACTGCAGGAGAGAGTGCAGTGAGCAGACTACCAGGCCTGAAGTATGATGACGTCTAAGTCAGCACTCTCACTTGATTCATAGACAACGACTAACACAATGGGGTGACGATGAGATGTATGTCAGCACTCTTACTTGCTTCATAGACAACAACTACCACTATGAGGGTGATGATGAGGTATATGTCAGCACTCTCACTTGCTTCATAGACAACAACTACCACAATGAAGGTGATGATGAGGTATATGTCAGCACTCTCACTTGCTTCACAGACAGTCGCCTCAGACAGCACTATAGGGACTCTCGATGTCAGGATATCAATTTAAAAGGAAACAACTTTGTAATCCTTGTCTTGCCTGGCACTGTTTTCTAGAGCCGCAGATAAGAAGACAGTCAGATCAATGGATCTGTTTGACTGAGTCCCAATGTCTTCCTAATACAGCTGTAGTGTGAGTCTACAGTCAGTGAATCAAATATAAAACATGACTGTACAAGAAAAAGGACAGGAGGTGACATAGAACACATTAGTGACAGACGGCATGTCCTGTCATCACCTACAACCCTCCTTTCTTCTTCCTATCATACAAACCCAACTATCCAAGGTTCCAGGACTTTTAGGTTTGAATAATTAATTAGGAAACGCAGCGAAAGTATGGCTTGAAATGTCAAGTCACCAACGTAAATTATGAAATGCAATTGTCTTCAGGCACACACAATCGGGAGCATCATCCGCAATGAATGACTATTTCACAATGTGCTATTGTCACGTCTGAATACAATTGTCTTCAGACACACAAACGGGAGCATCATCCACATTGAATGACTATTTCACAATGTGCTATTGTCACGTCTGAATACAATTGTCTTCAGACACACAAACGGGAGCATCATCCACAATGAATGACTATTTCACAATGTGCTATTGTCACATCTGAATACAATTGTCTTCAGACACACAAACGGGAGCATCATCCACAATGAATGACTATTTCACAATGTGCTATTGTCACGTCTGAATACAATACGACCATCAAAGGAAAGATAAAATACTCATGACACAAATCTAACCATGTGATCAACTAGGTACTGATGTTAATCCCTTCCTCTTGCATGTAACACTGTGGTATACAGCGTTACTTTTCACATCTGCCATCCGTTATGTTCAATCACTGATGTGTATTATGATATGAAAGTGCATAATCGCAATGAATCTCATCAAGATAATAAGCGGCGCCAGCCAAGATGATTGCATTGTAACAGGTGTGCTGGAAAAATACCCGACTGCTCCGGGTAAACAGGAGATGGGAGTAAAGCAGAGGCCTGGGAGGAAGATGCTACCTGAGGTGGGTGGGGTCAGGGGTAGGCGGGGTCAACAGGTGGGCGAGGTCACCAGGCGAGACATTACGCAGTGCTCAGGCACTGTTTACTAGGATGCGGCAGCTGACAGAAGTCATAAGTTGAGGTCCGTGGTCTACTTGTCTAGTGCAATAAACATCTCTAGCTGCAGGTTGTCGTAGACGTAATCAACTGGTGATGTTAGGTCTAAGATACTGGGACCAGGGCTCCCAACTGCTCAACATAGCACCATCTTCCCTGCCTCAGACACAGTGGCACAGTCACTCAGGTAGTTGGCTGGCAGTTCCAGGAACTTGCTCTTTGTACTTTTACATGTTCCGTCAGTAGCATACCACAAGGTGCGCCCGCGGTGCCAACACACAGCGAGCTCTTGTCACCGTCATGACATTGAGAACAATGATCAATACTCAGGAAGAATGGGTACAAAGAGCTCCCCGAATCCTCCTAAGAAATAGATATGTGTTACTGTAGAGAGTAGGTTTGGACAGAAGGAGCTCCTTGCTGCTCATTAAACTAAGTCTGTTGTGCAGGTCAAGTGTTGTTTCTTTCACAAGCACACTCCGTCTATGTAATGTGGCAATTTCAGAAATGAGTACGAAATGTATATTATACATTTATATTACTTACTACCTTCATGAAGTTACTACTGATGACTAAGTCGGAAATGTGTGTACGCCAAATTAAGAAAAGACTACCTGTAGTGAAAGAGATATTTGTGGCCGTCAGTCATGCTGTACTTTGCGAGGTGCCCATTCAGCTTGGGCACAGTAGATTCCAAGAATGTGAATAGAAATAGTAACACCACTCACTTGGAACTTGAATGTTGCATCTAACAACAATGGTGAGTGAGATGGTGCTCACCCACGATGGCGTTATGTAAACTCAAAAGAAACTACTAAAGCATGTACATATCCCTTGTACACCTAAAATCAGACCTGTCTTTTTTTTGGTTAAAATATATGTGTATTTGATTTGAAATTATGTACAAAGACATATAAATGTGTCTATGCCATTTTGCATTGGTTACCCAATGTGTAGTATTCCCATTTATATTAAATGTCACATACACCAGGCTACAAAATCCACTTGTATCAGATAGATTTTGTTGGGAATCTGCCTAGTATTTCCCTTTCAATCATTATAACTTTGTTGCTGTTATACCTGTGAGACGGCTACAAGAAAGTATCTATATATTCATCACCAATTTTTACATTTGGCTCGAATCGACATTAATAGGGATGTGGCTACACACTACCGTACATAACTTTTAAGTTCTATATTGTAAACAGGAATTACATAAGGTAGGGATTATGGGTAAATGATCGCTGTCATTAGAGGCAGGCAGTCAGTTCCCCGGAATCAGCGGGCATAATAATTTGGAACAGGAAGTCTGCTGAGTTGAATGTAGGAAATTTGCAGATCGTTGAACATCAAAGGCCATTGAACTTAACTCAGCCTGACTTGGCTACATTGGCACTTAACTCAGCCTGGCTTGGCTACATTGGCACTTAACTCAGCCTGGCTCGGCTACATTGGCACTTAACTCAGCCTGGCTTGGCTACATTGGCACTTAACTCAGCCTGGCTTGGGTACATTGGCACTTAACTCAGCCTGGCTCGGCTACATTGGCACTTAACTCAGCCTGGCTTGGCTACATTGGCACTTAACTCAGCCTGGCTTGGCTACATTGGCACTTAACTCAGCCTGGCTTGGCTACATTGGCATTTAACTCAGCCTGGCTTGGCTACATTGGCACTTAACTCAGCCTGGCTTGGCTACATTGGCACTTAACTCGGCCTGGCTGGCTACATTGGCACTTAACTCAGCCTGGCTTGGCTACATTGGCACTTAACTCAGCCTGGCTTGGCTACATTGGCACTTAACTCGGCCTGGCTGGCTACATTGGCACTCAACTCAGCCTGGCTTGGCTATACTGCCAATAATTGATAATGCTTTTACCATTCGAACATGTTTCAGGTTTGAAACTTTCCGATTGCGAACATTATTACGGACTTGAATGAACCTTTATTTCAACAATAACAGACACAATAAAGTAGCTATTATATTAGATATATGCAATTGTTGAAAAGAGGCAAGACGAAGTATAACACTTATGATTATTTGCCCTATTACACATAAAAAACCTCTACAATATTGTACAACACAGTACAAATTTATGCATGTGACATCACTTAGAATACATAATACATAATTATCACGTGCAAATCGTGGCAGGCTGTTCGTAAAAAAAGTTTAAGTAATAATATAACCCTAACACCAGTCATTTTTTTCCAAAAATACATACTTATTAAATACATAACTAAACACAATTTGGCTGGCAATATACCATCAACATATTTACTATAGTCTTAAGAAGATTAATTAAGAAGATGAATTAATAAATAAAAAACTAGGAAGAGACTACCTCCTTTTAAAGAATGTACATTTTGACTCACTTGAGAATGTTGGGATGTGTTAGTTTGTTCATCAGTTGTACTTCCCGCAACATGTTTGGGCGGTTTATCATCGACGTGTTCATCTTCAGCACCATCACTTGACCTGTGAGCTTGTGGGTCACCTGAAACACATGACCTCAGTGTCAACCAAACCAATGCTCACTGTCAACCAAGTCAGAGACAAACATCACGCAATGGTAACCGAATCAGGTTACAACATTAACAATGATAATAACAATGACATAAGGTAATTTCTATTGCGCCTAAGTCCTTGGAAACCAAGCTCAGAGGTGCATCAAGACAAAAGGGTCGGTCAATCTCAAAATCGATTTAAGCAGTATTCAAGTTTCCAACAGATGCATGGAGCTAGATAAGCAAGATGATTTAAAGGTAAGTTTTTTAAAATGATCGTGGAATTGTGTAATATTTTCAACTGATTTAACACTAAGAGGGAGCATATTCCAAACAACTGGTGCAGCAACAGAAAAAGTTTGTGTTAGTTTTGATTCTAGGAACAAAAAGTAAGTCGGTACTAGACGGTCAAAGATGGATAGGTTTCTTATAGGAGTAAGACAATACTCAGACTAAGTGAATCATCTGACTTGTCAGAAGTCACCCAACCAGGACATAGAGGAGACAGTCAACATAGGGTGATGTTGTTTATCTCATCACGTGGCTACAAGAAATTGCTGTTTACTGAGTCATGTGATTACAAAGTTGAAATGTAGAAATTCCAGGTCAGGCAAACAAACAGACACCAATAAAACAAATCAGATTGGAGCCCCCCCCATGACAGTCAACTTTGTATTTTTGCCATAGCATTAAACCTAATTGCAGCCAAGCTTATAATCCTTTATTGAATACTAAAATGATGGATGACGCAGCACTTTGAACTCGGCCATAGATCTACTGCTGATGGTAACCTAACTTGCAATGGAGAAATGAACTATGCAGAGTATGCATGACAGGGATGGCTCATGATGCAACTATGTGAGTCATCTAGACACAATCATGCAGTGTATGTGGTTGTTATTGTTTGCTGACAAGACAAACTTGGTAAGTGACAGATTTTGTGGTGTTATAAATGGGTGCATTTGGAGTAAGCTACAAGAAGAAAGGGGTAAGACATCGATCAGGGCGCAAACACAGACACTGACAGGAACTATGTCTGACAGCTAGGTCAGAAGGCAACGACTGCTTCTCCAAAAGTATATGTTGGTTCATAATATTAATAAACATTTCTCTCAGACACCAAGGTACATAATAGTATACTGTACATCCAATTAAACATGTGCATAATTATAAAATGAATACCCAATAATGAGTTAAGCTCAACTACAAAATATTATATAATGCACCTATCCATGTTCTGTGTAAGGCAGAAGTGGTGTATACATCACTGTTGAGAGAGCATTGTACAATTAAGTTGGTGGAAACAGATAACCTGCTCTTTAAACTGTAAATGCATTTTCTAATACGAGAGTTACAACTGTCAACTGATGCATGTTCGCACGCAGAAATACACACATGCAAACAAATACACCATGCAGGAAGTCATGAATATTGTTTTAAAAAATTGACAATGTTTTACCAATGTTATGTATTACAATTTTATTATTGGCATTAGTGGCGTTTTTAATGCAATGTTTTAAATGAATTTAATTTAAATGAATTCTGAACCATCCCATGATATTCTAAATAAATGTTTGCACTTGTAGAACGATTCAACTAAACAGATGGGTCATCTCTTGAATGCAGTGGCGGTGCTGTTGGGTTTGACCCAGATTTTACGTCTTTATAAACAAAATAATTTTTATCTCAACAATCGGGACATCACTGCTTGAGCTGACCTACTTATTCTGGGATCCATGCGGGGGTTTGCCCCCCAAAAACACTTATCGTCTGGGTGACTTTCCATTCACCTGGTGGGCCATGTAATTAATATTAACCGATAGTCATCAATATTTCAGGGCCTATGACCCACTGACTCCTGACGTCTTTCAGCTAGCCAGCAGTGGCGTCCATACAACTGTCCGGTTGTGTGAAATGTCCGTGATAAGCTGCTACTATTGCCTCAGTTTAATTGTTATTGTCATCGCCACTGTCCTCAGTTTAATTGTTATTGTCATCGCCACTGTCCTCAGTTTAATTGTTATTGTCATCGCCACTGTCCTCAGTTTAATTGTTATTGTCATCGCCACTGTCCTCAGTTTAATTGTTATTGTCATCGCCACTGTCCTCAGTTTAATTGTTATTGTCATCGCCGCTGTCCTCAGTTTAATTGTTATTGTCATCGCCGCTGTCCTCAGTTTAATTGTTATTGTCATCGCCACTGTCCTCAGTTTAATTGTTATTGTCATCGCCGCTGTCCGTGACATTGCGATCAATGTCATCGCAGTCCATCACGTGACAGAACCTTGTATAACATCTATTGCGCTAAGTATGTCAGATATCATGCTCCGATATACAATTGCCCCTGCTTTGTTTGTGGAAAAAAAAACCAGCTTCTGGGCCACAAAGCATTAGACGTTGGGCC
The DNA here is from genome assembly GCA_963995525.1 of Escarpia spicata. Lineage (NCBI taxonomy): Eukaryota > Metazoa > Annelida > Polychaeta > Sabellida > Siboglinidae > Escarpia > Escarpia spicata. The sequence goes on from OZ023208.1 coordinate 23,189,446, forward strand.
CGTAAAGTGTGAGACTGTAGATACGTCCTACACCTAACGGCTTCAATATGAGATAAGAATCTTTGCGAATAATTCAGGCGGAAAGTCAGACGAAAATAACCCTAATCTATGGGTGTCCTGTTTTTTTGTTGACCGACTAAAAGAGAAGTAGCCACCAGTCCAGTGGCCTTGTGATCACAGTCGCCCGACATGTTAGCAGTCGTTATATATGACGAGTCAGCAAGAATCACTGGGCAAACATGCAAGCACGCAACATGCCAGTGTCGTCATGGACAAAAAACGCACAGCACAAGTGAAAGTCCCCGAGAACATGCTTTTTCTTTAGTGCATCACGATACAAAAGAAACTGTGAAACCACAACAAGTCATGCCAAGGCGAGCCTCACACAGGCAGCCTCAATATGTGATTATGGCCGATTTACCCTCTACACAACACCCAACATGCATGCATGTGTATGTGCGTATGTACGTGAGTGGGCGATAGATGTCAGTATAGGCGCTGGACCTTACATCATCCAGTGACAATGCAGCTGTGATAATGAGTTAATGACATTGTGCAGGGTCTATTCCTACCAGTTGACATTCAGGAACAAGTACCACGCCAACCATCACTCAATGGCAAACGTGTGCCATTTACGGTGACCCTAACTTACTTCACTGATCCAAACATTGCGGAACATTTTATTTCCCGTATGTCACTGTCAGACACTACTTTGTGAGCCACACTGTTAACCAGTAATTTCAGAGAGCTTAAATAAAATAAGTTTACAATACAGTTTAAATACACTCCCGTTTTTTAGAAACCTGACTTCATAGTCTCACCACTACTGGCCGACACCTGACTGGGGACTGAGAGGTAGATATATCTCCAAGGAAGCCCCTTGTTTTGGACCCTAAACTGACCTCTACTGACCACCATTAACTACAGCTGAACATCTAAACCTGATGTCAGACGGCAATCTCACATTCTCATTACATGTGAAAGTGTTGAGTGAAACGCAGACACTATCACTGCGTGGGAGGTATCACTGGACAGGTGACCAGTGGAAATGACCACTAGAAATGACCACTATCTCTGTGTGTAGGAGGCATTAACAGGAAGACTGACCCTTTGAATGTGACCACTATCTGAGCGTGGAATCTCGGTCACTCATCACCACCTGATGAATTGTTCTGTTTTCACATTTCATGCAGGTAAACAAATCACAAAGCTCACTGTCCCCCCACATAGCAACTCTCTTTCCTTTTTTCACCAATGAGGAATTCTTATGTGATGTACGAACCTATGTTGTGTTGACAACAAATTCACACAGAATAGTTGATTGCATACAAATGTTTGCAATTTTGTTTGTTATTCCTATGAATATTCCAAGCTACACACATTTTGATAAACTTTGTTTTCCAGTCCAGTCTAACTCTGCATGGACGCAGATTAAGATGTCTCAAATTTGTTCTCACAGAAGAGCATCAATGATTCACTGTCCTAGTTCCAACATTTTCAGGTGCCAAGTTCACAAAAAGTAACTGAATTTAAGCAGGACCTCCAAAAGACGTCAGTACTATATTACAACATGCATGTGTGCCTTGTTGCATTTAGATCTCAATCAATGTATCTATGAGGGTCGTGTATATATTTACAGCCAGATGTCTGTATCACTAGACAGATCATTTTTTGACAAAAGAGTCTTTGCTGCACTTATCCGATAGGACCTTGCAGCAACAACACATACTGACTTGTGGTTATTTAGGCACCACTGCTTGGGCTATTTTGAGATCAGATTTCAAAGACAATCCTCACAATAAAAATGATTACCAACAAGTTCATTACTCACTGCTGCTTTATCAACTGTCGTCAGACAGTACGTCCTTTATACGTACAATTTGCTGAAATGTTAAGGGACAGTGAAGAGAGTGTGAGAAAGGTGAGGGGGTGAGAGGGGAGGGGGTGTGGGAGAGAGGGAGGGTGATGTGGTAAAGAGGGGGGCAGAGGGGAGTGAGACAGGGGGAGGGGGGCAGGAGAGGGGGTGTGAGAGAGAAGGGGTAAGTGAGCTAGGGGAGGAGGTGAGGGTGAGAGGAGATGGGGAGAGTACACAGTGGGAGAGTTAGTGGTGGGGGATAGGGTGCATGAGAGATGGGTGAGGGGATGGGGTGCACGAGAGATGGGGTGAGGGGATGGGGTGCACGAGAGATGGGGTGAGGGGATGGGGTGCATGAGAAATGGGATGAGGGGATGGGTTGCATGAGAGATGGGGTGAGGGGATGGGGTGCATGAGAAATGGGATGAAGGGATGGGGTGCATGAGAGATAGGGTGAGAGGATGGGGTGCATGAGAAATGGGGTGAGGGGATGGGGTGCATGAGAGATGGGGTGAGGGGATGGGGTGCATGAGAGATGGGGTGAAGGGATGGGGTGCATGAGAGATGGGGATGAGTGAGATAGGGGATAGACAACAACAACAACAAATTAATTAAAACCAATTGTGGCAAAATGTTATCATAAGAGCTGTCAATATAAATTTTTATGAATCTGTATCATTTAAAACCTGGCTTAACTTTATCTAGAAATCACGAGATAGAGGTACATGTATACACAGCAATCAAAGACTTTGAGTGAGCATGCTGTAGGGTGTTGTGAGAGCTTGCCGAGGTACATCATTCTGTGGAGGCCTAATCACACAGTGAGGCATCCATTATTGATGTACTTCAGCACTTGGGTCATTTCACACAGGTACACAAGGTTGTATTTACAGTCAGTACACTGTGGGGTGTGAATGTGTGACCTAGTCACAGGTCTGCCTTTATTATGTTCTCTAAGCTCTTACAAGTCTTGTTTTACCAAGTGACCTGGTGATCTGACAAGTCTTGTTTTATCAAGTGATCTGACATGCCTTGTTTTACCAAGTGATCTGACATGCCTTGTTTTACCAAGTGCCCTGGTGATCTGACAAGGCCTTGTTTTACTAAGTAATCTAACAGGTCTTGTTTTGAAATAACGCAACAGCCGTTGTCAACACCCACATGTCAGACATGATTACATCATACACAGCTGTGTCTAATTATAGAACAGGATCAGTGGGGTTTAGGGTGTCTACTTATGAAGAGTAAGAATGGGCTGACAGACACTAAGCAGGATGTGGTACAACTGATCCAACCACAACCTAGTAATAAACTACGAGGTAGCGCCTCCGCGTTATGAACCGTGCACACCATCTGAGGTACACCGCTTAGTGCCGTCATAATTTTATATTATGTCACCTGCCACAACAAAGAGGGTATTAAATCACAAATTAGTGACCATTTGTTGTACATCATTGCCCTTTACTCGGTATGCAGTCGTCAAGGTGATCCGCCAACCGAATGTTGTGCAGTGTTTTAATGGATAATGCCAACTGTAAAGGCTGACGGTAACGTACAAGTTCTTCAGGTGAAAAATAGTGGGTTGTTTCCCTCGTCTGAATGCAATAGATGCTAGGATATGAGACAGGATGTCACGTAATCGCTCATTGTCCCAATGAGTTTTGTACCGTTTTGGATTCCAGATTGTGAGCTTTAAAGATACAACATTATTTGTTGAAATATCTTCAGTAGTTTTTGATTTGTTGAAGCAAACTTTTAAAAAACTATGTTTTGAGAAACGAGGTCATTTTGGTTCGTGCAGTCTGTCGTTTCTTAATAAGTTGGTTTGTAAATATATGTATTTTATTAGTTCTGGATTCTTGGGTTTGCTTATCCATTTCCGGACGTTGCAGCCTTGATGGATTGTCTATAGACAGCTCTTTCGTTTGCCAGTTCTGGATTATTGGTGAGAAAAATAAACTGCACATTGAAAGATGAGATTATAATATACGCATTTCTGCCCAAATCACAAAACTATGGGATCTCACCTAAAAAGCTATTTTTGGCTCGTGTGCAGAATAGATCTGTGCCACTTAATACCGGTGGTTTGCTGTCGCGGGTAATGTGTAATATTAGACAGTGAGACTTCTAGCTTGTCTACCAGCGCCCCAGTGCACACTTGAGACTGACTCCTCAAATATTCTCACTATCTGCCTTTCCTCGCAAGGGGTAAGACCACATTAGATTGTACATAGGTGGCCGTTATAACGTTTCCTTCATTTCCTGCAAAGTTTGTCTAACAATCTTCTTGACAATTTCACAGCATCTTTAACCTCCATTAACACAAGTACTGTGGCAAATTCGTGAAATTCTCGTATCTCGTTTGTAAGAAAAATCCACCAAAATCTGATACCCCTCAATTTCGCCCCAATCTGCTGACGGATTTTTAAATATTGGAGCGTTCTGCAAAATAGCCACTATGCGAATACACGAGCGACTAGCGCATATTTATTGCTACCTCGTGAGAGATCTAATGCAGTAAAGTACATTAAATATTCAGTGGACCAACATATCCCATGTAAAAGTGCTCAAAAACTATACAGATCACGCCTAAACGCTATTTTTAAGGGCATTCTTTAACTGGGTAATGGCGGACGAATCCTTAATGTGGTTTTACCCCACAAAGTTTAGACTCCTCTACCCCTACATAACCCCCCAGTCCAGTCCCCCACTTCCTGTGCTGACACTGATCTAGTTCCCCAGTACTTGGTCTGTCCGTACAGGGACTTCCCCTCATGAGGCCACAGTGCATGCTGTTGTTGATAACTTGGCCATTGGCCAATGGAACAACACACAAGCCTCTGTGCCAGTCAATTACAAGTTCACACCAGCATACACATCTATACACAGAAGTAGGCTCGAGGTCGCTCAAGCAGAAATATGTGTGAGAATGAGTGAGCTGGACTGATGCTCCCTTCATTCGGCTAAAAGGGGAATTCTTTCGTTTCACTTTCCTCTGTACGCTGTAAGATTGGTGCTTTTTGTTCTATTGTTAGAATTGTATCCCTGGACCCCTCAGCAGCACCTGGCCCTGGTAGTAATGGTTCCTGTCAGAGTTATCAAACCGCACAACTGCAGATGTAAAGCAGTTTCAGTGGCTATTAAGAAATCACCTCCTGAAATGGCTGCAGGAATTTTGTTTCTCTTTTGCCTTGCTTCCGCTGGAAGACTGGGACTATGGGAGTTTCCCAGTCTGTTCTTCCTGTTTCCTCCTTCTGGCAGGTCCAACAAAAGCAGTGTGTGTAATGCAACAAGTAGCTCTTGAAAGTCGTCTAGTTTTGTCCATCTTACTCACAATGATAGAGACCTTAGCCTAATGTTTCCTCCTTAACACGACACCGAATTGTTAACAAACATGACACTGAATGACACAAGTGTAAACATATCTATTCAGATGATACAAAAATAGCAACTTCCCATCTCAAAATACATCCCTTTGGTGCAACTCGATGTGAGAAAGTCTTGTAACTTCCCATTTCAAAATACATCTACTTGACGTGGGAAATCCAACTGAGTCGGACATGTTGAAGCCGTTCTGGCTGGTAACACAACATGTCATGTTTGTGCTGTCCTAGTGCGGGGTGTCAATTTCGTTCTACTGCACAACTATAAGAATCTGGAATCTATTCTTAAACAAGATTACAAGTTACAACTGTATGTAGGCTTTCAATAGAACCTTGCTCATCTGTCTTCTTCTGTCCTTGGCCCACCAGGCCCATACAACCCCACTTTATGGTGTAATCGTTTTATGATCATGTCTTGTTAAATCTTGTTAAATGTTTCTTACACAAGATACATGCACACCAAGAATCCCAATGCCTGGACTGCAAATGTGTCAACTGACTGCATAAGAAAGTGCAAGAACAGTTAGCAGGAGAAGGTGGGAGACCCAAGTCACTTCACAGAGTAGAGGACACAGATTGGACAGAAGAAGGCACTTTCATCTACCCCCTTGATTACTTGTGGGGGGGGGCACATAATATAGTTTGCACCATCTGTTTCACCCTCCCAATGAGTTGTCTCAATCTATCATGGTCCTCTGTCATTCTCTCCCTCTCTGGACTGTTCAGCTCTAATCTTTCAAAAGACCTCCACTATCTCCGACTTAATCTCAATGTCTCTCCTCTCATTCTACCTGTCGCTCTACCTCTCTCTCTACCTCTACCTCTCTCTACCTCTACCTCTCTCTACCTCTCTCTCCTGTTTGCATGTTCTCTGTATCAAGCTCATCTAAACCCAGTCTCTGCACATGTCTTGCTCATCTCTGTCTGCTCCCAACTACTTTCATCTTCAGTTGTTTTCAATCCAATCTGCTTTCTCAATTTCCACATTTCTCTTCTTTCCATGTTACATACTCTCTAAACTCAGTTACAATCGGCTAACTAATTCCATAAATCATTAGAAGTACATGTCTGGACACAACAAGTTGCCCTGGATAACAGACAGATTACAATAAGTGTGGCACAGACAATGAGCGAAGAAGGCTACAGTGTGGAAGCTGTGCAGCCTCCCCTGGTAGTTGCAGCAGCCTTCAGGCAGCCACAAACACCTGCATTCAGCCAAGGCTAATTCCTCTCCACAGCACAGCTGCTGTCAGTTGTTCTAAATGCAACCCAATCAGCCATAGAAACAAACCAACAACGCCTGATGTTTGCACAACCAACGTTTGGCTTCTGACAACAAGGCAAAGGCAAACAAACCCAACAATTGGGTTTCTAGGGCAATGACTCTTACCTACTATGCTATACAGGAGAGTGTATTGACCACATCAATGTCACTTTGACACTATCATAGTAGTAGTATATATATATGCAAATCGATTCAGTATTTTGCAATGCAATCATGTTCTGAAGTATTCTTATCTCTAGACTATACAGCTGCTAACTTTGATAGCTCAAGTCTTGTTTTGCTTCAATTATTACCTAATGTAACAATACACATGCCTTTAAAAACTTAATGTATGTACCTTTCTTATCCTAAACAAAACTTATACGAAAACATCAAGTTACTGTCATTTAAGTACAATTCTGCCTTTTGTTAAGTAAATATATAGTAAGGTTTACATTTAGTGTCTGGTTGTATTTAGGTATATTACTGAAACTTGTAATTCAGGCAAACATGCAGATATGTAGATTATGAAGATACACTTGTGTACATACAGAACAGCTTAAACAATGAAATATCTCCTCTTCAATAGCAATACTGACAGATATTAGAATATCAGATTGTTTTAAATGTCCATGCATCTTACTAAACAAATAATAATAATGCTTCTTGTCGTGTTAGCAATTTTCAGTGTTTAATACCCACAAAATTCTGATAATTGTCAGCAAGAAATATTGTTTACTGAACACCCTATTTAAATTTAATAGCAGACCAAAAAAAGGCTGACTGTCTGTAATCATCAGCCAAGTACAAACCTCAATCTCAGCTGTTATTTCTTGGTGTCTACGAAACAAGGGAACGAGAGAAAGAATTAGTTAAGAAGGAAACAGGTAAGACCGCTTCTGTGTACAAAAAAACTGTACAAGCTGTGTGGAGTAAGAACTGGGCAATTTGGCTGACTTTGTTGGCGTAAATGGCTGGCGGTATTCGACCGTGAGAGCAGGTATTTCCTCCTAAGAGCCAACACTTAACTTTTTTTATACTTCCTCTTTAGCATGGGACCACTCACATGCACGGGCGATCAATGCACCCTAAATGCTGCCCAGGGAAGGATCTTCCCCTGCACCCCTCACTTGACCACATCCTGTCTCTAAAACACTCCCAAACACTTCCGCCTTCAACTGTGAACACCTTGAGAACGTCCACACAACCCTAGGCTGGTGGCACACTTAAGAAGAAGTCCATTGATGGCTCAGTGGATTCCAGAAGCTGTCGTGGTGATGTCGAAACATCCACAGAAGAAAGAGACTGGCCACAACGGATCTAGATATGGATCAGATTTATATTTAAATAACAAGATGTCCGCCCTCAGTGATAAGCCACAGAGGTTTTAGCAGATGTATAGCTCTGTGGCCTGGCATTAGCAGATGTCTAAACATTTGTTTAACATCTACACTGCCAGCTTTTAAAAACACAATGAACAGATAATTTGTGCCATAACTTCAATTCGGTTATTACCCTCTAGGAGAAGGAATATTTTCCCACATCCAATATGTTCTTTTATTAGAACAGCTTTGTGCTGTTTAGGTCGATTACACACTTTAATGTTAGTTAAACTACATCCCGTGAGAGGTTCTGTAGGTAAATGTATAATCTCAACCGATCAACTCCCAACAACTTCTAACAGGCACAGCTACAAGCTAACCGTCACAAACACGAACCCATTTTATTACACTGGTGAGCATGAAACTGTCTTTAACAAGCCAGAAAAGTGCATAAAACAAGCATTTGTTTTTAGCTCATGTAATTTAATGTGCGTGGAAATGACAATAAAATACAGGAATACCATTCTCAACATAGAAGAAAATAACGGTAAAATTTTGCTGAAAATTAAACATGGAAGTATTTCTGGAATTTACAAGCTCAATTATTCTTTGTATGCGTTGTTGCTGGCAGAATAAACAGGCCATAGTAACTTGTAAGGATGGAACGATAAGTCAACATCAGTGAAATATAATCCTGCTTATTTGATCTCCTTCTGGGAAATGTTGGCAAGGCCCAAGCTACAACATGGTTTGTGCTTTCTAAAAACAATTGGGGCTAAACAGCAAATTATAGAGTTAGTTAAAACAACATTTATTAGAGGAGAATGACAACATACTCGTATGAGCAAAGGCAGAAAGTCCTTCTTGTTGTGTACAGTAGGGAACTAATTGTCACTGCATACTGCTGGTATATTTTGGGGTTTCCTAGTCTCTTACATACATATCAGCCACGGTTAGAAATGTGGTGCATATGTGCAAAATTCCTACTTCTAAAAGCATAAATTAAACAATCATACGTGTGTTTGTTTTCAACAGGGCAGCAGCTGATTCCAATATATAGTTTTGTGTCATTTTTCAAAGTCCATGCTGCAAGATATCCTGTTTACATCAGATCCTGTGACTTGTCAATAAACCCCATATTTTCAACATACTTTGCTACACATTCCTGTGCTATAGGAAACAGAATGAACATGTTTGTTTGGGTGCCAAGTTTGGCAGTTAAACATACATCAACTGCCAACACAACACTCTGACCAGTGTAGACTGTAAGACCTCAGTCAGAGACAGATGAACCCGACCCCTACTGAGTCAACAGTTCAAATGTACTGACAAAAATCAACAATCCAATTTGTAGATGTCAGTAAGCCAAACAAACGGCCATCACCTGTGTTATTTACAAACCACTGGCAACATTCTTCTCAAGGATCCACCTTGAATCCAGTGTGGTATTTATTGGTTATTATAATGACTCATGTCTACAAACCTTCAAAGTTCAAACATTTTCTCTACCCAGACCATGGACACTGTTTCAAATCAAATATATTTACACGCCACACATGTCACCTGCCATAGGAAAGTGGGTATCAAGTCGCAAAATTGTGAAAATGAGATTTATACCTTTTTGGATTGCTCAGACCTCAAGAACTTTAAAATGATAACTCCTTTGTTGAACTAGATTCAGTAGTTTTTTTTATGTATTAAAAAAAATTAAGCACACTTTAAAAAAGTAATGTTTTGAGAAACGAGGTAATTTTGACTTACACTGTTTGTTTGTTTTTTAATCAATGGGTAGTAAAGGCATGCATGCATTTTGTTATTTTTTGATTGTTTGTTGAGGAAACTAAACTGGACATTGCAAGATGCAATTATAAGGTCCAGCTCGTGTTAAGAATAGACCTGTGTAACCTCGGTTTGTTGTGACGGGTCACACACACACACACACACACGCACACGCACACACACATATATATCTAAAACAAATTTATGGGTTTACAATTATTAAAATACATTACACTTAGTGTAGGGTAAAACATACAAATGTTGCAAAACATGGATAACAAAAGTGCCATATCCTTGCGTGATAGACAACGCTGATACTCATAAGTAACCCAAGGGTTGTAAACTAATGTACAATACACTATCTGGCTTTAGTGTATTCTGGGGTGTATTTCCCATAACACTTGGCAGGAGGTGGGTGGGAGATTTACAGCCTCAGTCAATCAGCACTGAATGTGAACTCCTGGTGAAGAATTTTTATTAGTCAACCTGGAGGGAGATATAGCTCACCAGTGATCAACCACAGCAGTCTACCCTGGTCAGTAGGCTAAACAAACCATTGCAGATACATGTTTACCTAGATCCCAATGGGTATACTTGAGGAAGGAGGTGAGGTAGAGCCCAGTGAGGTAGAGCCCAGTCTACCTGCAGTTACAGACCTCAGCCACACTGCTGCACTCAATGGTTTGTAATTTTAGCACTGGCAGTAGGGTCAGGTATGAACAGTGTAGCTACTTCTAGCACGGAGCCAGGCTTCAGGCGGCTGGCATGGATCTCCTGCCCCCTCACTGAGGCTGGCAATGCATCAGGGATGACAGAGTCACCGAGGACAGAGAGGGGTACACCATACACACGCCTAGCCTGACTAAGACATGAGCACCACTAAACACTGCTAACAATAGCAGTGCTGGTGCACAGCTGTACAATGAAACGTTAGTACCCAATACATAATTGTATTTAATTAGTACTTAGGTGACTTATTGACATTTATAAAAAAATCATTTAATTTCATTGGGCTAATCTCATGACAGATTGAAGCCACTGGAAGGAACTCGCTGTGTCACCACATTAAGGGGATGATAACTGAAGAAAGTATAATAATAGTCATAAATTGTGTTGGCAGAACTTCATTTGTGCCAACTGCCATGTGAATATTAAGTGAAAAAGATGTGTTATTAAGACGTCCCAGGTGAGAGGTCGTGGGTGAGAGGTCGTAGGTGGGTATCAGGTATCGGCCCATCTTAGTCAAACTTACACTGCACTACTGGTCATAATGTGCATATAAAACATGTGACCACTCGCCACATGTGTCCACCAGGTGTGTCACAGAGTAAATCAGCTGGCTGGACACAAGGCGGAATGTCAACTGGCCATAGTGGACAGACAGATGTCACTGCACCCAATCATCCGTCTTATAAATGTCTTCTCATCATACCTTTGTTACTTCTTTAAACTGCTTGTGCCAATGGAATGAGATTTGGTCCGTGTGAATGCAAACGTGGCTCTCTGGCAAACTTACCTGCAGCATTACCTGTGTCAGGCTGTGGGACAATCTCCAGGCCGCACTATTGTTATATGTATATGTATCTACATGTATATATAATATATATATATATGCATGTATAATTGTACATTCTATTTCACTAGTAAAACTGAGGTGTGATGGGGGTGGGTGAGAGGTCGTGGGTGAGAGGTCGTAGGTGGGTGTAAACTATTTGCTGCTACTTGTGAACCAGAGAAAGTGATTCAACATGAAAGAGATTCTTGAGGACGGCCAGAGGCAATATGATACTTTGCACGAATCATTCTGCATAATGCACAATCAAGTGTCTATTTTGTTGGTACACACCTACAGCATTTCAAACTTTATATGGTAAAAAAACCTGCATTTTTTTACGACTGAATAGAATACAATAACAAAAACAACATTTCCGAATTGGGGCTAAACAGTGACCTGTTTTTTACAGCTGCCTACCATTATAAATGTCTGAAACAGAGTTTATTTAACAACACCAAGCTAACCAATTGCACCATGTAATAGATCATAATTTTGCAACCATGGACTAGTTCTAATCATCATTACTAAATCATGGGAAAGTTGGCAGCTGTCCAAAAGTAGGAACGTTGGATGTGCTTTTTAGCAATCCCACAACTACAGCAGTTTTACCATCTATAACCAGTAACATCCAGAATCACAATATTACGTAATCTTGGATATTATTATATTATACTTTATTGAAACTATGATTAGTAAAATCTGAAAAAACCCAGGACTTATCTAACTATAATTAAACTAAAAACAAGAACAGAGGATACTATAGAATACCTGGATGTCACGGGGACTTATTGACACTTTAAGCTTCAGTTATAAGAGAAATTAAATGTTCCCGTGGGCGATAATGACACTTCTATAAAAAACTACATGTCCTCGAGGACCAAATCCTCATCTAAGAAATATGTAGATATCCTGATTGACACTTCAAGAAATACTCGGAGGTTGCAAGGAATGTGCAAGAGTTGGGGATGACACTTGTTTAACTGTCTGAATTGATTAGAATAGGAGTGACAACCAGAAGCCAGGGGGGTGACAGGAGATGAAAGGACAGGGTGACAAAACAGATGACGCTGACATTGCAGCTGGCAACTTGCCAAAATGTACAAAAAACAGAAATGAAAAAAGACTACTATGACACCCATGACAATAAAACAGTTGACATTGTCTACAAGACATTATGATGACATTAGTTTATGGTTCGGTAGGCCTGTTGTTACTGCCCCAGATATGTGTTTGTTTAGTCACCCTTTTTGTCAACAAGACTGCTGGATAGTGGACCCCCATCTTCGTACGGCAATGCAATACATCAAGACTTTGTCACCTTCTCTACATGAACGACAACAATAGAGCACTCTACGCGTACGGCAGCAACAAATATGGCAGGCAATATTCAATGTTGGTTGATGGAACGTGTGACTATTAACAGTCATAATGGATAGTCCCTAGAGGACAGGTGTCCACAATGGCCAGGTGGCCTGTGTCTACAGTGGCTAGGTGTCCATTATTGACAGTACAGTACTAGGCATTTTAAATCCATGGCGAACACAGTTTAAAGATAACTAGTCCCGATTTTAAAATGTGTACATTATGTGGGCTTCTAGATGTACACATTTATTGAGTGGATAATGATATAACGTGGGAAACATGCTGTTTTTTTTTGCACCGTAAATTTTGAAAATAAAAATTTTAATTGATGTTTCTTTTACCAAGCAAACACAGTCATGTCTCCTGAAAGGGGGTGAATGTGACCTTACTGAGCCTATGGGTTCCTTCATATGTCCATGCGCCAAACACCCCTCCACAGACCACAGTACTGTCTCAGCTCAAGACATTCCATGGATTATGCAAAGCTTAGGTCTGAGCATCTGATGCCAGTAGACGACATCGGCATATTTTGCATACAAATAATTTTCCGCACCTTTTGGCATTTGCCTGTGCATAGTGGGCGCAGATTAGCAGCTGAAAGTGAGTTGGCACTTCAGCTACGCTTCCTCTGGCAAGACAGCGAATTATACATGCAACGATTCATGCCTCGAGTCATAGCCGCCGAGTTCGAGTGATTGGAAATCAATGGAAATATAATAACACTTGTATAAACAAAGAAATGTGCATTGTATAATTCTATGCCTTCCTGGGTGGCCATAAAGATAAAACGACTGTGTTGACCTGGAAACTATCTCATCTACAATGGACAGTCTCAAGTCCACATCCGCAGATATTGACTCAGTATTCATAAATCAGAAATGGTATTTAAACAAGGAAAGTATTTATCCATGGCAAAATATTATGAATGGACCAGAGGTGTCCTGAACAAAGTCAGCTATTGTTGACCGGTGTATTTTGTGCACACACCTGCCTGGATGGAGCACCTGGACCGGGCGGTCAAGATTGACCAGTGGTCATTTTGACATATTGAGCAGTTGGTGGTCATTAGGCACAACAGCTTGAAGAGTGTGAGAAAGATATGCCAGGTATACGCTGTGTACCTGTAGTGGCCAGTGAGAACTCGGGACAGTTCAATAACAGAATGACCAGGTCAAGTTCATCCGCAGACCAACAGGATAGTAAACAGACTCCTCTGTAAGAAAAGTAAACATCACTCCTGAATACCAACAGAGGTAATCTCCAACACCTTTTTAACATTTCAACTATTTTTTTAAGAGAGCATTCGCTGCCCCCGCCCCCCCAAAGCACTGGACTTTTAACGCCCGCTGTAAGGGCCCAGTCCAGTATTTGGAAAAAGAAGAATCTGATCAGGCTTCAGCGGTGGTAATCCACTGAAGATTTGCCTACATGCCAATGAGTAAATGAATTTAATCTATTCGTCTTTCAGTATTTAATATGTGACTGGCCTCTTGTTCCACCCCCCCCCCCCCCCCCCTCTGTGGTGTGGTGGACTGCCACTGATGCACGGTTCTCTTTGTGGTCTTCTACTCTTGGCTGTCCATTCCTGCTGTCTTAATGTGACTGACTGTCTAGGCCCGGATGGGTTAACTGTATACTGAAGCCACCCACTGCCAGCTTCATTGTTTGATAGGTATATCTCCCTAGGTATTCTGTCAGGGCATGCTTAACACTTACATCTGCTAATAATTTTGGTACTAATTAGTTAATCTGTTCCTTTCAACTCCAATGTCACATTTTGTATTTAAGAATCCTAGCCTAGTGTAGAGTAGCCGACTTAATGAGTACTAAGTGTTACATCATCAGCAAGAAATGTAATTAGAGCTACCTTAAGTACCTTTGCATGGTGTAACAATGTATAGTGGTAATTTAGCCAGTCAAACTCCCTTTTGAATAGATTCTAATGATGCAATCAAGAGTCCAATTAAACAAAGAACTCAATCCAGAAGTCAACAATGCACCATATACCAGCAGGACATGGTATTCATCTACAGAATCTACCAGTGATTCAGAACTGAATGGTGATTACTGACAGAGGGGATGACACTTAACTGCATCTGAATGGACCAAGTCAGAGAAACTCAGGGCAGCTCAATTATTGAGAAGTTGCTGACAGGGCCATGACTCAACGCCTCATTATAGCATGAGGCGCTAAGGTATGACTGGACTGCCTAAATACAGGTGAAAGTGAGATATTAAACACTTGTTAGAAATGAGAGTCTGACAGACACATTGCCTAGGGTTGAGAGTGAGACAGAACATTGACTTGAGCCCCTGAGGTGGGTCTATTGTGTGAAGGCAGGATGCTGGACACCAGCAATATAGTGTACATTATTATTATTCCAAATGATTGCTTTAGTGCTATGGCAGTTACAAGTACGCAGTGGGCAATGCCACACAGAGAGTTGACAACTGTCAAAGTGTTCCGATATTTTGTAAGTTGTCGCACATTAGGCTTAATGTAGCATCGTGTTCGATTGCCATACGCAGCAGAGCTTAAATATTTTTTCTGGTGGGTGGGAGGGGGTTAAAAATAGCACTGTAAACGGAGCCGTATATCATCAAATGGAGTGGTGTTTACATGTATTGGTAACCCACGATGAAAAGGCAAAATTATCCTGATGGTAACACGGCCATTTCATTTTATTTATTTACTTTTTTAAAGGGCATAGTAGAAACAAATTTAACAATTTCAACAATGCAAGCGGCCGTAACATCAACTGATTGCCATGGTTGGCAGCAATGCATTACTAAGTATTCTCATTTGTTGAGTTATTTCCGAAAATATGATTCCGCGCAAACTTCTTCTGGGAGAACTTGCAGATATCCTTGTTTTGAGTTTGCAACCACTGGTGGGAGTAACTTTAGTACATTGTCTATGGGCTTTCCTGATTCCCCACATCAGTCCACTAAATACAATCAGCTCCGATACCGACTTCAACAGATATCTTTTCTGCATTGCTTGTCCATCTTTTGTCACCGTCTCGTGCACACCAGCTGTTGCTCTGCTAATGTCATCTCTGATGACGTGCTCTCGCATTTCTGCTGTAACAATCGTAGTGTTTCTCTCGTTCATATACGGGCTGTTTACGGTTTCGTTTCTTGTTATTTTTGATAGCCAACCTCGATAGACCAATGCTTTTCACCACCATTGCCATTTTCTTATACTTCTTTAAGATGTGCCCAGTTCCAAAAACCTTGTGAATTGCCCTCATTCAACTCTCTGCATCTTTTGTGCTTTCTGACATGCGTTCACATTTCCTCATGGTTTCTGCCATTTTTCTAGTAGGTGTCAGAACAGCCCTACCACCATTGGCGTTTGGATTGTTTGCCTTCAAGTATTCTAGTCGTTTTCGATACTAAGCATCTTTATCTGTAGTTTTCAGCCGAGCCGATAGTGCTACTATTTGTCGGTATGATGCTGATTTATCTCTCCTCTTGCTCTTTCTGCCATGAGCTTGCTGTAGTGATGCCTTCCAGGTTCTCCGCTACCACGCGGTACTTGTTCGATGTCTACATTCTGAATTATTCCCATGAGATTTGGCAGCATTGTGGAGGCAATTTCTTCATTTGCCTTGACAGTGCCTCGATCACACTCCTTTCTGCTCTCTTTTCTCCAATACTTCCTCTTAGCCCGCTTTTCTATTTCAGTCAGGTTGGTTATCAATTTTACTCTTTCTTCTTCTTTTCAAACTCAACAACAAAATTCACTGTGAACTCTGGTGTCCGCCAAGGGTGTATCATGTCTTCATTTCTTTTCACCCTAGCCATCGATTGGACTACAAAAAACATGACCAACCAACAGCGGACTGGAATCAGATGGAACCTGTGCTCTTCACTCAAAGATCTAATCTATGCAGACGATCTTGCTCTGCCTTCTCACACTCGAGATCAAGTACAAAAGAAAATAGGTAACCTAGAACAACAAGCCAGTTCCATTGGTCTTTCAATTAATGCAAACAAGACAAAAATATTGACAAACAGCAACCTGATACAGTAACCTATCATGATTAACAATCATGCACTCGAATATGTGAACAAGTTCACCTGCCCGGGGAGCATCATCAGTCTCCAACAAGGTGTAGAAGACATGAAAACATGATTGGGAAAAGCCAGGTCGGCATTTGCAAATTTACAACGGCTGTGGAAATCCTCAGTATACTCCAGAAAACCAAAACTAAGAATCTACAAGAGCAATGTCCTCTCTGTGCTCATGTATGGTTCAGAGTGCTGGCGCATGACACAGCAAGACACCAATAGACTCTCCAGCTTCCACAACATCTGCCTAAGGAAGATAATGAAAGTATACTGGCCCGAGACCATTTCCAACACAATACTCCACCAAGCAACAAATCAGCCTCACCCTGAAAAAGATGAGGTGAACGTGGTGAAAGATGAGCAGCGACATTCCAGCAAAGACAGCATTGACCTGGACACCAGGAGGAAACGGGAAAAGATGCAGACCGAAAACAACTTGGCGACAACAAATTGAAGAACTAAAGTCTGCTGGGCTGACCTGGGGCACAGCAGCAAGGAAAGCCCAAGACAGAGAGGTCTGGCGAGATCTTGTGCAAGCCTTATGTGCCACACGGCACGAAGAGGACAAGTAAGTAAGTTTCCTCTTTTTGTCCATGCCATCAATCTCTTTCTCTTTTCGTTTGAACTCATCGCACATAGCAGGATAATTGTTTATGTTGTCAGGCCCAGCTATTGATGGAAAGTAAAAATAAAATTACAAGCTCTGTAAAATGTATGTACACGGTTAAGGTTATGTATTGTCACTATTGATGTATTGTAACTAAATACGTACATGATGTGTGCACGTGTGTGTGTGTGCGTGCACGTATATAGCCTATAATAGTAATATTCCATGATCTTCAGGCAATCAGTCTTAAATCTAACTGATCATGCGTAGTTTTCTACTCCATTTAACTCACAACGACTCTATTCACACAGTGCGCATAAATGAAGTCTTGTAAAACGGAGTCATGAAATCTAACATTTAGCCCCTTAAAGCATATTGTGCGCAGAATTCATTTGGATTAAAGCTATCTAAACATGTAAATGTGTAATTTACACAACATGTGTCGCCCTGAAGTATGTGTGCTACGAAACGGAGTCGTACTCCGTTTTTATACGCCTGGAATATGATGTTTTATAGCAAACTCTGAGAGTGAGAGCGATATATATGAACAACTTACAAACAATCCCTTGCGTGGCACGCTGAATGAAGCGTCGCGTGATGGCATAGTCACACAACAATTTCATTAGCTTGTTTTAATTCCAACTGGTGGCAGCATTAGCACAGCGAAAAATGGAGTCGTATTGATAGAGTAAAATTAGGAGACATACATGTTTGGTGCTCTAGATAATTATTTAACAAAACAATCACAGTACCATAACCTGTAGAAATATGTATTTGTTGCAAAATAGTACTACTATTATACGTACTCCTCATCAGAGATAAGAAACAGCGTAAATGAATGTTGACGGGTGATATCACAGGTGGATTGCATGTGACTGGTGTCTATGAAATGGATCCGTCACCATGTCCCTTTTGACTGATGTGTAGACATGAAAACTCACGACACACTACACTTCCCTATTCCTATTTACTGTATTCATGATGAATAAAACCAACTTCCACCAATAAGCCTATTTTCCTTTTAACTGAAAAACTTTGCATATATATATATATATATATATAAAGTTTAGCAAAGTTCTATTTATGACTATGTGCTACATGTACCAACTTTCCTTTTTCACTATAATGTCTCAAACAATTAGTTTCTGACTGGTTAGCATTCTAAATCAGCACATGCAGGCAACAGACAACACCATAGTTTGAAGAAAAAAAAAAAATATCTGCTCATTGCGAATTATATCCTGAGATATGCCCAAATACAATGCAACGGTTGTATCACACAAAGTCCCATCATGCTACATGAAAGCATTTCAAAGGGTATGACAGTTAACATTATAATAATATATACAAAGATGTATTATATAGCTACAGCCGAAAGGCAGGTTCTATGTCAAACTGCAGGCCATCCAAGATAATGTCTGTTGTATTTTTGTTTGCACATGTATGTATTTATCCAATTTCAAAGGCTTCTCATCACATCTTCGTTTTTATCATGTAAATGAGATCATGTGACTGTGTAGACTATCCATGATAAACTACGGTTTAGCCGTGTTCAACACTTTACAATTTGGAACATCACAGTAATTTTAACTGAATGTCTTCATTGAATCAAAGAACAAACCCATAACGACGCTAACCACAGGTCTTTTTTTATGATCACTTATCAACTTGTCCTGTTTTGGATCATTGGTCTGTCTGACTAAACACTGACCATGAATGAAACTTGCAGTTTCAAAAATTAAGGTTACATTGTCTGGTTCAACCGGCAGACCTAGATGTTGTTCAGACCTGATAAGACCATTCCTGGTCATAACAAATACAGACAAGTTCTTATGGCAATCTTCAACTGTTGCCACATTACATGTTTAGGTTTGTAGAAGATTGACAGTCTTGGAACTTTCCTACTATTTAGAAGGGTTGGCCATTTTAGTCATTCACCTTGACAAAGTGAGAATGGAAAACAGAAGGCACAGGTAGAAGGAGAAGGAAGATAACAATTAACTTATACATTATAGGGACACAAAAGGCAATTTTTTAACTTAAAAGAGTTACTACAATCTAACTATTTGTCTTCAACGAGGTTATTTTAGTAAACTGCTGGGATAACATTCTTGTTTGTAGTTACTAATGGTAAGTTTTTGGCCCCAGAATGCTGTTTGTTACACTGTAGCTCTGGAGATAAATGTTATTATTGTTAACGAAGACATTTCCTGAAAGGGAATAGATGAACAGCAGAGATTGGCAAGCAATTGCAGAAGACTGGGTTAGGTGGTGAAGATGAGAGTACGACATGGATCGGGTGATGTGGCCTAGGTGCAAGTGACCAAGGGGGCAAGACATTCTAAGATTGATCTTGAGTCTTATTGCAAAGGCGTACTGCAATACATGAAGTGAGTCAGATTTATATCAATTTTCCAACCTGGTTCTTTACGCCAATCACCACTTGGAATGTGTCAACCAGTGTAGAGCTCGGTAATCGTTCTGCTTACCTTGTAGACTTCAGAGAAGAACCCCTTTCCCAGACTCTCCTGGCTGAAGTCGTCCAGTCGGTATAGACTGGACACTGCATGCAGAAGAGCTTGGCATGAGGTGGACGAACATCGCCGTCTTCGGCTATTGCTGATCTTGGCTGTTAATGTTTCCGAGGGCTCCCGTGCTGACAATGACAACATAGGAGGGGATGGAGACATTCTGCGTGTAAGACTTCCGGTGCCAGTCCGCGGACGAGCGGACCTTTCACATCTTGAAGAGATGCGTCGGTCCGTCTCCTAAAACTGTCGATAAACCGGTCGATGCAGTCAAACAACGAATTAAGGAGACCGGCGAATAATGAGACAGTTAACTGTGACGGCAAAGCTACCAACTGACGCTTCAAATCCGCCGTCAGTGGCACGTTGGACGGTGTACAAACCCGGAAGCCGAGTACGAGTTGCGAAGCGTCCGTCCGTCCGTCCGAAACACAACTCAACTGTAGTCTGTAGAATGTCTGCCGCCGACTTCTCGGTCTCAACTCGGTTTCAACCGAGTCGCACCGCCGGAGAAGCTCATTTTGTTTTACGTCGCCAATCCGTGTTGAACACTACTGTTACTAAGTTGCAGTCGGTGTGTGTCGCACGAAACCTCATCATATCACGTCATCTTGACGAAATTAGTGCTCTCTCGCAGTCTCTACCTCACAACATCGCTGTTTACACTGGCTCGGGCCGGCAAGTTCCGCCGAAGCTGTTTCTCACCTCATTAGCATTCGCTGACCTACTTTAGGGCGCTTCGTTTGGTTCACCGTCTTCACACCCCACGATACTGCTCATTATTATGAAATGTGAGAAAATGTTTACTAACATTTGTAAGATTATGTACAGAGCATAACTATCACGAATTAAGGAAAATAAAACATTTGATGTCAGGAAACAAAGCGGTAGACCAACGGCTAGTGGGTAAACAAGAAGGTATTTTTAGAAATTAATTCTAGCGACGGTCGCTACGCGGCGGCACTATATTTAATAGTACCCTCTGCATTGGTAAGATATTTTCTATACATTATAATGCGTATAGATTACTGGCCTTGACGCAGACATTTCTATTCCACTTTTGAGTGACATTACTTTATAGTTTACTATCTGAGTTTCCTGGCTGTGCATTGGGAAAACATACATTATTCAGATAAAGCCACGTATATATGCCTATGGACATCAATAAATATTCAATGTGTTACTAAGGGAACACTCCCGAAATCACGTGCATTGGAATATGACACCCCAATAATTTACACTAAAATCTGACCCATCTGTATACAAAAGTATTGTTGGCATAATTCTGAACACTGGAAATTGACCCAACCCCGCATGTCCAACACGTAAATCCGACTCACCCTGAAAATGCATTGCACTTAAAATTGAGCCCACCCCCAAATTACACCAAACTCATTCACGCCACCGCCTTGATGCGTTTTAAAAACAACATTGGTATTGTACTTACTTACTGCCAATACACCTACTGGCGTGTAGAGCAGCGACGATGTTCCTTCACACCGGTCGGTCTCTTGCCAATCTCTGGAGAGTGCCCCAGCTTTGTTCAACATCCTTCAGCTCTGCTTTCACTGTTCTGTGCCAGATTGTCTTGGGACGTTCTCTCTTTCTTTCCCTTCAGGGATCCAGTGCACTGCGGTTCTGGTGATTGGCTTGGCTTCTTTCCGTAGCACATGGCCAAACCACTTCCATCGTCTTCTGGTGATGATGGTACGCATGTCTTCCAGATTGGTCTCTTCTAACTTGTTGGAAATTCTTCAAGGGTAAGAAAATCCTTAGGATTCTCCTGAGACTTGTTGTGTGGAAGGATGACAGTCTGAACGTGTCTTGCTCTGTCATGCGCCAGCACTCTGACCCATAAAGAAGAGTGGACAGTACACATCTATACTAGTGTCATGAATGGCCATGACGCTATCTTAATTTTGTTATTTGTATGTTAAATTCTTTAGTGATGCCACCTGGTGAATAGCACTAGCGGAATTTGATAGAGTGGAAAACCGCACGTGTGGCGAGGATGACGATATTATTAAATAAGTAAAGAGAGAGAGAGAGAGGGAGAAAGGGAGAGGGAGAGGGAGAGAGAGAGAGAGAGAGGGAGGGAGGGAGGGAGGGAGAGAGAGAGAGAGAGAGAGAGAGAGAGAGAGAGAGAGAGAGAGAGAGAGAGAGAGAGAGAGAGAGAGAGAGAGAGAGAGAGAGAGAGAGAGAGAGAGAGAGAGAGACAGAGAGAGAGAGAGAGAGACAGAGAGACAGAGAGAGAGAGAGAGAGAGAGAGAGAGAGAGAGAGACAGAGAGAGACAGAGAGAGAAGAGAGAGAGAGAGAGAGAGAGAGAGAGAGAGAGAGAGAGAGAGAGAGAGAGAGAGAAGAGAGAGAGACAGAGAGAGAGAGAGACAGAGAGAGAGACAGAGAGAGAGAGGGGGGGGAGAGAGAGAGAGAGGGGGGAGAGAGAGAGAGAGAGAGAGAGAGAGAGAGAGAGAGAGAGAGAGAGAGAGAGAGAGAGAGAGAGAGAGAGAGAGAGAGAGGGAGAGAGAGAGAGAGAGAGAGAGAGAGAGGAGAGAGAGAGAAGAGAGAAGAGAGAGAGAAGGAGAGAGAGAGAGAGAGAGAGAGAGAGAGAGAGAGTGAGAGAGAGAGAGAGAGAGAGAGAGAGAGAGAGAGAGAGAGAGAGAGAGAGAGAGAGAGAGAGAGAGAGAGAGAGAGAGAGAGAGAGAGAGAGAGAGGGAGAGAGAGAGAGAGAGAGAGAGACAGAGAGTCACATAGGTGAGTGATACATTATGTGTATCATAAATACAACTGCATTAATGCCTGTGACATAATTGTGAAATATGTCGCCACTAATTGGTTGAGATTGTCTATCATGCGATGTTGGCATAACTGGCCCATCGGTTAAGCTCTACAGTCTGTTTCCAGAATTGTTTAGATGCATCCGCTAATGGTATTATACTGATTGCTAGTTTTATTTAAGTCATGATGTACAAATGGTATTAAAATATCAGGGTAAGAGATAATTTCAAATCGTAGTATTGCGTTCACGTGGTTCGGTTACTCGGGTCCTAATTATACGGACATATATTGCCTTTGTTGTTAGGTGCTATTTAGGTCATGAAGCAAAGTTCCAGGTGTTGTCTAATTGATGACATACGGTTGTCATGATGCACGAATCATAGACAGTTAACGATGGCATTTGAGTGTAAATAATTACCAACTAAAGTGTTTGCTGTAGGCCTGGATGTGGGCTCCATCGTGGTCGCTAGTGGTCAGCACCAACTGGCACAAAGTTCACTAAAATTACTAGACTTTCAATATGGATTTATGTGATTTGATGTCACATATAGTACAGGTAGTAAACCTGTATTTGTTTTTATAGCCATCAGAGACATCCTCGAGTTATGATTTGTGGATACTATCGCCAGTATTCGACGTACAGTCCTGTGGACAGGCATATATCATTTAATGTAGTATTGATATATGTAACTAACAGCATGTGCATTATGTGTGTCCTGGTAGCCAGACTGACCTTTACCTTGAGTGAATGCATGGATTAATAACAGTTTCATTATGTAGTATGGCAGTGCTTTTTATTTTGTTTTTTGTTTTAGTTTATTGTGAAATGTGAAACCCCAGAGAACAAGAAGCTTAACAGTTGTACTTTTGATAGTACAATAGAGGCATGGTAGTTTGGGAAGATATCTTGGTTCTTGTTAGGATACATACGAGTAATCGTGAACGTTGAAGGTGCTAGTAAAAGAGTGTTTTGTTGTTATTTAGGCCTACTATTGCGTTAATATACAGCTTAGCTGTACTGCATGTGGGTATATAATGACAGTCGTGGTCAATAAGTGATACTAGGAAATCACAGGCTTATATATTGAGTATGTGTATGTGTATAACACGGATGTCGTATTACTGTGTAGTCTGGTCGCCATTGTGGATTCTTTCTCAATTGAGACGTGTTAAGCATTACCAGTGTCGTTTAGACATGATTACAGGAAGGTGTTTGTATTGTGTGTAATGTTGTTTTAGGTTTCTGGTTGGGTCATGCGTAATAATGTTTACTGTAAAATATATCATTGTTACAGGGTCTTTTTGTGCCTGTGTGATAAAGAATTGAATGAGAACAACGTGTCATCCATTCGGGATCCAAGTAGCAATAGAGGGGAACCCGTCCTGACATGTGGGTCGAAGCGCCTCGTGACACTAGATACTACTACTGCTATAGTCTAGGTAAAACGGCGTCACTGGCGACGTGTTTTACATTGTTTCTTGGAAGTATGAAAGCATAGTAGGAAACAGATTATTATATAGTGCTCAGTAATATAACCTGTTCGTATATGGTGGTGAATACATCACCTGGTGTGACTTAAATGTCGGCAAACATAGGCGAAGAGAAGAGGATTGGAAGATGTTTGCTTTTGTTGGTCCCTGTTCTCAGCCAGTGGGTTTGTTCTTTTATCCTCTCTTCATCTTAATGAAAGTCCGTCTTAATGATCGACCTCCATTGACCACGATTGTTGGCTTCTGTTTGTAGGACATTTTTTGGTATACGACCGTCAACCAAATGAGTACCTATACTGCTAGAGTAATACTTTTTTACAAGTAAGTTTACCTGTTTCTGTGACATTTCGACTGCTTGGAGGACACGAGGCATCAAAGAAGGTCTGGATAAGATACATCGAAACAACGTGAATCGAGATGACGGCCGGTATCGACTCTCACTCTATTTACTACGATCTCCTGAAGTTCCGCCCAGGCCGCAGCCAGGGGCACATACCACTGGACACCAGTGAGTGACACCTTTGCCCAGAACTACCGTGTCGCCATCAGGCTGTAGCTCTCTGGCGATGGTTGCCGATACCAGTCAAAACATTAAAGGAAAAGGTAAAGTGACTTTGAAATAAATAATTCTCTTCATTTATATACCGTCAACTATTTGATGAACATGGCCGAGCCATCACAGACGTGGCTGACTTAACAGTGTGCGTGTATATGCTGATGCAGGTAGCGCGCTACGTGACCCCTGTGTTCGTTGGAACTTTGTCCTGCTAGGAGATGCCGACGACGCGTCCGAGGCGGCATTCGCGCACACACACACACACGCACACACGCACGCACGCACGCACGCACGCACGCGCGCACACGCACACACGCACACACACACACACACACACACACACACACACACACACACACGCACTACAACAACGTAACAACTATTTACAATTTTTGCGTACACTGAATATAATTTGGTAGATTGCATTGTTATCTTTACGATGACATCGAACAAATAAATATTTAAGGGATGTAATTATGTTGCACGTTCAAATATTTAAATACACATTTTTAAATACAACTGTAACGGTCACGTCAAACCGTTTATATACGTACCAAATTTGACCATCCTAACCTAGGGATTTATGCACAATTTACGTTAACTAACTTACCCCCCGTGGTGCAACATACCGCAGTGTCACTGGAAAATGATTAAACACTCAATTTTTCATGTGAAAACTAAATAACTCAAAATAACTAGTTGTTTATTCTTAAATTTACCGCCAATTTGTAGATCAGAGTAACGTTATCTTAGTCACCAGATGGCACCATTGAACGTGCACACATAACTCCATATTTTACGTTAGATGGCAGAACTACATAGAATATACTTATATATATATATATATATATATATATATATATATATATATATATATATATATATATATATATAAACAGGCGTGCTTGCTGCTGTAGATGGCGTAAGACCGTAATTAGTGTCCGTCCGCCACTACCCTATGGTCTCACCCCGGATAAACACAGAATCGTTCCTTCCCGCATCAGCATTGTGGGGAACTAAGTAGTTTTATCATTTGACCGGGCATAATTGTGGCACTTCTGACACGTTTTCTTGGTATCTTCAGAAATTCACATCTGGCAACATTAACGTTATTAACAAACTGGTTTCACGATCATAATAAGTTTTCTTCCACATTATCACACACACACACACACACACACACACACACACACACACACACACACACACACACACACACACACACACACACACACACACACACACACACACACACACACACACACACACACACACACACACACACACACACACACACACACACACACACACACACACACACACACACACACACACACACACACACACACACACACACACACACACACACACACACACACACACACACACACACACACACACACGACTGAAGGGTCACTAGTCTACTTCCGGGTTCATTGTACATGCGAAGGAAGAGTCTGATTTTGAGACGGAAGTACCATTTCATATGGCATTTGACTGTCAACGCACGGTTGTTAACGAACTAGTTGTTAGATCACTTAGGTTCCAACGGCGCTGTGCAGATGATCTCCTACTGAGACCACGACCAGGATCACCTGCCACACTTAGTGAGAAAGTAATAATGTATTTATAACACTAAGCACTTGTAGAGACTCCCTTAGACAGGTTAAGTCGGTCTTCTCAGACAGCACATATTTCTCCTCCTTTTGTTTTCTTCCTTATCCCCTTCTATTCTTCCCCTCCTTCTCGTTATTGTCCCCCTTCTCCCTTTTCTCATTCTTCTTCTTTGTCTTCTTCTTCTTCTCCTCTCCATGTCCCTTTCCCTCTCTCTCCCTCTCCCATTCTTCTTCTTCTTCCCTTGATTCCTTGTGGGATGTGATTCCGTCAATACAATTTTTTTTCTCATACAATCATCAGCGCTCTCGTGGCTATCCATGACGTCAGACTTCCAATTCACGATTTCTCAGAGCGTTGGCCGCAATGACTCATAATTACACAATTTAGGCAAATAAAATTACTCAGAATTTAGTTGTGCGGTTGTAATTGATATTTTTATTTTGAGAACCTTAGTGACTGGTAATATATATTTTGTTCTATAAAACTCCGCTGAAGTGCAACGATTCTTTGTGGTGGTGTTGCATATATTGGTGAGTTGCCGGATGTGGGTCTACACACTGACTCGTATAGGAGTCGTTACTGTAAAGGTTTAAGCATAAGAAACACACCTTTAATAACCTACGCAGTCTATCAAAATGATTCATCTCATGTTTAATTCAATAAAGGTAAACGTATCACGTGGACGACAGCCCCGTTATATAGCCATGACAGAAAGCTCTGTGGCCAATGAACGGCATCCCTGCGGCCATTGACCGATACCCTGTTACATGGTCCATGACCGGCAGCCCTGTAACATAGCTCATGACCGACAGTCCTGTTACATGGCCCATGAACGACAGCCATCTGGCCAATGAACGACAGCCATGTAGCCCTAGAACGACAGCATGGTGACCCCTGAACGACAACCATGTAGTCTTCGAACGACAGCCTTGTTACCCAAAATCGACAGCTTCGTGGCCAAGGAACGACAGGCCACGGGGACATATCTGCGACATGGCTGTTGGTCGATTGTTGTGTACGTAACTATCCTCGTTTGTCTATTGTGATGGTCGATAACATCAACATCTCCTGGTCTACTGTAGACGTTATCGTCAGGAACAAAGCTAACCGCCGATCATTGTAAGGTGTAAATGCCTGTGTTGACTCACTGCGGTGGTAACATAAGATAAATTTTCTATAAGTAGCATCTTTTTATGATGACAAAAACGCCGACTTAAATTCCCCACGATTGTCGGCTTCTGTTTGTAGGACATAATGGTATACGACCGTCAAATATATTAATACATATATTGCTAGAGTAATACTTTTTTACAAGTAAGTTTATCACGCACGCACGCACGCACGCACGCACGCACGCACGCACGCACGCACGCACGCACGCACGCACGCACGCACGCACGCACACTACTACAACATAACAACTATTTACAATGTTTGCACACACTGAATATAATTTGGTAGATTGCATTGTTATCTTTACGATGACATCGAACAAATAAATATTTAAGGGATGTAATTATATTGCACCCTCAAATATTTAAATACACATTTTTAAATACAACTGTAACGGTTACGTAAAACCGTTTATATACGTATTAAATTTGACCATCCTAACCTAGGGATTTATGCACAATTTACGTTAACTAACTTACCCCCCGTGGTGCAACATACCGCAGTGCCACTGGAAAATGATTAAACACTCAATTTTTCATGTGAAAAACTAAATAACTCAAAATAACTAGTTGTTTATTCTTATATGTACCGTCAGTTAGTAGACCAGAGGCCAATTGTAATTGGAGATGCGCTTGCAATGATTCAAAGTTAGCATATTACTATAAATCATCGAAGTAACGTTATTTTAGTCACCAGATGGCACCATTGAACGTGCAAATGTAATTCCATGTTTTATGTTAGATGGCAGCACTAGATAGAATATACTTTACATCTTTAAACAGGCGTGCTTGCAGCAGTAGATGACGTAAGACCACTATAACATTATTAGTGTCCGTCCGCCACTACCCTATTGTATCACCCCAGACAAACACGGAATCGTTCTCCTAGCTACGGGCCTGGATATGCTACGTACGTCTGCTTTAGGTAACACGTCTTAGGATGTTCCTCCCGGCGTCATCATTGTGGGGAACTAAGTAGTTTTATCATTTGACCGGGCATAACTGTGGCACTTCTGACACGTTCTCTTAGTGTCTTCAGAAATTCACATCTGGCAACACTGACGTTATTAACAAACTGGTTTCACGACCATAATAAGTTTTCTCCCACATTATCACACACACACACACACACACACACACACACACACACACACACACACACACACACACACACACACACACACACACACACACACACACACACACACACACACACACACACACACACACACACACACACACACACACACACACACACACACACACACACACACACACACACACACACACACACACACACACACACACACACACACACACACACACACACACACACACACACACACACACACACACACACACACACACACACACACACACACACACACACACACACACACACACACACACACACACACACACACACACACACACACACACACACACACACACACACACACACACACACACTCACACACACACACACACACACACACACACACACACACACACACACACACACACACACACACACGAGTGAAGGGT
Source organism: Escarpia spicata (assembly GCA_963995525.1). NCBI lineage: Eukaryota > Metazoa > Annelida > Polychaeta > Sabellida > Siboglinidae > Escarpia > Escarpia spicata. Next base: position 23,218,335 of record OZ023208.1, read on the forward strand.
CACTGGTCTACTTCCGGGTTCATTGTACATACAAAGGAAGAGTCTAATTTTGAGACGAAGGAAGAGTCTAATTTTGAGACGAAGGAAGAGTCTGATTCTGAGCCGGAAGTAACATTTCATATAGAGATTAATCAGCAGCTTCTCGTGTCGCGCTGTCTCGTCGCACTCTCTAGGTCTTCTATAATTTTTATATTTTAAGAACCTTAGTGACTGGTAATATATATTTTGTTCTATAAAACTCCGCTGAGGTGCAACGACTCCTTGTGTTGGCGTTGCATGTATTGGTGAGTTGCCGGATGTAGTCACACACTGTCTCGTATAGGAGTCGTTGCCGTAAAGGTTTAAGCATAAGAAACACACCTTTAATAACCTACGCAGTCTATCAAAATGATTCATCTCATGTTTAATTCAATAAACGTAAATGCATCACATGGACGACAGCCCCCGTTATATGGCCATGACAGAAAGCTCTGTGGCCAATGAACGACAGCCATGCGGCCATTGACTGATACCCTGTTACATGGCCCATGACCGACAGCTCTGTTACATGGCCCATGACCGACAGCCCTGTTACATGGCTCATGAATGACAGTTTTGTTACATGGCCCATGAAAGACAGCCATGTAGCCCACGAACGACAGCCTTGTTACCCAAAATCGACAGCTTCGTGGCCAAGGGACGACAGGCCACGGGGACATATCTGCGACATGGCTGTTGGTCGATTGTTGTGTACGTAACTATTCTCGTTTGTCTATTGTGATGGTCGATAACATCAATATCCCCTGGTCTACTGTAGACGTTGTTCGTCAGGAACAAAGCTAACCGCCGATCATTGTAAGATGTAAATGCCTGTGTAGACTCAGTGGTAACTTGAGTGATTTTTTTATAAGTAACATCTTTTTACGACGAAAACAACGCCGACTTAAATTGGCACCTAGTCACGGAGAACCGCGTGAATCACCGGTGTGAATTTAAATGAAATGGCGACAGCAGCAGGAACACTTTGAATTGACCAGACATCATACAGATCTCTCAATATAACGGCAGTTCCTCTTCACAACTTCATAACTCGTAACCAGGTGAACAAGAGTTTTTCGGTTCATTCCAAGCAAAACCCAGGTCAGAATGAGTAAGATAAAACCCCGACTATAAATTACTGAAACAATGACCCGTCACTCCTCCAATCTCGTCACGTACGCAAGAAACGTTTTGAGCAATATTCTGCCTTATAGTACCAATATTTAAAATAAAATTTAATATAGGCCTGTCGATCGATCAATCGAGTTTGATGTGGTACAGTGTCGTGATTGCTCCATTTAAAGAACAAACCACACCCGCTTGTATTCGTTCAAGCGTATCCTTCGCGTGTATGACGTTCTGACCATGGAAGTATGTTTCTTAACGCCGGCAGCCGGTTGTAACGAATGCATAGTCAGTGTGTGACGCTGGCGAAACGACACACCAACCGTTGAGCCGAATAACGTTAGCCGCAGCACGGAATGCGTCAGTCGACACGGATGACTGAACATGAAAGGCCCTTAGACGTTGGTTGCTTCCGCAATCAGAGCGATCGGTTATAGACACATGAATCCGGGACGGGGCAGGGTCAGTCCGTCGGAACTTCACAACTTTAGGTGTCGAAAGAGGAACAAGCGGCAGGTGAGTTGACTCTGATAATCATCAAGTGTAGACTCATCGAAGTGAGACCCTAGAACCGCGTCCACGATAATATTACGCTGTGGACGTAACATCAGTCATTGGCGTGTGAAGTAACCGCCCCGTCTCAACGTCTACCCTGACTCGTTCACGGCCGCACAGCTCTGACAGCTGACGGCGGACGCCCGGCACATTCTTAACTGATTAGTTCTAAGCTGAGTAGAGGTTAACTGGTTAGTTCTCAACCTGTTAGTCCTAGACTGGTAAGTTCTTAGTTGAACAACGCGGCGTACTTTATTTACTCAACTGGCAAATTAATGTGTTGGTGTACAGAAGTGGCGCACCTGGGTTTGTATACAGACTGATACGCATGTGGTACAACCAAACTAATACACGGACTGGTATACATGTGGTACAACCATACTAGTAAACATACTGATATAGAGGTGATATAACCAGACTAATATACATACTGATATAGAGGTGATACAACCAGACTAGTATACGGACTGATACAGAGGTGATACAACCCGACTAGTACACGGACTTATACAGAGGTGATACAACCAGACTTGTACACAGACTGATACAAGGGTGATACAACCAGACTAGTACACGAACTTATACAGAGGTGATACAACCAGACTTGTACACAGACTGATACAGAGGTGATGCAACCAGACTAGTACACATACTTATACAGAGGCGACACAACCAGACTTGTACACAGACTGATACATAGGTGATACAACCAGACTTGTACACAGACTGATACAGGGGTGTTACAACCAGACTAGTAAACGAACTTATACAGAGGTGATACAATCAGACTTGTACACAGACTGATACAGAGGTGATACAACCAGACTAGTACACGGACTTATACAGAGGTGATACAACCAGACTAGTACACAGGCTGACATCAAGGATGGCACTGTTTGATTGACATTGATCGACAGACAGTCTGGCACTGTGAAGCTGACACAATGGTTGACATTGTCATATTATCTGCCCAACAATTGGGACAGCGCAGAAAGGGGTCACGACGCTATCGTATCGTTTGTTTCGGGTGTAACGTTATCCCCGGTACCAGCATTGAGTAACCCCAGAGACGGAGGCAAAGGCGTGCGTTAACAGGATGTGGACACTCAAAGACATTCGCGTTAACAACTTCAGTAGACATGGTTCAATATATGGTTAGGATAGTAATGTAAATTATGTTAGATTAATTGATAATAAAAAATAACTATACAGTGCGATTTGACATTTTATATAAACAATATAATAAGTATTAATTATTTTAACATCGGTGAAACGTATCAGTGAACGTGTGCCAGTCGTTATAGTTATTGTCCTTTTTTGATACCGTGTAACTTATATTTCATTAAATGTTTATATGGATATAACAGCTTAGTGAATTTAGTTTTTGGATTAACGTTACATTGATATAAAACACATCTCCTGCGACTATTTGTTGGACATAAAATATCTCACACACGTTGCACATATATAACTGTCGCGAGCTCAAATAACTACATTCTGTGCAAACATTTGGCTGAATAGAACAACGCCGTTATAAGTATTAGTGGCTAGACATGAGACAAGCACGATAGTGCATGTCATGAAATGACTAACGCTCTTGCCAAGCAATGCGTGACTGACGGAGCTGACGTCACTGACATGGTTGCTAGTAAATACCTGCAACCGGAGCGTATGTCTGTTGTGTATTCACTGAAGCGAGACAACCCCCGCCACAAAGCTGGTGTTATCGGCGAGGTCTGGGAGCGTGGGAGATATTACACTAACGTCGTGAGAAAAGGGGTTATAATTAATGGAATAATAGAGTAAGTTTAGTCTTCAAGCCAGGGAACCGCAGTCAGTTACAGCACCTGCGAGACAAGTTACCATTATATGGCGAATACGGATCGTAGCCAACACCTCTGTTTATTTTACCTGTGCAAATTACGTCGGCTGTATGCTAATCTACATATGGATGCACATTATGATACTTATTGAACTTTCACCCTCCGATATAACTGTGAGACTGGCACTTTGACACCGAGATGCGTTCGTTAAACTCTCATTCTAAAGTCCATGGTAGAAATGTTACGCCAACACATCTAATGGTCGATACTTGTGACGGCACAGCACGGTCCTACACCAATATTTGCTTGTTACTTTTGATATTACCTCAAGCAGCTGCGGTTCTTCGGTTCGCACGCGAAACGCGCAATTTCGGCTGTCGTATAAAAACATGTGCGGTCAAGCGTCCACAATGTACGCTGCTCCTGTCGTGTATCCGGTTCATTTACATCGCATGGAAGCAGGGCAAAGTTCCAAACGCGACAGTGCCACCCTCGGCCAAATACCGGTGGCGTATTGTATTGAATGCAGACATTCCTGCGGACAGCTGCGAGATACACGGAGACCAAGACTGCAAGGAGAAAGGCGGCGTATGCCGTACCACCACTAGGATGTCCAAGAGCAACTGTATTGGACATCATTACGGTGTTCAGTTAAGAACTACAAAGTCAAAGTGTAACAGTAAATACTAATGCCCAGTTAGATAATGTCAATATCTCAAAATACATACGCACCATATCGACGACAAAGACTCAGTGCATTTACATTTTGTTTACTGCCTGATTGATAAACGTTACTCATCGCAATGAATTGTCACAGTATTTAACGTTTTGTGTGATTCTAAGAAAACGTGACCTACACAATTTCCTAAACTTCTCACCTGCTGTTATTATCATATCATTGACATGCTCGTCGAGTTTAGTCAAACTCTAATAATTCTAGCTCTCGTAAAATGCCTGTATGTGTGACACCCGTCAATATTTAGGAATGGATGCAGGCAGTAATCCGGCTAAAGGGTCAACCAGCCAAATTGCTGCTAAATACCGTTCCACTTAGTAAAATCTGCTAAAAATACACAATTTTATTGTCAACAGCTTCTACAATCACACCGTGATATCTGACTATTCAAATGCACTTATGTCAGAGCAGGTGAATTTTATAAAAATTATTTCTCAAAAATACATTGCACTTTTTTTGAAGCAGGAAGTCCAACTGTGTCATAACCCTTTCAAGACTCACGCGAAACTTTAGTCCAACCGGCTGTCCGGTCCTCGGCCCTCGGCCCATATCACCTCGATCAACGACCGTCGTTGCACCGCCAAACTACTTCAGTGATGTCTCTGATGATAACATTGTGTAGTCGTAGTAGATTATATCACATCAGTATGTAGCGGAACGTGCACAAATCGGTCGTCACCATAGAAACATAGCATTTGTCTGTACGTTTGCTCCAGGCAAGAGTCAACTTCATGTGTCCGAAATCCAAAGTCCATCTGATGTAGGCCGTACATAACAAGCGTCCTTTTACTCGATGCATCAGATTGGGTCAAGGGACATACTTGGATGTTGGCTCGCTACGCGGTCGTCACCTGACTGTACAATACACCCATATAATTAATAGTATTGGCCATGGGTAGTGATGGAAATAAATTAGTGGGTTATCTTCTTACACATATTGTGGCGTGGCTGAATTCTTTCCAGAGAAGACGGACTGGTGCTCGAATGAACAGTGTTCCAGTAGAATGTTTAAAACGATTTGAACGAACGGTCGTAAGGACTATTATAATTTACTTGTTGCCTCTTGTTCTAGCAAATCTATTGAAGATAAACAATACGTACGCACGCACACACGCACGCACGCACGCGCACGCACGCACACGCAGACACCTCACTGATCAATGTGGATGTTCTCCATCAGAAAAATTTACCAACCTGAAGTCCGCCGTTTCGCGATAGTAGTTGACCAACAATACCTTACATCTCTTCAGCTAGTGTTGAAGCTCGCAGGCGGGTCACCCTTGTCTACAGCTTTGCAGAGTACACGATTTACTCGCACCTGAAGCTCTATCTGTTTCTCACGACGTGTCTCTCGTTGTTTCTTCCAGATATGAAGACGTGTCTCGCAGTGGTTCTTGGGCTCTTGTCAGTAGTTGTGAGTATCCACTTCAGCAATGTTGTCTGAATAACAATAGTTATTTATTTAGATTTGTGAACGTAATGACAATGAAGCGAGGGAGAAGACTTTAGGTTGATTGTTTGAATATGGGCTACACGAATTGGCAGTTGTCAGGTCTTTGCAATATAGTTAAATGCTACGACAAACGTTAAAGGTGACATAAACATAAATTTTCTATATTATTCACTACCGGCTGAGAAGCATAAAACTGCCAGTGTACATAGTACATACACGGTGAATGAGAACATATAAATGTAATTACAACACAAGACATGGTATGGGTGAACTCATAGAACATTTAATCCAAGAACATCACGTGTTCAATAAGCAATGCCTTAATGACAAATTAAATGAATCCCTCTCTTTACATGATTTACGAGTGACTAAAACTAAGCAACATTCTAATACTAAAAACGTTAACGGTGACATAAACAAAAATTTTCTATTTTAACCACATAAATAACATACTAACATGATGCTATTTAGACAGGTGTAATACCTGACAGGTTCCTTAGTTTATATATACACGCAGTTTAATGTGTAAAAATCAGCCTATCTGACAGATTTCCGAATGAAATCCCGAATGAAATAGTGTGCCAGACTGCTGCTTGGAAAAATACTGTGACGTAATATGTGCCACTGCCCAAATCTGTCTCACCACTGGAAACATGGAAGACACGGCGTAAGATTCTTGTGATTCGGATTTGGAGAGTTGTGTGGTAAATGTGACGACTCGTAGGACTGTTGCCGCATACAGCGATGAACCATTGGCAACAGAAGTCACTCAGGAAAGTTTATGACATATACGATGATGACGACGATGTAAAAAGGAGCATTTTGAGACTGTCTTTATCGCCAATACAACGTCTATACGTATAACTGTATCATATTGTAATAGTGTTAATATGATGCGCGCAGCTGACAGAATTGTGCAAGCCTGCCATTCTCTGATTCAATGATTTCACTGACACTGTCGCTGCCAATGTCATTCAGTGATTCAGCGATTTCAGTTACTTCCGACGACAAGGCGGCTCGATTTTTGAATATACTAAATAATTTGGTTGGGCTGCTGCGATGATGTCATCTGTACACCTGTAAAATATCCAATATCTGTGTAATTAGTCACACCAATTTCCTCATCAATGGCTATATCGTTCAAAATAGGTTCGTAAATGTGCTAGGTTGTTTACATGTCACATTTTAATGTGATGGTTTACGTAAAATATCCAAAATATACATGATGTCAGTGCAGTTACAATTGTTCAAGAACATTTCTCAAAAGACCCACACCACGATTTTGCATACCAGCTATACATCATGATAATGTATGTTTGAACAGAATTAGAGGTAATTTCAAATGTTTGTTGACTTACTTGACTACAATATTATTCATACAATTGTGTAAACACAACAGCTTTTTTACTTTACAATACATATATATGCAGGTACATACAAGGTATTTTGCAATATAATAATTCTCCTAGTTAAATAAAACATAAAAAAAACAAAAAGGTGAACATCCTGCATCAAAAGAAAGCTAATTATAAAATACTAACACCACTTGCTACTTTTATTTGACAGTTGATTATTTTTATTGTAAATGTGTTTCAAAATTAGATGTAGGGTATGCATCATTACAGGAGAATAGTTATAGTATATATATTCATGATTGTCAGTAGTATTGTATAATGTTTAGTAAATGTGATATGTTTCTAACGAATAAGCTTAAGCTACAGTATTGAGAAACACAACTTAATTATGTATTATTGCAGTCCAATGAAGTGTGAGGAAGCATTCTCATTTGCGTGATTTTATGAAAACTAAATTAAAAAAATACATTTTTGGACTACATGGTTAATTTATTTTATACATATATTATATTATTATAGCATTTGTTTCAACCTATTCATGCCACCTTTAACAGTAGGGGCGAAAACAAATTCAGTAATCTATACGAGTATAGTACATTATAAGAGTGCAACATTTTGTTAAATGCCTCAGTATTTGGATCTTCAATATTTGTTACTTCTAAACATGAAATGTGTTTGTTACGCTACGTCCTATGTTACGCTACGTCCTATGTTACACAATCAAATATCGTAGCTGTTGTAAAAAAATTGAAGATATAGACTACCTACTTGAAACAACTTATCTAGAGGACAATGTCTTCAAGACGCTGTTTCATCCGACATAAAAAGTTTAGTTATTGATTTACACTAAGATCATTACAGTGAGCGAAAATTCAATCGTTTTGTTTGATTTGTTTTTGTGTGTATTATACGTGTTATTTTTTCATACAATTTGAGATTATCTGGTCAAGTTGACATACATTTAACTGTTGTGCAGAAATCCTCAAAAGACCAAGATTGATGCCACGTTTAGACTTGAGAGTTGAAGTGCATGATATTTGGTAACCTGTTTCAACGGGAGATTTCAGTTTCATATTTGAGCGTTCTTCCTATCACCACACATAACACACATGTTGACACAGCCTATCAGGAAGTTTTTATTTCAATCAGGGAGTAGCATCGCCACTTCCGTCGAATGATTTGCTTTCATAAAGGCGATCAATGTTTGTGTTTTGGATGATTATAGTCACAACTCACAAGGACAATAATGACCGTGACGGCAATATTAATAATATTTTTGTTATCTGCTTTCGTTTTAGATTGCAGTCGATGGTTTCGTGTGGGGTAAGTATGGGTTGTGTATATGATATATTCGTGTAAGCAAAATGCAATGTTGGAAATCAGTATCATGACGTTGTGGAAGGCTAACGTAATGAGAAAGCACAATTTAGATAATCGAATAACGACAGGAAAGATCCAGGGAAAAGAGGCGGAGGACATCAGCGAATAAAACTACTTGGTAGTCGGGCGACTTTCTAAAAACAAAATGGCAAGACAAGGTCGCCAACATTGAACTCATGAACGGAACAAACCAAACATTCAACAAAAAAGAAATCCCCCCAAAATGAAGATGGATAGGATACATACTGCAAACGGTGTATCTGTTAAGTAAGAACGTTTCAATGTGGGCTTTGCAATTGCGAATTCGCTGCAAGTACTTACATGTGTAGAATGAAAGAGTAACCACCCGTATGTCCACAGAATGTTCAAAAGTAGGAGATTGGTACCGCGACCCGTACAACGAATGCGCATATTACGAGTGCGACGGAAAGATCAAGTTCAAGCGGCAATGTGGCAAGGGAACCTCAATGCCCACAGACTACGTGGACGGCAGCGGCGATCCTCCCTGCTCAGTCATCAACACCGAGGATTGCGGTAAGGATATATCGGAGCCATTCCATTTCCATGATCAGTCTTTTCCTTCCCTTCTATCCACTCCCATTATCCCGTTATGCTTTCATTCCC
>OZ023208.1:23227603-23247603 GCA_963995525.1 Escarpia spicata
TCTCTCTCTAGCTCTCCCATACCCCTCTCCCCAGGTCTCTCTTATGCACCACCCATTTTGTGTCTATCATTGCTCTTCGTACCATATTTCCTGTGCCACAAATGTCTCTTGCCACAGGCATCACTCGTAGTTTAAACCGTAATACAGGATTTTAAACCAGTGTAGTATTTTACTCTTACAGCGCCGTGCAAGTTCCCGGTAGATATGCGACATCCAGCTCGTTGGTGGTATCGGCGGGAAAACAACAAAGACGTCCTAGTGACATTTGACAATTACAAGATATCGTACGCGCTGGCTTCAGACCCGAACACAGCAACACGTAAGGACATATCACACCCTATGCGATCTTTAGTGTCCCGTACTGCTACAAAATTACTAATACAATGACAGTGAATTCTACTCTTATCACGATACTCCCAATATTGGTCTATTTTGGTAATTAATTTCCCACTCTGTGCTCCTAAATAAAACATGTTGTTGCACGACAGCAGTCGTATTTAATTGGTCTTATAATCTGGTGTTTGCAATACAATTGATCTCTTAATGGGAATCTCCAAACCAAATACAAATATTCCAGCGTTTATGTTGAAGCCGGATTATGTTACGGAAATGTTTGATAATGTTAAGTTACCAGTCGGAATCTGTTGTTGTGTTCAACGGAGCTCTTGACATCTTCACGAAGACTTCATCAGCTTTCTTGTGTGTTTCTCTCGATTGTCAAATGACGCCATTGATATTTGTCACATTACTAAGTGTGTCTGGTTAGACTTTGCTTGTTTGCAATATACAATTGCTGTAACATTATTGCCTGCAAAAGGGATCCTGCATATATCAGAAGGTTATATACATATCAAGTCGTGGTTAGGTAAACATCGCCTGAATACGATTGAGCCGACACGCCGTCTATAGATATTTATTTTATTTGGATGTTGCGATCAGTCTTCTGGGTTGAATCTGATCACTTGTTTTCTGACTGACTCTGTAACTGACGTATCTGTAACTGACGTATCTGTAACTGACGTATCTGTTTTGTCCCGTGTCTGTGTACAATATGTTGGCCAACGTGTACATGTAGTGTTATCTGCATTGGAGCTATGCTGCATTTCTGTAATGTCCGGTCGTAGGCACCGAGACATGCACGGGCCACCTCGACCAGAACGACAATGTGTATTACACCAGGTCCACGACACTCGGCGGAGTGACAGAGGCCTGCGTGGAACAAACCGATGTCCAGCTAGAGCACCTCATCTTCCGCAAGACAAAGGAAGGAGGCGAGTGCTGGCTCTAAACCCCAACACACATTGATAACAACGTACAATTAAAACTCCACTCCAGTAACAGTTCTAATGATCAAATACATCATATGGCAACCAGGAACATATAACTTAATATATTTTAAAGAAATATTAATTAATTGAATAGGATGCCTTATATGCAACTGATGATCATGAATACTGCAAGAGAGATCTCGTGTCTCATTTTCAAACTTTATTTCAACACAGTGAAGTTCTACGGTTGAAAATATTCAAATATTTATAGAGGTGCCTACTTCTGAGCTCTTGTTCACCATCCCCGATGATGAGTGATGTGCATATTAGTCATAGCTGATAACCATGTTACGCATGTATTCTGTTTCAGTATCCGAGAAAGCGACGGCGCGAGACTGTTTGAATACAATTCTTCCGACCGGACATTACTACGACATCTTCGTGAAACGTAAGAAAAGTTATTACAATAAATGTCCAGTCTATAATTTACGTGACACCTGGCTGACATAGCACCAGCCACCGAAACCTGCATGGTTCCGCATTCTTTGACAGAACCAGGTTATATAATAAATAATACATATTTTAAAATGTTAATGTACATAAACTACCCGGCGCTGTTGACGCCAACTGTTCTTACAAAATATACAAATTAGCCATACTTTTCATATTTCAATTATTACTTTACTAAGTATATCGTGTACTGTTAGTATAACAACAATGTCTCTTACTGTCTCGTGTAGATCCGCTGGCAACAAATCTCGTCGGCAAGTCGTGTCCTCTGACCAACGGTCAGTACTACACGACCTACTCTGCCGGACCGGACGATCAGGACAAGTGTCTGGGGGACTCCAACTCTGTTGCAGTCGTCAACGGAGACACGATCGCCTTCGACACGTGTGGCACAGGCGACACACAAAGTACGCTTCTGACAATTGTTTTATAATTTGACACGCATTGCAATATATGATAATAATAATAACCTTCCATAGCGCCTATGTCCTCATGAACCCTAGCTCAGAGGAACAAAAATGGCGGCGGTTGGCAAATGATAAATTATGAAGTGTAGAATCTTCGGTGATGTGATTAGTTTCAAAATTTACAACAATCATTATTGTAAATATTAGCAACGTTGATGGCGAACACAAGAACCTATTGCATTGCAATATATGATAATAATAATAACCTTCCATAGCGCCTATGTCCTCATGAACCCTAGCTCAGAGGAACAAAAATGGCGGCGGTTGGCAAATGATAAATTATGAAGTGTAGAATCTTCGGTGATGTGATTAGTTTCAAAATTTACAACAATCATTATTCTAAATATTAGCAACGTTGATGGCGAACACAAGAACCTATGACGTTTACAACTTTACATTTAGAGGTGCACAATTAAATCAAATACACAATCATTACCAAAGTAAACAGCAATGAAATGAGTCCCATTAAACATTAGATATGTAAAGAGAATGGAGAGGTATTTCTCAATAGATACGCGCCACGTACGAAGACAACTAATTTAGTAAACATGAAATACTATTATCTCTAAACTGCTGTACTATCGGTGTGAGTCGTCACGGAACATACTTATATTTTGTTTAACGTGATTTAAATGAGGTAAATGGTAGAAATATGTGTCCTTTTGCTGTGTTGCTGCCACTGTAAGTCGAAGTTGACAACATATCACTATTTGTGTCAGTACGTCATTGCAACACATTTACAGTATACACCCAAAGCAAACACCGATATAGCAAAGTGGTCCGGAAAGTCATTGACTTATGGAGACAGCAACCGTTTGTCTACGTGTAACCCTTCTGAGATATTTGTCTAATTTGTTTTTAGACACATCCACCTTGTTGCCATTTACACTGTGTTCAATCCATTTATTGTCCGCTGTGAGAGTGAATCATTTCTTGTATGTAATCTACACTGTTCCGACATTAATGTTAAATATTGTCAGTAGTATGGAGGGAACACAGAGCCTCGCCCCGCCATTTTTTGACCTACTTTAGGCCTAACTACATGCATAAAAAAGTCCTTATCTTTTTCGGGAACCTACTTATAAAAAAAGATCAAAGGGTTTTGTGTAACCTGACCGTTTTCGGGAACCTACTTATAAAAAACGTGATTGACAGCCTGTCACTTTTTGATTGATGACCCGGTACCGTCCCCTAGCGTGAGGTACTGCCATCTAGCGATTATCCCAGTGATTAGTTTAGCCCTAGCGATCAACGTTAGGATATAGCAGCGTCCCTAGTTACGTTCTTTATACGGTTATAGCTAAAACCACCGTGTTTATAAAGGCGCTAAACCCACTGTGTACGAGAATACCCCGCTGTACCCTATGCGCTGAGTGATTGCAGCAGCAGCGGTGGCCTTTGATCTACGGCCTAGTTACGGTCGGTTAAATTTAGCTCCACGACTAGCAGCGGTCGCTGTGCGGTGTAAATTTAGCTCAACGGCTTAGCTGTGCGTTGAACGGTTAGTTGGCACTGCGCGTTTAATAAAATGAAACGAAATATACGGCTGCAGCGAGGGTGTGTGTAAATAACGGCGTAAATTTAGCTCAACGGCTTAGCTGTACGTTTAACGTACCACTCGGGGTGGGTGGTCGAGCTCGTAACGAACGCCACCTACTTCGTGAACGCTTTCCTAAACCATCCTATCGGGTGCGTTGGCGCCGCGCTCCCCGCCTACGTGCGCAACAATAAGCACGTCGTGACGTTGACGAACGATCGTCGAGGCACGCCCTACGACGATCATCTATGCCTCTTCCGGTGCATCGGCCTCCACCTGCAAGGCGGCGGTCGCGGAACGCGGAACGGGGGCAAACTAAATACGACCCGTTTAACGCGAGTCGCTAAACAACTGCGCGCGCGCTACGGCACGACGCCGAACGGCGTGCGCCTGAACGAACTGGAACGCGTGGAGACGGTTTTCGGCATCAACATCGCCGTCTATCGACTGACGGCGGCTTGCGCCGCTGAACTAGTCCGTCGGTCGATCGAAACGCACCCCACGACCCTGAACGTCAACCTGTACGAGAAGCACTTCTCGTACATAGTCGACCTGCGCGCGTACGCGAAAACGTACAAGTGCTCGAAATGCGGCAACTCCCTCTGGCGGTACCCGGCGCGGTTACGACGTCACGAAGCGACGTGGGAAGGCGGTGTTCGTCACGTGTTCCCCGGCGGCGTCTACCGACCGACGCCATCCGTATTTCAGCGGCTCGACGACGAAGGTATCGACGTCGGCGACGACGACCTGCGCTACTATCCGTACCGCGCGACATTCGATTTTGAATGTTATTTTGCCGCCAACGAGCTGCCGCCGGATACCGACAAATGCCGGTGGCTAGCGCGACACGAACTGCTCAGCGTGAGCGTCGCGTCGAACGTGCCCGGACACGAAGCGGCGCGCTGTTACGTCACGACCGGTGATTCGGCCGAACTAGCGCGCCGCCTCATCGATGACCTGGAAGCCGTGAGCGCGGGGGCGTGCGCGGTTCTACGCCCCCGCTATGACGCGGTCTTCGAGGCGCTCGAAGCGCTCGACGCCGACTGGCGGCGACGACGCGACGACGACAACGATGCGTCACCGTACGCCGCACTCGCCGACCGCCTGTGGACGCACCTTCGTCAAATGCCCGTACTGGGCTTCAACAGCGGTAAGTACGATTTGAATGTCGTCAAAAAGTACTTGACACACGTGCTCATAACCGACGACGCGCAGCACACATCGTCGGCGTTCACAATTAAACGACAGAACAATTACATGTGCCTGACGACGTCGACGTTGAAATTTCTCGACATAACTAATTACCTCGCGCCCGGTGTCAGCTACGAGCGCTATCTGAAAGCGTACGGCTGCGCGGCGACGAAGGGGTACTTTCCGTACGAGTATATCGACGTGTTGACGCGCCTGGACGAGACCGTCCTGCCGCCGCGCGAAACTTTCTACAGCCACCTGAAACGCGAGGGAATCTCCTCGGAGGCGTACGAAATTTGTGCGACGGCGTGGCGCGACGAGCGCATGACGACGATGCGCGATTTTCTAATCTGGTATAATAACCGAGATGTGGCGCCGTTTCTCGAGGCCCTCGAGCGGCAGTTCGCCTTCTATCGCCGTCAGCGCATCGACATGTTCAAGGACGCCATCAGCGTACCGGAGTTGACGTTGTTGTACCTATTCAACGACCTGCCGCTGTCAATCCATTTCTCGCTGTTCAACGAGCCCAACAAAGACCTGCACCGCCTACTGCAGTCGCAGATCGTCGGCGGTCCGTCGATCATCTTCGCGCGTCATCACGAAGTCGGCGTGACGTCGATTCGAGGTACCAACCCGTGTCGTTCGATAGTCGGCTATGACGCGAACGGCCTCTATCTATCGGCGATGATGCGGGAGATGCCGACGGGTTGGTACACGCGCCGACGCGCGGAGAACGGCTTTCGAGCGGAACGCGTGCACCGCTACGGTCGTATGGCCGTAGAGTGGTTGACGTACGAAGCGGAACGAATCGGCACTCCTATACGGCACCAGTTGAACGGACGCGAGAAGCGCGTCGGCAAGTACCGAGTCGACGGTTGGTGCGCCGCCACGCGAATGGCGTATCAATTTCACGGCTGTTACTTTCACGGCTGCCCGATATGCCAGACGCACGTGACGACGAACGCCGTCAACGGTCAACCGATGACGACGCTGTACGCCGCGACGATCGCCGTGACGGCCTACCTGCGCCGCCACGTCGACGCCGTCGTCGAAATGTGGGAGTGCCAGTGGCGAGCCGTGAGACCACCCGCGGTGCCGCCCGACGCGTCACGATGGCAACCACGGCAGTGTACGCACTCGACGATACTGGAGGGTGTACGCGACGGCTCTCTATTCGGCCTCGTGCAGTGCGATATCGCCGTGCCGGAAGCGCTGCGCGCTAAGTTCGCCGAAATGCAGCCCGTGTTCAAGAACGTCGATATCACGCGCGACGATCTCAGCCGGTTCATGCGCCGCTAGGCCGAGTCGCACGATCTACTCACCCGACCTCAACGGACGCTCGTCGGTAGCGATCGTGCTCGCCACGCCCCTCCTACGCTGGTATCTGGAGCACGGGCTCGTCGTCGCGCGCATCTACCAGGGGATCGAGTACACGCCGATCGCGTGCTTTCGCCGTTTCGGCGACACGGTGTCGACGGCGCGCCGCGAGGGCGACGTCGACCCCGACAAAGCGATCATCGCCGACACCTTTAAACTACTCGGCAACAGTTCGTACGGGAAGACGATTACGCGCGTCGATCGGCACCGGGATATCAAGTACGCCACGCCGGTAGGCGCCTCGCAACTCGTCAACAACCGTCGCTTCCGGCAACTCGACGTCGTCGTCGACGACGAGTTGTACGAGGTGGCGCTGAATAAGCGCACCGTCGTCTACGGTTATTTCGTGTATCAATACGCGAAATTACGAATGCTCGAATTTTATTACGACTTCGTCGACGCCTACATTCCCCGACCGCTCTTCCAGTACTGCGCTATGGACACCGACTCGGCGTACATAGCCCTCGCGGGTCACGACATCGACGCGCTCGTACCGGAAGCGCTGCGCGAACACTACTTCCGGAATCGGTCGCTCTGGTTTCCGGCCGAATGTTGCGACGCGCACGTGGACGCGTGCGTACGGCGCCGCGTCGCCGGACTGACGTGGGAGGGTGGGGACTGCTGCGCGCGCCGTCTTCTGTTCGATCGTCGAACGCCGGGTCTCTTCAAAGAAGAGTGGCTCGGCGACGGAATCGTGGCGCTGTGCAGTAAGACGTACTACTGCTTCGGCGGCAACAACGGCGCGAAGTACAGCACGAAGGGATTGAGCAAACGTCAGAACGATATCGACGAGCACACCTTCCTCGCCGTACTGCGCGACCGACGCAGCGGCGTCGGTTTTCAATCCGCGGCTTCCAGGTGAAAAACTCGTCCGTGTTGACGTACGTTCAAGAACGCGCGGCGTTGAGCTATTTCTACGCTAAACGCCGCGTGCTCGACGACGGTGTCACCACGGCACCGATACTCGTCTAACTCGACTAACTACTCGTCTAACTCGACTAGGGGGGCCGCCTAGGGGTAGGGTTCTGTATGTATGTATGTATGTAGGGTAGGGTAATAAAACAAAACCGCGTACATTTGTTTGTCATCGTTTTTTTATTATTATACACGTAAAAGCGAAGCGAAGCGTTAATGTGGCTTTAGCCAATCGAATACGAGAGAGTCATTGTCCACCCGATTGGTGCCGAATAGGTTCTGGAACGACGTCAACGGCATGCCGCGACATCGGAGGAGTAGGTAGGCGACGCAATATTGTCCGCACACGTTAGAGACGACGCTCTGCAATCGCTTGTAGTTGTACGTCCACGCGTCGCCGCAGTGTCGGTGCAGGAAGGCGCGGAAGTCGGCGTGCAGCGGCGGCAGACCGTACGAATCGAAGTACTCGCCGACGCCTCGCCGGTCGACGTAGACGGCCACCCAGTGCTCCCCCGGTTCGCCACCGTCGTCGGTATTGCACACGAAGGCCATCGGGTAAGTGGTGACGGCGGTGGTAAGTAGCGCGTCTTTAGGTACGACGCCGACGACGATGCGTTTAGCGTACGCGTCGAGTTCGAGGCGACGCATCAGTTGGAACGTATCCATGGTTACGACGTACAGTCGTACAGGACGTTCCGGGTCCGGTCGATCTCCATCACCGTCTCGAATTCCGCGTACACGACGACGTTCATCGGTCGGGGTAGCGGTGTCGTGAACTGCATTTCAGCGCCTACGGTCCCCTGACGCACGACGTTGAAATGGTCCCCGTCGCAGCAGTCGGGGGTCAGGTCGAAAGCGAAGACGGTGTAGCCGGCTTCGAAGTCCGAGCGCGATATGTCGTTCCCAGCGTCCTCCCCCGCCTTTCCGGTGGCCTCGAAGAGATTCATGTAGCTTCGTATGCACCGGTGGTGCGGGAAGTCCGGTTGCAGCGGCTTGCTCGGCACCTGACGTCCGTCGACGATGAGCGCGAGGAAGTTTATGTCGTTGTGCTGTGCGTTGAACGGATTTCTAGTGTAGTCTCCGTTGTAGGCGGCGTTGTCGATCATCATCAGGATTATGCGTTTCGGAATCGCACCCATATACAGGTTCTCGTGCGTGTGCGATAGCGTACACGCCGTTATCGAGAACGACTTGCAGTCGACGCGGCGCATCGGAAACTTAGCCGTTCCCAAAGTCCACGCTTTGATATGACCCTGCTGGACTTCCGGGTTCAGCTTCACTTTTTGGACGTACAGGCAAATCGAGCGTATCACGATATGCCACCCCGGCGCTGCAGCCGGGCCCATGAGCGCGAAGGCGTCCTTTGAGTGGACCATGCGTATTTTCGTGTCGATGCCGCTCGGTAGGAGGAGGTTTAGCATAAACGCGTCGACGTGCAGGTGTCCCATCATCTCCACGTCGGCGCTGGCCGCCGTCAGGTCGCGCCGCGCTACGAACCCGGTGTTGTCGTTCCCGCGCGCGCGTTCACTCAGCAGGGTCTCGATGTAGGCCCGGTACGCGTACGTATTGGTCGACGGCGACACGTCGATTTGACTGAACATCGAATGGAGGAAATTGTTGACCGGCGCCACGTTGGTGCCGGCCGCCAGATCAGTACCGTCCCCCTGAACCACTTTGAAGCGGACGTACGTTTGAAGGCTCGCCAGGTCCGTATAGTCGTTACCCGACCCCGGAATGAGGAACTCGATAGGACCGCCGGCGTCGAGAGCCGTCAGCGGTTGGTAGACGGTCCACTGACTGCTCTCGATGCTCTTCTGCGTCATCGGTCCGGTGAACAGGTCCAGTTCGGCCTTCACGCCCTCGCACGCTGTATTTACGAACGCCATCGTTACGCGTCGAATATATTGACCGGTCGACGCCCTCTCTTCCGTCTACTAACGGTCGTCGCCGTTCGACGCGGCTTCTTTATAGGCGGCACTTTTTTCATCCGCCTCTTCGGCCCTTTCAATAGGCCGTCGAGAAGATCGACGCCGGCCTCCTTCGCGCGTCGTTTTATCGACGCTTTCAGATTGCCGCCGCCGACGACGTCCCGCGCCACGTGCACGCCGGTTTTGAGCGCGCGTTTTCCCAACGCCATGGCGCCTCTCTTAAAAAGCGGCATGACGCTTCGAAACAGGCTCCCGAAGATATTACCCAGACCGTGTCCTCGTTGACCCCGACCGCCGACGAAGACCGGCAGTTGACCGCCGACCTGTCGAACGTAGTAGTCCTCGTACGGGTTCGGCATGGTGGTTAAAACAATCTCGATTTACAGCGTATGATGTGAAGCGTCGCCACTAGCTTCCCCCGCTCGAATGGTATCGGTTGACCGCAATCGTCTCTTATATCGACCTCGATCGTATCGAATTGATGCCGCAGCAGCTTCACGTATTGGACGCGGTCGAACGTTTCCGAAATAACGCTACCTTTCGTACCGAAGACGGCAATGTTTCGAAGGAGCGGCGCGTACACG
Source organism: Escarpia spicata (assembly GCA_963995525.1). Taxonomy (NCBI): domain Eukaryota; kingdom Metazoa; phylum Annelida; class Polychaeta; order Sabellida; family Siboglinidae; genus Escarpia; species Escarpia spicata. The sequence goes on from OZ023208.1 coordinate 23,237,381, forward strand.
TCGCCGACGACGCGCGATTCCACGAGATCCGTGTACACGTACAGGGTGTCGACGCCCGCCTTCATATCCACCGTATGGTGACCTTCGTACGCGTACGTGTACGCGGCGGGGGTCGTCTCGATAACGACTTCCGGTTCGGGGCCCATCAGCGGGGGACTCGTGATAACGTTCTTATGGAATCCTAGCACGCTCTTCAGACGACTCGTATCGGGTAGGGTAAAGGTGACACCCGACGACATACGCAGCGTCATTCGATTAGAGACGCCGCTGTACTCTAGACGCGCCTTGATCTTATCGGTGCACAATTTCATTAGCGCCTCGTTGAGTTCGCGCAGCAGCACGTAAACGTTGTTGTAGAAACGGTGAGTAATCGTACCCTGCCGGTATATCCCGACACCGTCCATGGTCGTGAAAAGACCCGACTCACCTCGCGGCGCCGACAGGTAGAAGGTGGCGTCCGCCTCTCTCACGTTGTACCACGTGTGCGGGTACTGTAGCGTCACCAGTCCGCATTCCCATTCTCCGCCAGGCAGGTCGAAACGTCGCGGCAGCGTCGTAATGTAGTGCGTCAACGTATTTTCGGGGTGCCGCTTCATAGACGCGTTGCTCGGTAGCGTCAGGTAAAAGTCAGACGATACCGCCATCGTCTCGTCGTCGTCGACCGCCGCTCATAGACGGACTCGGGAGCAGGTAACCGAGACAGCTGCTCAACAGCGCCGTCCACAGGTTGGAGTCGCTTTGACCACGCGTTAGATTGTATATACTAATGGCGATGACGAAGTACAGGACGATGACCTGACAGAGGAATACGATTTCGGCCTTTGGGCATTCGTTACCGCAGAGCCGCCATGGAACGGGTTCGTGGCCGGTGGAGTCGTCGGCGTTCTCGGCTGCGTCGACGGAGTCCTCGTTGGTAGTCTTCGTCGGCTGCTCTGACCCAGTAGCGGCGTCGACGGAGTCCTCTTTGGTAGTCTTCTTCTTCTTCGACTGCTCTTCCCTCGCCACCGCCTCGTCGATCATCATTGCGCCACTGCAGTCTGCGGTTACAGCAGGGCCCTTTATACGGGAGGAGCGACGTTCCCCTGCATAAGCATGACTCGTGCAGCCGCCAACATTCCTCGTGACGCGTCCAACGCATGCCGCGCTATTATAGGTCCACGAGCGCCGCGGCGTCGATCCAACTATTGAAGGAGGTCGGGTAACCGCTCCATTTTACGAGCGCCTCCGACCCGCCGCCGCCGCGCCGACGTCGCTGCAGAACCGCCTCCACGCGATATAGTTTGTCCTTCGGAACGACTACGCGTTGTACTTCCTGTTCGTAGAAGGCGCCCTCTACCGGTGTCCCGGCGTCGTCCTTCAGGCGATAAACGGGAGGTTCGGACGGATGCGCCTCTACGACGGTGAAGAGCTCCTCGCTCCAGTTAGCCATGTATCCTTTTTTGAATTGACCCCTCGTCTTAATGATACGCACGCGATCTCCTTCGCGAAGTTTCGGTTCCCCCCCCCCCGCTGCTGCCGCCGTACAGGCGTTGCCATACGTCCTCCTGATTCGTCGCGTCGACGCTCGCCGGCGTCCTACCGATACTTCGATGATAGGCGTTGTTGTACGAATGCACGAAATCCGGTAACGCCTCTACGTAGCGCAGCGTATCGTGTTTTGTAAAATAAAGCCACATGCGCGTTTTCAAAGTCCGATTGAATCGTTCCACGACGCTCGCTTTAGTCTCCTCGTTATGCGTCACGAAATGATGAACGCCGTGACTCTTTAGGAACGTTTGCAGGGGTCGGTTCAGAAACTCGGTCCCCTTATCGGTCTGCAGCGCGTTCGGCGGCTGTTGCGCGTCGTTCAGCAGACGCGCGAAGGCCGCGACGAGCGACGCGCCGGACTTACTCTTCAACGGAACGCACCACGCCCGCTTCGAAAACACGTCGATGACCGTCAATAGGAATGTTATACCGTCGTTGTGTTTTTTTAGCCTAGTCAGATCGACCAGATCGGCTTGCCACTGCTGGTTTTGACCGCCCACGATGACGCAACGTCGTTTGAAAAGTCTTTTAACCGGTTTGTGTAGGGTATAAGCGTCCTGCGCCGCTAGCCACCTCTCGACGTCCGGTCGTCGTCGTCCCCCCTTTGACGCCCGGTGCAACGCGTCGACGCCTCCGTAACTACCCGCCCGTTTCGGATCGAAGTAGAGTTCATTCAGTTCGTCGTCGTTTCGTTGTCGAATGTTTCGTTTTGGACGACGACGACGACTCCACCCGGACACCATGATGACGACGACGACCAATGAACGACGAATATTATATAGAGAGCGATAACCGTGATGACGATGAGACCGCCGACGACGACCGTTCGTTGTATCGGCGGCGGCATCGTCACATCGATTCCCACGTCACGACGTCCAACGCTCTCTTTCTAGAGCCCGTACGTCTTCTTCGTACCGCCTTCCCCGCTGAACTGACCGCCGCCTCCGACTCCTCTTCTCTTGGCCGCCGCCGCCGTCGCTCCATGTACTCCCGATAGCGCGGGTTGCCGACGAACTCCATAGGAATGTTCATACCCTTCATGCTCAACCCGAAAGCTCGCCATCCTAGGGGCTGTGTCGTCTTCGTTCTCGTTCGCATGAGATCGTTCACTAGATCGACCATGTTACTACCCGCGATCGTTTTACCGTCGTACACGAATTCACCGCGGTCGTTCCATCGACACAAGGAATCGGCTTTCATTTTCGCAATAAGTAGACTCGCCTTCCCTTTCAGCGTTTTCGGCATGCTGGCTACGATTTCGCGCTCTACGGCCTCCGACGATGCCGCCGCTGGCTGTATCTCGCCGCCGTCGGCGTTGACCATTGACACGCGTACCGGTTGCGCCGCTCGAGCCGCCTCTATAGTGTTGTAGCGACTCAGCAGTTGATTGTACGACGCCACCTTATCGCGTTCGGATAAATCCGATCGCTCTAGAATATCCTTCATGTCGCTATCCAGGCTACTCAGTACACGTGATCGGGGCGTGCTGCTCGACGATGGCTGTGGTAGGAGGCGTTCCACCAATCGCGGGTCGACCAACGCCATCTTCTTCGCGTACTGCATCGATTAACCCCCGATGACCTGTTTGAGTAGTGGCAGGAGAACGGTGCTTGCTAACGGTGCTAGCAGGGCCGTCAGAAAGCCACCCGCCCCCGTTTGCAAGATGGCTCGCTTCCGCTTCACCGGAATTCGTTTGTTGACCAGGTCACGCAGGTGATCTCTGTATTTCGTCAACACGCGTTTCTGCTTCGGCGACACCTTCACGTTCCCTCTCAGAATATTGTACGCGCAATCGCACAGACTACATATGAGACCGACCTCCGAATGGGCGAGAACGGCTTTTCGCAGTTCGATGTTCCGCTTATGTCTATCCAAAAGCTGCAGGGCGAAAATGTGTCTCTTCACGCGTTGCTCCGACACCGTTGGCGCCACCTTCGGTCGTCGCTTCGCCGCTTCGCCGCTACCACCGCGCGTCGTCCCGTCATAACGACTAATAAGCGTACGCGGCGACGTCCCTCTCTACTTATAGTTGGCCACCCTTCCGTACGTAGACGTACTGAAGGGGATCGTCTGGAAATATACACGTACGCAGGCGCATGTCCTCTTCCGTTTCCTGTTTCAGATCCACGAAGAGATAGCCGTACGCCGTCGACGTCGCGTCTTTGAAAGCCTCTATCATGTAGTTGACCTTTCCCGGGTACATCTGTTTCGCTAGGTGACCTACTTAACCGACGTCTCGGGGGTTCTTGAATAGCGCTAAGTATTGGGCGTTCAGGCTGATTGTACGGTTTTCTTTCCCTTTCGGAAACATGTTCTGTCGGAGTTGTACGACCGACGTATTACAATGATGACTTTTTTAGTAAACAGCGCCGTCACTATCGGTTTCCTCCATGAGGTCGTCGAGTACTACAAGCGTCCTCTTTTTATCGTCTAAATGCGTCGTAGTCGGCAGGCCGTCTACGAAGTCTATTTCCGGCGACATAGACGCGTAAGCGGTCTGCCACTGCCCGTAGCACCACATAATTTTTTCGGGCGGTGGATCAATCATAGCGTGTCGTATCAGACGGGCGACGAACGTCGTCTTACCGCATCCCGTAGGACCAGATACTATACACGTAAACGGATGCTTCAACAACGGTCCGCCCATTTTCACGACTGATACTGGCTAACGCTTTTTACGCGTCTTTATAAGCGACGCGTACCTCCATCAACAGTTTACCGAGCTTGTTCTCCCCCGCAACGTCCCCGATCCTGGTACCCCAGAAACCCTCCCTACTCGGTACCCACTCCACCAATTCGGCGTCCCCGGTGGCCAATAGGTCGGCCTTCAACTGGGCCGTCCCGCCGAACTTACTCATCAACAGCCCCTTCATACAAGCGACCCTAACGACGTTCCATTCGGTTCCCGTTCTCTTTTTTCGTATTCCGTAACTGAGTCGTTTCGCTAAGTAGGGCGATCGCGCTCTTTTGATACACGCGGCGCATTCGAGGTCTTCGTTGAACATCGCTTTCATACTGATAGGCGTGCTCGACGGATCGGAAGACCCGACCGTACACCGTCAATCGGCACCTGTACATATTCGACAAGAACGAGCGCGAGCCGCCAAACTTTATAGGTTCCGACATGACTACTACCGATAACCCGCTACCGACACCGCTTATATACCACCGCCGCCGTTAGACGGAGCATCTAAAAAGGTGCCGACGTACGGATTCGGACCCGGAATCTTTCGATCTCTAGTCGAACGCGCTCCCAGGAGCGCTAATCCGGCGCCGGCGTTTATGAGTGGCTTTATCGCGGTTATATACGCATTATCGCTTACGACGAGGTTGATCGCTAGGGGGACGACGCTACGTTGATCGCTAGGGCTGGGACGTTGATCGCTAGGGCTAAACTAATCACTGGGATAATCGCTAGGTGGCAGTACCTCACGCTAGGGGGCGGTACCGGGTCATCAATCAAAAAGTGACAGGCTGTCAATCACGTTTTTTATAAGTAGGTTCCCGAAAACGGTCAGGTTACACAAAACCCTTTGATCTTTTTTTTATAAGTAGGTTCCCGAAAAAGATAAGGACGTTTTTTATGCATGTAGTTAGGCCTAAAGTAGGTCAAAAAGGGGCGGGGCGAGGCTCTGTGTTCCCTCCATACTACTATTGTCATATGGTTTTCTTCAAAATGTTTTAACTGAGAATCTGCATGTTGCTTAGCCGTGTGCGAGTATAATATAAACCCCGTGTTGTTGTGTTTATGTCAGAAAATCCTTACAAGGCGAAGTTGACTTGTCTCGACACATTCACTCCCGGCGATGTGTGGAACGAAGGAGGCAGTTCCAACGGCGACATCCTTCTACTGGCGAACGAAGCCCGAGACAGATTCTACTGCGCCGTGAGTACTTCTTCTGCTTCGAGCGCCATTACAATATCGCCTACTCCATATTCTGAATGTACCATTCAGACGACACAAATCACCATTCTTTCTGAAGACTACCTTTGAAGTTGTTGTACCACAACATCATAACATCTTAATAACCTGCAGTTATTTGCAGAAAGCAACAGCAGTTCAGACTAACATACTGTATTAGCAAACGTGATCCCTGAAAGTAGCGCCGGAGATACGACTGTGGGGGCTCCTGGGTAATGATTGGCTGGGTATCGTATGACACTAGACTTCTGACCCCACTCTTTCCTACGTTCTACAATAGGGACGTCTCGGCACTTTACGATCCATTCAGAATTCCAAGTTGCATCATATTGAAGCACACAGTTACATCTACAAACGTTTCGACCACAATGGAATCACCCAAAATGCGTTTTGTGGAGGCCCCCGGTAAGAAATATACTTTGGAGGCCCCTGGGTAACTGCCACTAAATCCAGCACTGCCTGAAACAGTAATTACCATGATAGGACATTGTTTTGTAGAGATACCACGTCGACGGCAAAACGATGCTCCTGTCTCTGGACGTGACCCCGGACACGACGAGGCTGACCTGTCGCACAGGGGTCGACTACCTCCGCTCTGGCGACGACAGTGTGGGGCAGTTCAGGGCGTTTCGCATCTCCGACACACTCTTGACAACAACAACGACAACGACAACAACGACAACTACCACCACGACTACTACGACACCTCCACCAACCACTACAACAACAACAACAGCTGCCACTACAAGAACAACTAGAACCAAACCAACACCGACAACAACAGCTGCCACTAAAACACCAACCACTGCCACCACTGCCACAACAACAACTACAACAACACCAACCACCACCACTGCCACAACAACAACAACTACAAGAAAAACAACATCGCCAAAGATGGGCGAAGCTCTCGCGTCACTTCGGAATGACGTAATTATCCACGTCGAGTTTGGGTTTGCGCGCAGGTACGACATCTATGTACGCGATGACGTGTCACTATTCGCTGACGTCATGCGTTCACAGACGGCGGAGAAGATGGGTGTCAGCGTGGAACGTATCAAGGGTGTCGAGGTCTACAAGGGTACGTCGTAACTGTCAGCACAGCTCGATAACCTTCAAACACCCGAAATGTAGTGCATATGTCGCGCCGTAATATAAACTACAAGGAATGTTTTTTAAAGCAACTAGGATTGTATCATTAAAGTGCTGGTTGGTTATAAGATCGCGTGAAAGGTTGGAAGAGAACAAGATATAACAGTACATTGACAACATTATCTAGATAGAGAAACAAATCCATGTGGCAAGTGGACAAAGAAACATTTGGCTTATGGATTTGCCGTCTACCTATCTGTCCGTCCGTCTGTCTGTCTGTCTTTCTGTCTCTGTACGTCTGTCTGTCTGTCTATCTCGATCCATCCATCCATCCATCCATCCATCCATCCATCCATCCATCCATCCATCCATCCATCCATCCATCCATCCATCCATCCATCCATCCACCATCCATCCATCCATCCATCCATCCATCCATCCATCCATCCACCATCCATCCATCCATCCATCCATCCATCCACCATCCATCCATCCATCCATCCATCCATCCATCCACCCACCCAAACACCCACCCAGAGGGTGATGACATTCACACGCATCTTCAGAACACATTGTCTAAAACGTGTGATATTATTGTAGGCAGCATCATCGTGCGGTTCACCATTCTTCCGTCTGGTGGCGTTAGTGTCTCATCTGCTGTAGCTGTTGCCAAACTCAAGTCGCTGGCTGAATCGGGTCTTCTCGTCATGACCGCGCCGGGCGGTTCGACTATCACTGCAGTAACCAGCTGGTTCAATTGGTGGACGGGTATATTCATTTACAAAACGTATTTAAAACGTAGACTCACCGTCACATGGTTACTTCGTCTAAATTAATTATGACTGATATAATATAGCGATATATTTTGGCTATCTAGTTTTAAACTGAAAGCGTCCGCGTGAAATTAAGACAAGCACGTGACATAATTCGTTGTGACCGTGTCAGACTTAGACGACCACGTGCTGTAGTTCTTTGTGTTCGGGTCAGACATAGACGACCACGTTCTGTAGTTCTTTTTGTCCGTGTCATACTTAGACGACCACCTGCTGTAGTTCGTTGTGTTCGTGTCAGAGTTTTAAACGATTACGTGCTGTAGTTCGTTGTGTTCGTGTCAGAGTTAGTAGACGTGTGCTGTAGTTTGTTGTGTCCATGTCAGAGTCAGACGATCATGTGCTGTAGTTTGTTGTGTCCGTGTCAGAATTAGATGACTACGTGCTGTAATTCGTTGTGTCCGTGTCAGAGTTTCACGACCATTTGTTGTAGTTCGTGTTGTCCGTTTCAGACATAGACGACCACGTGCTGTAATTCGTTGTGTCCGTGTCAGACTTAGACGACTACGTGCTGTAGTTCGTTGTGTTCGTGTCAGAGTTACTCGACCACGTGCTGTAGTTCGTTGTGTTCGTGTCATAGTTACTCGACCACGTGCTGTAGTTCGGTGTGTCCGTGTCAGAGTTAGACGTACTGTAGTTCATTCATCCCATTGAGTAAACCTGTTCGTTGTGTTCACACGTAATGTATAATTTCCTTTAAACGTTAGAACAAAGTGATGCATATATAATAATTAACATAATTATGACATAATTGACATTATGAAGTTATGTCGCCTGAGACAAGACATACGACCGTGAAGTTGACTGTAATGACGGCTGTGAACTGTCACGTTGACTCCCATGACGACTGCGATGCTGACAGTGGTGACGACTGTGGTGGCAGTACCACAATGAAACGTTGCGTGATTACGAAACCAGTGAAGACAGAGAACACTCTTGCTGAGCGTGTTCTACGCTTTCTCCTGCAGTGTTAGAGACCACAACGGGAGGAGTGTCTACGACAAGACATTCTTTCACCACAGACGGCTCAAGTCAGTAATAAACAAATATAGTAGATTTGACTGCACGCAAACACGCACACACGCGTGCGCACACATACACACGCACATACACAATGTTTCTGTCACATATACGCTGATGACACTCACATGTATAGACGAAATGGTTCTCACAAGCATGCGAATATTGATTCTATATTATCTTCGTGTGACTATCTCACTTAGCCACTAACATAATTGTTGTGGTTTGAAGCAGGTAAGCTGAGGCTCAACCCAGATAAAACATGTTGATGCATTGCCATTAAAATGTTCTTCGTCTTTGTTAGCAAACTCATCTTCCGACATCAAGAATGCAAAACCTGTTTCGTAACATATACGTAGCCTCAGTCAAAATCGGCGTCTCGTTCATTGCTTAAAGAGATTCATCTCATTTCGAGCACATGCACAATTGCGTGCATGAATTGTACTTAAGGTTTCTCGTTTCCCATTACACGATAATTGTCTCGTCTCCTGGGTATTTCAAAATGATCTCCAGGAAGTTCAGATCAGGATCAGGATCACGATCAGGATCATAGATGTATCTATTACACATGTTTGTTTGTTCTAAAAACTTAGCTCAACCTGGGCAAGCGTGATTTTTCTGCAGCAGACCAAACATATGGAAGGAGCTACCACCACCGTAGCAGCACGTGGAAGGAGCTACCACCACCGTAGCAGCACGTAGAAGGAGCTCCCACCACCGTAGCAGCACGTGGAAGGAGCTCCCACCACCGTAGCAGCACGTGGAAGGAGCTCCCACCACCGTAGCAGCACGTGGAAGGAGCTCCCACCACCGTAGCAGCACGTGGAAGGAGCTCCCACCACCGTAGTAGCACGTGGAAGGAGCTCCCACCACCGTAGCAGCACGTGGAAGGAGCTCCCACCACCGTAGCAGCACGTGGAAGGAGCTCCCACCACCATAGCAGCACGGGGATCTACCTTCTGCAAACACCGCAAATGTTTTGTTCGAAACTGTATTTAGTATACATATGTGGTACATCTTTTTGATGATCACGTTTTGCGTGTTCCTCTTCTTGTCGTCGTGCTTAATGACATCTTGCTTAACGATTCTGTGGCCAGTTTCGCCTGAGCTCGGGCCACTGATAGGATCTAGAGTCTAGGCTGTTTTAATGAAGTTTTATTACTATCATTAACTGTGCAAACGATGCAACTTTACATTATGTTACAGCTGCACTTGGTTCCAGGTTCGCCGCTAGTCGTCACTGTGACAATAACTGTAGCTGCGATAGTCTGCATTGTTGTCATTGTCGTCTCTCTTATTCTTGTTCTCCATTACCGTCGACGCGCTGTGCAGAAAGGTAGACACATTTTTGCATTAAAAGGACACTGCCCGGGAAAAAGCTAATACTAATAATTAAACTAGTTATCCACGTTCATTTCAAAATTACATGTTACGTGGGGCTAATTGACAAATGATCTACATTAGTCTATGACAACAGCTATGAGATGTATTCCATTACAAGTTAAAACGTGCAGCACACGCGGGGCAAGTGATGATAGAGTAAGATTGTGTTAAATTATGTGAATGCATATAATTGTATGTGCAATTAATACAAATTTAAATGACAACGTAATTGTAAGAATGTTGTCAGTGTAATTTGAATCGACTCTAGCTGTTTTGATTTACATAAGCAACTTTATTAAGTGCTGTGAGTATAATGTGGCAGATCTGTACGCACTGTTCTGTTCTACGATGGCGTCTATTGTTTGATCTGGTTGCATTTTCAGCGTCACAAAACACAACAGAAACACAAGCAGGGTAAGTCAATGAGCGTGAGCTAGATATTAACCAAC
>OZ023208.1:23250103-23255103 GCA_963995525.1 Escarpia spicata
TAATTACACATTTCCCCTTTGAATGTGATATGTACATATCGTGTTTCTGCGTTTGGGTGGGCAGTGGCGCCACATCACGGATGTTATATATTCGATTACTCGGGCGCACCCAGAACTGCCATACTATCTGGAGGGTGGCAGCACCAGCGCCACTGAATGCGTGTGTCAGTGTCGTAAAAGAGAGAACGAGCAGCATTTAGCTATACATAAAAATTGTGAATCTAGCATCGCATGGAGTGGAGACAAAGTAGAGCTAAACTCAGTTAATCATTAATTTTCACTGCCGAAATATTTACGCGCAACAGGTTATGACGATGCACATAGACAGGTCTAGTCTTTATATATTAATGTTTAATTCACTGCTTCTTCACTGTATATTCCCCAGTGGGGTAGAAATATGTACTAGCACCATTGGCAAACTTTATGGTGATGTGGCAATCAAACAACAAAACTGGAGTTTTTATATATAATATCTACAATTTGTTTTTAAAGATAGCCTTACAACAAAAATGTCGTCCTGCATTTTACTAGTTTTCCCGCTCAGCCGTACAGCATTGTAAACTCTTCATTCGGCTCCGTAATCTTCCTTTTTTTTGCCTTAGTAATAGTTCCTTAGACCTAGCTCGAGGTTTCTGTACCATACAGGAATGCCGGTATTACGCACTCTCTCCGAACTTTTCCTGCCAGTATACTTCTGACAAAATAATATTTCGCAAATAAATATTGCTAAAATGACACGGTGGAAGGCATACTGGTATGATAATACAAACGACTTTTCTTCTAAGACATGAACAGTCGATGGGGCATATCATGTGATAACCGTAATACGATGATCTCCATCAAGTAATGTTAGTTATCAAGCGTTTGCAGGACACTCATTGTTAGACGTCCGGAGACCCTGCCATTGCGGCAATGTTGTGGCTTATCTTGGTGCGCTACTTAAATGTATTATTGAAATAAAATATGCACAATACATTAAAAACAACAGTTGATGTGTTCATTATATCTCACTAGAAAAAGTGCCCGTCACCTGACTGGATACCTTGGTAGATGATATTCGTGATTGTAATTTTTATTAAATGTTAGAAAGCACACAGCATCGTTACATAAATACCGTAACGCGCTACTTCATGTTGCCAAGTCCATGATACAGAGGCCGTTTTCCCGAAGTATTTGCCGCGCGCGCATGGTTCCTGCGATAGTTAGGTTACGTCATACGAATTATGCCCACATTACGTTTTACGTTCCGAACAACTGATTTACCCCACAGATGAAGACCATCATAACATATATTTAAGAAGATATAGGTCTTATTCGTTAGGTCGTAGATGAATCCCTAAAAGTTTTGGCGCTCGAGGTTCAAGCCGTCTAAGAGGAAAACGTTAACCTACCCTCATACATATACTCTCACAAGCTCGATTACAAGTATATTTTAATCAGCCTGCTCAATACAAGTGTTAGATGTTTTACTTTCTACCAACATGACTATCGTCTTGACGCTGTGGCATTTTAGAAACTAGACTATTTAGACGATGCAAACATGAATTGTAGAGGCAACATTGTCACACATATTATAAAACAAAACATACGAAATTACAATAAAATGTATGTCCTTGTGTAATTTCGTGCAGGATGTTTGTTAAAAGCAAACTTTCACTTGATTATGAATCTTTATGTTATATAAATTTACATAAATTAGGCTGACCATTTTTGTAAGCAGGAAGAATAAGTTTACAAAATTCAAGATGGCCGCCAACCATACGAATTGCGTTTTTTTACATTAAAATGTTATTTTAAATAATTCCTTACATGTATATAATGATATATTGAACCCTTAGCAATAAAAATACCCTTTTATATTAATGTTGGTATATTTAGTTACACGTGAAAGGTAGTAGAAAATGGCATTCTGAGATCGTTTATCTTCTAAATACAAATGTCCAGTGAATCAACATGCCTCATACACTATACTTCTCTAAACATCACTTTCTTCAACTCAATATAAACTTTGTTTCAACTAATTCATACAATTTTAAGATAAAACGGCGCAAAAAACAAACTATTATATTCGCGTGCCATACATTTATTATTCTGCGGGCCTGACCTGGGAACCGTTGATTTTGCAAAAGCGCAATTTAACAAATAACATCAAATGCCAGAGTGACATTGTGAATATTGTTTGTGTTGCACATCATACCGTTTTAAGAACAGTTTAAAAAGGTAGGTTTCCTCAGAATGCAACTAAGCTGCTGGAGGGAATTTCTTTAAATAAATATTCTTTGAGAATTTTTACATCTTTGTAATGTACAAAGTCATTTATTAAGCCTGTTAATATAACTAATTCGTTTCCAGTTCGCGCCAGCGTTCAAATCCAAATAAGGCATGCTCATGAATATTCGATACCGTCCGTCAGACTTCGGTTACCTCCGCTGAGATTTATGGGGCAAGAAAAACATCCAGCATATATATATGGGTTTATGGGTTAATTTTCTGGCCAAACATGGCCCCCACCCTCTAAGGTTGCGGGAACCTATTTTGTTAAATTGGTACACGATAACATGTGTTAAGTTACATTGAAACTCGTTGTCCATAATAAATTGGTTCATGTTATTGTGAAATCCACTGGCAGTTCACTGTTCCAAATGGTTATTTGGAACAATTTTGTAAATGTTTGGGTGCATATATTGATTTCCTGACGAAAACATGTCACCACCCAATAAGGTCATAAACGCTTTTTTGTCCTTAAAAATAGTGCAAACATTTAGCGAAATGAAATAGCTTTTACTATTGTATAACCTTTTGCTATTATTACTCCTGGTCATATTGAGGAATTTTACAGCTCTCTGAGAGTACAAGCATCGATTGTGTAGTCAAAACAGTATCCCGCCATGTAATGTAGCGAGTGCCTTTGTTGTTCCCACAATACATGTTAAACCACAAGTGTAAAACTTTCATCAACTAAAACAAGTATTTTGCTACTGTGACACCAGTAGATATTATTCCTCGTCATTTCGAGACATTTCGCTCATATTTATATGCAAAATAATTTTTTTTCGATTTGTGAATGTTATATTAGTTTTTGTTATTGTGTCATCGACGAACATTACTCTTGGTAATTTACAGCTATTCTTATATTTCCGTCGGTTGCTTGTGTTAATTTTTTGAACTAGAACATTTACACCTTTGGCAAAAGGCACCCGTGACATAACAGGGTGAAGGAGGTTTTTGGTCAGAAATTATATACTTAATGAGAGGTACCAAATGAATTCAGATGACCAAATATACTGCTAATTGTTGACACAGTAGCAAAAAACAATGTTATGCGGTTAAACGGTTACACTGTTCCCTTGATGGATGTTTGTTTGATAAAATAGGCACTCGTGACTTTATAGGGTAGTGTAGTGTTTGGCCTTAAACCAAACCATATACCCACATAAAGATGACAAATATCTCAAACTGACCAGGAATAATGACTCTGTATTACACAATGATTGAATGCTTCAGGCAACCACTTTCACTCTCTAGCAGGAAGATTTTGTTTCGATTAAATACATTTGATCATTGTTCAAGGTCATTCAATCAAGTGCTCAAGGTTAAAACTTACTAAGAGTTTAGCATTGCCATTTGATCGCAACGAGGGCAGTCGGGAGTATGGAACGTAACATAGCTATCCAACTATTAATTATTTTACATACATACATACCAGCAGGAAATCAGCGACTGGTTGGAAGACGACATCGTGAGAGCAGGGAGACGAACGGCAGACAGAGCAGCGTATCATGGGATCATCCGGGCAGCTACGTCCCGCAGGGATATGCTGAACTGAAGAAGAAGACATACATATGTACGCACGTACGTACGCACTTACATACATACATATAGATATATACGATACTCACGAAATGTCAATTGTCAATTCTTCGTAAACATTGACCTTCATTCATGTGCAAAGTTAAAAAAAACGGCAAAATAACGCGTTGCAGAGCCTCGGGATTGGATGAAAATCGAATTTCGGACACGCAACGATACGCAAATGTTTGAATATGTTTCCAAACGGAATGTCTCTGCGTGTACATAGATGCTTCACTGACAATGTAGGTATACATGGCCTTTAAGGGACGGCATAAGCTCACACACACCTCCATTCCGTAAACCTACGTCGTGATCGACAGAAATACCACTCGGTGTACGGGTTACGCGGTGTGGGTTATCCCGCCCCTAACCAAAAACCTAGTCGATCAGCGAGACCCAGTAAGAGCTCACAGCTGATATTGTTAAGGGTGGGAGCCAATCAGTCACGATACGTCACATCTGGACCGAGTCCCCGCACAGCACCGTGCGATAGTAACGCGGCCTGACGCGCACCGATCACTCACACGCGCTAATCACACGCACGCGCGTCGCTAAACGACGATCGCGATCGCTGTACGTGCGCTCGCGTGTCTGCTCGCAGCGGAAACCACAAAACTGTGCTCCGCTACACACGGTATCCCTAAACCCCGATGTACCGTTGACGGGACATTGATGTGTGTGCGATGGGTCGACCAAGGAAGCAGCACCCGACACGTCGACCGAGCAGTGACTCGAGCGGGCCGGAGACGAAGCACACCGCCATGCCGGCGAACGACCGGGAGCGCGACCGCATGAGGGTCCAGAGCGCGGCTTTCCGTCGGCTCAAGAACTCCTTGCCTTGGGTACCGCCGGACACGAAACTGTCTAAGCTCGACACGCTACGCATGGCGTGTTGCTACATCACACACTTGGCCGACATCCTGGGAGACGAGGCGAGGGGAAGTGACGTAGAGTCGGCGGAAGTGACGACATCCATGGCGAGGATGCCGGACCTGGCGGGACAGATCGGGGACAACCACAGACTCGTCAATCTGGTACGTAGAGACGACGGTCTGACTCTATACCTATCTTGTGGCGCTTACATCACAACATAACTATAGCTATACATACAAATGTGTGCCATTAAATGTGATGTGCATGCGCAGTTT
>OZ023208.1:23257603-23287603 GCA_963995525.1 Escarpia spicata
ACAAAAATAATTGCACTCGTAGCAGACCATCGATCGACCATCATTATGACGTCATCGAGTGATTGGCAACGCAAAACATACGTAAGGAAAGGAGCACGTTTCATCATCCTTGCAATGAATATCTATAAATTAGTGGTGTTTTAATAATATTTATAATACTATTGATAAGACTATTGATAATAATATTGATACGAATATTGATAAGAATATTGATAATGGTGATCTTGATAATAATGATAATAATAACATATAAATCCTCAGGATGGTATGAACAGGATTGAACAAAAGTCATCATTAAAATCAGAGCTAGTGATCCACCAGGGAGTTAGATGGAATGCAATTTCGAAAAAATATGTCCTGAATACTGTGCGGAAGGTATATTTCAAAGTGAATTGGAACGTCGTTCCAGGTTTTGGGCACAGCTATAGCCTGAGGAAAATGACACCTGCTTAGTTTACTTTTTGGAACAAAACGTTAATTATTCTACATGGTTTTTTTTATGTCACCGGCATGTTACTTCCCCTAGCGTTGTCTTTTAGACGGTCTGATTGTTTCATTGTCCGAGTGTGGTCCAGGTAAGCTCAACGAACCTTATGCAATATTTAACAAGATAAAATAAAAATGCGACCATTGCGGTAAGTTCATACGGCAAATGGACAAGAAAGCCATTGGCTTATCGGGCGTCCAACATTTCCTCGTTTGTATGCATCCCGTCTTTATTACATAACTGCCAAATTTATCTTCAAACATATTCCCAATATGAGTATTAACACAATCAGTATATCATTAGCTCCATTCGTTTGTTGTTCCCAACATTCCCATTTCCAATCTACATTGTTCTTTTACTATTGCTATTTTGTGCTTTACATCTTACCCACATTATATATTTGAAGCAAATAGTTCTATCAATATCTTCATAGATTAAACCTTTTTAAAACGTCTACTTCCATACTATAAGCGTTGGTCCACGGAGAGATGGCTGGACAACGATATTGTTGACTCAATACAACCTAAATCCCAAGGGAAAAAGTGTTAGCGCGCTTCCCACGCATCCAGGAAAAGATAACGTTGTAAAGGCGTCACTTGCGTGGGATCCTTGGGAGGGAAATACGGTTCATGGCCCTGCGCACCTGCGAATAAATATTTAGGATAGCGGTCAAGGGTCGACGTAGATCGGTTTTCCAGACTCGACGAGCGATTGTGGGTAAATGATAAGGAAGGAGTAGAGGCGGTGGGAGCCGGGAGGGAAACCTCTCGTAGGGAAAGAATGCTCGGAGGGAGAAAAAGCCCAAACGTTCAGGGATTAATCTACGACCCATAGAATAAGACGTACGACCTATATTTTTTTTTTAAATACCCCATATATGTGAAGATTATCACCTTTTAGGGGTAAATAGGTTCGTTCCGTAACTGTTCGGAAAATGTGCGCGTAACAAGTAAAATATCACCTAACAATCGCAAGAACCATGCGGGCGTCAAATACTTCGGGAAAACGGTCCCCTGCATCTAAAGCTGCATTCACACCTACAGAATTACCGTTTTAGTTTTAACAAGATTTAACAAGATTGCCATCCAGAAAATTACTCTGGATGGCAGTTGGACAAGGAAGCCTTTTGGCTTATCGAGAGTCCAATACTTTTTATCTACATGTATCCCGCCTTTTTAAGGTGTGTGTCGATTTTATTTTTAAACATATTCACGCTACTAGCACCAACACAATCAGGAGATAATCTGTTCCATTCATTTTTTTTTTACAGTCCTTTGTGAGAATGAGAACTTTCTTATATCTAATCTACACTGCTCCTTTACTAATGTAGCTTCATGTCCTCTGGTCCTTCTATCTTTCTTAACTGAGAAAAAAATGTTTCTATCAATATTTTCATAACCATTCAATATTTTAAACACTTCTATGTGATCTCCTCTCAATCTCCTGGTCTCCAGTGTTGTTAAACCACATTCTTTTAGGCGTATTTCGTAACTAAGATCCCTCAGATTTGGTATCATTTTAGTCGCTCTCCTCTGTACTCTTTCTAGCATATCTATGTCCTTCTTGCGATATGGCCTCCATGCTTGTATACAATATTCTAAATGAGGCCTCACTATTGTTTTGTACAGCGGTACTATTAATTCTTTTTTCTTATACGCTATATTTCGCCTAATTAATCCAAGGATTTGATTTCCCTTTGACGCTGCAATTCCGCACTGCTCTGAAACCTTCATATCAGCACTAATGGTTAACCCTAAGTCCTTTTCTTTTACAGTAGTACTTAGAACAGTACCCGCCATTTTATATTTTACCTCTTCATTCCCATGACCTGTGTGGAGGCATTTACATTTCCCAAAATTGAACAGCATTTGCCACTTTTCAGACCATTTGATCAACCTATCAAGATCATCTTGTAAATGCTGTCTGTCTCCATCACTTTTAATCCTTCTAAACACTTTTGTATCATCCGCAAATTTCAACACCTTGCTTGTTATATCATCGTCCAAATCGTTGATATATATTAAGAATAATATAGGTCCTAGTACTGATCCCTGTGGTACCCCACTCAATACCGATTTCCAGTTTGAAGCCTCCCCATCAACTACTACACGTTGTCTTCTGTCATTCAGCCATTTTTCTATCCAGTTTATTATACCATTTCCTATGCCATGGGCCTTTAGCTTAAGGAGTAATCTTTGATGTGGTACTTTGTCGAAAGCTTTTTGAAAATCTAAATAGATGATATCTACTGGTGATCCCTCATCTACCCACCTAGTGATGTCTTCCAAAAAACATAACATATTTGTTAAGCATGACCTCGCTTTAAAAAACCCATGTTGAGATGGGTTTATCAAGTTATGTTTAACAAGAAAATCCACCATGTGATCTTTAATTAGTCTTTCTAATAATTTGCAAATCACTGATGTTAAACTCACTGGTCTATAGTTCTCTGACTTGTTTCTCGAACCTTTTTTAAATAACGGTATAATGTTTGCCTCTTTCCATTCTAAAGGAACCACTCCCTCTTCTAATGACAAATTGAAAACTGTTGCAAGCGGTGCGCTAATTTGTTCTACAATTTCCAATAGTAGTTTGGGCGGAATCCCGTCCACTCCAGGTGATTTATTATCCTTCATAGCCCTTATTTTCTTAGCTACCATTTCCGAGGTTACAACTAACTGTCCTAAATAGTCTGAATCTGCCCCCTTGAACTTAGCCTCTGGTACTGGCAGTGAACTAATATCTTCCCTGGTAAACACTGAACTAAAATACTCATTCAGGTCTTCTGCCATTAAGAATCCCTCTGATATTGTATTTCCAGCACTATCTTCTAGAGGACCGACCTTATCCTGAACTTTCTGTTTGCTTCGAATATACGCATAAAAACTCTTACTGTCATGTTTTATATTACTAGCTAATTTTTTTTCATAGCTTCTCTTTGAATTTCTAATTTCAGCTGTAGCTTGATTAAGTGCTTCTTTATAAATGTTGTAGTCTTCATCATTTCCAGTACATCTATATGACCACATCATTTGTTTATACTTAATTTTTCTAATGGCTTCTTTCGATAAGTGTTTCTTTTTAGACCGTTTCCCTTGTTTTTTGAAAGGTACAAATTTATCGACTATGCACTTAATTTCACTATTTAAGATATTCCAGCATTCGGTTGCTGTCTTATTCTTCAGTGTGTTATTCCAGTCTATCTTTGCTAAATATTTCCTCATGTCCTTATACCTTCCTTTGTGGAAATTTCTCCTATACTGCTTTTTACTATTCCTTTCTGATTTTACTTTGATGGTAAACTGTATCTGGTTGTGATCACTACTCCCCAGTGGCTCACATATCTTGACATTGTCAACTAATTCTTTCTGTGAGGACAAAACTAAGTCTAACACATTCTCTCCCCTGGTTGGTTCTAGCACATGTTGAGAAAGGAAACTATCTTGTACTAAAACTAAAAACTTGTGGTCCTCACTCCCCATACTCTGTAGAGATTTCCATTGTATATGCCCATGGTTAAAGTCCCCCATAATAATACAGTTCCGTTTGCTTACTTCCCTTATAGCGTTTTGTATTTTTTCATTCTCTTCTATGCTTATGTTTGGACTTCGATAAACTAAGCCAACTGTTAACGTTGAGTTTCCTGTAACTATGTTACACCAAACAGCTTCTTCGCAATCTGCTTCTCTTTCTAATTTTATTTCATGAGCCTGGATAGATTCTTTAATATATAAAATAACTCCACCTCCCTTTCTTCCTATTCTATCTTTCCTAAACATTACATATCCTGTCAGTCCCAATTCGGCATCTGATATGTCAGTGGTGGCCCACGATTCGGTTATACCTATTATGTGAGGGTCAATATCTTCTACCATAATGTTTAGTTCACTTCTTTTGTTTACTATGCTCCTTGCATTTAAACAAATGCATTTATATCCTGATTCAGAACAGTTTTCCAGGCTGTTCTTTGCCGATTTATTTCTGCTGTCTTTATCTATGCCTCCAGTTTCAGGCTTCTCTGTGAATCCCCCCTGCGAATCTAGTTTAAATAGATGCAGCCTGTCCCACTGTCAACAGATTGCAGCAAGTTCTCTGAGAAAACTGCTGCCCCCTTTCCACTTAGATGTAGGCCATCTCTCATGTACATATCTTCCCTCCCAACAAAGTATCCCCATAAATCTACGAATCCCACCCCCTCTTCTTTACACATCTGCTCAACTAATGCGTTGATCGCCATCCTCTTGCAGTTTCTATATGTCGGCCCCCTTCCTCCCATTACTGGCAAAATTCCTGAGAGGATAATCTGTTCTACTCTTGTCTTCTTTAACTTCTTCACTAACTGTCTGCACTTCTGAACTATCCCAGTTGTTCCCTCCCTCTCTGCGTTATTTGTCCCTACATGTACTAGTATAGACCCTCCCTTGCCATGCCCCAGTACCTTCTCTACCCTTTCAGTTACATGTTCTATCCTAGCCCCCGGTAGACAAACAACGACGTCCTCCCCCTCGCTTAGAGTCTTATCTGTCTTTCTCATAATCGAATCGCCCATAAACACCCTCTCTTTCCTCATTGCCCCCTCAATCACTGCCTCAGTGTAGCTCTTTCTACGGTTTGCATCTGTCTGGTTGTAATCTTGTTCCCCTGTCTTCTGCTCTCCCGTCACAATCTCGTCCGTTCCATTCTTTCCTGACGCTGTTTCTCTTGTCACCTTTCTTCCTGTCATCGTCCCTCCCGACTTCTCTTCTGTCACATGTACTCTCACTTCCTTTCTTCCCGTCATCTTTCCTCCCATTGCATTTCCTTCTCTCCTCTGCCGTCTCTTTTTCCCTCCTACCTCTTTCTCTACGGTCACTTTCTCTCCTGCCACCTTCACACCTGTCACATTTCCTGCCGTCGATCCTCCACTTTCTTCCCCTCCGATCACCTTCCCTCCTCTCAGTCTCCTTTCCTCGGTCTTGTTGCCACTACTCTGCTCCTTCAGTTTCACAGTATTCCCAACTTTATCCCTGTCGTCTCTCTCCACTCCGTCTGTCTTCTTGCTGATTCTCATCTCCATCCCCTTCACAATATCTACCAACCTAGCTACCTCTTTCTCCAGACATTTCACCTTCCGGTGTTTTAGTTAAACCGGTTCATCTTTGAAAATTGTGAGCGTTCACACATGCAATAGCTAAACCGTTTTAAGGAGGAAGTTTGTATGCGCACATGCGCAAGCTAGCATAACAAAGTGGCCGAACGTCCCCCTGACCCCACCTCGGCGCCCTCGCTCAGCCTCACGTCGCGGTTCAGGCCATCGGCAATGCGCCGATATATAATTATATTTCGGCCGGTTCTTTCTAAATCGGACTGCACCATATCGTCTCCCCACAACTGCAGTAACAGCCGAACTTCCCCATCGTCCCACTTGCGTTTCTTTGCCTTTGGATTTTGCGTCGATCGAAGACATGATTGCGTCAAAATTTTGTTTATGTTTCCGTTATAGAGAGGAAGCGACGAGGCGCGAGATCGAATGCGCATGACTGTGACGTGCTTAAAACGTTTTAGCTAATCCGCTTGCGTTCACACTTGCAACTAAACCACCTACTGAAGTGGATTAGCTAAACCGTTTTAGTTAAAACGTTTTAGCGCTAAATCGCGTTCACGCGTGTGTTTTCTGACTGGGATTAGTTAAAACGTTTTAACTAAACCGTTTTAAAGTATACGTGTGAACGCAGCTATAGACTAGACATCATGACGTAGACGCTGACACAACAATATTATGCCTACCCTCGTGCCTATAGAATGGCAATACGAATATTATTTCACACGCATACACGTATATGCATGCACCGATAATGAAGAAATCCGTTCTGTTTGAGCCGCTTTGCTAGAATAAGTAAAACGTCCTAAACATGATCGTAAAATCGGGATACACTGGCATTTTTCGCCCAACTGGTCTGGTCTGGTTTGGTTTGGTTTGGTTTGGTTTGGTTTGGTTTGGTTTGGTTTGGTTTGGTCTGATCTGGTCTGTTCTGGTTTAAGTGTCGGTGTCAGTCAGAATAGTATACATTGCAGTCGGGTTGGATCTGATGTGATCTGGTTGGGTCTGTTCGTGTCGAGCGAAAAGTGCCGGAGTATCTCGGCCTTATGCTAGGCACACACCAACCGACTAACGCCGACTTGCATTGCCAGTCGGCGCAAAAAGCAGTCGGTGCTAAACGCCAATTAGTTCCGCCGACTAGCGTCGATTTCTGCCCGCACACACCAGCCAGCACACACCAACCGACTCACGCCGACCGTCGGTGCTCGGTTTGATCCTTGTGGAAAAAATCCACGTGTTTATTACGGAGTTAACAATGTGTTTCGACACACTTACAATAAACACATGAAACATTTGTAAAAATTTGGCCAAAACGGCTATCAGAAAAACGAAACTTGTTACATAGTAAGTCGAAGCTTCGCCGTCAGCCTTTACGACGATATGGCTTGAGCATTTAGCACATCCTCCAGCAAAGAAACGCATAGCGTTGAGCAATGTTTTATGACAGTACGCAGAACGTTATATTTAGCCGTTTCAGTTAACAGTTATGTTGAAACTTGAAGTGTAATCAGTCGCACCCAACGAATTCCTCAAAAACGTTTTCCACCGCTAGCGCCGCTTTGCGGATTTTTAAGGCTTAATATATGCGCCCAGTAGCGGCGCCGCCAGAGGTAGCGTTTTTCACAAAACAAAATGGCGATTCCTGTCGAAAGCGTGAAACAAACTTACAAAGTCAGGTGGAAATTAAGTTTATTTGTGGCGCCTGTTTTATGAACAAGCGAAAAAACAACGATGGTCAATGGCAATAGGATAACAAATAATCTATCATTTTCTGAAACGTTGGTTATCCGCCAGGTCAGTAAAATATGAAACTAAAAAATGAAAGCATGTGGCCCGAAAGCGAAATGGTTTGAAAACTAAAAAAAAGACGCCGGGCTTAGCCTTGACTTGTATCGAGGACTATCACATGATCGCGCTATGATTTCTTATTGGCCAAGTTACCGCCGACCGTCGTGTTATGACAAAAAACCTGCATACACCAGCCGACTCGTCATCAGATATGCACCGACTTTTCGCCGGATACCTCCTTATCTAACGCCGACTGCCGATTAACGCCGACCGCCGATTCAACATTTGAATCGGCGTTAGTTAGCGCTATAAGGCCGACCGTCGGGCTTAAATTCGGCACACACCAACCGACTGCCATCGGCCGACGGTTTTTACGTCAACTAGTCGGTTGGTGTGTGCCAAAAATCGGCTGGTGTGTGCCTAGCACGATCCAATATCCAATCCGGCGCGCGTCTCCTCCTCCAAGTGTCGAGTTTCTAATGACGGTTCTGGTCACTGTCACGACACACAAGGGCGGCGGAGGGCTGACAGGGTCAGGCGACCCGGCACTCGTAGGTGTGACAGGGGGCCCGGGACGGGGGAGGTGTCGACAACACGACAAAGTGGTCGACACTCGTGTCGGTCGATGTCTAAATGTGATTTTCGTGTTGGATAATGCGCCGAGAATCGACCACTTCATCGTGACAGGAAGCATGTGCGGGCCACTATTTTATCGGAGGTTTTCATATATTTAACTGAAATTTAATTTACTTGGGTTTATCTAGCTAACATTTTACAGAAATGAGGCGTATAACAAGAGCTCGGTATCATAGGGCTGTTAGACATATTATGAGAGAGGATGACAGAATTCGTACTACTAAGATGGCCGAAGCCATTAGTGAAACTGGGACTTGTGATCTGAGGTACGCCAGATAAAGGGCAGAAATAAATTATTGCCTTCAAGTATTGATGGTGTGGTAGATGATGAAGAAATAGCACACATTTTTTCCGATAAATATAATCACCTCTACAACAGTGTCATATGATGTTGATGACATGAGTGCTATAAATATAATCACCTCTACAACAGTGTCATATGATGTTGATGACATGAGTGCTATACATATAATCACCTCTACAACAGTGTCATATGATGTTGATGACATGAGTGCTATAAATACGGAGATAAACAAGCAGATTAAAGAAAATATTGTGTATGATATATCAGTTTATGAGGTTATCGAAGGTTACCAGCGAATGAAGCTGGGTAAGTCGGATGGTGAAGAGGGTCTCAATTCTGATCATATTATACATGGTCCGAAAATACTCTTTGTGCCGTTAGCATTAATTTTTAACAGTATGTTGATACATGGTTTTACCCCCCGACTCAATGTTAGTGGGAACTATCATGGTTCCTATACCAAAAGACAAGAGGCAATTAGTACGTACATCCGACAATGTTAGAGCTATTACTCTTGGCAGCATTGTTGCCAAACTGTTTGATGTTGTTGTACTATCTAAGGAACAAAGTGCGTTTGCAACATCGCATTTGCAATTTGGATTTAAACCAAATATGTTCACTACTCACTGCACATATGTTATTATAATGCCAATGGCAGTAATGTGTACGCACTCATGTTAGATGCCAGCAAAGCATTCGACAGGGTCAATTATTGTAAGCTTATTAGAGTACTTCTAAAACGTAAGGTATCACATCTGGTATTAAGACTGCTGTTGTATATGTATACTAAACAAAAACTTAAAAAAAGTAAGATGGGGCTCCAGTATGTCATCCCAGTTTATTTCATGTAACGGAGTCAAACAGGGAGCAATCCTTTCTCCTATTCTTTTCTCCATATACATGGATGGATTGTTTGAACAGTTAGACAAGAGTGGAGTGGGGTGCCACATGGGCAACCACTATACGGGTTGTGTCGGATACGCAGATGATCTCACTTTGCTAACACCCACAAGACCTGGACTCACGGTTTTAATCGATATATGCGAAACCTATGCAGACGAATACTGTGTAAATTGTAACGGTACTAAGAGTAGATATTTGATTTTTAGAAGTCGTAGCTGTAAACCCGACACCAGAACTATGTTTTTAATGATACCTAGTTGGACAGTGCCCAAGCTGCTGTACATTTGGCCCATCATATATCCGTTGTTATTAAGGGTAGTCTAGTCGTCGATGCCACTGCCAAATTCTGGAGAGGGTATAATATGTTCATGACCGATTTCGGTCATATTAAGACGAACGTAAAGTGCAATTGATTTCAACAATATTGCTGCTCTTAGTATGGAGCCCCACTGTGGGGTCTTCAGAGTAAGAGTGTTGGCACTATTTGCATTGCATGGCGAAAAGCGCTTAGAAAGTTGTGGAGCTAGCACCACTTACACATGGTGATGTTATAGCATTGCTATCGGATAGTTTGCCATTATTGGTAGGTTCTCCAAAGTCATTCATAAAGCTATGAACCACAATTCATCGATTATAAGCAGTGTTGCTAAATTGTCCTTTGCATATCCATGGTCAAATTGTAGCTCAAACTACTGTTATATCTTAAGTGAATGTGATGCGATGTGATGTACGAAGTGTCTACGTATGATATTGGCCGTGTGTGGCAGGCTGGTTTGTCCAACGTAACAATATAGAAAGTGAACGTATTATCGGAAATGTTAGACATCAGGAATGGTCTTAAGACATGCAATATTTTAGACGACGATGATGTCGACCGTATCATTACGGGAATCTCTGTTTTATTAAAAAAAAACTCTACAATTGTCATTTTAATGTGCGACAATACATATTTTATTATTATATAATTTTTATATGTTATTCTTTAATAATATAATTTTCTTTTACGTTTCCATTTCAGGTGTTTTAGGTCATTTGATGTATTTTTATCTATACTATACTATTGTTAGCGCTTTTGAGCATATTTTTAGCCGGATACATGGTGCTCTGTAAATGCTTATTATTATTATTATTATCTGAGGTTTCACTGTAATTAGAGAAATGAAGTGCTGTTGATCTTGGGCATATAGTTAAATCATTAATATTTCCTCTATAGGCCACTAAGGTGTTTTATTGATGACTGTGATCTCGGGTGAGAACCACGTTTTTGCAATGCTTTATCTACGTAATTGAAGAGTGGTGTGATAGATGAACGTGAACAAATCGGTAACGTAAATACGTGCATTTCTGTACGGTCTATAGTTATTTTTAAGATTACAGGCGTTATCTCCAGTTGATATATTTTTTCATGCTAAATTTGATTAATAAGTAAATAATTCCTAAAGAAATTAGATGTAGTTGTTAGTTCGTAATAAAGATAACATTGGAATTAATTGCTTGCTGTTTCTTGTATTATCCTTTTAAAATTTTTAAATTTTAAATTTTAATGTGCTCTCTATTCAAACTTTTTGCATATTCTAGGTACTTTTTAACATTGAATAAATAAATCACTAATATGTAATTTAGACTAAGTTTAATGGCGCATGCTAATCATAGAAAATATTAATTTATATGCGTTATAGCCAATTTCCGAATAACAAACAGTTAAACTACATTGCATTATTTTACAAAACTACTGTAACGCGTAATTTTTTTACGTTTGTTACAGACTTGGCCATACGGGATTGTGCCGGAAATGTTGGGTGACAGATCTAGACAAAGCAACCTGTCGGAACAATCGGTAATGACGTCAGTGATGACGTCAGTGAAGGGACGTGGTTTGTGCGGAGGTAACGTCGCCTTGTCTAGCAAGTACGTCGGCTGAAGGACTCGTGATAATCCTACTTTTGGGCTGGAGAGATCCATAACACACCTTCTCTTGGGAATGGACGGATCCGTGATACATTCTCCCTGGGGGTTGGCAGGATCCGTGATACACTGTCGAATACAGAGGGCGTATATTATACCCTCGGAATTGACGGACCCTGATTCACTCTCTACGCCGAATAACTCTGGCAGACCCTCGATATTGCTCAGACAAACTATAAAGTGCCTCGAGATAATGTAATATTTGAGGAAGAAATGATCGAGGACATGTGCATTACTACGAAAGAACGTGCATGGGGTGATTGGGCAAAGGAATTGTCGGCATACTGAGGTGTAATCCTACACGTACGTTGGGGCGAGATGCACTACTACCAGTCGTGTGTGTGTGTGTGTGTGCGTGCGTGTGCGTGTGCATGTGCGTGTGCGTGTGCGTGTACGTGTGCGTGTGCGGGCCCATGTACATGTGCATGTGAGTATGTATGTATGTCTGTATGACTGTGACTGTGTCTGTGCGTGTGCGTACGAGCATGCGTTTGTGCGTGTGTGCGTTTGTGTGTTTATGCGTGTGTGCGTGTGTATACAAACGCAAACGTCACACCACCTTTGTATTGTGGAAAAAAGCATTGAATAGATGCGTCTCTCGTGAGTAAAACGATATGCGGTATAGTTTTACGTTTAGTCTGTGTGTTTGCCGGCCGCCGAGTGTCCATGTTCTCTCCGTGAGAAGGATCTAGCCTGTGGTAGTGAGACAACTGGACAAAAAAAGAGAAGTCCGCGAAGTTCACGACCACTCTGCAAAGTCGGCAGCAGAAATAAGCTACATACATATCATGGATATTACCTATTACTTTATGACAATACTTGTGTGTCACGTGGTAATAACAATATATTATTTCAACAACAACAACAACAACTGACAACATCTGACATGCGTGTAATAAATTTGGTTACATTTTTAAACATTGTTATTTTACTAGCATAAGATCATCGTCGCTCACTTCTTAATGATGATTATTCGCATTTCACCTTTCGCACAGGGTGTCGCCATCCACTGTTTATTTCCACCTTTTTATGGGGTCTTCACGTTGACACGAAACATTCTGATAAAGTTAAACAATTGCAAATATTTTCTTCTTTTGTTTGTCAACGCCACAAGTGTGGTATCGCGATTACCTAGTGCTGCATGCAAAAGAAGCGGCCGTACCAAGCACCCGGAATGCAGCCTTTGTGACACGGCGATAACGTCGCCCGTCGCAAACTGTCTCTCCTTCAAACCATTAGCGACACGAAACTTATGCGTTCCGATTAGATAGTGCTCGCAAAAACAACTGATGGCATTTACGCAAGCCTATCAGGTTGGACAAAAAGCAGCCTTGAGTGTTGCAGCTGTGTTTTGGCCTCCACCCATGGCCAGGTGTGGGGTGTAAACCTTGGAATTTACGCACACGTTCTGCGCATGTTTAGATTAAAACACGGACGCACCTCTTATCAATGCCAAACTGCTTGAATTAGATCTATTAAAACGTTAGAAAAGTGACGGAATTGTACGTTTGGCTTGAGTAGTTTAAGATTGCAGCCGTCACAGGAAAGGAAAACAACTAGATCAAATATCATGCTCGTACGAATGCGGCAGTACACGGAGCCCAGGGTATTCTCACACGGTCCAAAGGGGCTGCGATCGTGTTATACGTTAAATGTACTCCACAGAATGTCACAACATGCTCATCTTGTCTGTAATTCGGTATGTGGACTACATGTGATCCTAAGCTTGGCTTCACCTATCCAACTTCACGACAACTGCCGACCGTTTAGGCAACTCGCTCGCCAATATGGCTTTGACCACAGAACATGGGGCTTTGCCGTCAATCGCGGGACCACGCGAAGAGCTGGAATAAAACTGTGATTCTTGATTTTGTTGCTTCTTTTGTTGTTATCGCTGTTTCCACTGCGATGCAGCTGGGCCGAGTTACATGAGTAAGCCCCACAGACTTTTTCAGCACTGCTGTAATGAAATGCAAACATGCTATGCCCGAAGGGTGATCGTGATCGATCGGTCGCGAAATTTCACCTTTTCTGGGTCGCTGGAGACAGCGTATCACGTGACAGGAGGTCTTCACCTATGAGGCAGGATGACAAGCATGAAAATTACAACTCGGTCCGCCGCAGATGATAAATGCACAGCACGGCTTGGGGTGGTAATTACAACCCTCCGTATAGGTATTTATGAGCCAATCGGTGCATTTCAGCCATATATTATGGATCATCTCAGAAACTCGATGTCCGATAACAGATTAAATTACTTTCATCTGGCCTCAGCCCCCACCCCCACCCCAGACGAAAGTTTATATCGAAATATTAACAGTATCGATCCGATGCGTAAAACATTGATGTCGGACTCCAGGCCAAATGCTTCTGACCCCCCCCCCCGTCCCCCAAAAGCAAGTAATTTCAACTTATATTGGACATCGATGTTCTGAGATGATCCCCGGGTACCGTCCTACCAATGATCCGTCGAAACAACACTAGCGTTGCATATATTTTCAACTTAACTTACTTTCTGCGCATTAGTGTTTGATTAGAAGGAACATAACATGTCTCGTTCAATGCATATCGTCAAACATGCGCATAAATCAGAAGTCTTGCGTGCTCGTGCGCAGGCGTGCGGTTGTGTGCGTACGAGGGCGCATGGCGTCGTTTGATTAACACACAAACCAGTCGATTGGATTTCTACGGGCAAATTGGCTTTGCCATTAACCAGAGCATATTGTAACACAATCACATTCAACGTCTTGGCGCAGTCGTCTTGGCCAACACGCCCGCCAATATTGGTTACACAATTATAGCTCCTATCTCTCCCTCCTTATCTCTGGTCTACCAAGCAACGACAAATCAAAGTGCGGCGTCTCTTCAGCTACTGCTAGCAAGAAATCGAAACCGAGATAAAAGTACGGATCTAAACGGGATATGTCTAGTTAATTAGCATCACAATAAACGTCTTCACGCTGACTTCGTGCTAATCTGCTGCGTCAGCCCATTTCAGACGGATCACGTGACAGTTATCGTAAACGCGTAAACAAACAATCAAACTCATCGGGTGCAAGATGGTGTCGTCGTTTGATTGAAAAGGGGTGTACTGTTCAGACGTACACCACGATCCTGGAATCTGCAAGGATCACGCACTATTTCAGGAGTTCAGAATACAACAAATGAATTGATTCCATAAACACATCGTCATTGTTATTTGATGGTATCGGTGTTTTATACATGGCACAAACACTTAATTTAGTATCATTCCTTACGACATGCTCACCATTTTCACGAGCGATATTGTTTGCCTATATTTATTGTCACTATAGATCCGTTGATGTAAACTATGATATTGCTACACATTTAAACGACTACACAATTAAACAACACGTGACCAAAAACAAGTTTGCACAATGGTAAAAATAGTACGTAATATACTGTATGAAATGTTCCATGCAGGAATTGTGAAGCTTGACGCCAATCATCTGCGGAACGAAGAATAGTCATCCAAACGAAAGATGCTGAACTGAAGAGCGACAACAAAGAGAAACCAGTTTAAAATATAGGCAAACATTTCCATTCAGCAAAACCAATTATACAAACATAGTCTGTTCCAAAGGTTATTCGCATCACATGCCACGTCTTTCAATATCAATTTGTATTATTAGCAATACATTTGACAAAAGGATAATGCCATTCTCATTGATAGAATCTTTGGAAATAGAATTTGCCCTGTTAAGAAAGATTAAAAGAACAACTACAGAGAACCCGATGTGCTGTTAATAAAGGAACAATGACTTGTAGATTAAATATCTAAAGCATCTACTCCCATAGACGACAATACATACATGGAAAACTGTTTTTCTGTAAATTGCCAGCAGTGTGAATATGTTTAAAAACAAAATTAACAAATATATATCTCAGAAGGGCGGCTTACATATAAATAGAAAACACTTCTTTGTTTTCCTGCCGTCTGGGGTTTTGTTCTGGATGGCAATCTAGTGAAATATTGCTAAACATTGCAACAAATATCACTGGCGTTGTTGTTGTTCTAGGGGGTCGGAACCGGGCGGCTGGGGGAGGGGGGCTGAACCCAATATTGTTGATGAGGGATATAGGATTAGCATCGAATATTTAGGGAAGGGAGGTTCATTGTGGGTGCAATTGTAGGTTTTTGGTGAGAGCCTCGGGGGGGGGGGTTGGAGAGCCTCTAGCGAGAGTTCAATTGGAGGTTTTTGTGAGCGTCGGGGGAGGGCAAATGGATGTTTTGGAGAGCCACAAACTGGTTTTTGGAGGGCTTCGAATTTTTTTGAGAGCCTCAGGTAGGTGCACTTGGAGGCCTTTGGTGAGCCTCGAATATTCCCCACATTCCGACGCCAGTGTTGTTGTCATATGTGCCGCGAACGGGACGGGGGCGCGGCCCGTCAAACATTAGTCCACGCTAGGAGGATGCCGTTAATGAGGCGTCTGTCGACGGGCCTGGGATCTGTCTCCCGGTGACACACTGACAGTCGCTCTCCCGTCAACAAGCCCGGCCCAGTCAGCCAGGTGGCAGGGTGGCAGATGTCGACAGCCTCGTCTGTCAGGCTGTCACGGCTCGTGACTGGGCGTTGTCCATCACGTGATATCTACGTGTCGCGTCCACGATCTCGTGTGTAGAACTGTGGATGCTAGAATATACTATTGTTTTTAAAACTGATTTACTCTTAGTTGCCTTACCATACCCCCTGAGGTGTTAATCACCTCTGATTGCCCAGACCTTGTCATCTACCATACAAACGCTAAACAAATTTACATAATTGAACTGGCTGTACAACTTTGAAACCAACATTGAGAAAGACTATCTATTCAAAACTAACAAATACATGCCACACTGATCCAACATATAAAAATGACTGGGTAAATCAGAATTAACATGCACTGAAATAGGTAGCAGAGGCTACATATCTAAAATTAACAAATCTAGACTGACAACGTGCGTTGTTACCACTAACTCTCTCTTTGTCTAGACTCGCCCTGCTAACACCATTCACCCTTTTTAAATGCAAAGATGAACCACAATGGATTGCCCGAAGACTAATTGAAATAGGGTGACCATCACCTCAAACATGCCACTAATCATAAAATAAAGTTTCTTTCATCAGTAAATGTTTATGTACGGGGGTTCTTCTTCTTCCTCTTGCTCCCTTGCAGGGTGGGGTCCACGTCACTTGGTAGCTTCTTCCTCTTTTCTTGTCAGTTCTTTCTACCCCTCTCTCTCTCATCCTCAATTGCCATCCATTCATGGCTGTTCACGCCAGCCCTCCCCAGGTCTCGTTTTATGCTGTCGTTCCATCTCAACCTTGGTCTTCCTCTCCTTCGTCTGCCACCCTCTTCTACTTTCCACGCTCTTTTCGCCAGTCTGTCTTCACCCATTATATGTACATGTCCCGCCCATCTCATTCGGTTACCGGCTACTTTTCTCTTTAGGTGTTTTTTTCATTCCAATCTCCTCTCAGAATTCCTTCATCTACCTTCTATCCTCTCGCGTTACTCTACATATTCTTCTGACCCAGTTGTTTTCTGCTACCTGTAGTTTCTCCTCCTGTCTCTCTGTCAGTGCCAGTGTTCCCAACTCATATATACAGGCTGGTACAACGCAGGCTTCCAACACTTTTCCTTACAGTTGTTTCTTCAGTT
Source organism: Escarpia spicata (assembly GCA_963995525.1). Taxonomy (NCBI): domain Eukaryota; kingdom Metazoa; phylum Annelida; class Polychaeta; order Sabellida; family Siboglinidae; genus Escarpia; species Escarpia spicata. The sequence continues at coordinate 23,274,431 of OZ023208.1, forward strand.
TTCTGACCCACATAATGCCTTCTACCCTCTTCCATGCTGCTGCTCCTGCTTGCACCCTCGTGTGTATTTTTTATTACTCCTTCCATCCTCACACACTGTACTGCCCAGGTTTACAAATCTGTTCACTTGTTTAATGGTCTTTCCGTCAACAACTACATGCAGATCTACCTCCTGTTCACCTATCCACATTACTTCAGTCTTCTCCAGATTCATTCGGAGGCCGTGTTTTCTGAAGGAGTCACTCCATTCTTGCAATGCTTTCTGTAGTTCCTCTTTGTTATCAGCCACCACTGCTAGGTCGTCTGCACACAGTATCTTCTTAAGTTCTTCCTCCTCCGATATCTTTCCACTGATCAGGTTCATTACCATAATGAAAAGCAGGGGACTCAAGGCACTTCCCTGTCTGAGTCCTACTTCCACTCAAAATTGTTCCGATGTTTCTCCTTCGACTCTCGCTGTTGTCTCCTTGTACATTTCCTCCACCATTCTGGTTTCCGCTTCTCCAACCTCCATCCATCGCATGACTGTAAATGCGAGTTCTCTCGGCACGGTGTCAAATGCCTTTTCCAGATCTACAAAACCGAATGCTACATCCTTTTAAAATTCTCTTTTCTTCTCGATAATTTGTCTGTTGGCAAACAACCCATCATCTGTTCCTCTCCCTTTCCTATATCCCAGCTGATTCTCTCCGATTTTGCTCTCCACTGTAAGCCTCACCCTAGCATCCAGTATCCTTTCCAACAATTTCAGGGTTTGGCTCAGTAATGTGATGCCTCTGTATCTCCCTGGGTCATGGATGTCCCCTTTCCCCATCCATATCGGGCACAATCACTCTTCTTCGCCACTCTGCTGGTATCTCTCCTGCTGTGAAGCACACACTAAACATCCTCGTCAGCCACTTGACTCCAAATAGTCTGTTTGCTTTCACCATTTCCACTGAGAGTTCATCCACTCCTACGGCCTTTCCTGTTTTCATCTTCTTTACTGCTTTCTTCACCTCTTCTTCTGTTATTGTCCTCACCTCCAGCTCTCTCCTTACAGTATGAGGTATCTCTATCTCATATTCTCCCTCCGGATTTAGTAGTTTCTTGAAGTACTTCTCCCAAACACCCAACACTTGTTTTGCTCCAGTGACCTGTGTCCTGTCGCTTCTCGTCATTGCTGATGTTCGTATAGTATATTTGCTGTCTCTCTCTCTCTACACCTGGCAAGTTTGAAGATCAGATTTTCCCTCCAGCGTCTTCAATCCTATCACATAATTCCTGCTGTTTTTCATCTCTTGCTTTAGCAATTGCCTTATTTGCTGCCTTCTTCTTCTCCCGGTACCTCGCTTCTTCCACACAATTCAGTGTCCTTTTTTGTATTACTTGTTCAACTTCACGTATACGATGGTTAACCTTCATTAATGTTTACCCTAGCTTGCTATAGTATATTACTAATAATAATTTTTTTATTTAACGCAGGTACTTGGGACATTATTGCTACACTTTAGTCAATTTTCCTCTATGAATAAAGTGATATTTCTTTCTTTCTCTAAATTACTCTTTCCATGCAATGAAACTTCACCGGGAACAGAAAGCTGCCACATCAGTAAACCAACCTAATACACTAGTGTAGTAATCTTGAGGATATAAAACATACCCTCTTGCCAACGCTGTTCGGCAATTACCCAACGAATCTGCCCGTGACGACAATATGTCGACAGTTCATTAATCACCAAGACATCCGATACGCCTAGGTCCCGTTCATAGGTTACATGCGCACGGAACAGGTTGATCTGTGGTTTATTTGCTATCTCATTTTATCACCAATCTGCGCTCGGCAACATCGAAAGCGCTGAATGTCGAATGCGCGGTCGTGAGATCTTCGCGTTGATGGCCCGTTATACATTTATGTGAGCAAAGTCTTGTCTCAGGAGATAAGTGGCATATAATGATAGGACGGGTGCGATTTACACCATCAACAGTAAACAATTAGAGCGCACTGGGGGCTGCGGAGATAACGCGACAGCGACCTACAGTTCAAAGAGCGTGAACAAAGGGTTCCTCTTGTTGAAACCAAAACTACTCGATATTCCTCTCTTCCTTGTGTATGTCCATGGCGTTGTCTGAATCACGGACACTGCGCCACTGCATGTGGACTAACATAATATCCATTTCTTATTATATGCTTCACTGAAGTGTTGCATTCTTAATAAACACAGGAAGAACGGCCGGTTCGTCTTATCGGACCGGAAGCCATCCATTGTGTCGCCGCCATGGCAACGGCGCTCCTTTAGATTACGTTCGACGCGTTGCCAACACTATAACAGGATTACGTGTTTTCCATGGGTGGTTTACTGCTTTATAAATTGTTCGAGGGGTAAATTGGCTTCCACCCCCAGTAAATGTCGCAGCTGTGTTTTGATTGCGGTGGCTGACGACGCAACACGTGCGATTTCGTCTCCCGTGGGAATTCCCCGCGTCTGGGCGTAGATAAGGGAAAGTGCTAACTTTTATAGCCGAGTCCAGTGCGGTTCCATAAACTGTTAGAAGTATATATGTACTGATACATTTTATTTATAACACCGATTGCCAATACATAGCAAGACCAGTGTTTATTTTAGATTAGATTGTAATGCAGAGAAACCGTTTCTTAGCACAGTAAGATAACACAACTTTGTTAACATACGGTTAGATTAGTCTTCAATATTTGGCACAGTTCAAGCCAGTCTTCCGGTATACATACTTCGGAAAACAATAGCTAACTACCAAAAAAATCGAAGCATCAATTCACTAACGTGACTGACGGATGTATACGAGCATCGTCCAAAGTAGAACAGAGAACTCGAGATAAAACAATTTTCTGCAGTTTTGTGGTAAAGGGCGCCGGTCAGTTCCTCTATCCAGAATTAGCGGGCGTAGCTATTTGTAACAGGAAGTCTGCTGTGTTTTACGTGGGCAAATGGGACATGGTTGAACATCAATTGGTATTGCAGTTAACTCAGCCCGACTCGGCCATAATGCCAATAAAGCTTGTTTTGAAACTGGATGTTTTCTTTATCATTTAAACATGCTCCGGGGTCATACCTTCCAAATTGCGAACGTTGTTACGGGCATACTAAACACACTTTGGCGAGTAGTATACGTTCGACATAGTTAGTATAGTCTTAAGAACATTATATTAATTAATACATGAAAAAGTAGGATCAGGCTGCCTCTTTTTAAGAAATAGTGTATAAATGTATCAGACGTAACTGGCGCAGCAACGCTCGTCTGTCGACGGAGACAAAAGTCGTGTAGACGCTGTCGTAGGTCTTTGGTGAAGTTTTACACCTCGGGCAACTGATAACGTCACTGACATTCGCAACCTTGTCTACATGCTCTAACTAATCAGCCGGCTGTTTGCCCATCATTAAACTCAACGCTTAAGTGCGTAGATGAGCGAAAGCAACGACTTTAATTAATTGCCTCCCTGCGTGGATTCATCCGACCAGCGTTCCTTCACGCGTACGGCGACTGTTTGGTGCGACTGTCCCATGCCTTCCGGCCATTTCGTCTTTCAAGTAGCCATCGATATAGATTATAGAGAGTCCCAAAGACGTCGGACTGATTACGTTCTGTCCGTGTTTACGACATTAGACCGACACAGAGCGCTTCCCTCCCGCTCGTAGTTGTACCATCAACCTCGTTGTTTAGCCTTCGGTGTCTCGTTACGCCATCGTTGGTGGTCGTCTGGAGAAACAATCGCGTCACAAAAGACGAACTGTTTACAATCATAGCTGTAAGATAATGTAATAGTTATAATTAGGCCGTTGTTGAAGACACGTAAAGTATATCTAATAAATAGAGGGATATGTAACGGTTATATGGTTCAATGGTACTACTCCCTTGCTGATGTTGTAAACATTTATATCTGCTACGGTGCTGTGGTTTCCCAGTTGACAAGTGACGTGGAGGTGTCCGGTGACAGACGACCACTGAATTTCATCACAGGACCGCCGTGACACACAATAGAAACCCCAGTGTCCAGTTAATTGTAATGTGGATGCTGTATTACGGCGCTAATTCCATTATACATTAATATTCGATTAAACAAACGTCCAGATCATAGACAGTTCGGCAATATAGAACGATCACATAATCCTCCGTGTCGCCCGCAATGTCGGTGTAGCAGTGTCAAGACACTCACCCTGGAAAACACTACGGTTGTGTTTTGAAATTAATTTCAAAACACTCTAGAGTGTTCTCAAATTAATCTCAAAACAATCAACTGCCCAAGTTCAAAACACTACGGTGAAATTGAAAGAAAATATCAATTTCAAAACACTCTGGTCTTAGCAACGTATATTTGTGCTCTTCTTCTTCACTGTGCCGTGTCTGTCACAGGCGTTGGTGATCATGGCCCTCCAAACCGCACGGTCGTTTGTAGTTTGTAGCAGTTCTGTTGCGCTCCTTTCACACCATGTTGACAGACTATCGATTATTGTTATCCTCTGCCGTCCTGTGGATCTTTTTCTTTCAATCTTTCCTGTTGTTACGATATGTTCTAACTTTCTCTTTCTCATTATGTGCCAATAAATCTTGCTTGTTGTATTATAATTTTGTTAGTGATCTTTCTTTTTGATTTTGCCGTCCTAAGGGTGGCGTCATTGCTTTTCATTTTCAGTCCATGATATTCACAGCATTTTGTTTAAGAACCATATTTCAGTTGTAGGTTTTTTGTGAACTTTTGCTTATTGTACATGATTCACACCCATATAGCAATATCGTTCTAAGTAGCATTGCAGTACACGTTTTCTCACTTCAAGTGAAATACTTTTGTTTGTTAAAATGTTTTTCATGTTGTGAAAAGCTGTTTTAACCTGAGCAATTCGTTTTTTGATCTCATTGTTTCATCGACCGTCACATGTTATAAGTGATACAAGATAGTTAAACGTTTGGACTTACTTCAAGACAGTGCCACATGCCACTATGTTTACACGTTACGTTATAATTAAAGCACTATATAAATATGATATTCTTCAAATGCAAACCTTGCGACAACATATCACTTTTGTGTGTTTTTTAAACTTTACCAGAATGTTTTGAACTTAAGTTCAACACATTCTAGAGTGTTTTCAAGTTAATTCCAAAACACTCTACGGTGTTCTCGAATTGGGTAGTGTTTTGAAATTCCCACACCAGTGTAAGGTATCTCCCCCAGCCTGGATATCGTACCCATTCAGTACTGATCAGTAGACGGATTAGGCTGTGCGAATAGAACTGTATTCTGCTACTGAGGCTGGTGATCCTGATTAACTAACATGTTTAAATGTATGAAGCTAGTTCAGTTGGCTAGAATATTTACAACATATCTGCTACCATGTGAAACATTTAAACATCACCTATGTATGTATTTTGTCTTATTTCTGGAGCAATGGGCGAGATATCCAGGGTGGGGGTAGATGCCCAAGGATATCACACCCCCTATTCCATCTTACCCGGGGGAGAAACAAAGTACCACACAGAACCAACACTTTCTGAGACGGTAAACAGTAAACAAAATTATATCCTCTCGTCACCGTCACTTGAGACATATCTCTATTTATTAGGGGTGTAACCATGGTGTAAGAAATGATACGAAACATATCGCGATATGCGATTTATATATATATATATATATAAATAATATATATATATATATATATTACTGAATCTGTTTTCCACGGTTGTGTTTCGTCCTGGTTACGTAACTCGCGTTGACGGGTTTATCGGTCGCACGCGCCTGCCTCGTCTCCTTATCTCTCCGCGTTATCGTCGTAATATCGGAGCTCGCGCGGCCTGTTACATCGAGGTTATCGCGAGAGCCACTTCGTTAGTCCAAAGTTACTGAAACGCTGAGCGTCTGTCGCACGGCTGATGACCAGGTCTGGTTCCGGGCAATTGTCGTCGACAACGGCAACCAAGACGGTGACAGCGACGGCAACGGCGACGGATAGCTAACCTATAATTGGTAAATAGTTCTGGATACCACTGTTCGTGAGCATTGTATCACCATTCGTGAATTTATATATCGCGCGTTGTCATCGCAAGCAAATATATTATTATGAGTTGTTTTTACACATGTTAAAACAAACATATGAACGCGTAGCACAGTATCCAGTTTTTTAAAGTCAAGAGTTTTCTTCGTGCGTCAGAGGATGTCCAGAGATTCGTAAAGGCGTGTCGCACTTAATTCTCGGAAACCTTACAGTACAAACAAGGAATGTGAACCGACTTCGGTGCGATGTTTTATTTCCCGGAATGAGCCTGTTCGTTAGCGCCCGCTAACCAGCACCGGCGGAAAAACGTCGAGATTCGTATCTGGATTGTGTCTGGATCGTGTCTGAACTGGGTCTGGATTGTGTCTGCAACGGAGGCAGATGTGGTCGAGGAGAGAGATAGAGACACTGGACACGCACCACGTGGCCGTGATGACAAGCGGTCGATCAAACGTTCGTCGTACAAGGCTGTGTGGTCATCCGGACTGTTATGATCTACGTGACCATTGCCTCTGTTGATACGTACGTTCGACAACAACAACAACAACAACAACAACAACAACAACAACAACAACAACAACGACGACGACGACGACGACGACGACGACGACGACGACGACGACGACGACGACGACGACAACAACAACAACAACGACGACGACTAAAACAACAATAACAACAACAACAACGACGACGACGACGACAACAACAACAATAACACAACAACAACAACAATGCCAACGACGATGACAACAACAACAACAACAACAACGATGACGACGATAACAACAACACAAAACATCATCAGACCTTGACAGAGGAAAACAAATTATGAGACGACTGCGTCTGACGGATGTCAACCACGATATCAACATACACCGTGACGTCATCCATATTTGACGTCATCACATCATGTGACGTCATCATTGATGTCACCAGATCTAGTGTTTTCAATGTCACTAAACGACATCAATGTCTTGTCAACAAACCTAGTACACAGCAACACGCATGCCGGGAGAATGCGTCTCTTGGCTGCGGGACAGTGGCTGCGGCACAGTCACCCACGCCGCGACCAAACGTCATGACCGGCATCTACGCCACCTGCTGCTGCTTTTTTCGTTCGTTGACAAATTGTCGACAGGATAAACGACCTTCCGTCGGGGTTTATCGCCGCAGGCCTATGTGTTCACGACGGTGGGTCGTTAAACCAGCAAGCTGGGGTCTGGAATGTAGCTTATACGATCGGGTGTCTTGCAGATGTTTGACGGTCGGTCGGTGGGGCTGTTCTTGACACACGCACGATTGTCCGTCATGCAAGAATAGTGTGTTTGCAGTGCAATTGTTCTTGCAAACAAGGATGATGTGTTCGCAATGTAATTGTCCGTGCATGCAAGAATGATGCGTTCGCAGTGCAATTGCAAACAAGAATAATGTGTTCGCAGTGCAATTGTTCTTGCAAACAAGGGTAATGTGTTCGCAATGCAATTGTCCGTGCATGCAAGAATGATGCGTTCACAGTGTAATTGCAAACAAGAATGATGTGTTCGCAGTGCAATTGTTCTTGCAAACAGAACAGTGCGTTAGTCTATGCATACAAGAATTATGTGTTCGCAGTGCGGTTGTTCGTACACACACGAACGATGTGTTCGCGCGGTGCGGTTGTTCGTTCACATACGTGCGATCTATTGGTGTAGTGCGATTGTCCGTGCACACGTGTAAAAAGTTATCGCACTATGCGGTGGTTCGTGCCCACACGTAAGATGCAAATGTTCGCGCGGTGTCCAGCGATCGTATTGAGCTGAAGAAGCTCAAGACGGTCGCTTGGCAACATCACGAACAAACCACCGTCGTCGTCATTGCAAGTTGCGGCACTTATACTAACATAACAACAATAGTCATACGTTTTCATCTTGGCAGCATAGACACGTCTACTGATGACGCGCGCATAAATGACATCTGGCTGCGCGCGTATACTGGCGGCAAAAACAAACATACTCAAGGCAGTGGCGAGCGTGTTTGCGTCGTCATGCCATCGTCGTGTTGCGCTGTCGGGCGTGAGTCCTAGCACACACCCACACATAGAATTCTACAGAATACCCAAAGGCATACATCATTTTCAACGAAACAGATACAAACTGTGGCTAAATGCCTTACGAAGAACTAGTTTTTTCTTCAGGGAAAAGGTCAGTAGCCCCACTTTTGTGCCATCGGTATTTGCATACAAAAACAGCAGAGCAGATGATGGCCATCAGCTAGAAAGACACGGACGTGCACATATTTGCATTATAAACAAAAGTGTTTATTGCGATATCCGTACTGTGGTGCATGTCATTACGTGACCATAATGCCAATATTCCAAATATATATGACTATTATATTAGGATAGGATATTTTCCACATCAATGCATATAACAATAATAGCCAAATGTTTATATGTACAACATTTGGGAAAAGACATTGATATTTTACTTCAAAAAATCACTGACACTAATCTAGTTATTATTTATAATCACAACAACTATATTAAATAGGTACATCTAAGATACTTACACCAAGTTCTTCTAATACCATAGTTCTTGATGTGTTTGAATTTGTTAAAATCTTGGCTATCATAATCTGTGGACAAATCTGTGGACAAGATAAATTGGTCACTCAAAGCAATATTTTCAGCGTTATCTTAGATTAAAAAAATGATATATCTGCTCATTGAGTCCACGACAGGTTTTTTCCATTTCCCTGCCTGGGATCATTTACATCCCCTGGCATATACACCTTCATAAAAAGGACTTACAGCGTTTCTTCCGAAAGACACTGGCAACGTATGTTTTTAGGGTACTTTTCATCTTTGAGAAATATATCTAAAAAACTATTGGACCATTTAAGCAGAATGAGTAAGCGGCAACCATATAACTGGACTGCGTTTGTTCAGCACTTAAATATGGCTGTATGAGTATTGTTGTGGTGTATGGAGTATGTCAAAGTCCGAAGACACTCTGTTTTGCAGTTTCCCAAACAAAAAACGGTTGCCCATACATTCGGCAAATTAATCATGTAACGGTGGATCTAAGAGAACACTAGAGCAGCTGGCCACTGCTTCAAATCCAGCGACCATTCACTGCCTGATAATGTGTACTGATTTGGTAGTTGCTCACCGGTACCTAGAAGTAGTTTAGACATATAATAATTATTTTTCTGTCGCGAATTCGCTTTTACTCGACGACGACGCATATACCCAGACGCATGCGCATCCAAATACGTCACGTTTGTTTAACACATTGATACTGGTCTAGAGGGAATTCCCGGCCACACATATCAGTCTTTTGCAAGCTTTCAGTTATTCAGGTGAACATTTCATATCACCTTTCAACGATGCATTGTACGGCTGCGACTGCGGATATAGGGGCTTACGTTTGAAAATACGATTAAAGCAAACAGCAACATGGGACGTATAGCTGGCCGACTACCATAATCTTGCTACAGTTTACAATAGATATTCAGATTGAGGGCAACATACACACACCGACTAAACTTGATTGACGTACTTTGGATGTCCTGTATGTGATCAGTATGGCGCTGACCTGCCGTAAAACGCGTACCAGAATACCCACTCCCGTGACCATTACAATGTTCTATTTTTATATAGTTCCGTGAGTCCTCCAATCACGTACATCATTACTGTACACGTGCTAAACAAGGACAATCATAGACAACATAAAGATGATTAGAACAGTGAAATAAAACAAAAAAGGTCAACTAGATAACATCACATCAACAATTATTAAAAACTATGTATAGGAAGTTTGATTTTTAAAGTAATGGGGAGTGATTCCAGCTACAAAGAAAACTCGTTTGCCGACGTTAAACTTTTGTTTTAGGCGTGGAAAGCTGTGATACAGATGAACTGAAATTCCTGGGAATATCTTAAAAACGCAGGGACTAACTAAATATGATGGATGTTGTGTAGACAGAGCACGACACGTAATAGCGGCTGTCATCAATTTGATTCGATGCGCAACCAGTAGGAAATGCAAATGTTTAAGTAGTGGTAGTGATGTTGACAAACGAAAAGCCTTGAGAATCACGTATGCTAAACAATTATGCACACGTTGCAGTTTAGCTAAGTAAGTTTTAGCGATAATGTTTAGCAGTGAGTTAAATAGTCAAGGCTATTATTAATTGCAGCCAATGGTATTGTCTTAGCAACATATTTAACAACAAGATTGTTATCCAAAACATTAACTCTAGATGGCAGGACAGGGAAGCCTTTTGGCTTATCGAGAGTCCAATACTTTTTATCTACGTGTATCCCGCCCCTTTAAGGTATGTGTCGATTTTATTTGTTTAACATATTCACGCTACTAGCACCAACACAATCAGGAGATAATCTGTCCCATTCATTTACAGTCCTTTGTGAGAATGAGAACGTTCTTATATCTAATTTACACTGCACCTTTACTAATGTAATTTCATGTCCTCTGGTCATTCTATCTTTCTTAATTGATAAAAAATATTTCCATAAATATTTTCATAACCATTCAATATTTTAAACACTTATATCTGATCTCCTCTCAATCTTCTGGTTTCCAGTGTTGTTAAACCACATTTTGTAGGCGTGTTTCGTAACTAAGATGCCTTAGTTTTTGTATCATTTTAGTTGCTCTCCTCTGTACTCTTTTTAGCATATCTATGTCCTTCCTGCGATATGGCCTCCACGCTTGAATACAATATTCTAAATGAGGCCTAACTATTGTTTTGTACAGCGATATTACTAGCTCTTTTTCTTTATACGTTGTGTTTCGCCTAATTAATCCAAGGATTTGATTTCCCTTTGAAGCGGCAATACCGCACTGCTCTGAAACCTTCATATCAGCACTAATGGTTAACCCTAAATCCTTTTTTATAGTAGTACTTAGTACAGAACCTCCAATTGTATATTGTACATCTTAGTTCCCTTGACCTGTGTGGAGGCATTTATATTTCCCAAAATTGAACTACATTTGCCATTTTTCAGACCATTTTTATCAAGATCATCTTGTAAATGCTGTCTATCTCCACCACGTTTAATCCTTCTAATTTTTTTTTTATAATCCTCAAATTTCAACAAGTTGCTTTTTATGTCATCGTCCAAATCGTTGATATTATTATATTAAGAATAATATAGGTCCCAGTAGTGATCCCTGTGGTACCCCACTCAAAACTGATTTCTAATTTGAAGCTTTCCCATCAACTACTACCCGTTGTCTTCTGTCAATTAGCAATTTTTCTATCCAGTTAATTAAACCATTTCCTATGCCATGGGCCTTTAGTTTAAGCAGTGACTTTTGATGTGGCACTTTGTCGAAAGCTTTCTGAAAATTTAAGTATATGATATCTACTGATGATCCCTCGTCTACCCACTTAGTGATATCTTCCAAAAAACATAACATATTTGTTAAGCATGACCTCGCTTTTAGAAAACCATGTTGAGATGGGTTTAACAAGTTATGTTTAACAAGAAAATCCGCCATGTGATCTTTAATTAGTCTTTCTAATAATTTGCCAATCACTGACGTCTGTAGTTCTCTGACTTGTTTCTGGAACTTTAAAAAAAAAATAACGGTATCATGTTTGCTTCTTTCCATTCTAAAGGAACCACTCCCTCTTCTAATGACAAGTTGAAAACTGTTGCAAGTGGTATGCTAATTTGTTCTACAATTTCCAATAATAGTTTGGGCGGAATCTCATCCATTCCACGTGATTTATTATCCTTCATAGCCCTAATTTCCTTAGCTACCATTTCCGGGGTTACAATTAACTGTCCTAAAAGTCTTATTCTACCCCCTTGAACTTAATTTTTTAATCGCTTCTTTTGCCTCTATAAAGATAACTTACGCCGAATTCGATGGAGATCACATGCATGGTAGAAACAGTACCCTCGAATCCTGTGCCAATCGTAATGCAAATTGTGTAAATACACTACAGGTCTACCACTGTTGTTTACGTACATTCTTAGAAATAGCAGTACCTAAAATTAAGGTGTGGCAGAACACTGAATGGAATAGCCAGTTAGTGTTGACAAAAGGATAAGTAGTGCCACTAGCCCCCCGTTAGTGCCAGTAGCCCCCTGGGGGACAGTGGGACGGGAGCTAGGGCTACTAAACCGTTGCCCAGTATATCATTAGCCTACGAATTAGCATATATGCACACTTTAATTCTTGCGAGCGGTCCCACTATTTTTCAATAAACTAATATGAGTGTCTTTACAAAAAATATAGATTTCCAAACGAATGGTAACTCCATAAATGTCTATCCATGTCATTTTACTGTGACCTTTACTCATGATTAATTACTTGAGTTTTCTAAAAGCAATTCGTAATTAAACATTGAAGTTACAAATATTATTTTATTAATATTACTGATTTGGAAGTTTAACTTATGACTGCCAATTTTGTGCGAGAGACTGAAGTATGAACACCTGATCTCTGTTGAAGCGATACAACTTTATCTGCGTTTTACTTATATCTGACGTAGCACGTGGTTTCATGGTTAGAGACACGTTTAACACCAAATGTCTGCGATATACGTTGTCTCAGAAATATAGTCTACATATATCCGTCTATGTGTAACGTAATGTCAAATATTTATTGTGCAGGCGGCCATCATTCTGGAGTGAAAATAACTCCCAAAAAAGACGATAAGTGCGTTTTACTCGTGCCAGAACTTCCGGGGTGGAATTTCTGAGACCGGAAAACATGACATTACACCAGCAAGCTACACTACCCGGACCCTGAGTCCGGCGTACGGGCCTACGGGCTGATTGGTGGATGCATTCCATTAACGTGCTCACCTCTAATGCAGCTCGTCGAGAACTTCGAAAGCAGTAGGTCTACTTTGCTAACGACGACCGACGTGTACGGAACAGCTGCGAGAGACGTGAACTCGCTGGTGCGAGATGAAGTTGGCTCCTGTCTTATTGAATCCATTAATGTTTGTTTTCGGGCAACGATTACACTGCAAATGGCCTATGCCATATTTACCCCACCATTTATTGGCCTTTTTTTCAATTTCGAATTTACAATTACAAACCCGAAAACAGAAACAAACCGCCTTTTTTCATTTTCAAATTGCGGGATGAAAAAATAAGTATCAACGTTCAGGTCTTGTTTTTCAAATATAATTTAGATGAAGGATAT
>OZ023208.1:23290103-23307603 GCA_963995525.1 Escarpia spicata
CACACACACACACACACACACACACACACACACACACACACACACACACACACACACACACACACACACACACACACACACACACACACACACACACACACACACACACACACACACACACACACACACACACACACACACACACACACACACACACACACACACACACATACATACATGCACACGCGCGCACGCACGGCCTTATATATTAATTGGCAAAAACCCTAAGGTCATTACGCCAATATGGGAGGGGGTGCTTTAGCATTGCAGGAACCTTAGATGTGTCTGCCCACTCTAGTTTTAAAAAGATGTCCACCGTGGTTGCAAACACTACTGTTTCGGATAGGTCGTTGCAGTTCTTTATAGTTATGTTTAAAACGCTGTTGGCGTAAACCTGTGTCCTGGCCTTCACCTGAATACATCGCTCACTGCTGTTGACTGAGCGAATGGTGTGGTGTGGCAAAGGAAAAGTACACGCACATGCACACGCACATACACACATGCACACGCACGCACTCTTAATTCTTCTTCCTCTTCCCCTTGATACCTTGCAGGGTTGGGGCCTCCCGACGATTCGTCTCCTCCTACCAAAATCCTCGGCAATTGTTTCTCACTCCCACCCCTGCCTTATAATACTGACTTAGTTTCGAAACGAATCAGTGAATATTCACAGACCGAACCATACATATATATATATATATGTATACATATATATATATATATATATATGTGTGTGTGTGTGTGTGTGTGTGTGTGTGTGTGTGTGGGTGTGTATGTGTATGTATGATGTATGTATATTGTACGTATGTTTGTATGTATGTATGTATGTTTATATGTGTTTGTTTATGTGTGTACAATAATTATAATAAGTTTCCATATCAACAACTAACTGTTGTAAACGTTATACATACTCATATAAGTATAAAGTATAAATACTCATATAAGATACATTCTATGAAGTGGATTTTGTGTAAAGAAATTTCGCTAGTCATATCTATAATGATTTATTTATTACAACAACAACCACGAATACGTTTATATCAGGTAAAACATCAACCGATAAGTACAAATAGGTAAACATATTAGATAAGTTTTAAAAAGATAATAAATAGGTTAAACATAAAAAAGTAACCAAATGAATAAGTTATAAACAATTACAAAAAATAATTAAAACATATTACAAATAGTATATACAATTACCATTTTACAATATATGTGTTTTTGTTCAACTATTCTTCATGGGTCCTTTGATAATATCTGAACAACTGCACATCCATTTTATTTTTTAACACCGATGGAACGGTTGTGACATTTTCAACATCTCCCGCCGTACTCCCGCAGTCCGCCAGTGTGGGAAAATAGGAAGACAAATCAACTAATTACTCCGGGCTGAACCAACGTGCCTGTTTATGTATTCGGTTGGCGATTAGCGTCAATGATCGTGGAATAGGCCGAGAGGGAGACGATAAACGGTGCAGCGGACAAGCTGGTGACATCATCACTGGTCGGCCGCAGTGATTAGTTGTTCCTCGTGTGCCAACACCGCGATCATCGACTGGGAGTTGATGGTGCGACCAGATGGTAGAGGCGACCGGAGGCTGGGTCGCCGTCTGCTTGGCGCTATCGTCATCGCGAGATATTGCACGATTTCTGACGAGTGCAACGATTTGATTTTTCAGTGTGGAATGGCCGTACTACTGTCAACGCGAAGCTCAAAAAAAGAATTTGTACTGTGTATCTACGTGTTTGTGTGTACGTGCGTGTGTGTGTGCGCGCGTGCGTGCGTGCGCGCGTCTATGCTTGTATTTATGATTATCCATAAATAAATAGCTCTGTAAATGGGTGGCTCTTATGACAGCGACACCGACACATTTGTCTTAATACGAGTCTCTGGCCCCTCTTCTATTATTAATGTTTGTACTTTTTTGTATTAATCATTATAAATTATGTTTATATACGGTGGTGTATAATATATATATATTACAACACACACACACCCAGCCACCCACACACACACACACACACACACACACACACACACACACACACACACACACACACACACACACACACACACACACACACACACACACACACACACACACACACACACACACACACACACACACACACACACACACACACACACACACACACACACACACACACACACACACACACACACACACACACACACACACACACACACGCACGCACGCACACACGCACGCACGCACGCACGCACACACACACACACACACACGCACTATATGCATAGCTGCACAGTGAGTAATTGTACGTATAATTATGCAGTAATTACATGAGATAAGCCTGGCAGTGATGGAAGTAATAGGTCGGTTGAAGTCACAGATAACTACAACTTCTCATATTGGCTATGGTGTCAGACTAGTGACTGGCCACTGGCCAGCCTCACAACCGTCGAAACAGCTGGCGACACTATAATGACGAAGCGGGAAGACACTGATTACGACATCGCTTCATTAGTGATATGTCAGTGATGACATCGGCTGGCATGCCTCGCACCACGTGGCGTCTGGAGCGTGAAGCTCTACGGGCACCCGAGTCTAAGTTGTGGTAACGATGAAACACAGGGCAAGACTAACCTTTGCTATCCTCATATAGGCGCCTTCCGGCTTTCTCCAATTTACGACAAGCTAGTTTTGGTAGTATAACATTTCTAATGAATGAAAACATATAAAAAGTGTTTTCAATTATGTGTGTGTCTTATTTGTTTGCAAAATGTGAGTGGTCATATCAGAATATTGTTTAAAAATCCAATAATTATACACACGCACACGCACACGCACACGCACACGCACACGCACACACACTTTTTAACTGGTTAACCCTTCTGGTGTCGACTATTGCGTCCACAATCAAAGCATTATGAGCTATTATGGGGTAGGATCGTATTTCATGAAATTTAACATGTTTCAGGATATTTGTTGACGGAGTAACAAGAAGAAATTAAACGTAACAATATTTATTTATGTAAATTGCACATGGTACCACATTTCACTTCTGAATTTCTTGCTATGTACTAAATAAGTCCTTCCGAATCATTGATTGATGCTATCTAATTTCTGCCAGATTTTGTTGTTGTTTTTGAAATTATTATAATTATTTGTGAATCCGAATACTGTGGGAATGCTGTGGTTTGCCATCTGAATAATTTTGGTGGGTTATATTACAACGATAGCCGAGTCACTGATGTTGGTCATTTCGCATACATACAAAGTGTGATTATACTAACATTACTACAATTGTTATGGTAATGGGTATGTATAATATAATAATAATGTTATGTTCGTAATGGTAGGGGGAATTACAAGAAATCCGAATCCTCAAGATAATTGTTCTGATATAATCTTTATGTTGTGTACCTTGGTAAAGTCTTTCAAGTGTACATAATGTGATAACAAACTAGTTTTAAGAAGAATTGATGATTTGCTTCATCAGTACCAATAATCTTATGTTATTAATTTATGATGCCATATTCATTCACTAATTATTATAACAACCCAAATACTAGAGAGCCGTAATGTCATATATATATATATATATATATATATATATATATATATATATATATATATATATATATATACCAACAACATCTTTAAACGTAGCATATGTCTACGGCGATATTCAGTTCTTATTTCTGCTAATAACACTCCTGCATCATTTTGTTTCTTTACACGTTCTCGTCCACTGCTTAATCGATTTTGTTTAGTTTCGTACGTTTATTATGTCTTGTACTGATGACATCAAACGCTTTTCCGTATTTCCGCAATAACAACACTTTTTTCTTCAATACACAACTTCAGCGCGTAGCTTATGTACACGTTTTATTTGTAACAAACGTCACAATTAGGGTCAACAAAATGCATTGAAAGTGGCGAAACAGGTTGATTCTACCTTGACTGAAACAATTCTCTACCAACATTTATTCGTTTAATGATGACGTCATTCACACGTGAATTGTACACCCAGCAACGGATCCATGCTCACTATATGTACAGGAGACACGCTGTAGGGATGTCATAGAAACCCTATTTATACATACAATGAACTTGAGCTACATGAATACAAGTTACGCATATTACAACACCAAAACAGGTAACATATGGTAAAGAAAACGAAATTATCATTGTATAACTTAGCAACACCACCGGAAGTAAATACTCACTTCCGGTTAACCCGTATCATTTAAAGAAGACATGCACCGCGACAATTCCTCTTGAAAGTACATTTACTCCATGGCGTACCGTGACAACGTTTGTGATATGCATGCTGTTATAGTTTATATGATATGCTTAGTTGAGAAAATTTAATACATAGAACATTTGACTGAACACGGATATTGTGAGTTTTAATTATTTCAAAATCGACGTGATTATTTTACAAATATCGATGATGTTACGATTCCATATGAGCGTACCCGCGAACCGGTGTATCATATGTGCAGTGGTTGGACCAATGATAAAAAAGTTAATGTTGTTACATCGTACACGATCCGCATGACTTATGTCATGGGAAATGGAAGTAATAACGCATTTTGTCAGCTAATGGGAGAGTCAGTTGCTTCTCGAATGCTTTAGTATATTATTATTATTGTAAGATGTCAGACTTGCGGTCACTGTTCCTGCATCATATTTCACATGTTCTGCACTTCAATACAGGACTTATTTGTCGCGCGATCAAAGGAAGACGCAACACGAAGGCACCGAGTCCACGAAACTCCCGCCTTCATACATGCAGATCTGATAACCGTAAGATAAACTCACAGATTATTGTGATACTAACGCACGTTGTCAGTTTTATAGGCAGCACTTCGTCGTACATATCCCTGCATCCGGCGCAACACTGAACCGAATCAGGTCGGCAGGTCATTGAGTTCATTCAGTACCGGCCGGCGACCGTTGGTGACACTACACCAGGTGTGACCGGCTCTGGTTGCCGACGTGTGTGTGCCGGGAAGCAGTGGACAGCCGGCGGCTGGCGGTGACCGGGGGCGGTCAGTGACCGGTCGTGGTGGCGGCCCACTCAGCAAATCCCCGCTGTCACTTCGAGTTTCGTCGACGTCTTCATCGGGTCCCGCGGTTGTTGCGGGAGACACTCTGGACTCGAGTCGCCGGCCTGGACTGGGCTGCCAAATGTGTACGGCCACGTCTGCAACGAGAGGACAATGGCAGGACAATGATTATATACTGTTTATGTAAATCCTAGCAGCGTGAATGCGTTTAAGAACAACACTGAAAATTATGCCAGAATAGCGAGTTCCACACAGATGGAACAATGCTAGATTATCGGTAAGCCAACAGTCGACTTCCCGTCTAAGTTTCTTCCTGTGAATAGCAATATTGTTCAGTCTCGTCCAATCTGATTAAATACTGTTAAATATTGTAAAATAATGAAGCACGTTTAAGAATCTGACTTCATCTAATCCATGACACGCTCGAGTACCGACATTCTCTCGCAAATGAGACTATATATGTATGTACATATGCATGTGTGTGTGTATGTGTGTGTTTGTGTGTGTGTGTGTGTGTGTGCGCGTGCGCACTTTTATGATAACCTATACTTTCATGATAAGCTATATATATATATTTGTATAATTGTTGTAATATTGTGTATAAGGTTCCTCCCAAA
The DNA here is from genome assembly GCA_963995525.1 of Escarpia spicata. Taxonomy (NCBI): domain Eukaryota; kingdom Metazoa; phylum Annelida; class Polychaeta; order Sabellida; family Siboglinidae; genus Escarpia; species Escarpia spicata. The sequence continues at coordinate 23,295,777 of OZ023208.1, forward strand.
CAAAGCACCATTTGCGATGGTGTTCGGCCTGATTTCGCGGCAAGGTATTCGGCTCGAGTCTCCCACCACATTTTTGGCCTATGTACCCCGGGGGAGACACGTGTTGCATACATGGCCCCTCTCATGGGAGTGGTAGCCTGATTCCTTCCCCGGAACCCCGACTCCCCGGTAAGTGGCTGAGCCGGCTCCCGTTCGGTTAATGATCATTCGATACGATAAGCATCGGAACCCTCCGTGTTGTTTGCGGCCGGGTGAAATTGTTCGTGTCAGGGAGCCCGTAGAAGACCAAAGTCCCGCCGTCCAACTCAATTGTCAGTCGGGCTCACGGGAGTCGACGTTTGTTTACGGGCGTCGTGTAGGGTTCTCCTCCCGGGGCGGCCTCGCTACACTGTCCCATCGCGACAACCACATTCCGTGTCGGAAACTATTTTTAGACTTTTAAAAATAGATGTACATTATTTGAGGTAATATATATATATATATATATATATATATATGTAGGTATATATATATATTATTTAACAATTGGTATGTTTGCATGGCATTGAACCATACAATCGCTTTGTGGAAATTATTATTATCATAATATACGAACGGATTTCGTGTATGTGATGTTATTTCTTGTAAGTGGAGCACGCATATTGTTTAACGTTTAATAATAATATGATTATTATTAAGTGTAGTTACAATGTGTATCTATCTATCTATCTATCTATCTATCTATCTATCTATCTATCTATCTATCTATCTATCTATCTATCTATCTATCTATCTATCTATCTATATATCTATATATCTATGTATCTATATATCTATATATCTATCTATATATATATAATATATATATATACATATACATATATATATATATAATACTATATATATATATATATATACATATATAATATTATATATATGTATACATATATAATATTATATATGTATATATATTATATATATATACATGTATATATATATATATATATTGTAGACACCATGTACATAATTATTACATATATGTAACTATTTGAATAGGTATGGTCGTGAAAACGGAAGCCAGTCAGTTCTTCTACCCGGAATTAGCGGGCATAGTAATTTCTAACAGGAAGTGTGCTATGTTGAACTTGGAAAATGGGACATCGTTGAACATCAAAGGGTATTGCAGTTAACTCAGTCCAACTCGGCCGTAATGTCAATAAAGCTTGTTTTGAAACTGGATGTTTTCTTTTGAACATGCTCAAGGGTCGTACCTTCAAATTGCTAACATTGTTACGGGGTTACAAAACACACTTTGGCGGGCAGCTTATCTTCAACATAGTTATTATAGTCTTAAGAACATTATATTACTTAATTAATAGAAAAACTAGGAACATACTGCCTCATTTTAAAGTAAACAGTCACAAGAAATAGCTTACTTTTAAAATCCGACGCGATACTATAACCCTCACCAGTTGATTACGTCCGTGCAACAAAACTAATACAATAAATGTAATATGTTATTCCTCGTTGCACGATTACATCAATGTTACAGTGACACTGTAAAATACGTAACGATATTACCACTGAACATTAATAACAATTAAGGACCTTGTGTACTAAGGAATTCACCAAATACATAGAATACCAACACTCGCTATACGCTGTATATAAGAACCTTTCATAGATAGCAAAAAGGAAAACAAAATGTGATAAGGCGAATGATCAAGGCAGAGAATACACGGAAATATTGAAACCGATGTTTGCTTTATTGTTGAAACAAAAGCGCAATAACCAGAAAAAAGGTCAAACACATACACAGAGTTACAAAATTAATGGAGAGGTTGAAAAAACCAGTAACTTCAATTCTACTGTTTAGATGGAGATACAATGACGATGTGTCGTAACTGCGGTGTCTCACGCGTCGATTTCTCTTAACGTCTGCACCACTGCGCTCAGTAATACGACCGTGTTTACCTGACACAATTAATTAGCACAAATATATTGAAAGTGTTGTAGGTGCAAGACGGAAACCAAACTAACACAATGATCACCATTCCAGCAGACGTTCAATTTCTGATGTGATATCATCAAAGTATCTAGCGAAATATCGCGCAACCATTTTTTGGATAAGTCGATTCCGCGAATGACGGGGTAGGGAGAGGTGACTCGGGAATGTCACGGTCCAGTTGGAGAGTCATCCGCGCGTTAATCTCTGACAGATACCAGCCAGTTACCAGCATCGACGTCTGGCTCGTCTCACGGCAAGCGGCAGAGGGCATGAGGTACACCCCGCTGTTTCTCGTACACTGTAGTTAAACTCGACGGCTGCGATGAGATTCGTCTGTTAACGCGATAATTTGTGGCCGAATGTTACGCACAAGAGAGGACCGTTACATAGGTCGCTACTATTACGGCCCCTAAAATATGATACCTCGTCGCTCGATATACGTTGAAGGGCCGCCTTGTGATAATGTTCTCACCTGTCTTCTAATGACTTGTGTGTGTATGTGTGCTGATATTGTAATAATACTAACTTTATTTGTCCACAAAGAGGAAATACATTTTGCACCGAGGATGGGGGAATAATTAAGCATAGTAGTTAAACCACAGTATGTAATAATAAAATCAAGTATGCAGACAATTGCTAATTAGTAATATTGAATGTTATACATAATAGATAATAGTACAATCATGAACCATGAATCATTCGGTCAGGACGTGCCAGCAGTAGTAAATAAATTAAACACATAAACAGTATAAATAAATATGCTAAAACAATGAGGTAATATTAAAAGACAGTGATAACATTGATCAATGATGTGATGTATCTGTGGCTGGTTTAGGAACTTGATAGAATAGGGAATGAACGATTTCAGGGCACGCTGAGTTCGTACAGTTAGTTGGCAGTCTGTGCCTCCTTCCAGAGGGGAGAAGGTCATACTGGTCGTGCAAGAAGTGGGTGGGATCAGATAACATTTTCTTTGCCATTTGCAGGGTTCTCTTGTACAATTGCTGTAAACTGGTTTCAGGTGTACAACATCCAGCGATCTTGGAAAAAGTGGTATATAGTTTATTTTGTTTCTCTCCGTTTTTGATTGAGAGATTTCCACACCAGCAAATAAACCCGAAAGTCATAATACTTTTCAGTTTTCACAAATTAATTTTGAAAGAGAGTCAGGATTTTTATGTTAACGTGCATTGCGTTGAGTTTTCTCAGGAAGTACAATCTTTGCTGGCCTTTTTGTATAGCGTTATTATATTATCATCCCACCTTAATTTGTCATCGATTGTAGTACCAAGATATTTGTATGAATGTACAGTTTCAATGTTTTGCCCTTTGATGTTGACTGGATTGGGATGATGTACACCTGATCGAAAGTCTATTACAATTTCCTTGGTCTTGATAACATTCAACTCCTGGCAGTTGGCCGTACACCATGGTACAAAATGGTCGACATTGCTTATGTACTCTTTTTCGTCATTTGAGATCCGACCAACAAGAGCTGTGTCATCTGCATATTTGAAACAGTGGCAGCTCGAACAAGTACTTCTATAAGAATGAGGGTACATGGCATATAGAAAGGGTGACAGCACACACCCTTGAGGGGCTCCAGTGGAGACAGAGACACATGGCGAGCAGTGACCATTGGTGTTTACATACTGTGCGCGGTTGGTGAGGAAACTATGGATCAGCATGATAAATTGTTTACCGACTCCGAGATCAATCAGTTTTCTAATCATCAAATGCGGCTGAATTGTTTTAAATGCTGATGAAAAAATCTATGAATAGGATTCTAGCATACGAGCGTGGACGTTCAAGGCGTTCATGAATGACATTTAGCATAGGCAAGGTGGCGTCTTCCACATTGCGTTTAGTTATGTATGCAAATTGCAGAGGATCAAGTAGGTGTTCAACCTCCGGTAACATATATTTCAGCACTGTTCTCTCAAACGATTTCATCAACATTGACCTAAGCGCGATAGGTCTGTGGTCGTTGAGATATACTGGGTTAGGCTTTTTAGGAACGGGTATAATTTCGCACAATTAGTAACACTGCAGCGTTTGTGAGATTTGCTGCAACCGAGGATTGATTTAACACTGCGCCAGGCTTGTTTCGTCTTGTTCTCCTGGAACTGTGCTTGTGTCTTGTTTTTATATTCTTCGTTACATTTCCTTACCCCTGATTTCAAATTTGCCTGTGCCATTTTTAGTTTAACTCTGTCACCTGTCTGAAATGCGTGTTTCTTAGCTTTCAGCAGCTGTTTTAACTCTTTGCTCATCCATGGTTTCTCATTTGGATATATCTTTACAGCTTTTTCGGTAGTGACATATTCATACAAAAGTTCATATAATCAGTCACAGTGTCAGTAAGTTCAGAGACACTACTGCACGAGTCGTAGAAACAGTCCCAGTTAGTGCGTTCGAAGCAGCCACGCAGTTGTTCAATTCCCCCACAGTGTTAACCATTTTGCTTCAATTTTTCCTGTCTTCAGACGTTGCTTGAAGGTAGGAAAGAACTGGTCGATGTTATGGTCGGATGTGCCTAACGGTGGCTTGGACACGGATTTGTAGGCGTTCTTCACGTTTCAGAGGTAACAGAGGTCAATTATCTTGTCATTACGCGTCGCACAGGTTACGTACTACTTGTAGGTGGGAAGGTACGTTTTCAAGTTGTAGCCGTTGAAATGACCATGTATTGGTTTTGGAGCACTAGGTGACACACTTTCAAGTTCTTGCATGTGCTGGTGGATGGTTACTGCAGCCATGGTATAGTTCGCACTGGGAGGCACATACACAAGTACAGCAAATGTTTGACTGATCTGGTGTGGCAGGTGGACATGTTGTGTAGTTATATTTATTGTTTTTATGGTATTGGTGTAGCGGCAGCGTGTGAAGGGCCTACCTAAAGATTAAAGAACACTTATTTGTGTAATCTAGAGAGCGATATGGAAGACTAATAATAACGATGCAATTTAGCTTACATAATTATATATATATATATATATATATATACCATGCATACTTACGTACATACGTATATATTTATATACTATTTTATATAATAGTATATAAAATAGTATATAAATATATACGTATGTACGTAAGTATGCATATCATATATATATACTAATATAATTATACATACCTACACTTATACACATATACGTACATACATACATACACATATACATACATGCATAAATACATATGTACACCGCACACACACAAACATGGTTTACGACAGAGCAAGGGAAGTTGACAACATCAACATAGTAATATATTTATAATATCATCGCGCATTCGCGTGAAGATTCTAATTTTGAGAACTATTTGGGCAACCATTAATAAGTTAATAATTTATTTGGTAAGTTCACCAACACTACGTATAAAGAGATTACACAAATAATTAGTATACTTTTGTGCTAAGTAGGTTTACCTTTTTCGAAAACATTTTGGAAGAAACTGGAAAAGGAAAAGTGATGAAATGAGGAAAATAATCTAATTGAGGAGGTACCGTTGATTAATTTAATTCACTATTAAATTAACAAAACAAAATAACAAAAATACGGAATTAACTGAAATCAACAAATTAACTAACTAATTAACTTAACTTAAAACTGTATAATAATAGCCCCATTCCTAATTGGTACATATTTATATCAAATGTATCACCAATGTGTCATTAATTATGACAATGTAGCATAATAATTATTATGAGACCGTACTTTGTATTTAGCTTTTGGGCTTTCGGCATTTTGCAGTATCTACATCAGCTAAACAAAATGTAAAATATAAATCTAGATAACATTTCTTCAGCTCAAGTTATTGGTTAAATTAACTCGTGAACATTACAGATTAATTACTTAACGTGATCCACTCCATATGTGTAATAATATATATATAACAAAAATCCACTCTATATGTATAATAGATATATGAATACACACATACAAGATTTTGGTGAACCTTAAATTATCCTGGATTTCAAAACTCAAAAGTTGGCAGATGTAATAGTTGGGAGCAGATTAAGATGAGCCGCACACACACACACACACACACACACACACACACACACACACACACACACACACACACACACACACACACACACACACACACACACACACACACACACACACACACACACACACACACACACACACACACACACACACACACACACACACACACACACACACACACACACACACACACACACACACACACACACACACACACACACACACACACACACACAAACACACACACACATACACACACACACACATAATATATGTAAGTATATATAATATATCTGTGTGTATATATATATGTATATGTTATATATATATATATTATATATATTATAGATTATATAGATTATATATAGATTGATACTCTCACCGATGTACATACATACATGCATACTCACATAATTGTGGTAGTATGACGACGTTAGTACTGTGTACCGATAGGTTATATATACTGTTCGTGCAATCTAGCAAAACATCGAGTTGAGTAGGGACGTTTGTTTATTAAAATGCAACATGTGGCAAATAATAATTGTTATTCTATGTTATTAAATTGTTATAGGTAAATGATGATAATTTATATGATCGCAACGTAATATGTTAGGATTAAGCGTATGGTTAGAAGTGTGAACCTCTATATAATATGAGAGATGTTTCCAATCAATGAGAAAGAGTGGAATTCAGAGAAACATCCTAAACCCTGACGACTGAAGTTAGAGCCAGAATTCGGCTGAATTACATCCTTTAATCGTAGAACTGGAAGGAGTATCATCCTGGAAGGAATATCATACTGGAAGGAATAACAGACAGGAAGGAGTATCATCCTGGAAGGAGTAACATATTGGAAGGAATATCAGACAGGAAAGAATGACAGACTGGAAAGAATAGCAGACAGGAAGGAATATCAGACTGGAAGGAATATCAGACAGGAAAGAATGACAGACTGGAAGGAATAACAGAATGGATGGAATAACGTACTGGAAGGGATAATAAACCGGAAGGAATAACAGACTGGAAAAAATAACAGACTGAAACAAATTGGAACTTGTGGAAGGAAAAACAGATTGAAAGGATAAACAATCTGGAAGGGATAACAATCAGAAATGAAGAAGTCGTATGAGGAACTCACGAGTTTGCGTGGATGTACACTGGCGACATTCACGTCGCCGACGATGGGGCCCGAGTCAACGAGGTGTCTCCGCACGCTGCTGTCGTTGTTCTCCGCATCCTCGGCCAGCATCCGCGCCAGATGCGCGATATAGGACGAGGCGAGACGGAGCGTGTCGAGTTTGGACAACTTGGTGTCGGGTGGGACCCAGGGCAGCGTCGTCTTGAGGCGCGTGAACGCTTTGCTCAGTACCCGCATGCGGTCTCTCTCTCGCTCGTTCGCCGAGTTACGTACGGCCACGTTGACGCCCATGTCGTCGCTACTGGGGGAACCTGCTGGACGACTTGCGTTCTTCCGCTTGCGACCCATCGCTGCCTCGCTCTCTCGCAGCCTCTCAAATTTCTTGACGGTATTGCGACAACACACGGTGTGTTACTATAAGAGTCAAAACACGCGACACGGCAAATAAAGACTAATAGTTTGCACAGGACGATCAAGTTCACATTTGTAAGTTGTAAGCGCGATGTGTGTTACCCTGTTATACGAACATGATAGTGTTGCCGGAAATTACAATATGACACATCCCAGCGAGATGTTGGTTAACCACGATGTCTCGCCATCGACGTCAACATTACAGCTGTGTGTCCGCGCATGTGCGACAGGGAACTGTTGACAACAGTCGATCTTCTCGTTCCCGGGACCAGGGGACACAGATCGCTGGACGGAAGGTCGACTCGATGCACCCTACACCGGACAGTGTGGACCAGTAGCGTCACGCTCCCGGTAAGACGAGCTCTCCTTTCCCGGGGGACGCGGCAGGCAGTCAATTCTTGCTCTCCCGGGTTCTGCTGGCCACTCGCAGTTCGTCCCGTCTGCCAAAGGCCGCGCCTGCTCCGTGATTGGGTGACAGGGAGGCAGTCAATCACGGAGCCACGCCCGGTCGAATTCCAGGTTTTCTTGCCTAAGCTTCTTCACTCCATCCTTGGTGTTGTCGCGGCTCCACTGCAGCTAGTTTGCAAGTATGAGTCTACCAACATGTGAGGCAACAAACTTGCAGGACTTTTACTAATTTATATGTATTATTATTATTATACGAAGTATAGTATATGAAATACGTATACAAAGATTGGTAACATTTATTACTGTTTTTATTAGTAATGGAAAACTATTCAGTAGGTAAAATACAAGGAGTTGTTTCACTATAGTTAAAGATGGACAACGTGTTCACTTATGATTCATCTTTACATATTTATTATACGAAAGAAAACGTCGACATTCATATTATAATAACATTGTTATAAACCCAAATTTTACCGTAAAGAAGTAATGTAATTTATGTAAAGTTGGCCAACGTGTTGATTTGTTATTCCTTTAATGTTTTGAAAAATGCATAATTTTTATGTTTTCCTTTGATTTCATTGTTTGTTTTTTGAGATCTGTGCTGCATCGAATTTTTATTTAAACTGTAGAGTGGTCTTTTGTTTTCTGAACGGACCTCTTCAGTATTTGATTGTATGTTTTAAGTTGATGAAATAAGTCGTATATTCTGCTATTTTACTATGATTCATTGTAATTATTGTTGAATATTAATAACTCACTGTGGAATGCATATATGTTGTCCTTCCAAACAAGTAATAATGGATTGTCGCCGCAATCACTTGTGTCACATCATGCTGTGTTCTCAGGAGGACAGCCATTGTGCCAGCATTGTCAATAGTTGTTCCGAAGGCTTTTTGTTGCGGCTGTTCTAGAGCTTCTAGGAAAGCTTCTCTAACACATCCTGCAAATAAATAAAAGAAAGTAAACACACGTTTATTGTTTATATGTATAAACTAGCACAACCGTTCTTGACCTCTTTGGCTGCAACCCAAATTGCGGTCGCGGGCCTGCTTGGCGGCCCATGTCTTCAGTCGTCATACAGTTCACTTGTCATCAAACTATAATTGAGCGTATGTATGTATGTATGTACGTATGTATGTATGTATGTATGTATGTATGTATGTATGTATGTATGTATGTATGTATGTATGTATGTGTGTATGTGTGTATGTGTGTATGTGTGTATGTATGTATGTATGTATGTATATATAATCTACCACGCCAGGGGTTGGACGTAACACCTCTTTTTTGCAAAATACCCGATATATATATATAAATGGTTCTCAAATTTTATAGGGTAAATCCGTTGTTCGGAACATAAAACGTAAGCTCGCGTAAAGCGTCACTCAACAATCGCAGGAACCACGCGCTCGTGGCAAATGCTTTGGGAAATCTGCTCGAGCGTCATGGACTAGGTTGCTTGGCAACATGAAGTAGACGCTGAGACAATAGGCTTACGTCTTCCCTCATGCCAGTACTATAGCAATATGAATATTATTTGAAAAGTAGACGCTATTACGACTATGGCCTATATATGGACACGTACTTCACGTTCTCTCCGACCTGCGTCATTTTGAACATACGACAAGTATTACAGCACGAGCGTGACGCGGTTGACTACTTTTTACGTGCGTTGAAACCATCGCATTTATAATACCTACGGGAGTACGTTATGGTGTTTATGTAAAGATGCTGTGTGTTTTCTAACATTTGGTAAATATTGCTATCACGACTGTCACGTATGAACAACCAAATTATCCCGTCAGGAGACGGGCATTTTGTTAGTAAATGACAACACAATGAATTATAACAGAAATAAGTATAACACAAATAAATGATGAATTAGAACAGTTATTAAACGTGTTGTCTGAACACGAAATAATCACCAAATCAGCGCCGTAATTTTTGGTCGCCGTAGGAAGAGGACAAACAATTGAAGTGTAAAGTGCTTTTCACAGTCCTAAGACTAGATAACGCGCTAAGTAAGAACTTATCTTTATTGAGGAATATTAACGTTTGACACACACTATTTATGATTATGTTTACAGACGTTTTAACCGTTCCAAAACACCGGAGAAATAATGGATACCAAATCGCTTAAGGATTCATTTAAGCAAAAGCCCTTATAAGGTATATTAAATTGTTATTGTATGTAATTCGTAGGTAGGAAAATCTTGGGACTGGATCAATGAGAGTTTATGGTGCAGGAAAAATCGGAAAAGCAGTGGAAATATTGATCAGATAGGTATCATTTTGCGTCAGTATTATTCATAAACTACCTGCAGACATATTAAGAAACGATTATAGCTAAACGTTAGTCAGAAAACGTATTTTAGACTACCTTAGCTTTCGTGAGGGATATTAGGTTTGTTGATACATCGTAGTGTTACGCCCAGTCGCTAGGGGATCTGGTTTAACATACATGTAAATATAATAGTTATGTTGTAGTAGAAGGCCACTTTTCTTAGACTTAATCATTCTGGTATACATTATACGGAGGAAACGGTCTTTCTGAAGACTTCGTAGAAAGGTATAAACTATTTTGAATAGCTAGTTAGATTATTATCATTATTATTAAATCAATTTTGATGTGTCGCCTTGCAAGCGGCAGGTCAAGGCCAAGCGACACTTGGTGTGTGATGGCTGCCACAGCTGGATGGATTTTGCCTTGTCTGGCTGTGGGAAGTCATGGACAGATAGTAAGGAAGAAGGATTTACCTTTCAGCGCGTGGGGAGTTGGAAGGTGGAATGAAGGAGGTAGTTAGGTTGACAGATATTGTGAAGGGGTGGAGATAAGAATTAGCAAGGAGACAGGTGGAATGGAGAAAGACGACAGGGAGAGAGTTGGGAATACTGTGAGACTGAAGGAGCAGAGTAGTGACAAGAAGACTGAGAAAAAGGAGACTGAGAGGAGGGAAGGTGATTGGAGAGGAAGAAATTGGAGTCGACGGCAGGAAACGTGACAGGCGTGAAGGTGACAGGGGGAAAGTGACCGTAGAGAAGGAGGTAGGAGGGGAAATGGGAAAGGAAAGAATAAAATGCGATGGGAGGAAAGTTAACGGGACGACAGGAAATGAGAGTAAAAGTGACAGAAGAGAAGTCGCTAAAAGGGACGATGACAGGAAGAAAGGTGACAAGAGAAAAAGTGACAAGAAAGAATGGAACGGAAGAGAATGTGAAAGGAGAGAAAACGACAGGGGTAAAAAACAACAACAGACAGATGCAAGCCGGATAAGGAGGTTGATGGGGCACTGAGAAAAGAGAGGGTGTTCATGGGCGACTCTATTCTGAGAAAGACAGATGAGACACTAAACGAATGGGAGGACGTCGTTGTTTGTCTACCGGGGGCTAGGATGGAACATGTGACTGAAAGGGCAGAGAAGGTATTGGGGCATGGCAAGGGGGGGGGGGGTCTATAGTAGTACACGTAGGGACAAATAATGCAGACATGGAGAGATCAACTGGGATAGTACAGAAGTACAGACAGTTAGTGAGGAAGTTAAAGAAGACAAGAGTTGAACAGATTATTTTCTCAGAAATCTTGCCAGTAATGGGAGGAAGGGGACCAACATATACAGAAACTGCAAGAGGATGGCGATCAACGCACTAGTTGCGCAGACGTGTGAAGAAGAGGGGGTGGGATATATAGATTTATGGGGATACTTTGTTGGAGGGAAGATGTGTACATGAGATATGGCCTCCATCTAAGTGGAACGGGGGAGCAGTTTTCTCAGAGAACCTGCTAGTTATGTCGGTAACATGGACATATCACAAACAACACCAGACAGTTGTAACATTGAACTGACTGTACTACTGCATCATGGCGGA
>OZ023208.1:23312603-23365091 GCA_963995525.1 Escarpia spicata
GGGTGGAAATCACGCTAACTATTGATGCAAGCAGTACGTGCCTCGGAGCAGCGATGCTACAAAAAACCGCACCAGTAGAATATGCAGCGAAAGCTCTCACGACAGCACAGGTCAACTACGAGCAAATCGAAAAGGAATTACAGGCGATCGTGTTTGGTTGTGAAAGGTTTCATAGCTACATATATGGCAGAGAAGTTTCCCTGGAGACAGATCACAAACCGTTGATCGGAGTCTTCAACAAACAAATCGCCACGAATTCAAAGAATGATGCTGAAGTTACAGAGATACGACTTAGTGACAAGGCAGGAAAAGAGCTGTACATTGCTTACCCGCTGAGTCGCACCTGCCGGAAAGAAAGACAAACAAAAAATGACGAGCAAGAAGAGGAAGATGATCCATTGAATGACATATGTGCCGTTATAATCCATTCGGAGAAGTCCAGGGCGACATACAAAGATGCAACGCGGCAAGACCCACATATGCAAGACCTCCTAGTGCACGTGAGGAAGGGATGGCCAAGTGCGAGGAAGCACTGCACCTCTAGTAGCAAACCCTACTGGGATGTCCGGATTGAAATCAGTGAGTGTGACGGGCTACTATTTAAAGGTGATCGCTTGATCATACCAGCATGCATGAGATCGAATATTCTGAAAGACCTACACTCGGCACATCAAGGCATTGTCAAAATTGCAGAACGGACGAAGACATCCCTTTACTGGCCGGGAATGCAGAAGCAAATAACTGTCCGAGGCATGCGACATCTGTCAAGAAAACAGATCAACAAATCAGCATGAACCACTCATGCCACAGGAAGTGCCAGATTATCCACAACAGAAAATGGCAGCAGATCTGTTTGCTGTGGGTGGAAAAGACTTCATGGTGAGCATCGACTACTACAGCAAGTGGATCAACATAACTGAGCTGAAAGCAACTAAGAGTGCAAATGTCATAGAAACACTTCAAAGACAGTTTGATGATTTTGGGATCCCAGAGGAATTAGTGACAGATAACGGGCCACAGTTTGGCAGCTGGGAGTTCAAGTTGTTCATGCAAAGTTGAGGGTGTTGTTTACAGAACATCAAGTCCCACATACGCACGGGCCAACGGACAAGCAGAAAGAATGGTCCAAGTAGCCAAGAACTTGATAAAGAAGTCGAGCGCTGAAGGAACATCGTATCATGTAGGACTTCAGGAAATCCGAAACACACCACTAACATACGGAATGTTGATCTCCATCACAACCATCGCGACCACCTGATATGACATCATCGCGACCACCAGAGATGACGCAATCGACATCTCAACCTTCACCAACAAGTGACCGAGTGTACACCAGACGTGGAAGAGAAGTTAAACCACCGCAATGGACAAAGGACTATGTGTTGAACTGTTTAGTAAAACATCGCAAATGACAAAGATAGGTGTGTAGAACTTGAACATATAGTTGTGTGATACCATTGACTTTAGTGAATCTAAAGTGAAACAGTTCTAAGGAAAAAGGGAGATGTCATATAATATTATGATGTAAAACATTCCATGAGACACTGGCCGGAAATAGTCGTCATCCATACTTGTTGACATGCTTGTAGTTAAGATTAGTTGATTAAAATCTGTTTTATCAATAACCATCTGCTATTCATAATATGACACATGGGTGACAGTGTCTTCCAGGAGGTTGATGCAGCCATCTATCCCCTTCAGCACAGACGACACAATCTTCTGGATGGTACTAGGTGCTGAACTAAGTCCATACGGCATCCTACAGTACTGGAAAACTCCCTCATGTATGATGAATGCTGTCAAGTACTTTCTATCTTCAGCCTTGGTGACATGCAGATAGATTCGTCCAGCTTGGTGAAGACTGTTGAGTGGTGAAACTCGGCAGACAGTTCCTCCATTGTTGGCAGTGGATACTGATGGCCGTGTTTACAGCTTTCAGGTCAACACACATTCTTATTTCACCCGATTTCCGACGCCCGACCACACAATTTGAAATCCAGGGTGATGAGTTGATTGGTTCGATCATGCCATCATCTTATAGACGTTTCAGTTCATACGGCACTTCGTCACGCACTGAGAGTGGAAGACGAAGTAAACCTTGTGACACAAGTTTAACTTATGGGTTGACTCGGAGGCGGTGTACAAACTTTGCATTTTTCCCGAACCCGTTGAACACTTTGGGAAAGGCAGCAACAATGTCAACTGACTGAATGATTCACATTTCCTGTGACTGTGAATCCGAGACGGTTAAACACATCTATTCCCATTAGGCTAGACCCGGTCTGTCAGACATAGAATGGGAAACTCGTCCCGGTTTCTAGCTGGTATGTCACTGGTAGGTGGAAAATCCCATTCAATGGAATTTGCGTACCGTCGTATGCCGATAATGTTTGATCAGGTTTGCACAGGGGATAAGCCTGGACATGTTTCTTGTACACCGAGTCGCTGTGAATTGACACTTTTGCCCCTATGTCCATTACTAGTGTCACTGGAATTTCCACTGGTATATGACAAACAAAGCCTCACCGTTTTTCTATGCCGCCTCGCCCAAAATATGCCGAAATTGCCGCTCGTAGCTATTTCGTGCGCCCATTTGTTCGTTCTTTCGCGATATATTCAGCGTCGGCGAGCGGCGCGAAATGACATCTCAATGTCACTTATATTCATGCAAAATAGCAGATTTGTAGCAACATGTGTAGTCATCTACGTCGCTTAGGGCCGGTTAGGATTTATCTCTTTGGAATGAACTCCGTTGGACAGTTGTCCTGTCACGGGATATTCCCAAGGGATCCCCGGTTCTCCAATGGTGACACCTAACGGAGTTTCGATATACTAGAAATCTAGACATTCATGTAACATGGCACCCAAACGCTAATTGCGTTTGGGAGACATGTGGAACTCGGAGAAAAGAACAACGAAAACGATAGCTGAACTAAGATGTCTTTTTAGCTCAAGTTTACTATTATAGTGTGTGCCCACATTAAATTAGAATGGTGGTGTAGCTGATGTTGAATTTCTGGCTTACGACGGTAGTGGGAGTAAAAACCGTGCAGGCTGATGGCACTACGTCACTAGTCGGCACCCGGACCCTTTTGAAGCCCAAATAGAAACCGTGCATCGTTTTCATTAGTCGGCACTTGCATCGAATTCGGACCCTTTTAATGCCCACATAGCGACCCGGTTGCACTAGTCTGCGTCGTTGCGGCCGAGCGTTACCGCACAGCGCGCGTAAAATGAATGATACAGCAATGTATGTTGATACAAATCAAGGCGCTATTTACGCCTCAAATGGGCGTAAGACGCAATATTTTAAAAGGTAAATGTGCCTAGGATAATGTTGAATGATGGAACTATCTCGCTGAGGTATCAAAGACATTCGCCCGACGGAGGAGACAATGAAGAATTATCACTTGCTGATTGACTTCCTTCACAGAACCGCTGTCAAAGAATGTAACAACACGCCCAGGATTTGTTGGGAGAACGTTCCGACACTCTTTGTAGTACTCCACTTTAAAGGGCCCGAAGACGCCGAGCGGTTGTGTGAGCAGTTCTTATACAG
Organism: Escarpia spicata; assembly: GCA_963995525.1. Taxonomy (NCBI): domain Eukaryota; kingdom Metazoa; phylum Annelida; class Polychaeta; order Sabellida; family Siboglinidae; genus Escarpia; species Escarpia spicata. The sequence goes on from OZ023208.1 coordinate 23,316,163, forward strand.
CGCAGTATCCAGTCCTTGGGACTGCTCAAAGCGCTTTACACGTTACACCCTGGCAACCCTGTTCAATCGAGCACCATCTCGACTTCTCTGGGGAAGAATTCAGTCACACTGCAATTAATGCGCAAAGACTATTCGTACACAAATACCCATCACTGTCTATAGCCGGGTACTCATTCATACAGCTGAGTGAACTGAACCAATATAGAGTAAACGAATTTGCCCATGGTTCGACACCGCCACACAGGATTCGAACTCGCGTTCTCTCAGTCGAGAGTCCGGAGGTCTTACCGCTGCGCTACTGCGCTCCACAATCAATATATGCCACCCAGGTATACAAAACTGTATCTTTGTTTTAGTTTCTTCCCCTCCCGGTGTATTTCCTGCCCTTTGTTTTACTGAACCACACACAGTACAACCGTCTTCTCCAGACCAACTTTCAGTCCATGTCTGCTGAACATATCATTCCATTCTGTCAGTTGTTCTTGGATATCTGCTTCCCCGTCCGCTATCACTGTCATATCGTCTACATACAGTAACTTCCGGAGGATATCCTTTCTACCAGTCTTAATTTCTGCATACCAGTTCCACCACTACGATAAACAACAGTGGGCTCAGGGCGCTCCCATGTATCAAGCGAACATTCACTTCAAACTCTCCTGACACTCCCGGTCCACACAACACTCTGCACATTCTTTCTTCACATGTCCCTTCTACCATCCTGCTTGCCTTTAGGACCCCTATCCACGTCAGTGTAGCCATCGCCATCACTTATAGTACGCTATCACATGCTTTCTCCAGGACTATGAATCTTACCGCCATATCTTCATGTCCCTCCAATTTCTTTTCCACTAGCTGTCTCAGGGCAAACATCCCGTCAGTTGTTCCTCTTCCTGTCTTCCCTAAAACCCTGCTGTTCTTCACCGATTTACCCTTCCACTACTGCTCTTATTCTGTCATCCAGGATTCTTACCAGCATCTTCAGCAAAGCAATGGCTCTGGGTTTTACAGGGTCATGCACGTATCCCTTTCTTTTCCATACTGGGACTAACTGCCCCGTTGTCCACTATTCTGGGATCTTTCTCTCTCTCTTCAGCAATCGTTCATCAAATTCCATATCTTTCAGCCATCACCAGCATCTCCACTCGCACTTCATCAATACCTGCCACCCGACCTTTCTTCATATTCTTCATTGCTCTCTCTACCTCAGCACCCACAATTATTCCACCTTTATTTCTCCCTCTATTGCACTTGGTAGATCTTTCCTGTCTGTAATTAGCTTTCTGTTTTTGTCTTTAGTCAATGTTCCAGTTTTCACATCCTTTTTTCGTTTCCCTGTGAAGAGACCAGCAGTGAAACAGCGGACGGATCGAGTCAACGACCGACTGACATCGACTGGGCTTTGGGCGATCTCTTACTTTCCGACCTAACTATGAAAACGACCCCCACAGAGCTGCCAGATGTCTCCCCATATACAGCATACTTATACACATTACGCTATCAAAAAGATTACACTGATAGTCTTATAACAAATGTATTATATACAGCATGATTAGACCTGTTAACAATAGTCCAAATGATGACAAAGCCCAAACTCACAGTCTATATGGTTTCTCCAGTTACGTAACACACTATCTTCTTGGTAATTATGAATACAACTGTACCAAACAAAATGTTTACATTTGCCAAAATCAGGCAGGCACACGTGTATAGTTATTTATTTATTTGTGTAATTAATATGTATATATATATATATATAATTATTATAATTTTACTATTATTATTGCTATTGTTTTTATTCTAAATTTTTAATATATTGTTATTTTCAAGTGTTTGACTAAAGTAGGGGTGGCTCCCATGTTAGCGGCATACTCAATGTCTTAATGGGAGTCCCGTGATCATTTAGTTTCGTTTATATTTTGATTGTATTATATTTATTTGGTCAAAATAGAAGAGTCTGAGTCTGACTATAACGATAAAAATCTTTAAAGCAATTCTTTCTAAGCTAATAATACATTTGAGATGTATTGTATACAATCGTGATATTCTCCCGTACGTACATTCTCTGCCACTTATTTCTTGCATTTTATGCATAATTGTGGTCTTATATGCGCAAAATAGCCGATAAATAATTGTGTTGACACGAATCATTTAGAGTTTGTTAACTACCACATGGATAATTAATTATGCATGCTCAGTGAAGCACGCTTCTCAATCAAACCACCTGATAAGGATTACCGCTATATCCACTCTCTGTTTATTCTATAGATTGTCCATTTCCCTTTTCCTTCTTTTTGTTCTTGAATCGGCGACATAAACATGCAGCAGCTGGAATTTTTCCTTGATCGAATTGTTATCACGACTTTGACTTTGTTGACAATGACAACTATACATTCTTTTGCCCAGTTATTGAACTAATGCATACTTTTTGGTGATTGTGTGCATTTAGGTAACTTTTAAGATATAAATGGTTACCAAACTGTTTTGAAATAACAACTTGTAACTTTTTAACATTCGCGAAATCTCGCCATCGTGATACCCTTCCATGCCTTATTATATAGATATATTTTTATGGTCATTTGTGATTAATAAAACTTAACAATAATAAAATAATATAATTGATGACTAATTAATTGTGTACTAAGAGATTACAATTCTCAAACGAATTGCTTTAAAAATAAACCATTGCGTTAAGTCAAGCCATCTAGGTAAACCATAAACTGTACGTCATGTGGCGATATCAGACGGCCCCAGGATTTTTGCACACCGGCACGGTCTGGCCTTTCTTGTGCTTGCAATATCACAGGTCCACGTGTCTGGTTGGAACCTACAGGACTACTAGGCTAGTACAAAACACATTTCATTTTCATAACTTTTATCACCAGAAGTCGGAATATTCATAACATATACTAACCACCTTACCGGAAAAGAAGGTAATCTCCCGGATGTTCCTTTGAGACCGTCAACACCACCTCTCTCCCTCTTCCCATGGTATCCTTCGAACAGACTGCGGTAGGTGGAGTGGTGCTCAAGCTCCAGTTCTGCCCGTCCTATATTTTGTTCCGGCGCCTATGATCTCGAATCACCCGGATTTCGAAACGCATACGCGCGCCGCATTTGATATAAACAAAATGTCATCCAATTCTGAGTTGTCGCTACTGTCTATCGAGGGCCCCTACACAGCGCACGCACATAGCACCATCTGCTAGACTAGTGGGAAACTATTATGTATGTGTATTCTACAAAAAGTACGCCGAATTGTGAGCAGGAGAAAAGTGATGTTATTCACGTTGTCCAAGTGAGTTAATTCCAAGAGGTAAATCCTAAACGGCTCTGGGCGACATTAGACGAGTAAAAGATATTACTACAAATCTGCGATTTTACAGGAATATAAATGACATATAAGTGACTTTGTGGTGTCATTTCGCGCCGCTCGCCGAAGATGAATCTATCGTTAAATAACGAAACAAAATGGGCGCAAGAAATAGCTACGAGGCGGCAATTTGGGTATATTTTGATCGAGGCGGCATAGAAAAACAACGCGTAGGCGAGATTTGTAAATGACGACGTGCGGGTGAGAGTTGTAACTGACGACGTATAGGCGAGAGTTGTAACTGACGACGTATGGGTGAGAGTTGTAACTGACGACGTGTGGACGAGATTTGTAACTGACGACGTGTGAGTGAGACTTGTAACTGACGACCTGTTGACGAGAGTTGTAATTGACGACATGTGGGAGAGAGTTGTAATTGGCGACGTGTGGCCGGTAGTTGTAATTGACATCGTGTGGGCGAGAGTTGTAACTGACAATGTGCGGAGGAGTGCTGTAACTGACGACGTGTGGGCGAGAGTTGTATCTGACGACGTGTGGGAGAGATTTGTAGTTAACGACGTGTGGGTGAGTGTTGTAATTGACATCGTGTGGACAAGAGTTGTAACTGATGACGTGTGGGCGAGAGTTGTAATTGCACTGTATGGAGGAGTGATGTAACTGACAACGTGTGGACGATTGTCGTAACTGATAACATAACTGAGTTGTAACTGATATCATGTGGACGAGTTTTGTAACTGACAAAGTTGTAATTGACGACATGTGAAAGATAATTGTAACTGCGACGTGTGGACGAGAGTTATAACTGACGACGTGTGAACTAGGGCTGTAAATGATGTGTGTTTAATTGACATGCTTTAAACAAGACCCGTGGTACAATTGATGCAGTATTTATTTGTACGAACAAGCTAGTGTAATAGTAGATTGTGACTAGTAGCTAATGAGACGAAAGTGAAATCGAACGTAAAACCGCACCGTGTATAACAACCAGACCCTTCTCGTAAACTCGCTCTACAACTAATTTACGATATTGTTTGCATTTTCGTTGAAAGATGCATTATATAATGGAGGGCAGGCCTGCTTAAATGTGTTGTCATCAATTCATGACGCAGTATCACCTCTGATGTTTGTATCTCACGCCTTTATCACAATCCTATCTAGTGATGTCTTCATTGCAAGATTGTCAGTACACTATTAAACACACAACATGTTGTGTGTTTAATTCATATCGACTACAGTGCAATGTTTATACAATTTGTAGTTAATGTATTGGCATGCAATGGACTACTTCTGCGATGCACATATATATGTTACGTTATTATTACGTTATTACCACACAAATCAAACGTTCCAGCTGGAACCTTAAATACCAACATGGCAATTGTACGTTGAAGCGTTATAAATGTATGTCCACATATATCCGTCTGTATATCATGTGTTTTGACGTTCAGCCAAGACCTTGATAGAACCGAACTGCGCACTTGTTCCATTACTGAATGATTTAAATCACGGTGTGCTCTAGCGACTGGTACGCAATTTCACCTTGTCACATTGTGACTCCAAGACGGGCCCGACTTTTGGCGACTCTCCAGCACAGCCTCATCCATTCTCGCCTGTCTGGGGTTGCCTGTCCGAGTTGGTCTAGTGCCACGCTCATTTCATTTTTTTATTTGGTCTATTTACCTGATTTTGGATCGACGTTTTCTCCTTTTTTCACCAGTCATTCCTAGCATGATTATTTGTGCAGATGAGATTTTCATGTTCGTAAAATGGCCGAGAAGGGTCATCGCGTTTTTGTGTGAAAATCTGTACCGCCATGGGACGATGACGCGATGCGCGATGCGATGGGCGATGCGATGAGCGATGCGCGATGCAGTGGACGATGTGATGGGCGATGCGATGGTATACTTATAAAGATGCCGTAATGAGCATGCGTACGCCGAAAACGAGACTTAGGCAGCCATTTGTATTTTCTTAAACACATTTCTTGCGGACGACGCTGACTGTGCATACACGGTTACCCATCTAGTTATTGTGCACAAATGATTATGTGTTTGTACTAAATATTGTCACTGAAGTCTAGTGGGATTGAATTTAGCCAAACAATAATGGGTGCCAGACAGGCAGCCTCTTTGCAAAAAACTAGACTAGGGAGTAGGGGCCGAACGAGGTTACTTTATAACATGAAATATGTAATTATTCAACGGTTCCCAATTTTATTTGTATTTTTCCCGTATTGATATCCCTGATCACAAATATAAATACTATTTTCTGTGCCTACAGACACGGCAAACCAGGGATGGTTATGGCATTTCTCAGCTGAACATTAACCAACAGTTTTTAATCCTATTTGTTTGTATTTATTTAATTAATAACATAACATATATTCAGTATGTAAAACATGTTATTTATGCGTTATATAAATTAAAATATAAACTGTTAATAATGTTTGCTTCTTGATTTACTCCCCGGTCCCCAATACATGTCTGGGAATAACTGACATATATTCCGTGAGACGATCTTCGATACAAATGCAGTGATGACTTAATCTGGGTTCCGTAGTAGCACATACAAGCAGCGTTGTGCCGAAGTACAAGTACGAATAATATTGTCAATAAATAGGCCTACTAAAATCCTGTTATCTGCGCTATTGGGCGACGTAATAAACAGCCGAAATTGACAGGCAATTAACTTATAGCAGGTCTAATAGGAGGTACATGGTGCGTCTACAATTCGATTCACTTAAAGGGGAAATGAAATGCAGCTGTTTCATGCTACATATTGAAATATATACTATATAAGTATACATTAATGGTAACAGAAACGTACTCATTTATAAGACAAACTGAAAAAACGATGTTGTTCGATGCCTAAATCGTCGCTATAGAGCACTGCGTATCGCCATCTTTGTTCCAAACGAGTGGTTTGATTTACTCCTATCTAATCCATGTTAAATTTCGTTTTTGTTTGTTTACTTCATTAGTAGACATTTATGTGCGAAAACAAAGATATGGTGCCCTGTTATACACGATAGGTCTTCTATAGGTCAACAAATAATTTGTATACGCGTTCGAAATAAAAAGGTGAAATTAAATGGCAACAATGGAAACGTTGTTAACGTCACACTTCCCGAACGAAGAATTTAGTTGCCAGAAGGGGGCGGTGCCTTCAAAGCAAAGGTCAGAATATTAGATGCGCGCGCATACCGGAACTATTTTTATTTTGTTGTTGACAAGACGTCGAACGATTTTGGTAGAGACGAGTTATTAAGTGATTTTTTAAACTTTCGTATCACTTTGGGAAAAAATCGATACGACAGATGAAGACTCTAGTCTAGTTCGAATTGTCACTCGGAAATTACGGTTGACACACACAAAGTCAAAGGGCCTGTGCCATACGGGTGATACGGGTTTCACCCAGTGTGCGATCCACGGTCCGATAATGTCCGGCCCCGGGTCAGGTTCAGTTGTGGGAGTCGGACAGTGACAGTTGGTCTATCGACGACGAAGACGTTACGCGACTTAATAATGTCGCATGGTGTTTGTGTGGACACTGCGTCCCAATGTCGACGCACATCGAGTCGCTGTGCTGTAGCCTGTGTAGGGAGATAGCTGCCGTACAGCACCGTGTGACAGACCTTGCAGATGCCTGCATTACCGACTATCCCTATGAGTATGAGTGACGACTTCGAAACGGTTTGCACTAAAGGGGCGGTGTTGGAACTTGGGAGTCGGTCTGTTGTCATTGTATGATTTGCGTGCAGACTCGTTGATTCGACCAATAGCTAGTAGGTAAGTACTACGTAGTTCAACAGGTATCGAATAATTATTCTAGCAATAACTATTTCAAACTTAAATAGAGCAATTATACTTGTTCCCACCTCAAATGTTCAGGTTCATTCTATCTTCGTAAAATACTATGTCTATGATTTTCATCAAACCATTTTTGATCATTTTCTTAATAAACTTGCTTTTATTCTTGACAGGACGTGTGCATCCTTTTTATACATTTGTTTAATTCCCATTTAAAAGTGTTCAAGCAATTTGCTTAATTTATATAAATATGTGGACAGGAATTTTTAATATAATAAAATGTTATATATATATTACGTGTGTGTGTTATCTAGACCACATCATTAAATGTAGTCCTACAATCATAATTATTACAGCCTTTCACAAACAAATGAACCAATTCACTGAATTCATGATGCGATATTGATAAAACAAAGTTTTGCCAGTATAACAATAATTAGAAGATAACGGTTGTTTATTATCAATTAATGCAAATAAATGAACTTTCAGAACATATCGATTGATTCGATTAGCTGCGTAACGTCACTTCACGTTGTGGTCAAGGGAGAGACTTGGAAAAGGCAACAGACATGTTATACCAGCCTGCACTGTATCCAGAAGCGAATGGGGTTTATGAAAATTTCAGCTATAGACATTGCACTATACAGATGAGTGTACAGTGAAAATAAAAACCCTGGACAAGTAAGATTAGATTGACCAAAAGGTAGAATGAATTACTCGGTGCCTTCTTATCCCATTTTTGGCAACAACAATGTGATCTGTAGTGTCTTGCATATCCCTGTTCATAATTCGATTTGTAATACTGAAGCCAACATGAAATATATCAACAGTTTATTCATATGGAGAAACAATTCACAAATAAATAAGACTACATGGCAGACTGTGCCAATGCATTAGTCAAATTCACACACCAGTTTTCAATGTTTCTTTCAGTTGATTCACTTCACACTGTGACACATTTTAATCTAACTGTATTACAGTTTGGGTCTGTGCCAGTCCTGTGCACATATAGTACATCAATAAGTAACACGTTTGTTGATGATATGGGCCATCATTATGATCAAATATTGTGATAAAAAAATTAATACATACAAAATATTCCATTACAGTTCCAGTTTTACATATTTGTGGGTTTCAACTTTCAACACTATGGGCATCTGTCAAGAAAACAAGTACTTATTATTCAAGATACAGATTCAAAGCTTGTAGTACTAGTTTCAAAATCTATCAAGTGCCTCCAAATGGATTCATTTAGATTTATGGCACTATATAAGTGTTCTTTTTATTATTAAGTACTTTTTGAGATGTTGTTTTGTGATAATGTCAAATGTAATACTAATAATGAAGTATGAATATAAAACAAACGTATAGCTGAATCCTTTGCCGCTTCATTACTTTGTAGCACACATTGTGATGTTTGAGAAATGGTGGTCTGTTGCAAAAAAACTCACTAGAAGTAACATGTTTCGACTTGGTTAAACTATTCCAGTAAATGAAGTATACCCAAAGTTCCCTACACCGAATAGTGTATAATAAAATACATTGCATACCACAAGTAGGATACAAGCTTTCAAGTGGATGTTCCTTACTTTAGGAGGTCCTATACAGTAGTGAGAATCTACTTTGCCTAAAATGTTTCTCTATTTCTGCCAGTGATGTTCAAACAATGTTATTTAAGCATATAAATCCAATGTCATTTGAAATTGGATGTCGTATCAATTTGGTGGCACTAAACCGAATTGATACGGATACAACTAGTTTCCTTAAAGTGGGTTCTTTGCTTTGCCACAGCCTCCTCTTTTGCTGGTTTTTCGATGCCTGCATGCTCTGCTAGAGTTACCTCCTTACTCGATGTCGCAACTTGGAGCATACTTCACAGCTTTGGGCCACTCGTGCATCTAGCTGCAATGCCCTCTAGAATTTCTCCTCGGAAGCTGTAGTCCTTTGACGCCATCACTTTCTTCACTACATACTCAGCAGACTTTGAATACTGCAGCTGATACCGTAGCTTGTTGTCTGCTGTTTTCACAATTTCCCGCTGATTGAACAAATGATAAATATAAAATCAGTATAACAATAGAAATATCTGAAGAATAGCCGGCTATAGCTGTAACATGCACACAGTAAACCAAACAGCTTGCTTGTATGCTCTCTCATTTTTTATCCGTTCCTAATTCTGCCATTATTTTCAATTTCAATTTCCAAGGAATTCCACAATACATTCAAATATTTATTATTGAATTATATATATATATATATATCTAATTTATATATAATGATGTTTATATTTATTATATTATATATGCATAAGTTTATATTTCAATAAGCAATTCCAAAGCATACCATTCCAATTCGATTTATATATAATTAAACAATTCAAGTAACAGTAAACAGATGACCTCAATTATAATTATTTTCTCTGTTGTTTTCATGCACACTCTTGTGCAGTGAGATTGTATTTTCGAAACTATATTCCTAACATTGTTTTGCTATTCAGTACAGGCAGGGATTTTCAGCCATTTCAGTTTATTTCCTAATGCACTGCTGGATTTCTAAAGTGTGCAGCTTTGTCAAGCAGCTGATACATTATTTTGTAACATCAAATGTAAACACTATTGACGAATGATATCACAAGCCTTACCTTGTATTTGTGTTGTGGTCAATGGTGGCCAAGTGGAGTGGCAAGATTGGTAATCTTCACCCCATGGTCAGTCAGGTTGTCTAAGCAGCGTTTCAAGCCCTCCACTTCCATCCAGTAACTGTTCTTGACCTCTGTGACCCGAAAAGTTTTTTGAGCAATGATGAGTTGGCTGTCAGTGTCCATGATGAAGTAAATACCAAATGTAGAGTTGTGTCCTGGATTGTCATATCTTGCATCGCCTGATGCGACCACGCTTTGTCTGACCAGAGCTGACATGATGGCCTCTGAATGGCAAGTCCACATGTCCTCTATCTCTGGCAGTATGTATGCCCGCTGTATGCTGTAGCACTGGCGGGTGACAAGGCACATAGGTTCAATAGGTTGACCAAATTGTACACATTGAATGAATGTCCAGCTAGGAAGAGGACGCTTGGTGTCAACAAGTTACTCTTATAAATGTTACCAATCTTGGGTTGCGAGTGCCACATGAACGTGTGGCCATCAACACATTCTGTGGTCACAACCACTGCAAATCCAGTCACTGTGATGCTAGGCTAAGTGGTTTATTGCAGTTTGGTGTTTTAGCAGGTGCAGAAAAGTAAAATTATGTTTTTCTCACAAATGGCAAACTTTCTCTCTTTCCCATTAAAGTAAGCACCGCTTGAGTCATCATTAGTGATATCGCTGTCACCTGCTACAACATATTCTGCATCACTCGCTTCAATGTTTCTCTTCTCACTATTGCAGACAGAATCGTCTGAAGATGGCGATAATGAGACTGGGACATCTGAAGGGTCATCTACAGTTACAGAACTGCCATGGTCAGGGTCAGTCGGAGAAAGCGTGCTGGACTGCGATGGCAACTTTGCATACCCATGGTCATGATGAATGTTCAATGGAAAACACTATTGTCTGTATTAACTACTGCATAGACAAAGTGTCGCACTGGCGACACGACCACCGGCTTCCTTTATGTTTTGACACTACAAGTCGATGGCGTGGCAGCACTACAAGTGACATTTGTATTACCATGAGGGGCAATGTTATCTCGCGTGCTAAATCCTTTGCTGGATCCTTCGAAGGTTGTGCTCGGTATTAGGCCCTATGGTTGTTTGGATACTTCCATCGTATATTATGAACAAAATGAGACAATCTTGCAAATAGTCATTAAAATTGGAGCACAAGTGCGATTTACAAGTGACTTTTTCAATGTTTTCTTTTTAGTGGATATGTGTGTATCTTTAATTTTCATGATTAAAATGCATGTGCACTCAAATGTGTTTAACATTTGAACTTTGTAAATACAAAATATATATTTATTAATCTTTGTGGCTTATTCCTGTGACGTTATTTCCTTTTTTTCTTGTTAGGCTTACATTCAAAAGTCAATAAATTAAATACAATGTCCTTGTTATTAAAAGCATACATTGGTTTTTGCAGTCATGCAATCTATATAAGAAAAAAACTTGGTATGATAGCATGCTTGCTAAACTGTCGCCTCAAAGCTGGAGCATCAATTCGGGGTCCATTGTTACAAGCCAATATTTGAGATACATAAATTAGTATTAGGCCTACATGGTGATTAACTTTACTTGACTGATGTGAACCTACTTACTATGCCAATAACTAATTATATCAGATATGACTACAGTGTTTTGTTGTATGCTATTGACTGTATCGTAAACAAATATGTTTAAGGATTTAAATACTTGTAATGTCACTTATTTAATAATTCCAATTGCAATGCCTACAATACATGATTGACAGGGCTTGGTCCGGACTGTGACCAATGTTGACTAATATATGACGACATTATTTCGCAAAACGTTATACTGGCTACGGTAGCTGACATTTATTTTTGTAATTATTTTGACGGTTATTTTCCCCTTATTTCCCCACCAGCAACTAAGTCGATAACATAGACTCGTAGATGTAGACGTCGTTGCGGTATTCCGACGTAGCAACACGCCGGCACAAATTGCTGTAAACTAAATCTGCGGATTACAAGCACTCATTATTCCCAATTATATCATAGTATTCACACGTATTTGTACTTTATTACATTCACATTTCTTATTACATTTCAATACGTCATATTTGTATATATACAGACTTTGAAATAGAACTGTGGGACTATATAGTAGTCGTAATGATACCTAACGGAACTCGTGAGTGCCGAGTCACCTTGGCAACAAAAAGCTGGTTTCGGCTTGTCATTTCCTACGCGCCGCTTCACCCTCCAAATAAGGCAATGATGTCGAGCTTCCAGGTCGATTTCGCTTAATTTTACTTCATCGGTGCATAGTTATATGTAAACAAATCGACTGGAGATGGACCCGTGGCTTTAACCAAGAATTATGTTTTGACGTTCAATGTCTTTTTATGCTCGTCACTTTCGTATTTAGGCTTGCAATCGGCGTTCGAAAGTGACTACCGCAGACTTTCGCTAATCTTGCCGCCGGCGAACACGTCAAATTCATCATCTATAACTTATTTTTTTCTGTTGGAAACCTTCTGTGGAAGTATGTGAAAAGTTGCTTACTAACATTTATAGTATACCCAGTAGCCACGCAGTGCAATAAATTGTTCTGTTTTTATGTGTTTGTATGCGTTTCGTCGGTTTTTGTGAGAGCTATGCTGCGTCGCCTATCGAATTGCTGTATACAGCTTTGGGAAACATCTCGCCAATCAAACCGGATGTACAACCACACGCTCCTAGAGCATGATGGCGGCGCCCTGTGCTGATAGTAGCTACGTTTGAAAAATTATTTAAAATATACCGTGACGCTGTACTTGTCAAATCATGGTGACTTGTACTGTAAATGGTATGTTCTTATGTTTGGGCTGTGGTTGTTCAGTCATTTCATTTCCCCTTTAAGGCGGCGATACACGTTACGAGACAATCGGACCGTGTATCGCCGCCTTTAGGGATCATCTCAGAACGTCGATGTCCGACATCAGACGAACTTATTTTCATCTTGTCTCAGGCCCACACCCCTCCCTCAGACTAAATGTTTTCAACATTAATATGATGACACCAGTATAATTAGCAGTGTCGGTCAGAAGCGTAAACAATCGATGTCCCCAAACGAAACACCCTCCCCAAACGAAAACAACTTCGTTTGATTTCGGACATCGACGTTCTGAGATGACCCCTTAAAGGGGTTCTGTATAGATTGCGCTATTCCACGGCAGAGGTATTTTGTCGGCCGACGCTTGGCGTCAGCTGTTATTTATAGAGCAATCTCGTGCAGGCGATTTGTTTGCCGTCGTTAGTTCTCAAGAACACAAGACAAGCGTGCGCTGAATCTAGTGATTGTATTGTTGATAAGGATTTATTTATGACATATACTGTTGCAAACTAACAACACTAAATAACCAAATCCTGATCAACAACACAATCACTAGATGCAGCACTCGCTTGTCTTGTGTTCCCGAGAATTAACGACGGCAAACATACGTTTTGCGCATTTTTGTATGAAGGTTTGTTATAATAATTACAGAAAATAGTATTTTAGTTTACGATTTATATGTTTTATCATAAACTAAATCTTAGTAGGGTCTAACTGATTATATATATATATATATATATATATATATATATATATACTTTATGTAAGGTATAATTAACATGATATGTTCACCTATGAAAATATATCATGTCATTAATGAATATATATTCAAGAAATGTACACTTCAAAGCCCACGTTTAATGTTCAACTGAAAGATGCCATCAACATCCCTGTTTTTTTAATGTGTGAAGGTACATAAATTATCGTTTATATTTTCGATCAAGGAAATTCAGACGAAACCATTCAAAAATGAAATGGGGAATGGTAGAAGAGATACACACCTCATGCTATGAAGTTTTTTTGGTCTACCGTTTTTGGTGCGAGAACCTAGATTACATTCTATAAAGTGATTGCCAGCAAGACCCCATTTATTGTAGTCTAAATTTAATCGCATTAGGCTTCTATCACAATATTTAGAAGTACGAACACACAATTATGCATGCAAAATACACAGAAGTGTAACCGTATACGTACACTAAGAGTTATCAACCATGGACACATGCTGGAACATAAAAGGTGTTGCATAAGGTCACTCATTTGTTCAAGCCCAGACAACAAAGCTAAACACAAAACACTGGCGTCGGAACGATTTTCACTCCTCGCCAAAACACTCACCTTGAGGCATTCCAAAATCACAATTTGCACCCCAAACGAGGCTCGCCAAAATAACTCCATTTACAGGTTCTTCAAAAACCTCAGTAGTATGTTGCGTTGAAATCGTGGTACGGGTGCGTTATGTGTCAGTTGAAGATATAAATCACGTCACTTCCGATGGAAGGTCAAAAGTCAACGGTTATCAAAAGTCACTTTATAGGTCAATGACAAAGGTCAATATTTAGGTCAAGGTCAAGTTAACACACCAAAGTGCTAGGTCAAGGTCAAAGATCAATTTCAAAGTTCTAGGTCAAGTTCAAGTCAAGTGGTGCCCCTGGCGAATATATCATGAACTAGATAGTGCCCCTGGCGAATAAGTGGTGAATATTTTGTGAGGTACTTTGATAGCTACTTTCTACTCTGAGGTCGGAGCGTTTATTTTCTAATCTGAGGTCCGTGACCTTTAGGTACGCCCACGTGACCTTTCGGCACGCTCACGTGACCTTTATATTCTGTCCAACTTTTTAAAAATGCTTTTGTGGTCATTATATCTTACATTTTGGAAGATGAACAACATGTCTAGCGATAACGTCCGACGAGCCTGGACTTATGCCGACGCGGCCAGAGGGCCGCAGGCCATCAGGGCAAGTGTGGCGGGCTTGACCCTATCCGTTTTGCCGTTGCCTTCCCCCACTAGCGGCTACGGCCTCGACGGTAGCAACCCTACCAACAGCCCCGGCGACAGCACTATCAATGCCGGCAGCGGCGACGGCGAGGGTCCTACCACCAGCCCCTGCGCAAGCAACACTGGCAGCCACGGCAGCCTCGGCGCCAGCGCAACCACCGTCCCAAGTGGTAAGTCTTTATTAATATTATTATTATAATAAAATATTTTTGATAATTATGTGTAATTATGTAGCATTAGACACTTATGAAAAACACGATGTCTAACAACAATCCCTCCTACTTTTAGAACGTTGTCCGTCGGATCCCTCAAGTCCCTGCCGCCTTTGTGTCCACGGCGCCCGCCGTGGGGCCACTACCACCCTCCCGGTTACCCTTCACGTGTCCGGACTGTTCCGCACAATTCACGAGGAAAGACGTCTGGACGCGCCACGTCGCCCGCGGCAGTTGCTGCCGCCCAAAAAGGGATGCCGAGGAGGCCGAGCTAGATGCGTTGGTGGTGAGTTAAACTTTATGTTGAGTTACTATACACTTTCGCCTAAAATGCCATCTCCTACCTTCTTCCCACCAAAAAGGTGGCTCCTTCAAAACGACGGTTCTCCACTCATTTCCGCTAAAAAGGCGGCTCCCACTCATTTCCTCTAAAAAGGTGGTTCTCTCAAACTTTGACATAGCCAATGGTCTTTAAAAAAGATACCAGCAGTCTTGCGAAGTGGAGATCAAGAGAATTTTCCATGGTCGTATATATCACGTTAATATGATGGCCGAGAAGGGCCATCGCGTTTTTGTGTGGCAACCTGCAGCGCCATGGAGCGATGACGCGATGCGCGATGCGATGGGCGATGCGATGAGCGATGCGCGATGCGATGGGCGATGCTATGGACGATGCGCGATGCGATGCGATGCGCGATGCGATGGACGATGCGCGATGCGATGGGCGATGCGATGCGCGATGCGCGATGCGATGCGCGATGCGCGATGCGATGCGCGATGCGATGCGATACGCGATGCGGGATGCGATACGCGATGCGATGCGCGATGCGATACGCGATGCGCGATGCGATGCGCGATGCGATACGCGATGCGCGATGCGATACGCGATGCGATGCGCGATGCGATGCGCGATGCGATACGCGATGCGATGCGCGATGCGATACGCGATGCGATGCGCGATGCGATGCGAGATGCGATGGTATACATTATAAAGGTGCCGCAATGAGCATGCGTACGTCGAAAACGAGACTTTGGCAGCCATTTGTATTTTATTAAACGCATTCCTTTTTGTGTTCAGAGCATGTGATCATGGCTGATGATTCTGACTGTACGTATACGGTTACATATACATTTGGTTTGCGCACAGAATTTGTTGTGTTCGTACTTCTAAATGTTGTGACGAAAGTCTGGGGCAAACATATTTCATAACATGACATATATGTACTTTTTCTACCGCTCAAATGCAGTTTTTAAATTGTTTCCGTCTGGATATCCTTGGTAGAATATATAAAACTTATTTTGTATACATGGGAAGAGACAACTTTTTTCAACTTTCGCTTATTGCAAATGCCGTTCGTTTGTGTCCAAGTTTATGTTTCAATTATTATAAATAGCTATAATATTCGAAGTCGGTTTAACAAGAAGCATGTACATTAAATCATCGAAAAAACTGAATTTAGCCGTCATTTGCGTCACATGTTTTTTTTCTGTCTACAATTGTTTCTTTTTAGTTAAGTGAATCGAATAGCTGAGGCACAGTTTACCAAACCGTAGATACGCTACAGTGTAACTGCCTGTCAATCGCAGCGATTTACGATGCCGCCCAATATAGCATGCGGCACGAAGTGGTAATTATTGAGACTGTCTGGTCATAGTTGTTTGTAGTACAATAACCTTGTCTAAAACTAAACAGAGGTTGTTTGCAAAAATTATTATAGTATCCTATGTTTAATAAGGTGAAGCTAATTTCCTACTTTACTGTTCATTTGTAAATATAATTTTCTCACCGTATACTAATTGTTAATAATGTACTCTCACTCCTATTTTGCATGTTTTAATGACATAGACTATTTTCACTTTATTTTACATACTGTAATGATGTACATACATCGGTTTGCTTAATGGTACTGTTGTGACTCAGAAAAAGGTTTCTATCACTCCGCTAGGGATCTTTGGGATGAATACAATTATTAAATATGTACGTCAAATATGCACGGTAAACTTAAAATGCCTTATACGTATGTGTGCAAATTGTATAGCATTAATGTACATTAATTTAAATGCTACGTTACCATAAATCTCTGGCAAGAAAAACAGCAGGTCTGGTTTTCCTCGGATGACCGTATCGCGTGCGTCTTACGCTCGTTCGTTTTTGATAAGTGCCAACTATACTCTGTGTTAATGATTTCTCATAAAACGTGCGGTGCAAACAAATTTAACGAATATGCACAAAGAAGCACGGTGTTTCGTCGATTGAAATGATTCCTTGAGACTCGTAGTATTTCATCGTTCAGTTTTCTAAGAAAGATACTTCTGATATACATCATGTTTTCACTGTAATTGTAATTTCACTGTAATTGTTGTATATATATATATACATATATATATATGTATATATATATATATATATATATAATTGACATGTGATATAATGTGTTTACGAAAGCAAAACGTGTGATGCTAATTACTATTACCATGCATACCGCCGATACCGTACATACTTGTGATATTGTAATTTCTCCGTATTTACAATGAATAAATAATGTAAACCAATGCTCATTCAATATTGTTATTGTTGAGATGTATACTCTTGGTTTCTATGGGAACTTCCATAGACAACAACAACATGTTTTGCGACATATCATCAAGGTGGTCCCATCTGAACGATTGTCCTTCAAAAACACATTCGCCTTTCCTCGTCCCATTCTGATACACTTTAACAGCTATGTTACACGGATGTAACACAACTGAATTTGTTTAGACTAGAGAGCAATGTCGTTTTCTATATGATTCATCACAAACGAGTATATCAAAACTGTAATTAACACCTGGAAGTGCCGATGCACTAAAGTGGGGGTTAAGTAGCACTTTCGGTTAATTGTATAGTAATTGTCTGGCAAGTGGATTACATGATGTGTCAAAGTCGGTGCGTCTGTGGAGACGATAATCCCTGGGTCAGGAGCTATAATTAGAACAGCACCATCTCCCAAAATTGCAGCAGTGGACTAGAATGATGCTACTTATTTACATCATCTGGTCGTAATTGCGCCTGTGGTTAATTGTGTCTTTGATATGAATAGTCGACACAATTGTTTCTGAAAAAGCATAAGCATGAGTCAACTAAGATGGGCAGGACTTGTAGAGAAAATGGGAGAAGAACGGATGGCAAAGAGAGCAGATGCACAGAGACTGGAAGGAAAAGGAGGCGAAGAAGAACTAGACTGCGATGGGAAGACTATGGAAAAAGAGATTTTGAAGGATTGGGAGAAAGGTGGAAAATGAGAGCGAACGATCTGGTGGAGAGAGCTGTGCAGAACCAGGGAGAGAAATTAAAAAAAATCAGACAGCGAGCATCGGAATCGAGGCCAGTTTCACCCCTGACATCCCCACGGATATATGAGGAGTTCATATTCATGTTTGTGGAGAGCCTCTATGTAGATATTTGGGGGGGGGGGGGGGGTGGAAATCGAGGTTTTTGAAGAGCCTGAAGATGGAGCTATTTTGGCGAGCCTCAATGGGTGTGCAAATTGTGATGTTGGAGAGCCTTAATGTGGCTGTTTTGGCGAGCCTCAAGAGGGGGGGGGGGGTGCAAATCGAGGTTTTGGAGAGCCTCAACCCACCAAATATCCACCATGTTCCGACGCCAGTGTTTTGGGTTTGGCTTTGTTGTCTGGGCTTGAACAAATTCGTGACCATAGGCAACACTGGATGCCTTTTATGTTCAACGCATGTGTCCATGGTTGATGACTTTGAGTGTGCGTATACGGTTACACATCTAGTTATTGTGCACAAAAGATTATGTGATTGTACTTCTAAATATTATGATAGAAGCCTAATGCGATTGAGTTTAGACTAAGATAAATGGGGGCATGCGGGCAATCATTTTATAGAATGTAATCTAGGTTCTCTCACCAAAACCGGAGACCAAAAATGAATTACTTCATAGCATGAGGTGTGCACCTCTTCTACCACTCCCCATTTCATTTTTGGTTTCATCTGAATATCCTTGATCGAAAATATAAACGATAATTTATGTACCTCCACACATGAAAAACAGGGATGTTGATGGCATTTTTCAGTTGAACATTAACCGTAGGCTTTGAAGTATACATTTATTGAATATTTATTCATTAATGACATGATATATTTTCATAGGTGTACATATCATGTTCATTATGCCTTACATAAATAAAACATATATATATATATATATATATATATATATATAACTATAATCAGTTAGACCCTACTAAACTTTAGTGTCTTTAGTTTATAATAAAACATCTAAATCGTAAACTAAAATAGTATTGTCTCTAATTATTTTACAAAACCTACATATAAAATGCACAAACGAGGTAGCGAATCGTTGTTCCTAGAGTGTAGTTTCATTTTTGCTAAGGGATCATCTCGGAACGTCGATGTCCGATATCAAGCGAAATTATTTTTGTTTGGGGGACGGGGGTCTGAGGCAGTTTCATCTGGCGTCGGACATCGACTCTTAATTATACTGGTGTCATCATATTAATGTTTAAAAAATTCGTCTGAAGTGGGTGGGGAGGGCTGAGGCAAGATGAAAGTAATTTCGTCTGATATCGGACATCGACGTTCTGAGATGACCCCTAAGTGAATCGAATTGTAGACGCACCGCGCGTACCGTGCACCTCCTAGTAGACCTACTAACTTAACTTCCTGTCAATTTCGGCTGTTTATTACGTGGTCCAATAGAGCTGGTAGCCTGATTTGAGCGGGGCTATTTATTGACACTGCGTTATTCGTACTTGTATTTCGGCGCAACGCTGCTTTTATGTGCTACTACGGAACCCAGATTAAGTCATTAAACATCACTGCATCTGTATTGAAGAACGTCTCACGGAATATGTGTCAGTTTTTTTCCAGACATGGAAGTATTGGAGACCGAGGAGTAAATCAAGAAGCATAAATTATGAAAAGTTTATATTTTAATTTATATAAGGCATAAATAACATGTTTGCATTCTAAACAGATATTATGTCATTAATTAATAAATATAAACAAATAGGCTTCAAAACTGTTGGTTAATGTTAAACTGAGAAATACCTTCGTGTCTGCAGGCACACAAAATAATGTTTATATTTGCGATCAGGGATATCCAGATGGAAACAATAATTATTTAACAAATAAAATATTGAATAGGTACATATTTCATGTTATAAAGTAATCTATTTCAGTCCCTAGTCTAGTTTTTGCGAAGAGGCTGCCTGCCTGGCACCCGTTTTTGTTTCGCTAAATTCAATCTTTGTAAATGTCCGAAACAAAATATTTATAAGTACAATCACATAATCTTTTGTGCCCAATAACTAGATATGTAACCGTATACGTACAGTCAGCGTCAACAGCCATCATCACATGCTCTGAACACACAAAAAAATGTGTTTAATACAAATAAATAAAAATGGCTGCCTAAGTCTCGTTTTCGGCGTACGCATGCTCATTGCGGCACTTTTATAATGTATACCATCGCATCGCGCATCGCATCGCGCATCGCATCGCGTATCGCATCGCGCATCGCGTATCGCATCGCGCATCGCATCGCGCATCGCATCGCGCATCGCATCGCGCATCGCGTATCGCATCGCGCATCGCATCGCGTATCGCATCGCGCATCGCGTATCGCATCGCGCATCGCATCGCCCATCGCATCGCGCATCGTCCATCGCATCGCGCATCGCATCGCGTATCGTCCATCGCATCGCGCATCGCATCGCGCATCGTCCATCGCATCGCCCATCGCATCGCGCATCGCTCATCGCATCGCCCATCGCATCGCGCATCGCGTCATCGCTCCATGGCGCTGCAGGTTGCCACACAAAAACGCGATGGCCCTTCTCGGCCATCATACGTTCAGGAAACCATTTTTTTAGAAACTAGACGAACTGGATATACAGGTCGATGAAAAATACCGGTATTGTCCGTTTCGGGCCACATTTGATTTTGAATCTTATTTTGATACTACCATCTTACCGGTAAATAGTCCCAAGGTCGAATGGTTGGCTCGCCACGAGCTACTAAGTATCAGTGTGGCATCTAATGTCCCGGGATATAAGGAACCACGCTGTTTAGTTAGTGAGGGTAATCCGAGCCAACTAGTCGATCGTTTTCTAAATTATCTTGAAGAATTAAATGATGCCGCTTACGAAATTTTGAAAATACTTTATAATTTTTTTTTGATGAATTAAACGAACAACTAAACTATATTCAGCCATTCAATCAACCATCTTGAACCTTCCTTACACGAAATTTTAGATACCGGGACACCTTTACATATAATCACTGAAGAACACATTTCAAAATTAATAGATTTATTTAACGGATTTCTTAGAGAATTACCCGTCATTGGCTTTAAGTCGGGAAAATACGATTTGAACGTCATTAAAACGAGACAGGTGACGAGACGGACGACACTTCAAATAAAAAGTTTTAAAACTCAATGTTCGTGGTAATGCGTATCACTAATTTGATGTGTCTAAAAACAGCGACTTGAGACTTATATTTTTGGACATAATAAATTATTTGACTCCTGGTTTTAGTTACGATAACTTTCTGAAAGCTACAGGTGTACACACACTAAAGGTTACTTTCATTACGAGTGAGTGACTTCGCTGAGTAAACTTAACTGTGAATCCGTTCCTTCAAAGACAGCGAGTTGAAAAACGAAGATATTTCTGACGAAAAAAACGCGTTCTGCGAACAAATTTGGCGCGATCACGATATGAAAACTTTCCGTGATTTTCTTATTTGGTATAACAATAGAGATGTCTTCCATTTCCTAGAAGCTATCAAAAACAGTTTTCTTTATGCAAATTGCGCCTCATAGACATGTTCAAAGATGGTATTAGTGTTCCTGGTCAAACCATGAAATTTATGTTTGACACATTACCACGTGACATTTATTTTAGTCTATTCAATAAAAAGGATTCAGATTTACATATGTAAAAAAATGGCGTCATAGGTGACCCCTCAATAATATATCATCGCCACCACGAAGTCGATGTTATACGACTTCGACAATCGGAACTGGGTGAATCAGTTCTCCCCTGCAGTTCTATTGTCGGCTACGACGCAAATGCATTATACATTTGAGCCCTTTCACATGATATGCCTACCGGATCTTATACGCGTCGTATCCGAGAAAATCTTTTGAAACCAAAACAATAACGTGTTTATGGTAAGATGGCCCTTGAATGGCAAGAGTTGGTAGATCACGAGAAGAATACATTCATAAGACATCAATTTAACGGAGAAGAGAAACATATTGGTCATCGTAGACTTCTCGATGTTGGATGGTGTGCCAAGACTCGCACCATTTATCAGTTTCATGTTTGCTATTTTCACGGTTGTCCTTGTAACGTGGAGCACACCAACTCTGTCAACGGGAAGTCTATGGTCGATTTCATATCAGAAACCAAAAAGAACACTACTTGCGTAAATATGTAGAGGTTGTCGAAATGTATGAATGTCGGTGGAAAGACATATGGAAAAATTCTGAAGTTAGAAATTTTCTAAATTCAAAATTTCCTCAATGTAACTTGAAGTGGGAAATGACCCAAAATAAAGTTTTCGAAAATGTAATTCTTTCCAGTTGATAGTAAAGAGTATTTGGTGAAATGCAACCCATTTTCAAAAACACTGACATTACCCGTGACGACATCGGCCCCTACATGCGTGCATATTCTGAAGAGCACAATATATGATCTATTCCTCAGCGTAATCTTGTGGCTTCATATGTTTCTTGGGAACAGTGGGTATGGTAAATGTAGAACCAATGAGGATCTCCACATAAATATTATATTTTGTGAGGGTAAAACAGCGAGCCAATAAATGAACAGTCATCATTTTCGGTACCTAGACCCAATTACGCAATCCATGTACCAATAAAAAATAAAAAATAAATCCGTTAAATGCAACTTCCCTCTTCAAATTGGTTTTATGGTTTACCAGTACGCGAAATTGAAAATTCTGGCTAAGATTCTTATCGGCTTGCGTTTTATAGTGCGCTGTGCTTCGCGTATGCCCGGAGGCCCACTGCTTCCTAACACACTACTGATCATGTCCTTTCCGATTTCGTTCACACGTCTCTTTGCAGATTGTTTAATGTTCCGTCAAGCTAACACTTCGCCGGCCACCCCAAACCTGTCTTTAACGCTCCTTTTCCCGATGCGAGTGCGCCTCTTTTTATGAGTGGCATAGCACTTCGAATGAGGCCGCCGAATAAAATACCTATACCGTGACCCCGTTGCATTCTAGCTCCAACAAACACGGGCAATCCATTACCGACTTGTCTGACGTAATAGGAACGATTACGACTCATGTTAAAAAAATGACGGTTTGCGTCGTCGAAAGTGAAGCGTCGCCTTCATTAAACCGCGCTCGAATGGTACGATATGTCCCATGTCGTCTATTATATCGATCTCGATTGTCGTAAATTCTTTGTGCAGGACGGGAAGGTATTGTACATTTTCGAAACTTGTTGATACATTCTATGGGTACAATCCACAAAAGAGGAACGACGCTGTCTGATCACACGTGATTCCACAACGTTAGTGTATACGTACAGTGAGTAAAAACCATGCGCCAAGTCTACAATGGAATCGGCTTCTTTGTGGAAGGTGTATTTACCGCTATTTTGCGTATCATATACGTTGAACGACGGCTTGAGACCTATGTCTTTCCCACCTAGCCTCGTATGTATGTTCTCGCATGTGTTTGCTGCTTTACCACTGGTGACCATGGACGGATGAAAATCTAGTATGGCCCCCATGGCGCTCTAGGAAGGTAAGTTAAACACGATGTGGGGTGTCACGTGCAAGGTGACCTGTTGAGTGATGTCGATGTAGCAAAATTTCGCCTTCACTCTCTCCTTTGGCATCCTTGCAAGTGCCTTGTTGATGTTGTGCAGCAGTACGACTTTACTGTAGTAATACTCATGCTCGATTCTGGCACTCGGATAAAATCCCCTATGCTCCTGTTCTTTGAGGTAGAGCCTACTATCCGCCTCACGAACGTTGTATCAACTGTGCAGCTATTGAATCTCCACCAGTCTCATACCACTGACCCATTATACTAATGCGTTGCGGCAGTGACATGACATAGTGGGTCAATGTGTTGTCAGGATGCAAACCTACAGACGCGTTGCTGGGTAATGTCAGGTGAAAATCAGACGACATGGTCACCACGTTTCATAGACGAATTAAGTAACATATATCCCAGGCAACTGTTCAACAATGCCGTCCAAAGATTAGAGTTTCCGTCGACTTTAGTCAGGTTGTAGATACCGACCAATATAAAGGTGTACAGAATGACGATGTTGGCAGAAGAAGACGGTGTCCGATTTCGGACACGAATTTCCAAACAACACCCAACGTCTGCTGTTACTTCCGGTATCTTCGAGTTATGTGTTTTCGAATCGAACGTCCGTCGTATCTCCCATGACACGAATGATGACTCGACCGGCGTGTACTAGCCTTTATATGCGACGAGGGACGATTTATCCAACCAGCTATTAAGTGAATCGGAACACCCTAGACACTTGACCAGCACCTATGTCTTTCTTCCCCGCCTGCGCTGCTGCAACACTTTCTCGATAAGATAGAGTTTTTCTTTAGTCACAACTATTTTCTGTAGTTCCTTTTCGTAAAATGTACCGTCTATTGACGAATCTTGATCATCGACCAAACAATAAACGGGTAGGTCGGAACGATGCACTGCTTTGACAGTAAATATATCGTCACACCAGTTGGGTAAGTAACCTTTTTCGAATTGTTTCTTGACTTTGCTGATACGAATCTGATCGCCCAATTTTAAGCCGGGTTTAACTTTACCGTGTCCTTCATTTCCGTACAACCTTTGCCAAACCTCTTCTTGATTAATCACGTTCACTTCCGTTGTTACCATGCCAATACTTCTGTTATAACTGTCGTTGTATGAATCCACTAGGTGGTGCAATACGTGTAGGTACAGTAACGTCTGGTTTTTCGTGAAATACCTTCACATACGCGTCTTTAGAGTACGATTGAATCGTTCGACGATACACACCTTGGTCTCTTTGTTGTGTGTCATAAAATATTGAATACCTTTCTCTTTCAGAAACTCTCGCAGTTCCCTATTCAAAATACGTTTTTCCTATATCGTAAAATTTGGACCAGCAGCGGGAGGAGCGAAAGTTTTAACATCGGCAGCGTCGGTAGAAGTTGTGACGTGGGCCGTGTCGGCAGAATTTGTGACATCGACAGTGTCGGCGGAAGTTGTGATATTGGCAGAGATGGCAGCAGAGAGAGGCTGAAACAGGATACGAACTCTCGGTGTGTGAGGTTGTAATTTGTGTAGGTATCTCGTCGAGTCTTCGTTATCGTGAGAGACACTCGAGTTCCCGTCAGTGCGTTCAGTTTTGTAAGTCTGCATCTTTTCGTCCATAACAGCAAACAGATGGGAAAGACTTCTAGGAGAAGAGCCATACACCGGTCGAATAAAGTCAACCATATACATTGACCCGTCGCTGTTTCCACAAAGCACATTCGAAAGACGAAATGCATGTAAGAGGCCACGTAACCGTGTCGTTCGCATTGCAAATGCCCCTATTGTCGACAATCGTATGACGATGTAGAAGGGCGTATGCTGGCGTACTTTGTCAATAAGGAGACTTCTGGCCTTGATAACGGCGTCGGCGTTTACTCTTGTTTCTAGAGTTGCCACATCCACGACCTCTGGTTCCGACGGCAGGGAAGGGCGGTTGGTCACCGGAATGATCGATCTGCTCGTCGGCTCGTCCTCTTCGCTCGAGTCTGCTGCATGGCGAGGGCGGTAATATGGTTTCTTCAACATGATGTTAGCCATTGTGTTGTCGTGATACGAATGACGATCCGACTGGCAGAGCGCTGCGGTTATATAAGTTTCTAAGAATCACGAGCGTGCCGAAAGGTCACTTGGGCGTGCCGAATAAGCACGGAAATCAGAGTAGAAAGTACACGCACGGACTGCACAGTAGAAAATACACGCGCGGACCGCAGAATAGATATAGCCTCATGAAAACAACACATAATTGAGTATGCGCAATGATTTATTTAACGATATGACCAACTTATTTTTGTCGTTCACCACACAAGAGACAAGTCTTTCACACATTTTCCGTCAAAGGGTGCTAATTGACCTACTTATTTAGATTAAAATCTATTACCGAGGGGCCATTACATAGTTCACAACTTATTCGCCAGTGGGCGCTTATTGGCCTAGTTATTTAGTCACCACCTATCCGCCAGGGGAGTGCGCCACTTGTCCTTGACATAGAACTTTGGGCTAGAACCTTGACATTTATCTTTGACCTTGACCCAGAACGTTGATCTATAAGTTTGACCTTGACCTAGACAGTGACCCTGACCTTTGACCTTGACATAACACTTGCCGTTTGACATTGACCTTCCACCGGAAGTGACGTCATTTCTACCTTCTTCTGACGCATAACGCACCCGTACCACGATTTAAACGCAATATATTACTAACCTCGATTTGCACCCCCACCGAGGCTCACCAAAACATTCACATTGAGGTTTTCCACAAACATGAATTTGAACTCTTCTTATCTCCCTCTCTCTCAGGGGTGAGAGAGGCCTCGATTCCGATGCTCGATTTCAGATCTTATTTATTTTCTTTCACTGATCCTGCACTGCCCTCTCCGCCAGCCGTCTCCACCACTGTCTTTCGCTCTCGTTCTCCACCCTTCTCCAAATTCTTCAAAATATCTCTTTACATAGTTCTCCCATCGCAGTCTAGATCTTCCTCGTCTCCTTTTCCCCTCCACTCTCCGTGCATCTGCTCTCTTTGCCATCCGTTCTTCTCCCATTCTCTGCCCTGCCCATCTTAGTCGATTCGTGCTTATGTTTGTTCAGAAACAATTGTGTCCACTAGTCACATTAAATACACAATTAACTGCAAGCGCTACTACGACCAGACGATGTATATAAGTAGCATCATTCCAGTCCACTGCTACAATTTTGACAGGTGGTGCTGTTCTAACTATAGCTCCTGGCCCAGGGAATATCGTCTCCACAGACACCGATTTTGACACATCATGTAATCCACTTGCGAGACAAGAGATACAATTAGCCGCAAGTGCTACTTAACCACTTTAGTCCATCGCCACTTCCAGATGTAATTGAAATTTTTTTGACATACTCGTTTGTGCCGAATCATATAGAAGACGATTTTGCTCTCAAGTCTCAATAAATTAGCTGTGTTACAGCCGTTCTACGGTGTATCAGAATGGGACGAGGAAAGGCGAATGTGTTTTTGGAGGACGATCGTTCAGTTGAAACCACGTTGATGGTATGTTGCGAGACAACTGTGTGGTATGTGGAAGTCCCCATAGAAACCAGGTGTATACACCTCAACAATAAAAATATTGAATGAGTATTGGTCTACATAATTTATTCATTGTAAATACGGAGGAATTAAATTGTCACATAAGTATGTATGGTATCAGCTGTATGCATAGTCATAGTAATTAGCATCACACGTTTTGATTTCGTAAGCACGTTATACCTTTTCAAATCGAATGGAGTAAATTTGATAGTAGGAACTGAATGGTTCTTTTAACTTACAGTCAGTAGGTTGGCTCACGCAGAAGACATGATCAGGTTTATTATAATTTGTTACATTAATTTATCGTTCAGGGTGACAAATATTGTACATACAATCTGTCGTCATTAACGTTACTTCATGTCCTTTAGTTCAAGTTCGCCACTTATAACACTTATTGCGCTTAGGCGGTGTCACGTGGTACAAGCCAATGGTACAGTTCGATCGCCTCCTGGACGACTTGCGGCTTGTTTCGTTCATGTTGATCTAAAAGCCGCTGGAAGAATTGATCAGTATGAACGCTGTAGCTTGAATCACGGGGTTTCCTGCACATCCTCTTCACGTTTCTGACGTCTTCCTGATCGACTTCGACGTCTGCAGTACCTTTTACACAATCTAGTAAATGTTTATAACGTGCATTGTGCAACAGTACAAATGTTTCAGTCAAACGTAGGGAAGATAACAATGTTAACGTAATTATATCAGCGTTTGTATATAAACACATTGGTTAAGTCGGTGCTGCCTGAAGAACAATAGCCTTGTTTAAAACTACACACAGCTTGTCTGGAGATGTTGACGCGGTGTGTGTGTGTGTGTGTGTGTGTGTGTGTGTGTGTGTGTGTGTGTGTGCATGTAATGGAAGCGAGCAGCGTGGTTAGTCATTACATAAACATATCATTAAACCTAACAGAAACTGGCCTCACCCGCATACTGCGCCATGTATGGCAAAACCAAACGGCTTCAATTTGTCGTAGCCATGAATATGAATTAGATAGTTGGGGCCCTTGATGTAATATTGCCTCCTAGAAAATCTGTTCAGCCTTCTCTCAGATACCATTTCTTGATCCATAATTTGTAACATTGTCATTACCGTGTCTCTGTAAATGAAATAAACTATCAGAAATCAATTATAGTACCAATAATCCATCAGAAATCAAGTATAGTACCAATGCAAAGAGGAAACGGTTATCTTAATTAATCTCGAGAGCAGGATGGAGCCTCACAACACTTAGTTACAGTATGCCCTGCAGTAGCAGGTAGACATCAAAATTAGACCTGTCACGATAGCGGCAAACTTTGCGTTGGGCTCTCACATTTACGTCCGACTAACAACCAAGGTTTCAGCTCAGGTTTAGGACACGTGTTGCAACAGGAGCAAAAGACTTCGCATTTACCACAGTACAGTAGCCAGAGGAAACTGATAACATAAGTTAATAGGCTAATAAGATTATATTACGATTTAAAATGTCCAGGTTATGGGAAATAAAATAAAAAAATCAGCTGAATTTTTTTTTTAAATGCCCACGTCTGAGCGTTTTTGTCCCTCGTATCCCACCACTACTATTACCACCATCACCACCACCACAAACACAACCACAACCACCACCACCACCACCACCACTACCACCACCACCACCACCAACACCACCACCACTACTACCACCACCACCACCACTACCACCACCATCACCATCACCACCACCATCACTACCACCACCATCAGACATGGGTGAACAAAGTTTGTGACTAATGAAAACTACTTGGCAATAAACCATCTGAATATGAATCTAATCCGTTAGCGTCTGACTTGTGTTTCAGCGTTTGGGAAAATAAATTACGAGCAAGAAGTTTCAATCGTAAAAGAAATGTACACTATTCTGTACAACTGCACACGATAAATGTAATAACGACATCCTTTTAGGCCAGGCAATATTTATGACTCTCTCCGCGGGAATTGTGTCACCAAACTGATCGTGTGGCAATAAAAGTGTCGTACTCACTGATTTATGCCGTTGGAACTGTTACCTGGAAAATACCTATGTGTGTTAATCACACCTGTCGAGTCGTTCTCGAGTGCCCATGTTTATGTGAAGGTTGGGACCCATGATCATACGGGAGCTCTGAGCCACCCCCTTAAACTTTGTTAATACTTAACATACGTTTAATTTTCCGAATTCTGTAGAAGCAGGTCATGCTATTGTCAACAATTGAATAATTACGGACGACTAATGGCGCGCGAAATAACGATTGTATGCGTTTTTAACGGACAAATATTTTTGAGTAAATATTTCGTGTTTTGATCTTTTCTTTATACACATAGCATAGGTAATGCAATGTTGTTGTTAGTGGCATATGTATAATAAGGGGTACATTTTCTGTTAATGCGTGAAACAGTTTTTTATATATACTTTTCCAATTTTCGATAAAACTCGTTTTGCATGTAAATTGGTGATGAGGCACCCATGAGCCAGTCAGTGCGGAGTCCGATGAGCCGGTTCATGAATGCCAAAATTTACTGGTCCACCATGCACAGTTGTTTGCATTCAATACAACATATCAGTAGTTAGTAGGATACACAGGCCCCAAACCACGCCCCCTGTTGTATCTAACTACGTGCATAAAAAACGTCGATTTCAAAATCGGGAACATACTTATAAAAAAAAGATCAAAGGCTTTTTGGTAACCTGAGTGGAATCGGGAACATACTTATAAAAAACGTGATTGATGGCCTGTCACTTTTTTTGTGAACGACAGGCGCCATCTAGCGATTAATAACAGCGTCCCTAGTTACGTGATAACGCCATCTAGCGATTAACCCAAGTCACACCTAGCGATCAACGTCCTAAGCGATCAACGACTAGCGATCGAAGTGCTCATAGAAGCCGGCGCCTGTCCCGGGAGCGTGACTATATAGGCGGTAGCGATTTTTATCGGTAGTAGTCATGTTGTCGTCGTCGGATCGTATAAAGTTTGGCGGTTCGCGCTCCTTCTTGTCGAATATGTACAGGTGCCGATTGACGGCGTACGGTCGGGTCTTCCGATCCGTCGAGCACGCCTATCAGTATAGGAAAGCGCTATTCAACGAAGACCTCGCTTGCGCCGCGTGTATCAAAAGAACGCGATCGCCCTACGCAGCGAAACGACTCAGTTACGGTATTCGAAAAAAGAGAACGGGAACCGACTGGAACGTCGTCAGGGTCGCCTGTATGAAGGGGCTGTTGATAAGTAAGTTCGGCGGGGAGTTGAAGGCCGAACTGTTGGCCACCGGGGACGCCGACTTGGTGGAGTGGGTGCCGAGTAGGGAGGGTTTCTGGGGTACCCGGCTTGGTGACGTCGAGGGCGAGAACAAGCTCGGTAAACTGTTGATGGAGGTGCGCTCCTTTTATAAAGACGCGTAAAAAACATCAGCCAGTATCAGTCGTGAAAATGAGCGGACCGTTGTTGAAGCATCCGTTTACGTGTATAGTATCAGGGCCTACGGGATGCGGTAAGACGACGTTCGTCGACCGTCTGATACGAAGCGCTATGATCGATCCGGCGCCCGAAAAAGTCCTGTGGTGTTACGGGCAGTGGCAGCCCGCCTACGCGTCTATGGCTCCGGAAATAGAGTTCGTAGACGGCCTGCCGACTACGACGTATTTAGACGGTAAAAAGAGGACGCTTTTAGTACTCGACGACCTCATGGAGGAAGCCGATAGTGGGGTGACGGCGCTATTTACTAAAAAAAGTCATCATTGTAATACGTCGGTCGTACAACTCCGACAGAACATGTTTCCGAAAGGGGGAGAAAACCGCACAATCAGCCTGAACGCCCAATACCTAGCACTATTTAAGAACCCCCGAGACGTTGGTCAAGTAGGTCACCTAGCGAAACAGATGTATCCGGGAGAGGTCAAGTACATGATAGAGTCTTTCAAAAACGCGACGTCGCCGGCGTACGGCTATCTCTTCGTCGACCTGAAACAGGAAACGGAAGAGTACATGCGCCTGCGTACGTGTATATTTCCGGACGACCCCCTTCAGTACGTCTACGTACGGAAGGGTGGTGGTGGTGGTGGTGGTCAACTATAAGTAGAGAGGGACGTCGCCGCGTACGCATTAGTCGGTATGCCGGGAAGACGCGCGGTGGTAGCGGCGAAGCGACGACCGAAGACTGACGACGTTTCGGCGCGACGTCTGAAGAGACACGTTTTCGCCCTGCAGTTGATGGATAGACATAAGCGGAACGTAGATCTGCGAAAAGCCGTGCTCGCCCACTCGGAGGTCGGTCTCATATGTAGTCTATGCGATTGCGCGTACAATATTCTGAGAGGGAACGTGAAGGTGTCGCCGAAGCAGAAACGCGTGTTGACAAAATACAGAGATCACCTGCGTGACTTGGTCAACAAACGAATTCCGGTGAAGCGGAAACGAGCCATCTTGCAAACGGGGGCGGGTGGTTTTCTGACGGCCCTGCTAGCGCCGTTAGCGAGCACCGTTTTCCTGCCACTACTCAAACAGTTCATCGGGGGTTAAGCGATGCAGTACGCGAAGAAGATGGCGTTGGTCGACCCGCGATTGGTGGAAAGTCTCCTTCAACCGCAGCAGCAGCAGTCGAGCAGCACCCCTCGATTACGTGTACTGAGTAGCCTGGACAGCGACATGAAAGATATTCTAGAGCGATCGGATTTATCCGAGCGCGATAAGGTGGTGTCGTACAATCAGCTGCTGAGTCGCTACAACACTATAGAGGCGGCTCGAACGGCGCAACCGGTACGCGTGTCGATGGTCAACGCCGACGGCGGCGAGCTACCACAGACCACGGCGGCGGCGCCACCACCATCATCGGAGGCCGTAGAGCGCGAAATCGTAGCCAGCATGCCGAAAACGCTGAAAGGGAAGGCGAGTCTACTTATCGCGAAAATGAAAGCCGATCCCTTGTGTCGATGGAACGAACGCGGCGAATTCGTGTACGACGGTAAAACGATCGCGGGGAGTAACATGGTCGATCTAGTGAACGATCTCATGCGAACGAGAACGAAGACGACGCAGCCCCTAGGATGGCGCGCTTTCGGGTTGAGTATGAAGGGTATGAACATTCCTATGGAGTTCGTCGGCAACCCGCGCTATCGGGAGTACATGGAGCGGCGGCGGCTGTCAAGAGAAGGAGAGGAGGCGACGGGATCGGTCAGTTCAGCGGGAAAGGCGGTGCGAAGACGACGTTCTAGAAAGAGAGCGTTGGACGATTGGGAATCGATGTGACGATGCCGTCAATACAACGAACGGTCGCCGTCGTTGGTCTCATCGTCATCGCGGTTATCGCTCTCTATATAATAGTCGTCGTTCGTCGATCGTCGTCGTCATCGTCATGGTGTCCGGGTGGAGTCGTCGTCCAAAACGAAACCTTCGAAAACGAAACGACGATGACGACGCTGAACTGAATGAACTCTACTTCGATCCGAAACGAGCGGGGAGTTACGGAGGTGTCGACGCGTTGCACCGCGCGTCAAAGGGGGGTCGAAGACGCCCGGATGTCGAGAGGTGGCTAGCGGCGCAGGACGCTTATACTCTACACAAACCGGTTAAAAGACGTTTCAAACGACGTTGCGTTATCGTGGGCGGGCAAAACCAGCAGTGGCAAGCTGATCTGGTCGATCTGACTAGGTTAAAAAAACACAACGACGGTATAACATTTCTATTGACGGTAATCGACGTGTTTTCGAAGCGGGCGTGGTGCGTTCCGTTGAAGAATAAGTCCGGCGCATCGCTCGTCGCGGCCTTCGAGCGTCTGCTGAACGACGCGCCGCCGCCGAACGCGCTGCAGACCGATAAGGGGACCGAGTTTCTGAATCGACCCCTGCAAACGTTCCTAAAGAGTCGCGGCGTTCATCATTTCGTGACGCATAACGAGGAGACTAAAGCGAGCGTCGTGGAACGTTTCAATAGGACTTTGAAAACGCGCATGTGGCGTTATTTTACGAAACACGAGACGCTGCGCTACGTAGAGGCGTTACCGGATTTCGTGCATTCGTACAACAACGCCTATCATCGAAGCATCGGTAGGACGCCGGCGAGCGTCGACGCGACGAATCAGGAGGAGGTATGGCAACGCCTGTACGGCGGCGGCGGCGGCGGTGGTAGGGGAAAAAAACCGAAACTTCGCGAAGGCGATCGCGTGCGTATCAGTAAGACGAGGGGTCAATTCAAAAAAGGATACATGCCTAATTGGAGCGAGGAGCTCTTCACCGTCGTAGAGGTGCATCCGTCCGAACCCCCCGTTTATCGCCTGAAGGACGACGCGGGGACACCGGTAGAGGGCGCCTTCTACGAACAGGAAGTACAACGCGTAGTCGTTCCGAAGGACAAACTGTATCGAGTGGAGGCGGTTCTGCAGCGGCGGCGTCGTCGCGGCGGCGGTTCGGAGGCGCTCGTGAAATGGAGCGGTTACCCGGCCTCCTTCAACAGTTGGATCGACGCCGCGACGCTCGTGGACCTATAGCATGCGTTGGACGCGTCACGAGGAATGCTGGCGACTGCACGAGTCGTGCTTATGCGGTGGAACGGCGCTCCTCCCGTATAAGGGGCCCTGCTGTACCCGCAGACCTCAGTGGCGCTATGGAGGCGAGGGACGAGCAGCCGACGAAGAAGACTACCAAAGAGGACTCCGTCGACGCCGCTACTGGTTTAGAGAGGCCGACGACGACTACCAACGAGGACTCCGTCGACGCCGTCGAGAGCGCCGACGACTCCACCGTCCACGAACCCGATCCATGGCGGCTCTGCGGTAACGAATGCCCAAAGGCCGAAATCGTATTCCTCTGTCAGGTCATCGTCCTGTACTTCGTCATCGCCGTTAGTATATACAATTTAACGCGGGGTCAAGGCGACTCCAATCTGTGGACGGCGCTGTTGAGCAGCTGTCTCGGTTATCTTCTCCCGAGCCCGTCTATGAGCG
Source organism: Escarpia spicata (assembly GCA_963995525.1). Classification (NCBI taxonomy): domain Eukaryota; kingdom Metazoa; phylum Annelida; class Polychaeta; order Sabellida; family Siboglinidae; genus Escarpia; species Escarpia spicata. The sequence goes on from OZ023208.1 coordinate 23,350,328, forward strand.
GCGGCGGTCGACGACGACGACGAGACGATGGCGGTATCGTCTGACTTTTACCTGACGCTACCGAGCAACGCGTCTACGAAGCGGCACCCCGAAAATACGTTGACGCACTACATCACGACGCTGCCGCGACGGTTCGACCTGACCGGCGGGGAATGGGAATGCGGACTGGTGACGCTACAGTATCCGCACACGTGGTACAACGTGAGAGAGGCGGACGCTACCTTCTACCTGTCGGCGCGGCACGGTGAGGTGGGTCTTTTCACTACCATGGACGGTATCGGGATATACCGACAGGGTACGATTACTCACGGTTTCTACAACAACGTTTTCTTGCTACTGCGCGAGCTCAACGAGGCGATAAGGAAATTGTGCACCGATAAGGTGAGGGTGCAGCTAAAGTACAGCGGCGTCTCTAACCGAATAACGCTGCGTATGACGGCGGGTGTCGCCTTTACCCTACCCGATACGGGTCGTCTGAAGAACGTGCTAGGTTTCCACAAGAACGTCATCGTAAGTCCGCCGATGCTGGGGCCCGAACCGGAAGTCGTCATTATCGAGACGTCCCCCGCCTCGTACACGTACGCGTACGAAGGTCGAAATACGGTGGACATGAAGGCGGGCGTCGACACCCTGTACGTGTACACGGATCTCGTGGAATCGCGCGTCGTCGGCGACGTGTACGCACCGCTTCTTCGAAATATCGCCGTCTTCGGTACGAACGGTAGCGTTATTTCGGAAACGTTCGATCGCGTCCAATACGTGAAGCTGCTGCGGCATCAATTCGATACGATCGAGGTCGATATAAGAGACGATTGCGGTCAACCGATACCATTCGAGCGGGGGAAGCTAGTGGCGACGCTTCACATCAGACGCTGTAAATCGAGATTGTTTTAACCATGCCGAACCCGTACGAGGACTACTACGTTCGACAGGTAGGCGGTCAACTACCGGTATTCATCGGCAGTCGAGGTCAGCGCGGACACGGTCTGGGTAATATCTTCGGGAGCCTGTTTCGAAGCGTCATGCCGCTTTTTAAGAGAGGCGCCCTGGCGTTGGGAAAACGAGCGCTCAAAACCGGCGTGAACGTGGCGCGGGACGTCGTCGGCGGCGGCAATCTGAAAGCGTCGGTAAAACGACGCGCGAAGGAGGCCGGCGTCGATCTTCTCGACGGCCTATTGAAAGGGCCGGCGCCGAAGAAGAGACGGGTGAAAAAAAGACCGCCTATAAAGAAGCAGCGTCGAACGGCGACGACCGTCAGTAGACGGAAGCGGGGACGTCGACCGGTCGATATATTCGACGCGTAACGATGGCGTTCGTAAAGACAGCGTGCGAGGGCGTGAAGGCCGAACTGGACCTGTTCGCCGGACCGGTGACGCAGAAGAGCATCGAGAGCAGTTATCGGACCGCCTACCAACCGCTGACGGCTCTCGACGCCGGCGGTCCTATCGAGTTCCTCATTCCAGGGTCGGGTAACGACTATACGGACCTGGCGAGCCTTCAAATGTACGTCCGCTTCAAAGTGGTTCAGGGGGACGGTACCGATCTGGCGGCCGGCACCAATGTGGCGCCGGTCAACAATTTCCTTCATTCGCTGTTCAGTCAAATCGACGTGTCGCTGAACGGTACGCTCGTGACGCCGTCGACCAATACGTACGCGTACCGGGCCTACATCGAGACCCTGCTGAGTTACGGTAGCGACGCGAAACGATCGCATCTCACGGGGTCGTTGTGGTACAAAGATAGCGCCGGACACATGAACGCGCGCGGGGACGATAACACCGGGTTCGTAGCGCGACGCGATCTGACGGCGGCCAGTACCGAGGTGGACATGATGGGACGCCTGCACGTCGACGCGTTTATGCTAAACCTCCTCCTACCGAGCGGCGTCGACACGAAAATACGCATGATCCAGTCGAAGGACGCCTTCGCGCTCATGGGCGCGGCTGCCGCGCCGGGGTGGCATATCGTGATACGTTCGATTTACCTGGAAGTCCGAAAAGTGAAGTTGAACCCGGAAGTCCAGCTGGGTCATATCAAAGCGTGGCTTTTGGGAACGGCTAAGTTTCCGATGCGCCGCGTCGACTGCAAGTCGTTCTCGATAACCGCGGGTACGCTATCGCACACGCACGAGAACCTGTACATGGGCACGATTCCGAAACGCATAATCCTGATGATGATCGACAACGCCGCCTACAACGGAGACTACACTAGAAATCCGTTCAACGCGCATCACAACGACATAAACTTCCTCGCGCTCAACGTCGACGGACGTCAGGTGCCGAGCAAGCCGCTGCAACCGGACTTTCCGCACCACCGGTACATACGAAGCTACATGAATCTCTTCGAGGCCACCGGAAAGGCGGGCGAGGACGAGGGGAACGACATATCGCGATCGGACTTCGAAGCCGGCTACACCGTCTTCGCTTTCGACCTAACCCCCGACTGCTGCGACGGGGACCATTTCAACGTCGCGCGTCAGGGGAGCGTGGGCGCTAACATACAGTTCTCGATACCGCTACCCCGACCGGTGAACGTCATCGTGTACGCGGAATTCGAGACGGTGATGGAAATCGATCGGACCCGGAACGTCCTGTACGACTGTACCTCGTAATGGATACGTTCCAACTGCTGCGTCGCCTCGAACTCGATGCGTACGCTAAATACACCGTCCGCGGCGTCGTACCTAAAGACGCGCTACTTTCCACCACCGCCACCACTTACCCGATGGGCTTCGTGTGCAATACCGACGACGGCGGCGAACCGGGGGAGCACTGGGTGGCCGTCTACGTCGACCCCCGAGGCGTCGGCGAGTACTTCGATTCGTACGGTCTTCCGCCGCTGCACGCCGACTTCCGCACCTTCCTGCACCGACACTGCGGCGACGCGTGGACGTACAACGACAAGAGACTGCAGAGCGTCGTCTCTAACGTGTGCGGACAATATTGCGTCGCCTACCTACTCCTCCGATGTCGCGGCATGCCGTTGACGGCGTTCCAGAACATATTCGGCACCGATCGGGTGGCTAATGACTGTCTCGTATTCGATTGGCTAAAGCCATTGCATTAACGCTTCGCTTTTACGTGTATAGTAGTAGTAGTAATAAAAAACAACGACGATGAAATGTACGCACTTGTGTTTGTTTTATTATTATCCTACCCTACCTACATACATACATACATACAGAACCCTACCCCTAGGCGGCCCCCCACCCCTAGGGTAGGTTTAGTTATACGAGTTAGACGAGTATCGGCGCCGTGGTGACGCCATCGTCGAGCACGCGGCGTTTAGCGTAGAAATAGCTCAACGCCGCGCGCTCTTGAACGTACGTCAACACGGACGAGTTTTTCACTTGGAAACCGTAGTTCCAACCGACGCCGCTGCGTCGATCGCGCAGTACGGCGAGGAAGTCGTGCTCGTCGATATCGTTCTGACGTTTACTCAATCCCTTCGTGCTGTACTTCGCGCCGCCGTCGCCGCCGAAGCAGTAGTACGTCTTACTGCACAGCGCCACGATTCCGTCGCCGCGCCACTCTTCTTTGAAGAGACCCGGCGTTCGACGATCGAATAGAAGACGGCGCGCGCAGCAGTCACCACCCTCCCACGTCAGTCCGGCGACGCGGCACCGTACGTACGCGTCCACGTGCGCGTCGCAACATTCGGCCGGAAACCAGAGCGATCGCGTTCGGAAGTAGTGTTCGCGCATCGCTTCCGGTACGAGCGCGTCGATGTCGAGACCCGCGAGGGCTATGTACGCCGAATCGGTGTCCATAGCGCAGTACTGAAAGAGCGGGCGTGGAATGTAGGCGTCGACGAAGTCGTAATAAAACTCCAGCATTCGTAATTTCGCGTATTGATACACGAAATAACCGATTTGAATCGGCAGATCGTAGACGACGGTGCGCCTATTCAGCGCCACCTCGTACAGCTCGTCGTCGACGACGACGTCGAGTTGCCGGAAGCGACGGTTGTTGACGAGTCGCGAGGCGCCTACCGACGTAGCGTACTTGATATCCCGGTGCCGATCGACGCGCGTAATCGTCTTCCCGTACGAACTGTTGCCGAGTAGTTTGAAGGTGTCGGCGATGATCGCTTTATCGGGGTCGACGTCGCCCTCGCGTCGCGCCGTCGACACCGTATCGCCGAAACGACGAAAGCAGGCGATCGGCGTGTACTCGATCACCTGGTAGATGCGCGCGACGACGAGCCCGTGCTCCAGATACCAGCGTAGAAGGGGCGTGGCGAGTACGATCGCCGTGCCGAAGTAGCTACCAACGAGCGTTCGTTGAGGTCGGGTGAGTAGCTCGTGTGACTCGGCGTAGCGGCGCATGAACGGGCTGAGGTCGTCGCGTGCGATATCGACGTTCTTGAATACGGGCTGCATTTCGGCGAACTTAGCGCGCAGCGCTTCCGGCACGGCGATATCGCACTGCACGAGACCGAATAGAGAGCCGTCGCGTACACCCGCCAGTATCGTCGAGTGCGTTACGCGCCTCGCGTCGGGTCGCGTCACGGCGGGGGGTCTCACGGCTCGCCACTGGCACTCCCACATTTCGACGACGGCGTCGACGTGGCGGCGCAGGTAGGCCGTCACGGCGATCGTCGCGGCGTACAGAGTCGTCATCGGTTGACCGTTGACGGCGTTCGTCGTCACGTGCGTCTGGCATATCGGGCAGCCGTGAAAGAAACAACCGTGAAATTGATACGCCGTTCGCGTGGCGGCGCACCAACCGTCGACTCGGTACTTACCGATGCGCTTCTCGCGGCCGTTCAACTGGTGTCGTATAGGGGCGTCTATTCGTTCCGCTTCGTACGTCAACCACTCTACGGCCATACGACCGTAGCGGTGCACGTGTTCCGCTCGAAAGTCGTTCTCCGCGCGTCGGCGCGTGTACCAACCCGTCGGCATTTCCCGCATCATCGCCGATAGATAGAGACCGTTCGCGTCATAGCCGACTATCGAACGACACGGGTTGTCACCGCCTCGAATCGACGTCACGCCGGCTTCTTGATGACGCGAGAAGATGATCGATGGACCGCCGACGATCTGCGACTGCAGTAGGCGGTGCAGGTCTTTGTTCGGTTCGTTGAACAACGAGAAATGGATTGACGACGGCAGGTCGTTGAATAGGTACAACAACGTCAACCCCGGTACGCTGATGGCGTCCTTAAACATGTCGATGCGCTGACGGCGATAGAAGGCGAACTGCCGCTCGAGGGCCTCGAGAAACGGCGCCACATCTCGGTTATTATACCAGATTAGAAAATCGCGCATCGTCGTCATGCACTCGTCGCGCCATGCCGTCGCACAAATTTCGTAAGCCTCCGCGGAGATTCCCTCGCGTTTCAGGTGGCTGTAGAAAGTTTCGCGCGGCGGTAGGACGGTCTCGTCCAGGCGCGTCAACGCGTCGATATATTCGTACGGAAAGTACCCCTTGGTCGCCGCGCAGTCGTACGCTTTCAGATAGCGCTCGTAGCTGACACCGGGCGCGAGGTAATTAGTTATGTCCAGAAATTTCAACGTCGACGTCGTCAGGCACATGTAAGCGTTCTGTCGTTTAATCGTGAACGTCGACGATGTGTGCTGCGCGTCGTCGGTTATGAGCAGGGGGGTCAAGTACTTTTTGACGACATTCAAATCGTACTTACCGCTGTTGAAACCCAGTACGGGCATTTGACGAAGGTGCGTCCACAGGCGGTCGGCGAGTGCGGCGTACGGTGACGCGTCCTTGGCGTCGTCGTCACTTCGTTGCCGCCAGTCTTTATCGAGCGCTTCGATCGCCTCAAAGACCGCGTCGTAGCGGGGGCGTAGAAGCGCGCAAGCCGCCGCGCTCACGGCTTCCAGGTCATCGATGAGGCGACGCGCTAGGTCGGCCGAATCACCGGTCGTGACGTAACAGCGCGCCGCTTCGTGTCCTGGCACGTTCGACGCGACGCTCACGCTGAGCAGTTCGTGTCGCGCTAGCCACCGACATTTATCGGTATCCGGCGGTAGCTCGTTGGTGGCGAAATAACATTCAAAGTCGAAGGTCGCGCGGTACGGATAGTAGCGCAGATCGTCGTCGCCGACGTCGATACCTTCGTCGTCGAGTCGTTGAAATACGGACGGCTTCGGTCGGTAGACGCCACCGGGAAACACGTGACGAACACCGCCCTCGCACGTCGCTTCGTGACGTCGTAATAGTGACGGGTACCGCCAGAGGGAGTTGCCGCATTTCGAGCACTTGTACGTTTTCGCGTACGCGCGCAGATCGGTTATGTACGAAAAGTGATTCTCGTACAGGTTGACATTCAGGGTTGTGGGGTGCGCTTCGAGCGATCGACGGACTAGTTCGGCGGCGCCAGTCGCCGTTAGTCGATAGACGACGATGTTGATACGAAAAAACGTCTCCACGCGTTCCAGTTCGTTCAGGCGCACGCCGATCGGCTTCGGGGCGTAGCGCGCGCTCAGTTGTTTAGCTACTCGCGTTAAACGGGTTGTATTTAGGTGCTTCCCACCACCACCACCTTGCCGATGGAGGGCGATGCATCGGAAGAGGCATAGAGGATCGTCGTAGGGCTTGCCTCCCCGAGTATTCGTCAACGCCACGAGGTGGTTGTTGTTACGTACGTAGGCGGGGAGCGCGGTGCCAACGCACCCGATAGGATGGTTTAGGATGGCGTTCACGAAGTAGGTGGCGTTCGTTACGAGCTCGACCAACCACTCCGAATCGGGGCGCTGCGCGATGACGTACTGTAGTACGTCGGTCGTGCGCACGAGATCGAGGAATCGTTCGAAAGAACGGCTATCGGTTACGAGGGCGGGTGTTTCGAGAAGGCGACCGCAGCAGTTACAGGACGAATGAAAATAGCGGTAACGACCCGATACCTTGTGGCGTAACACGAAACCATAGCTTACGTTTATTTTAAACGCATTCTTTTGTTCGCTAAACATAACCCTCAGACGCGGTTCGAGCACCCGCGTACTCGTACAGGCGGTCATACGATAGTTGTAACGGGACTGTACGACACCGATCGCTACCGACGTCTCTATGCTACGTCGATGCTCGTCCACGACGCGCTGAAGAGCATCGGTTGAGGGTGGTGGTGGTGGATTATCATCGGGAGGTAACGACACCGCCGGCTGACCGCACCATCCCCTCAGGTGTCGTAGCATCACGGCGCGCGTACTGTACGTTACGCCGCATTTCGGACACTCTCGTCGCTTTACGCATAGCGCGTCATCGCCGCATCGTTTCGAACTCTTCGCGTGTCGCTCTAACGTCGACTGTTTCGAGAAATAAGCACCGCATTTCGGACATTGCCACCTAGTAGGTGGCATACTTTTCTTTGTGCTGCTACTTTTTCGAATACCTCTATTTATAACGAGGTACGGACATGCGCAGTGAGTGATGTAATGTGGGGGTGGTGGTTTTGTTAGGTAACGGGGTGGTGGATTTGTTAAGTAACGACTAATGATATCGAGGTACGGGACACACGTGGTGTGGTGCCTTTGTTAGCGACGCGTATGGGGTGGCGGTTTTGTTAAGTGGGGTGGTGGTTTTGTTAAGTAATGATACACCACGTGGTTTTTTGTTAGGTGCTTATTGGGGTGATGTTTTTTTCTTAAGTATATGGGGTGGTGGTTTTGTTAAGTAACAGTGGGGTGGTGGTTTTGTTAAGTAACGACTAATGATACACCACGTGGTTTTTTGTTAGGTGCTTATTGGGGTGATGTTTTTTTCTTAAGTATATGGGGTGGTGGTTTTGTTAAGTAACTGTGTGTGTGTGTGTGTGTGTGTGTGTGTGTGTGTGTGTGTGTGTGTGTGTGTGTGTGTGTGTGTGTGTGTTAACTCGGAAACGAGGAACGTACATTTTCAACGTTTTATTAAGCGTGTCGTACAACGAAAAGCGATATTAAGCAAAATCAGCAGAATAGGCAGTAATGTTCGTTTTTTAATTTAAAGGCCGCTTCTGCACTGTACGTAGACGTGCACTGCCGACTCTAGTCGAGATCGATTGACGAATTCGCGCCAATTCGTACCGAAGAGCCAGTCGGATACGAACTGTACCAAATACAATTCCCCAGCTCGCCCCGGTTGCTGTCCGTGCGCCTTCGCGTGTAGTAACTCCACCAGACGTATGAAGGTTGGTATCAGTGAGTGCTGCAGACACGAGTCCAACACTACGTTGAAGTGTTGCGTGACGAGTTCGGCTACGTTCTCGTAGCGCCGTGCGTACTCACGAGTAGGCCTACCCGCCCGATAGCCGATCATATGCACGTACGGGCATCCCTCGTTCACTTCGCAAGCACCGCATCGATCGCGCGCCGCCTCCAATATCAACTCACCGAGGTGCTCAGCGAGGAGGGCCATCGCATGTCGCTCATAGCGACAGGCCACCTGACCACGCCCCGGTTCGACGACGCGTCGTTGCATCGCGTCCAACGGTACAATCTGGTGTAAACTTTCGTAAGGCGGTGGTGTACCAAGCGCCTCCTCAATGATAGCATCCAAGGCGCTATCGACATCGCCCGCGCATCCCTACAGCACAAAAGCAGGTGCCTACAAACACACATTTCCCACGGCGAGCGTGCGCGCGTTCAGGCCGTCGCGCTCTCTACAAAACACATTATTATCATTAATCCACCTCTTTTGCTGCATTAACACGAGCCATCAACGAGGCGTCTTTCCTCTCACTATCCGTCACCGAACGATCGAGTAGTGTTCGTACGAACAGGGCAACTTCGGCGTATCTCGCACGCATCCGTTCATTATTGGCTAACATTTCCAGCAGAATTCGCCGCACCTCCTGTAGACATACAACAAATAAATGTCATGTTTTATATAGGCTGAGCGTCTTTCTAGTAGGCTCTCTTTGCTTCGTAAGCCGCACACCAGGCCATTACGTAATTTTCCGCTATCTCGGCTAGTAAGCGCGCAGCTTCATCACTAGTCGGTTTACTAGTTAGCAATGCCGTCACCAGCGGGGCCTCCTATAACACAAGAAACCCATTACCATCAACGACTCTCCTCAGTGTGCGCACCGTATACGACGGCTCACCTCCCCAGGTAGTCTTACGAACACTGATATCCACTTTAGTGCCGGCCAACTCAAGTACAGTATCGCGAAGTTCCTCCTCGTTTAACTCCACCAAGTAATCAGCCCGGTACTCAACCAGCTTTGCCATTTGCGTGTCAAACAAAGTCAGCCACATTTCATCTTCTTCGTCATCTCCATCTCGAATCATGACACGCAAAGCAAAGTAATTTTTTATCTTATCAGGTTCCCCGTGGGTTCGACATAACATCACGCCGTCTGTGTTTTCATACAGTTTGCGTCGACATTGGGAACAGCCCCTGTACGTGCATTTATCACGATAACTCACTGCCTCGATATATGCTGAAGTCTTAAGCTTGTAGACACCGTTCTTAGAACCGGCCAGTTCCCTTACACTCACCAAGGTAGCCTGTGATGGCGTTGCAGTGCTGCATTCTCGCTCAAGCGAGGCCCGTCTAGTCAGCGGTGCCGCCAACCCCGCTTCTTCTGCCCCTCGTTTACGACCAAACGAGGACGCAACCAACAAGGGTCTCTTAGCAGCTGGTGTGGTCACTTCCGCAGGCGGCTGTTGTTGACTACCGCTCGCCTTACACGTTTGCTTGCGCATCGCCTTCATCTTTTTCAACGGTGCAGTCATCTCGTCGCGCTCGGCCATTCTCGAGGTTGAAGAACTTCTACGGCTGTTGCTGCTGAAATCAGTCACACCACTTGCATTATACCTCATACAAAATTTTCCACCGCTTTATATAGGCAACATACGGCGCATGCGTACTTAACGCATACCCCCCTAATCGATGTTTCTATTACAACGCATAACCGCCTAGTATCCGATGACTTTTATTTCCGGAAAAAAATCAGACGGTCATGTAGTGCGTTCGTTGACAAACGTTTATTTACAGCCAATTTTTCTACAATAACCACACCACTTAATTCCCTACACGCCACTGATCCCACACAACGCTTAAATTCATACTTTTAACCCGTCGTTTACGGTTTGGAAAAAGCATTGTTCGCGCTTCACATTCCTTTCACGATAAGAAACCCCCATTAGCGTCACAGCTGTTTTGCGTCACCATCCGATTTCTAGCCAGCGCCAAGAAAAAAATTACACGGTCACTTTAGTACGTCCTGCGTTAAATGTTACTTTCACATCGAATTTCTCTATTATTAACACTCCACAATATGCCTGATCCCTAACTAAGTGGCTGCAACGGTTCATTTTGGCATTTAAACGGTCACTTATTGATATTTTGATATCTTTCCTTTCACTGTTTTTACATAACTTTTGCGCATGCGCTCTTAACACATACCTAACGTTACACAACAACGCACCGGTTCGCTCATTCTTTGTCATGGCCACATCCCGAGCGCTACCTACGTCAACAAATGCCGCTGCAATAGAACAAAGGTACTTCTTATTTTCATATAACTCTTACTTCTTCATTTACATATTAAACTATAAGTTTATTTTAGTGGTTATTTTGTTTTCCTATTACCCCGATTTATAATTTCTTCTTTAATTATTTCTTAGAGCTGTCAGTTTCAAATACATTTCGTTTTCAAAACTCCCCCTTTTCATATATGACAGAGGTCATTTTCATATAACTCTTATTTCTTCATTTACATATTAAACTATAAGTTTATTTTAGTGGTTATTTTCTTTTCCTATTACCCCGATTTATAATTTCTTCTTTAATTATTTCTTAGATCTGTCAGTTTTAAATACATTTCGTTTTCAAAACTTCCCTTTTCATATATGACAGAGGTTATTTCTATTCACAGTTATCATAACAACAACAACAAAATATTCATTATCTACTACATAGCAAACGTACTTTTTCCGGTAACTTACTATTTTCATATTTTATTTACTGCTATTTAATGCTTTCGTTCTTTTATTTATTTTTCCTATACACTTCACTTATTTACCAAATGATTCATTCACAGAAACCACCTACGACGCGCCGTCATCCTGCCGACACGCGCATACTTAGACATGACAGTTCCCCTATGTCGTGTCACCGGGGTGCCACGACCGCCAACAACACCCGAGGAGGAGGCTTCGTTGGACGCCACCGGGCCGGCGTTGACGGAGGTCGACCCGACCACAGTCGATCAACCCGACGGCCTCATGACATCTTTCACCGTACTCGGGGCGAATGGGTCCTGGTACACACCACCACCCGTCGATGAACTCTTTGAACGACATGGTTTTAATGAGCTATCGTTAACGCCGATAGATGCATCTACAGCATTGAAACGTCGGCGTATTGCAGCTCGTACGCGCTCTGCTCAATTACGGCGCTTGGGACATTCGGACAGCGCACCGCCAATTTCAAGCCACCGTCGTGCTGTCCCTCAATAAAATACACCGTTCACGTTCACTCGTTTTCTATTACCTATAAGTTACCGTTGCTTACAGCTTTTTTATATTATATATCCCACTCGTTTCGTTTTGCTAGCATAATAAACATACCGTCATTCCGCGTCCATTTGTCCACCGCTTAACACGCCTCTACCTCGATAAAACAAGCCGCTGATTATCGCTTTAAACGCACGCATAAGCGCTGTTTCCATAAAGCCAACCAGTTTATTTCAGCATCATTACAAATCCGGCTAACAAAATCCCAGCCGTAGATCTATTTTCAGCCGCCCATATCTAGGTCGACCGGCCGCGTCTCAACTTTCACCACGGCCGCCTATCCAGGGTACAGCGGCTAATCTCGATCACACTGGGTTTAGTGCATTCGTACCCACGGTGATTTTATCGTAACCACGGTGGTTTTAACATAACCACATTGGTTTCTGCTATACCCCCGTATCGTAACTAGGGACGCTGTTATTATATATTATTCACTAGATGGCGTTATCACGTAACTAGGGACGCTATTATTATTCGCTAGATGGCGTTACCCCGTAACTAGGGACGCCGTAACTAAGGACGCCGTAACTAGGACGTTGTTATTAACCACTAGAGGGCGCTTTTCAGTCACAAAAAGTGACAGGCCATCAATCACGTTTTTTATAAGTATGTTCCCGATTCCACTCAGGTTACCAAAAAGCCTTTGATCTTTTTTTTATAAGTATGTTCCCGATTTTGAAATCGACGTTTTTTATGCACGTAGTTAGATACAACAGGGGGCGTGGTTTGGGGCCTGTGTATCCTACTAACTACTCATATCGATCCGCTAACGTTACAATAATTAAATAAGACAATTTCCTGTAAACGCGGAATGCTGCAGTATCAAGTGTGACGAAGTGTGTAAAAAACAATGATAAGCTGTAAATCGCTTGGTAATTAGCATCACTTACTTCTACATAATTATTATTAATGTCAACGATTCATTGAGCTAAATTACCACGAAGAAGACGAGTAATACGTGACAAGCCTTAAGTGTTGCTTAGGGCATCTATTGTGTCCGAATCATTTGTTAAGCTACAGTTGCTTCCAGACGGGTTAGTGAGCGATATGAGAGAAAAACATTAATTAAAAGGTTGTTGTAAACAAGGAACGCGCCGACATCATATAATATAAAAATGATAATTAACAGTAAATAGACTGTCGGGTAACTTAGTTTTACGTAACTGACATTTATGCAAAAGAGTAGTAATGCGTGACATGCAGGTGTTTTAAAGCCTGAATATCTTAATTTGTGTTATGTTGAATAACTCGTTGCACATAGACCATATTTTTATTGTAATAGAAATGCCATGTTAAACTCACTGATCTATTTTAAATGTAAAAGCGTTGTTGTGGCTCAAGGGATCCCACGTGGTGGCTCAAGGGACCCCAGTCGTGGGGTCCCATTTCAAATTGACGTATCCCAGCCTAACAAATTCCACGACCCTGCTAGAGGACATTCATATTTACAAGATACACGATAGGGCAATTTTAATGATAAAAACTGTATTATGTTTTGGTTTATTGCTGAAAACGTAAAAAATACTTCTTCGGTCTTCCCCTACGACATTCGACTTGATTTGGATTTGGTCGTTGACTTGAGACATAATTGGACATGAATTGAAGGCGCCTACAGCTAGCCTGTTTCGGGAGTATAATGAGAAATCACACCCGTCCACTATTGATACAAACAGTGTGCAAGGCCTCTGTATCGAAATCGACTATCGGACAATGTAGTGTACAAACTATCTGATTAGTGGTAATCACAATTGTGATACATTTGATTAGTTGATTTTTGTGTGAATATCCGTTGTATAAAATTAATCAACCGGTGGATGAATACACTGATTAGTGAAGTTGAGTAAACAAGATTAAACAAATGAATTTTGTGATGACGCAAAATGCTAACATATGTCATGCAGCTGACCTAAACCATTCATGGACATGAAAAATGTTTCGCCAAGACGAACGATGTGTTAACAAGATTTTTTCTGAACAACGTATAACGCTTGGGCATAAATTTAGGGGACGTAATTTTTGTGTAAAACCCATGATTATTTTCATTGGTTTTACCCATGTTCACAGGGTGACGTGTGGCCAATCGTAATAGTTGTTACTGCCTGAGAGCTAGTGTGATTTATTTCTTGCAAAGGTATATTAATGTCGTTTCATGGACACCTGACACCGAACGGGAGGAAGACAGAACCAAACATGTTGTTGGGAACACTTATCGTCTTGTTTGTTCTTCGCACCGCAGAAGGCGATGTTGCGTCGCAAAAAGTGGCTCCGTCAGTATCCAGACCAGCGTTCTTCCAACCATCCAATCCATGTGAGTGTTCAACATGATCTGATATATAGACGTTACAAAACGAATAACCTGTGAAACTGTTGTCATGTAACGTTTTATATATCTGGAAATTTCACCTCAGGAAATTCCTTTGGTACAGCAATGACATAATGCGTTTTGCTAGATGGGTATGATATTTGCGCAGGTGCAATTTGTACTTACACTGTGTTATGTTTGATACTGGTCTTAGCAAACTTATCCCTACTTTACTTATCATCTACACTCCAACTGGAGCATGAACCATCACCAAATGTCTTCCAGCCAGAGCGGTCTTGGCGTGCCAGGTCAGCTCATACCAGATCTTCCCGACCAGCTGAAATTTCCCCTCTAGTGTTCCTCTTCGGGTGCCCAGTGGTCTCTTTTCCTATTAGGTGTTGCCCAATTTAGAGCCTCGTGATATGGACTGCCTTTGTCCATGCGGAGGACATGGCCAAACTAAACCAATCTTGTTCGTTACACTCTCTGACGATGCTGTTGATATTTCGCGTTTCGATATGTTCTTGGTCGTCACAGGCTGACCCCAACGTATCTCCTGGACCTGCGTATGCCTTGAATATCTATGAATCGGCTGGCTGTCAAATGGGAACATTTGTTTTAGGACGGGACATAGTGAATATTTATTTGAAATTGCATTATTGTTTTGGAAGTTATGCGTCTTGAAATGCCACTTTCATTGTACGGGTTCGCGTTCACTCTAACGCACACTTTCAAGAGTGCACATGCCTGGTGCATGCGGTCAGCGTATCGGTTACGATAAGGTTATTTTCTGTCGAGGTTGTTGGCCGAAGCCACGCAACTGCGCCGACCTGTACAAGTCTGGTGTACGCACGAACGGGGTGTAATCACGTCTACCCGCTCAAAGAGGACCAACCGGCTGCTGTCTACTGCGACATGACGACAGACGGAGGAGGATGGACGGTAAATGTTGTCATCCAAAGACATTATAGAATTTCAATTCTTATCTAGTGAACTGTACAAGT
>OZ023208.1:23365291-23466124 GCA_963995525.1 Escarpia spicata
CGTACAATGGAAAGTGGCATTTCAAGACGCATAACTTCCAAAACAATAATGCAATTTCAAATAAATATTCACTATGTCCCGTCCTAAAACAAATGTTCCCATTTGACAGCCAGCCGATTCATAGATATTCAAGGCATACGCAGGTCCAGGAGATACGTTGGGGTCAGCCTGTGACGACCAAGAACATATCGAAACGCGAAATATCAACAGCATCGTCAGAGAGTGTAACGAACAAGATTGGTTTAGTTTGGCCATGTCCTCCGCATGGACAAAGGTAGTCCATATCACGAGGCTCTAAATTGGGCAACACCTAATAGGAAAAGAGACCACTGGGCACCCGAAGAGGAACACTAGAGGGGAAATTTCAGCTGGTCGGGAAGATCTGGTATGAGCTGACCTGGCACGCCAAGACCGCTCTGGCTGGAAGACATTTGGTGATGGTTCATGCTCCAGTTGGAGTGTAGATGATAAGTAAAGTAGGGATAAGTTTGCTAAGACCAGTATCAAACATAACACAGTGTAAGTACAAATTGCACCTGCGCAAATATCTTACCCATCTAGCAAAACGCATTATGTCATTGCTGTACCAAAGGAATTTCCTGAGGTGAAATTTCCTGATATATAAAACGTTACATGACAACAGTTTCACAGGTTATTCGTTTTGTAACGTCTATATATCAGATCATGTTGAACACTCACATGGATTGGATGGTTGGAAGAACGCTGGTCTGGATACTGACGGAGCCACTTTTTGCGACGCAACATCGCCTTCTGCGGTGCGAAGAACAAACAAGACGATAAGTGTTCCCAACAACATGTTTGGTTCTGTCTTCCTCCCGTTCGGTGTCAGGTGTCCATGAAACGACATTAATATACCTTTGCAAGAAATAAATCACACTAGCTCTCAGGCAGTAACAACTATTACGATTGGCCACACGTCACCCTGTGAACATGGGTAAAACCAATGAAAATAATCATGGGTTTTACACAAAAATTACGTCCCCTAAATTTATGCCCAAGCGTTATACGTTGTTCAGAAAAAATCTTGTTAACACATCGTTCGTCTTGGCGAAACATTTTTCATGTCCATGAATGGTTTAGGTCAGCTGCATGACATATGTTAGCATTTTGCGTCATCACAAAATTCATTTGTTTAATCTTGTTTACTCAACTTCACTAATCAGTGTATTCATCCACCGGTTGATTAATTTTATACAACGGATATTCACACAAAAATCAACTAATCAAATGTATCACAATTGTGATTACCACTAATCAGATAGTTTGTACACTACATTGTCCGATAGTCGATTTCGATACAGAGGCCTTGCACACTGTTTGTATCAATAGTGGACGGGTGTGATTTCTCATTATACTCCCGAAACAGGCTAGCTGTAGGCGCCTTCAATTCATGTCCAATTATGTCTCAAGTCAACGACCAAATCCAAATCAAGTCGAATGTCGTAGGGGAAGACCGAAGAAGTATTTTTTACGTTTTCAGCAATAAACCAAAACATAATACAGTTTTTATCATTAAAATTGCCCTATCGTGTATCTTGTAAATATGAATGTCCTCTAGCAGGGTCGTGGTATTTGTTAGGCTGGGATACGTCAATTTGAAATGGGACCCCACGACTGGGGTCCCTTGAGCCACCACGTGGGATCCCTTGAGCCACAACAACGCTTTTACATTTAAAATAGATCAGTGAGTTTAACATGGCATTTCTATTACAATAAAAATATGGTCTATGTGCAACGAGTTATTCAACATAACACAAATTAAGATATTCAGGCTTTAAAACACCTGCATGTCACGCATTACTACTCTTTTGCATAAATGTCAGTTACGTAAAACTAAGTTACCCGACAGTCTATTTACTGTTAATTATCATTTTTATATTATATGATGTCGGCGCGTTCCTTGTTTACAACAACCTTTTAATTAATGTTTTTCTCTCATATCGCTCACTAACCCGTCTGGAAGCAACTGTAGCTTAACAAATGATTCGGACACAATAGATGCCCTAAGCAACACTTAAGGCTTGTCACGTATTACTCGTCTTCTTCGTGGTAATTTAGCTCAATGAATCGTTGACATTAATAATAATTATGTAGAAGTAAGTGATGCTAATTACCAAGCGATTTACAGCTTATCATTGTTTTTTACACACTTCGTCACACTTGATACTGCAGCATTCCGCGTTTACAGGAAATTGTCTTATTTAATTATTGTAACGTTAGCGGATCGATATGTTGTATTGAATGCAAACAACTGTGCATGGTGGACCAGTAAATTTTGGCATTCATGAACCGGCTCATCGGACTCCGCACTGACTGGCTCATGGGTGCCTCATCACCAATTTACATGCAAAACGAGTTTTATCGAAAATTGGAAAAGTATATATAAAAAACTGTTTCACGCATTAACAGAAAATGTACCCCTTATTATACATATGCCACTAACAACAACATTGCATTACCTATGCTATGTGTATAAAGAAAAGATCAAAACACGAAATATTTACTCAAAAATATTTGTCCGTTAAAAACGCATACAATCGTTATTTCGCGCACCATTAGTCGTCCGTAATTATTCAATTGTTGACAATAGCATGACCTGCTTCTACAGAATTCGGAAAATTAAACGTATGTTAAGTATTAACAAAGTTTAAGGGGGTGGCTCAGAGCTCCCGTATGATCATGGGTCCCAACCTTCACATAAACATGGGCACTCGAGAACGACTCGACAGGTGTGATTAACACACATAGGTATTTTCCAGGTAACAGTTCCAACGGCATAAATCAGTGAGTACGACACTTTTATTGCCACACGATCAGTTTGGTGACACAATTCCCGCGGAGAGAGTCATAAATATTGCCTGGCCTAAAAGGATGTCGTTATTACATTTATCGTGTGCAGTTGTACAGAATAGTGTACATTTCTTTTACGATTGAAACTTCTTGCTCGTAATTTATTTTCCCAAACGCTGAAACACAAGTCAGACGCTAACGGATTAGATTCATATTCAGATGGTTTATTGCCAAGTAGTTTTCATTAGTCACAAACTTTGTTCACCCATGTCTGATGGTGGTGGTAGTGATGGTGGTGGTGATGGTGATGGTGGTGGTAGTGGTGGTGGTGGTGGTAGTAGTGGTGGTGGTGTTGGTGGTGGTGGTGGTGGTAGTGGTGGTGGTGGTGGTGGTGGTGGTGGTTGTGGTTGTGTTTGTGGTGGTGGTGATGGTGGTAATAGTAGTGGTGGGATACGAGGGACAAAAACGCTCAGACGTGGGCATTTAAAAAAAAAATTCAGCTGATTTTTATATTTTATTTCCCATAACCTGGACATTTTAAATCGTAATATAATCTTATTAGCCTATTAACTTATGTTATCAGTTTCCTCTGGCTACTGTACTGTGGTAAATGCGAAGTCTTTTGCTCCTGTTGCAACACGTGTCCTAAACCTGAGCTGAAACCTTGGTTGTTAGTCGGACGTAAATGTGAGAGCCCAACGCAAAGTTTGCCGCTATCGTGACAGGTCTAATTTTGATGTCTACCTGCTACTGCAGGGCATACTGTAACTAAGTGTTGTGAGGCTCCATCCTGCTCTCGAGATTAATTAAGATAACCGTTTCCTCTTTGCATTGGTACTATACTTGATTTCTGATGGATTATTGGTACTATAATTGATTTCTGATAGTTTATTTCATTTACAGAGACACGGTAATGACAATGTTACAAATTATGGATCAAGAAATGGTATCTGAGAGAAGGCTGAACAGATTTTCTAGGAGGCAATATTACATCAAGGGCCCCAACTATCTAATTCATATTCATGGCTACGACAAATTGAAGCCGTTTGGTTTTGCCATACATGGCGCAGTATGCGGGTGAGGCCAGTTTCTGTTAGGTTTAATGATATGTTTATGTAATGACTAACCACGCTGCTCGCTTCCATTACATGCACACACACACACACACACACACACACACACACACACACACACACACACCGCGTCAACATCTCCAGACAAGCTGTGTGTAGTTTTAAACAAGGCTATTGTTCTTCAGGCAGCACCGACTTAACCAATGTGTTTATATACAAACGCTGATATCATTACGTTAACATTGTTATCTTCCCTACGTTTGACTGAAACATTTGTACTGTTGCACAATGCACGTTATAAACATTTACTAGATTGTGTAAAAGGTACTGCAGACGTCGAAGTCGATCAGGAAGACGTCAGAAACGTGAAGAGGATGTGCAGGAAACCCCGTGATTCAAGCTACAGCGTTCATACTGATCAATTCTTCCAGCGGCTTTTAGATCAACATGAACGAAACAAGCCGCAAGTCGTCCAGGAGGCGATCGAACTGTACCATTGGCTTGTACCACGTGACACCGCCTAAGCGCAATAAGTGTTATAAGTGGCGAACTTGAACTAAAGGACATGAAGTAACGTTAATGACGACAGATTGTATGTACAATATTTGTCACCCTGAACGATAAATTAATGTAACAAATTATAATAAACCTGATCATGTCTTCTGCGTGAGCCAACCTACTGACTGTAAGTTAAAAGAACCATTCAGTTCCTACTATCAAATTTACTCCATTCGATTTGAAAAGGTATAACGTGCTTACGAAATCAAAACGTGTGATGCTAATTACTATGACTATGCATACAGCTGATACCATACATACTTATGTGACAATTTAATTCCTCCGTATTTACAATGAATAAATTATGTAGACCAATACTCATTCAATATTTTTATTGTTGAGGTGTATACACCTGGTTTCTATGGGGACTTCCACAGACCACACAGTTGTCTCGCAACATACCATCAACGTGGTTTCAACTGAACGATCGTCCTCCAAAAACACATTCGCCTTTCCTCGTCCCATTCTGATACACCGTAGAACGGCTGTAACACAGCTAATTTATTGAGACTTGAGAGCAAAATCGTCTTCTATATGATTCGGCACAAACGAGTATGTCAAAAAAATTTCAATTACATCTGGAAGTGGCGATGGACTAAAGTGGTTAAGTAGCACTTGCGGCTAATTGTATCTCTTGTCTCGCAAGTGGATTACATGATGTGTCAAAATCGGTGTCTGTGGAGACGATATTCCCTGGGCCAGGAGCTATAGTTAGAACAGCACCACCTGTCAAAATTGTAGCAGTGGACTGGAATGATGCTACTTATATACATCGTCTGGTCGTAGTAGCGCTTGCAGTTAATTGTGTATTTAATGTGACTAGTGGACACAATTGTTTCTGAACAAACATAAGCACGAATCGACTAAGATGGGCAGGGCAGAGAATGGGAGAAGAACGGATGGCAAAGAGAGCAGATGCACGGAGAGTGGAGGGGAAAAGGAGACGAGGAAGATCTAGACTGCGATGGGAGAACTATGTAAAGAGATATTTTGAAGAATTTGGAGAAGGGTGGAGAACGAGAGCGAAAGACAGTGGTGGAGACGGCTGGCGGAGAGGGCAGTGCAGGATCAGTGAAAGAAAATAAATAAGATCTGAAATCGAGCATCGGAATCGAGGCCTCTCTCACCCCTGAGAGAGAGGGAGATAAGAAGAGTTCAAATTCATGTTTGTGGAAAACCTCAATGTGAATGTTTTGGTGAGCCTCGGTGGGGGTGCAAATCGAGGTTAGTAATATATTGCGTTTAAATCGTGGTACGGGTGCGTTATGCGTCAGAAGAAGGTAGAAATGACGTCACTTCCGGTGGAAGGTCAATGTCAAACGGCAAGTGTTATGTCAAGGTCAAAGGTCAGGGTCACTGTCTAGGTCAAGGTCAAACTTATAGATCAACGTTCTGGGTCAAGGTCAAAGATAAATGTCAAGGTTCTAGCCCAAAGTTCTATGTCAAGGACAAGTGGCGCACTCCCCTGGCGGATAGGTGGTGACTAAATAACTAGGCCAATAAGCGCCCACTGGCGAATAAGTTGTGAACTATGTAATGGCCCCTCGGTAATAGATTTTAATCTAAATAAGTAGGTCAATTAGCACCCTTTGACGGAAAATGTGTGAAAGACTTGTCTCTTGTGTGGTGAACGACACAAATAAGTTGGTCATATCGTTAAATAAATCATTGCGCATACTCAATTATGTGTTGTTTTCATGAGGCTATATCTATTCTGCGGTCCGCGCGTGTATTTTCTACTGTGCAGTCCGTGCGTGTACTTTCTACTCTGATTTCCGTGCTTATTCGGCACGCCCAAGTGACCTTTCGGCACGCTCGTGATTCTTAGAAACTTATATAACCGCAGCGCTCTGCCAGTCGGATCGTCATTCGTATCACGACAACACAATGGCTAACATCATGTTGAAGAAACCATATTACCGCCCTCGCCATGCAGCAGACTCGAGCGAAGAGGACGAGCCGACGAGCAGATCGATCATTCCGGTGACCAACCGCCCTTCCCTGCCGTCGGAACCAGAGGTCGTGGATGTGGCAACTCTAGAAACAAGAGTAAACGCCGACGCCGTTATCAAGGCCAGAAGTCTCCTTATTGACAAAGTACGCCAGCATACGCCCTTCTACATCGTCATACGATTGTCGACAATAGGGGCATTTGCAATGCGAACGACACGGTTACGTGGCCTCTTACATGCATTTCGTCTTTCGAATGTGCTTTGTGGAAACAGCGACGGGTCAATGTATATGGTTGACTTTATTCGACCGGTGTATGGCTCTTCTCCTAGAAGTCTTTCCCATCTGTTTGCTGTTATGGACGAAAAGATGCAGACTTACAAAACTGAACGCACTGACGGGAACTCGAGTGTCTCTCACGATAACGAAGACTCGACGAGATACCTACACAAATTACAACCTCACACACCGAGAGTTCGTATCCTGTTTCAGCCTCTCTCTGCTGCCATCTCTGCCAATATCACAACTTCCGCCGACACTGTCGATGTCACAAATTCTGCCGACACGGCCCACGTCACAACTTCTACCGACGCTGCCGATGTTAAAACTTTCGCTCCTCCCGCTGCTGGTCCAAATTTTACGATATAGGAAAAACGTATTTTGAATAGGGAACTGCGAGAGTTTCTGAAAGAGAAAGGTATTCAATATTTTATGACACACAACAAAGAGACCAAGGTGTGTATCGTCGAACGATTCAATCGTACTCTAAAGACGCGTATGTGAAGGTATTTCACGAAAAACCAGACGTTACTGTACCTACACGTATTGCACCACCTAGTGGATTCATACAACGACAGTTATAACAGAAGTATTGGCATGGTAACAACGGAAGTGAACGTGATTAATCAAGAAGAGGTTTGGCAAAGGTTGTACGGAAATGAAGGACACGGTAAAGTTAAACCCGGCTTAAAATTGGGCGATCAGATTCGTATCAGCAAAGTCAAGAAACAATTCGAAAAAGGTTACTTACCCAACTGGTGTGACGATATATTTACTGTCAAAGCAGTGCATCGTTCCGACCTACCCGTTTATTGTTTGGTCGATGATCAAGATTCGTCAATAGACGGTACATTTTACGAAAAGGAACTACAGAAAATAGTTGTGACTAAAGAAAAACTCTATCTTATCGAGAAAGTGTTGCAGCAGCGCAGGCGGGGAAGAAAGACATAGGTGCTAGTCAAGTGTCTAGGGTGTTCCGATTCACTTAATAGCTGGTTGGATAAATCGTCCCTCGTCGCATATAAAGGCTAGTACACGCCGGTCGAGTCATCATTCGTGTCATGGGAGATACGACGGACGTTCGATTCGAAAACACATAACTCGAAGATACCGGAAGTAACAGCAGACGTTGTGTGGTGTTTGGAAATTCGTGTCCGAATTCGGACACCGTCTTCTTCTGCCAAGATCGTCATTCTGTACACCTTTATATTGGTCGGTATCTACAACCTGACTAAAGTCGACGGAAACTCTAATCTTTGGACGGCATTGTTGAACAGTTGCCTGGGATATATGTTACTTAATTCGTCTACGAAACGTGGTGACCATGTCGTCTGATTTTCACCTGACATTACCCAGCAACGCGTCTGTAGGTTTGCATCCTAACAACACATTGACCCACTATGTCATGTCACTGCCGCAACGCATTAGTATAATGGGTCAGTGGTATGAGACTGGTGGAGATTCAATAGCTGCACAGTTGATACAACGTTCGTGAGGCGGATAGTAGGCTCTACCTCAAAGAACAGGAGCATAGGGGATTTTATCCGAGTGCCAGAATCGAGCATTAGTATTACTACAGTCAAGTCGTACTGCTGCACAACATCAACAAGGCACTTGCAAGGATGCCAAAGGAGAGAGTGAAGGCGAAATGTGGCTACATCGACATCACTCAACAGGTCACCTTGCACGTGACACCCCACACCGTGTTTAACTTACCTTCCTAGAGCGCCATGGGGGCCATACTAGATTTTCATCCGTCCATGGTCACCAGTGGTAAAGCAGCAAACACATGCGAGAACATACATACGAGGCTAGGTGGGAAAGACATAGGTCTCAAGCCGTCGCTCAACGTATATGATACGCAAAATAGCGGTGAATACACCTTCCACAAAGAAGCCGATTCCGTTGTAGACATGGCGCATGGTTTTTACTCACTGTACGTATACACTAACGTTGTGGAATCACGTGTGATCAGACAGCGTCGTTCCTCTTTTGTGGATTGTACCCATAGAATGTATCAACAAGTTTCGAAAATGTACAATACCTTCCCGTCCTGCACAAAGAATTTACGACAATCGAGATCGATATAAGAGACGACATGGGACATATCGTACCATTCGAGCGCGGTTTAATGAAGGCGACGCTTCACTTTCGACGACGCAAACCGTCATTTTTTTTACATGAGTCGTAATCGTTCCTATTACGTCAGACAAGTCGGTAACGGATTGCCCGTGTTTGTTGGAGCTAGAATGCAACGGGGTCACGGTATAGGTAGTTTATTCGGCGGCCTCATTCGAAGTGCTATGCCACTCATAAAAAGAGGCGCACTCGAATCGGGAAAAGGAGCGTTAAAGACAGGTTTGGGGTGGCCGGCGAAGTGTTAGCTTGACGGAACATTAAACAATTTGCAAAGAGACGTGTGAAAGAAACCGGAAAGGACATGATCAGTAGTGTGTTAGGAAGCAGTGGGCCTCCGGGCATACGCGAAGCACAGCGCACTATAAAACGCAAGCCGATAAGAATCTTAGCCAGAATTTTCAATTTCGCGTAATGGTAAACCATAAAACCAATTTGAAGAGGGAAGTTGCATTTAACGGATTTTTTGTTGATTTTTAATTGGTACATGGATTGCGTAATTGGGTCTAGGTACCGAAAATGATGACTGTTCATTTATTGGCTCGCTGTTTTACCCTCACAAAACATAATATTTATGTGGAGATCCTCATTGGTTCTACATTTACCATACCCACTGTTCCCAAGAAGTGTCGTAGTGTCGCCAATAATGGCCTTGTCCGGATGCGAAAGATAAGGACTAGATTCGTATTCAAAAATTTGATACACGTGATATACGACCAGTCTGTGTTTCAAGTACCATTTCAACAAAGGAGTAGCTCAAATATTTTTTTACCAACATATGAAGCCACAAGATTACGCTGAGGAATAGATAATATATTGTGCTCTTCAGCATATGCACGCATGTAGGGGCCGATGTCGTCACGGGTAATGTCAGTGTTTTTGAAAATGGGTTGCATTTCACCAAATACTCTTTACTATCAACTGGAAAGAATTACATTTTCGAAAACTTTATTTTGGGTCATTTCCCACTTCAAGTTACAATGAGGAAATTTTGAATTTAGAAAATTTCTAACTTCAGAATTTTTCCATATCTCTTTCCACCGACATCCATACATTTCGACAACCTCTACATATTTACGCAAGTAGTGTTCTTTTTGGTTTCTGATATGAAATCGACCATAGACTTCCCGTTGACAGAGTTGGTGTGCTCCACGTTACAAGGACAACCGTGAAAATAGCAACCATGAAACTGATAAATGGTGCGAGTTTTGGCACACCATCCATCATCGAGAAGTCTACGATGACCAATATGTTTCTCTTCTCCGTTAAATTGATGTCTTATGAATGTATTCTTCTCGTGATCTACCAACTCTTGCCATTCAAGAGCCATCTTACCATAAACACGTTATTGTTTTGGTTTCAAAAGATTTTCTCGGATACGACGCGTATAAGATCCGGTAGGCATATCATGTGAAAGGGCTCAAATGTATAATGCATTTGCGTCGTAGCCGACAATAGAACTGCAGGGGAGAACTGATTCACCCAGTTCCGATTGTCGAAGTCGTATAACATCGACTTCGTGGTGGCGGTGATATATTATTGAGGGGTCACCTATGACGCAATTTTTTAACATATGTAAATCTGAATCCTTTTTATTGAATAGACTTAAATAAATGTCACGTGGTAATGTGTCAAACATAAATTTCATGGTTTGACCAGGAACACTAATACCATCTTTGAACATGTCTATGAGGCGCAATTTGCATAAAGAAAACTGTTTTTGATAGCTTCTAGGAAATGGAAGACATCTCTATTGTTATACCAAATAAGAAAATCACGGAAAGTTTTCATATCGTGATCGCGCCAAATTTGTTCGCAGAACGCGTTTTTTGCGTCAGAAATATCTTCGTTTTTCAACTCGCTGTCTTTGAAGGAACGGATTCACAGTTAAGTTTACTCATCGAAGTCACTCACTCGTAATGAAAGTAACCTTTAGTGTGTGTACACCTGTAGCTTTCAGAAAGTTATCGTAACTAAAACCAGGAGTCAAATACTTTATTATGTCCAAAAATCTAAGTCTCAAGTCGCTGTTTTTAGACACATCAAATTAGTGATACGCATTACCACGAACATTGAGTTTTTAAACTTGTTATTTGAAGTGTCGTCCGTCTCGTCACCTGTCTCGTTTTAATGACGTTCAAATCGTATTTTCCCGACTTAAAGCCAATGACGGGTAATTCTCTAAGAAATCCGTTAAATAAATATATTAATTTTGAAATGTGTTCTTCAGTGATTATAGGTAAAGGTGTCCCGGTATCAAAAATGTCGTGTAAGGAAGGTTCAAGATGGTTGATTGAATGGTTGAATATAGTTTAGTTGTTCGTTTAATTCATCAAAAACCAAATTATAAAGTATTTTCAAAATTTCGTAAGCGGCATCTTTTATTTCTTCAAGATAATTTAGAAAACGATCGACTAGTTGGCTCGGATTACCCTCACTAACTAAACAGCGTGGTTCCTTATATCCCGGGACATTAGATGATACACTGATACTTAGTAGCTCGTGGCGAGCCAACCATTCGACCTTGGGACTATTTACCGGTAAGATGGTAGTATCAAAATAAGATTCAAAATCAAATGTGGCCCGAAACGGACAATACCGGTATTTTTCATCGACCTGTATATCCAGTTCGTCTAGTTTCAAAAAAATTGTTTCCTGAACGTGATATATACGACCATGGAAAATTCTCTTGATCTCCACTTCGCAAGACTGCTGGTGTCTTTTTAAAGACCATTGGCTATGTCAAAGTTTGAGAGAACCACCTTTTTAGAGGAAATGAGTGGGAGCCGCCTTTTTAGCGGAAATGAGTGGGGAACCGTCGTTTTGAAGGAGCCACCTTTTTGGTGGGAAGAAGGTAGGAGATGGCATTTTAGGCGAAAGTGTATAGTAACTCAACATAAAGTTTAACTCACCACCAACGCATCTAGCTCGGCCTCCTCGGCATCCCTTTTTGGGCGGTAGCAACTGCCGCGGGCGACTTGGCGCGTCCAGACGTCTTTCCTCGTGAGTTGTGCGGAACAGTCCGGACACGTGAAGGGTAACCGGGAGGGTGGTAGTGGCCCCACGGCGGGCGCCGTGGACACAAGGGCGGCAGGGACTTGAGGGATCCGACGGAAAACGTTCTAAAAGTAGGAGGGATTGTTGTTAGACATCGTGTTTTTCATAAGTGTCTAATGCTACATAATTAAACATAATTATCCAAAAATTTATTATAATAATAATATTAATAAAGACTTACCACTTGGGACGGTGGTTGCGCTGGCGCCGAGGCTGCCGTGGCTGCCAGTGTTGCTTGCGCAGGGGCTGGTGGTAGGGCCGTCGCCGTCGCCGCTGCCGGCATTGATAGTGCTGGCGCCGGGGCTGTTGGTAGGGTTGCTACCGTCGAGGCCGTAGCCGCTAGTGGGGGAAGGCAACGGCAAAACGGATAGGGTCAAGCCCGCCACACTTGCCGTGATGGCCTGCGGCCCTCTGGCCGCGTCGGCATAAGTCCAGGCTCGTCGGACGTTATCGCTAGCCATGTTGTTCATCTTCCAAAATGTAAGATATAATGACCACAAAAGCAGACGCAGGCCTTTTTAAAAAGTTGGACAGAATATAAAGGTCACGTGAGCGTGCCGAAAGGTCACGTGGGCGTACCTAAAGGTCACGGACCTCAGATTAGAAAATAAACGCTCCGACCTCAGAGTAGAAAGTAGCTATCAAAGTACCTCACAAAGTATTCACTACCTATTCGCCAGGGGCACTATCTAGTTCATGATATATTCGCCAGGGGCACAACTTGACCTTGAACTTGACCTAGAACTTTGACATTGATATTTGACCTTGACCTAGCACTTTGGTGTGTTAACTTGACCTTGACCTAAATATTGACCTTTGTCATTGACCTATAAAGTGACTTTTGATAACCGTTGACTTTTGACCTTCCATCGGAAGTGACGTGATTTATATCTTCAACTGACACATAACGCACCCGTACCACGATTTCAACGCAACATACTACTGAGGTTTTTGAAGAACCTGTAGATGGAGTTATTTTGGCGAGCCTCGTTTGGGGTGCAAATTGTGATTTTGGAATGCCTCAAGGTGAGTGTTTTGGCGAGGAGTGCAAATCGTTCCGACGTCAGTGTTTTGGGTTTAGCTTTGTTGTCTGGGCTTGAACAAATGAGTGACCTTATGCAACACCTTTTATGCTCCAGCATGTGTCCATGGTTGATAACTCTTAGTGTACGTATACGGTTACACTTCTGTGTATTTTGCATGCAGAATTGTGTGTTCGTACTTCTAAATATTGTGATAGAAGCCTAATGCGATTAAATTTGGACTACAATAAATGGGGTCATGCTGGCAATCACTTTATAGAATGTAATCTAGGTTCTCGCACCAAAAACGGTAGACCAAAAAAACTTCATAGCATGAGGTGTGTATCTCTTCTACCATTCCCCATTTCATTTTTGAATGGTTTCGTCTGAATATCCTTGATCGAAAATATAAACGATAATTTATGTACCTTCACACATAAAAAAACAGGGATGTTGATGGCATCTTTTAGTTGAACATTAAACGTGGGCTTTGAAGTGTACATTTCTTGAATATATATTCATTAATGACATGATATATTTTCATAGGTGAACATATCATGTTAATTATACCTTACATAAAGTATATATATATAATATATATATTATATATATATATATATATATATAATCAGTTAGACCCTACTAAGATTTAGTTTATGATAAAATATATAAATCGTAAACTAAAATACTATTTTCTGTAATTATTATAACAAACCTTCATACAAAAATGCGCAAAACGTATATTTGCCGTCGTTAATTCTCGGGAACACAAGACAAGCGAATGCTGCATCTAGTGATTGTGTTGTTGATAAGGATTTGGTTATTTAGTGTTGTTAGTTTGCAACAGTATATGTCATAAATAAATCCTTTTCAACAATACAATCACTAGATTCAGCGCACGCTTGTCTTGTGTTCTTGAGAACTAACGACGGCAAACAAATCGCCTGCACGAGATTGCTCTATAAATAACAGCTGACGCCAAGCGTCGGCCGACAAAATACCTCTGCCGTGGTCAAACTACAAGCACAACAATACCCTGAAATTCCTAGTTGCCTGTTCACCTTGTGGTGCTGTTACTTTTGTATCGCAAGCTTATGGTGGCAGAACATCAGATAAAGTCATTACCCAGAAATCAGGTTTTTTAGATCTGATTAATCAAGGTGATCTAATTTTGGCAGATCGGGGATTTTTAATTGGTGAGGACTTGGCAGCACGTGGTGCCACTTTGGTTATACCCGATTTTACGAGAGGGAAAAAGCAGCTCAGTGCTAGAGAGGTAGAGAGAAGCCGTAAAATTTCCAGAGTGCGTATCCATGTGGAACGTTTGATGGAACGACTAAAGAATTTTAAAATATTGTCAACAACTATGAACATAGGTCTCGTGCCTCAGGCTGATAACATCATGTGCATTTGCTCTGCTATCAGTAACATGCATCCTAAATTAGTTAAATGATATTTCTAGTATTCCATGCTTTCATTCATCTGTTGATGACTCATGCATTGTATATATTCACAAGATTGCTTAATCATTTGGTTTGTAACACTCATGAAGTTAACAATGACTGAAAGTTATACACTTGATGGGGGTCTGTGGAAAGTGTCTGCTCAGAGATTAAGTGTTGACAAAATATATCGTTGTAGGGCACACGTGTAATGTGGATGCAAGGTTCTTCGTTTGGCTGGGTGAACACGACAAAGTCGCAGTACCTCACCTTGTTTACATGCATTTGTAGTTGGATTTGTGTGTAGTACTTGTGTCCAGTCTTTAGTGTTAAATCAGTTTTGAGACAGAAATTTGGGTCAATATTTGCGGCTTCATGTGCAGTGTGTGTTTTGTGGGTAAATGGACATTTGATTTCTAGTACGCCATT
The DNA here is from genome assembly GCA_963995525.1 of Escarpia spicata. Lineage (NCBI taxonomy): Eukaryota > Metazoa > Annelida > Polychaeta > Sabellida > Siboglinidae > Escarpia > Escarpia spicata. The sequence goes on from OZ023208.1 coordinate 23,380,049, forward strand.
GCCACAGCAGCCACAGTTAACAATGCCATCCGCTGAGGCTCCCAGAAATGGCTTTTGGTTATCGATCAAGAAACCAGACTGTCGACATGTGAAATTTTCATGATGTTTCTTTTGCTGCACAGCATAAATGTTTCTTGCTTCGGTCTCATGATCAGTGCCATATTTCACAGCAGTTTTGGAAGAAAGGTCGAAAGATCTATAACCGACAATTCGTTTAACCAAATTGTCAGGAGGTGTTGTTTCTCTTCTTACTAGAACATCATGAGCTTTAGTGGCTGTTACTCTCCCTTTCCGATGATTAAACCAAAGTTGACTGACAGTCTGGTTTCTTGTTGACAACTCTAAACTACTGCATTGATCTGCAGAACATTGATAATTGGACACAATAAAAATTCCCTTTGCACATATCTGATTATCAGACAAACTTTCATTGTCCTCATCATAGAAGGTTGTCAGGAGCTGTGGGTATAAGTCATTATCATTATCACTCTCACTATCAGTCTCCTCACCCATAAATCCTGGAATTGACGTAAAAAAAGCAGCATTAGGGCAGATATCATTAAGAGATTGCAAGACGTCAACCGATGGCAAGGTGGCTCGTCCTGAAGGATTGACCGAGGTCACCTGCTTCTTGCGATTGCCTCGCAGGAGGCCAGTCTCTGTCATTTCCTGCAGTGTCATGGGCTCCACTTGCTTGCGGAAGCTGGCATTCCACTTGCACGCCTCACTGGTGGAGGATGTCTTTGTCAGGCCCATCTTAACGGCGATTTCTACTTTAAACAGCAGAGCAGCAACGTGGCTGCAAACTTCTCCTAGCCTGAAAGACACAATATTGGCAATTTGTCAAACATGCATGTCTGATATTCTTGTAAGGGATCATGTCAGAATGGCAATGTCCGATATCATAAAATTAGTTTCATCTGACCTCACCCGCCGAAAGTTTGTACGTCAATGTTCTGAGATGATCCCTAAGGTGTTATTTACTGTCAATGATTATTGGACACTTAACTCTCTCACTGACGCGGATAATAACTGTAATTAAAGCGTTGGTAACATTAAACGTTATTTGCATACACCATTACTCACTTGTTGTGCTTTTTAAGAATTAACCCGGATATGGAATTTTTATTAAGCAGTCATTCTTATAATATCTCAACTATTTTATTGCTGTAAACACATCTTTCCCATGACACTTCAAATACTAACATCAATCTAGGAATCTCGGCTGACAACATATTTATTGAAATATTTATAATATATAAATGTTTTTTATTTCAATTAACGAGCAGAACATACCCTGCCATGCATGTACAATGGGCACAGTAGACCTCAGCCGTCTCCTTGACAAGGTAGACCCATGGTTCGTGGGGCTTGTCCCGAACTCTCATCGAAGGTATCACCTTCGACTTAAGAAGGCAGAAGGGAGTGTGGACAATGTCAAGAAACTTTACTTCCTGCACATGACCACTGACAGCAAACCTACAGAACATACAAAAATCCATAACTAATTATTTCTAAATGAAGAAACTAATCGTATAATACATGAATATTATAATTATTTAGTTGACACTTGATCCGTAAGTACAATTAGAACTACAAGAAATATGACATCGGAAAGTAACGGTAATGTTAACGTAGTTGGTAGGCCCGTGGACGTAGCCTAGCCCTAGCCTAGGCAAGTAACGGTATCACGGATTCACGCCAGTGCAAGCCCTCCACGCCGGCGGTGTGGATCGGTTGCGTAATTGTTTGTTCTATCAAATTAACGGAACTTTTATTGCTGTTTGATCATATGGCTATGCAATTATGAATAACAGCATTCTTACCTATATGCGTCGAGTGACTTGTACGCCTTCATGGACTCCCGACTGAAAATGCCTGGCGTATTTATCACGTACTGGTAAATGTCGCCGAACGTCAAATCAGGCCACAGACTCGGATCGTTTTCCCAGCCGTTCTTGATAAAATACGGGTCTGGCAACTTGCCAGAGCCGTCATCGTATTCTAATTTCTTTAGATAGTGATCTCTCGCACTAACATCTAACGCATTCGCGTACACAGACCACTGGCTATTCATGTCTACTCAAGCGTTGCAACGGGCCTTTGTTCGCAGAAGCTCGGCTGGCTGGTGTGTTTTGCCAGCCAGCGTAGTGCGCATGTGCAAAAGTGACGTCACGTGTTGGTAAACATGAAACGTCCTATAGCGCAATCTATACAGAACCCCTTTAAGGGGTCATCTCAGAACGTCGATGTCCGAAATCAAACGAAGTTATTTTCGTTTGGGGAGGGTGTTTCGTTTGGGGACATCGATTGTTTACGCTTCTGACCGACACTGCTAATTATACTGGTGTCATCATATTAATGTTGAAAACATTTAGTCTGAGGGAGGGGTGTGGGCCTGAGACAAGATGAAAATAAGTTCGTCTGATGTCGGACATCGACGTTCTGAGATGATCCCTAAAGGCGGCGATACACGGTCCGATTGTCTCGTAACGTGTATCGCCGCCTTAAGTGAATCGAATTGTAGACGCACCATGTACCTCCTATTAGACCTGCTATAAGTTAATTGCCTGTCAATTTCGGCTGTTTATTACGTCGCCCAATAGCGCAGATAACAGGATTTTAGTAGGCCTATTTATTGACACTGTTATTCGTACTTGTACTTCGGCACAACGCTGCTTGTATGTGCTACTACGGAACCCAGATTAAGTCATCACTGCATTTGTATCGAAGATCGTCTCACGGAATATATGTCAGTTATTCCCAGACATGTATTGGGGACCGAGGAGTAAATCAAGAAGCAAACATTATTAACAGTTTATATTTTAATTTATATAAGGCATAAATAACATGTTTTACATACTGAACATATGTTATTAATTAAATAAATACAAACAAATAGGATTAAAAACTGTTGGTTAATGTTCAGCTGAGAAATGCTATAACCATCCCTGGTTTGCCGTGTCTGTAGGCACAGAAAATAGTATTTATATTTGTGATCAGGGATATCAATACGGGAAAAATACAAATAAAATTGGGAACCGTTGAATAATTACATATTTCATGTTATAAAGTAACCTCGTTCGGCCCCTACTCCCTAGTCTAGTTTTTTGCAAAGAGGCTGCCTGTCTGGCACCCATTATTGTTTGGCTAAATTCAATCCCAGTAGACTTCAGTGACAATATTTAGTACAAACACATAATCATTTGTGCACAATAACTAGATGGGTAACCGTGTATGCACAGTCAGCGTCGTCCGCAAGAAATGTGTTTAAGAAAATACAAATGGCTGCCTAAGTCTCGTTTTCGGGGTACGCATGCTCATTACGGCATCTTTATAAGTATACCATCGCAACGCCCATCACATCGTCCACTGCATCGCGCATCGCTCATCGCATCGCCCAACGCATCGCGCATCGCGTCATCGTCCCATGGCGGTACAGATTTTCACACAAAAACACAATGGCCCTTCTCGGCCATCTTACGAACATGAAAATCTCATCTGCACAAATAATCATGCTAGGAATGACTGGTGAAAAAAGGAGAAAACTTCGATCCAAAATCAGGTAAATAGACCATATAAAAAATGAAATGAGCATGACACTAGACCAACTCGGACAGGCAACCACGGACAGGCGAGAATGGATGAGGCTGTGCTGGAGAGTCGCCAAAAGTCTGGCCCGTCTTGGAGTCACAATGTGACAAGGTGAACTTGCGTACCAGTCGGTAGAGCACACCGTGATTTAAATCATTCAGTAATGGAACAAGTGCGCAGTTTAGTTCTATCAAGGTATTGGCTGAACGTCAAAACACATGATATACAGACGGATATATGTGGACATACATTTATAACGCTTCAACGTACAATTGCCATGTTGGTATTTAAGGTTCCAGCTGGAAAGTTTGATTTGTGTGGTAATAACGTAATAATAACGTAACATATATATGTGCATCGCAGAAGTAGTCCATTGCATGCCAATACATTAACTACAAATTGTATAAACATTGCACTGTAGTCGATAGGAATTAAACAACACAACGTGTTGTGTGTTTAATAGTGTACTGACAATCTTGCAATGAAGACATCACTAGATAGGATTGTGATAAAGGCGTGAGATACAAACATCAGAGGTGATACTGCGTCATGAATTGATGACAACACATTTAAGCAGGCCTGCCCTCCATTATATAATGCATCTTTCAACGAAAATGCAAACAATATCGTAAATTAGTTGTAGAGCGAGTTTACGAGAAGGGTCTGGTTGTTATACACGGTGCGGTTTTACGTTCGATTTCACATTCGTCTCATTAGCTACTAGTCACAATCTACTATTACACTAGCTTGTTCGTACAAATAAATACTGCATCAATTGTACCACGGGTCTTGTTTAAAGCATGTCAATTAAACACACACCATTTACAGCTCTAGTCCACACGTCGTCAGTTATAACTCTCGTCCACACGTCGCAGTTACAATTATCTTCCACATGTCGTCAATTACAACTCTCACCCAACGTTGTCAGTTACAAAACTCGTCCACATGATATCAGTTACAACTCAGTTATGTTATCAGTTACGACAATCGTCCACACGTTGTCAGTTACATCACTCCTCCATACAGTGCAATTACAACTCTCGCCCACACGTCATCAGTTACAACTCTTGTCCACACGATGTCAATTACAACACTCACCCACACGTCGTTAACTACAAATCTCTCCCACACGTCGTCAGATACAACTCTCGCCCACACGTCGTCAGTTACAGCACTCCTCCGCACATTGTCAGTTACAACTCTCGCCCACACGTTGTCAATTACAACTACCGGCCACACGTCGCCAATTACAACTATCTCCCACATGTCGTCAATTACAACTCTCGTCAACAGGTCGTCAGTTACAAGTCTCACTCACACGTCGTCAGTTACAAATCTCGTCCACACGTCGTCAGTTACAACTCTCACCCATACGTCGTCAGTTACAACTCTCGGCGTGCGTCGTCAGTTACAACTCTCGCCTATACGTCGTCAGTTACAACTCTCACCCGCACGTCGTCATTTACAACTCTTGCCTGCGCGTCGTCAGTTACAACTCTCACCCACACGTAATCAGTTACAACTCTCGTCAACACATCGTCATTTACAACTTTCACCCACACATCATCCGTTATAACTCTCGCTTACACGTCGTCAGTTACAACTCACGTCCATAGGTCATCAATTACAACTTTCGTCCACACGTCGTAAGTTACAACTCTCGTCTACACGTTGACAGTTTCAACTATCGCTCATAGTTGTCAGCTACAAATCTCACCCACACGTCGATATTTACAGCTATCGCCAATACGTCGTCAGCAACAACTCTCGTCCACAGGTCACCAGTTACAACTCTTACTCACTCGTCATCAGTTACAACTCTCGCCCACACGTCATCAGTTACAACTCTCGCCCACACGTCGTCAGTTACAACTCTCATCCACACGTCGTCAGTTACAACTCTTGCCCACACGTCATCAGTTACAACTCTCATCCACACGTCGTCAGTTATAACTCTCGTCCACACGTCGTCAGTTACAACTCTTGCCCACACGTCATCAGTTACAACTCTCATCAACACGTCGTCAGTTACAATTCTCGCCCACACGTCGTCACTTCTGACCCTGTGTTTCCCCTGGTATTTAACGAGCTTTGTTTTTCTATGCCGCCTCGATCAAAATATACCCAAATTGCCGCCTCGTAGCTATTTCTTGCGCCCATTTTGTTTCGTTATTTAACGATAGATTCATCTTCGGCGAGCGGCGCGAAATGACACCACAAAGTCACTTATATGTCATTTATATTCCTGTAAAATCGCAGATTTGTAGTAATATCTTTTACTCGTCTAATGTCGCCCAGAGCCGTTTAGGATTTACCTCTTGGAATTAACTCCATTGGACAACGTGAATAACATCACTTTTCTCCTGCTCTCAATTCGGCGTACTTTTTGTAGAATACACATACAGAATAGTTTCCCACTAGTCTAGCAGATGGTGCTATGTGCGTGCGCTGTGTAGGGGCCCTCGATAGACAGTAGCGACAACTCAGAATTGGATGACATTTTGTTTATATCAAATGCGGCGCGCGTATGCGTTTCGAAATCCGGCAGATTCGAAACATAACGTATAAGGAAAAAGAGCTAATAATACCGCTGTACAAAACAATAGTTAGGCCTCATTTAGAATATTGTATTCAAGCGTGGAGGCCATATCGCAGGAAGGACATAGATATGCTAGAAAGAGTGCAGAGGAGAGCAACTAAAATGATACCAAATGTGAGGGATCTTAGTTATGAAATACGCCTAAAAAAATGCGGTTTAACAACACTAGAGACCAGGAGATTGAGAGGAGATCAGATAGAAGTGTTTAAAATATTGAAGGGTTATGAAAATATTGATAGAAATATGTTTTTCTCAGTTAAGAAAGATAGAAGGACTAGAGGACATGATCTTGCATTAGCAAAGGAGCAGAGTAGATTGGATATAAGAAAGTTTTCATTTTCACAAAGGACTGTAAATGAATGGAACAGATTACCTGCTGATTGTGTGGGTGCTAGTAGCGTGAATATGTTTAAAAATAAAATCGACACATACCTCAGACGGGCGGGATACACATAGATAAAAAGGTCGGACTCTCGATAAGCCAAGGGCTACCTTGTCCACCTGCTACCTAGAGTTAATTCTCTGGGTGGCAATCTTGTTAAAACTTGTTAAATCTTGTTAAATCTTGTTAAATCTTGTTAAATCTTGTTAAATCTTGTTAAACTCTCGCCTATAAGTCATCAGTTACAACTCTCGTCCACACGTCGTCAGTATATTATATATATATATATATATATATATATATATATATATATATATATATATATATATATATATATAATATACTGACGACGTATATATATATATATATATATATATATACACGAGTATATATATAAATATATAATAATGTATATTGTGACATGTTTATAGCATTGCTTGCAGAGAGAGAGAACAACGTAATTAATCGGAAGTTAAATTGTTACTACTGTTGTTTTACGTTCGATTTCACATTCGATTCATTTCAAATTTATTTTCCCAAAAACTAAACTAGCTAGAATCTACTACACCAGCTTGTCCGTGTAAATAAATACAGCATCAACTGTACCACGGGTTTTTATATCGCATGTCAATTAAACTGACGTCATTTACAGCCATAGTCCACTCGTCGTCATTTACAACCATCACTCACACGTAGTCAGTTGCAACTCTCGCTCACACGTCTTCAGTTACAACTCTCCTTCAAACGTAGTCAGTTACAACTCTCGCCTAAACGTCGTCGGTTACAAACCTCGTCCACACGCCATCAGTTACAAGATTCGTCCACACGTCGTCATTTACACAACTCTCGCTCACACGGCGTCAGTTACAACTCTCGCCCACATGTCGTCAGTTACAACTCTGACTCACACGCCATCAGTTATAATTCTCGCTCGCTATTTCGCGCGGCCTTTTTTCGTTATTTAGCGATATATTCTACGTCGGCGAGCGGCTCGAAATGACACCACAAAGTCACTTATATGTCATTGATATTCCTGCCAAATCGCAGGTATGTAGTAACATCTTTTAGTTGTCTAATGTCTCTTAGAGCCGGTTAGGATTTACCTCTTGGAATTAACTCCATTGGACAACGTAAATGATATTACCGTTCTCCCGCTCTCAATTCGGCGTACTTTTTTGTAGAATACGCATACAGAATAGTTTCCCACTAGTCTGGTATATGGTTCTATGCGCGTGCGCTGTATAGGGTCCCTTGATAAACAGAGTAGCGACAACTCAGAATTGGATGACAATTTGTTTATATCTAGTGCAGCGCGCGTATGCGTTTCGAATTCCGGGAGATTCGAGATCACAGGCGCCGGAACAAAATTATTGGACGAGCAGAACTGGAGCTTGAACACCGCTCCACCTACCGCTGTCTGTTCGACGGAGACCATGGGAAGAGGGAGAGAGGTGTTGTTGACGGTCTCAAAGGAACATCCGGGAGATTGCCTTCTTTTCCGGTAGGGTGGTTAGTATATGTTATGGATATTCAAACTTCTGGTAATGAAAGTGATGAAAATGAAATGTGTTTTGTACTAGCTAGGTAGTCCAATAGGTTCCAACCAGACACACGGACCTGTGATATTCCAAGCACAAGGAAGACCAGACCGTGCCGGTGTGCAAAAGTCCTGGGGCCGTCTGATATCGCTACCTGGCGTACAGTTTATGGTTTACCTACATGGCTTGACTTAACGCAATGGTTTATGTTTAAAGCAATTCGTTTGAGAATTGTAATCTCTTAGTACGCAATTAATTATTAATCAATTATGTTAATATGACTAATTCATGTAATTCTATGCATTTATTTTATTATTGTTAAGTTTTATAATCACAAATGACCATGAAAATATATCTATATGATAGGGCATGTAAGGGTGTCACAATACATGGCGAGATTCCGCGAATGTTAAAAAGTTACAAGTTGTTATTTCAAAACAGTTTGGTAACTATTTATATCTTAAAATTTACCTAAATGCACACAATCATCAAAAAGTATGCATTAGTTCAATATAGTTGAATATAGCGGCAATCCTTATCAGGTGGTTTGATTGAGAAGCGTGCTTCACTAAGCATGCATAATTAACAGGGAAACGAAAAAAGGATGTGAAAACTGGAACAGTGACTAAAGACAAAAACAGAAAGCTAATTACAGACAGGAAAGATCTACCAAGTGCAGTAGAGGGAGAAATAAAGGTGGATGAGATTGTGGGTGCTGAGGTAGAGAAAGCAATGAAGAAGATGAAGAAAGGTCGGGTGGCAGGTATTTATGAAGTGCGAGTGGAGATGCTGGTGATGGCTGAAAGATATGGAATTTGATGAACGATTGCTGAAGAGAGAGAGAAAGATCCCAGAATAGTGGACAACGGGGCAGATAGTCCCAGTATGGAAAAGAAAGAGATACGTGCATGACCCTGTAAAACACAGAGCCATTGCTTTGCTGAAGATGCTGGTAAGAATCCTGGATGACAGAATAAGAGCAGTAGTGGAAGGGTAAATCGGTGAAGAACAGCAGGGTTTTAGGGAAGACAGGAAGAGGAACAACTGACGGGATGTTTGCCCTGAGACAGCTAGTGGAAAAGAAATTGGAGGGACAGGAAGATATGGCGGTAAGATTCATAGTCCTGGAGAAAGCATGTGATAGCGTACCATAAGTGATGGCGATGGCTACACTGATGTGGATAGGGGTTCTAAAGGCAAGCCCCGGGATGGTAGAAGGGACATGTGAAGAAAGAATGTGCAGAATGTTGTGTGGACCGGGAGTGTCAGGAGAGTTTGAAATGAATGTTCGCTTGATACAGGGGAGCGCCCTGAGCCCACTGTTGTTTATCGTATTGGTGGAACTGGTATGCAGAAATTAAGACTGGTAGGAAGGATATCCTCCGGAAGTTACTGTATGTAGACGATATGACAGTGATAGCGGACGGGGAAGCAGATATCCAAGAACAACTGACAGAATGGAAGGATATATTCAGCAGACATGGACTGAAAGTTGGTCTGGAGAAGACGGTTATACTGTGTGTGGTTCAGTAAAACAAAGGGCAGGAAATACACCGGGAGGGGAAGAAACTAAAACAAAGATGCAGTTTTGTATACCTGGGTGGAGCGATATGCGGGGACAGTAACTCAGACACCGAAATTTGCAGGAGGATAAAGGCAGTGGCAAACGCTTGGAGGAAAGTTGAAGGTGTGATGGGGGACAGGCGCATATCGCGTACACTCAAATGAAAGGTGCTCTGTTCATGTGTTACCCCAGCATAGCTGGGTGGTCTAGAGCAGCGGTTTCCTCCGGGGGTACGCGAGAGGTTTTCCGAGAAGGTAGGCGAAGGGTTGGCTGAAAGTAAGAATTTCGCTATTTAGTGTGCTACTCTTGTTCGTCCCTTTGGAATTAACTAAGAAGGTCGACGGCGTCTTCTGAGAGGCCTCCACATGTTTTGAGGCCGAGGAATTATCGTAAAACAAGGTGCACACGTGGGCATAGACGGTGCGCTGGTGTGATATTGTAAATGGACGGCATTCATGATGATCCCTGTAAAAAAGTATTTTTACTGTGTTGAATGAGTTAGAAGTGGTCAATTGGCGTACTTTGTTCATTTGTCTTTAAAAATAGTACATTCTTTATTTACAAACACCAGTGAACCATGTCTATAACGGTTAATTCATTAGACACAGATACAGTTCCATTTATCAATGAAGTCCATTTACAATCTCACAACGGTCATGCTTAGCCGTTCTCCTCGAGTGAATGAAGGACACGATATGTTTCACCATTCCAAAATACTCCATTGCATGATCCATCGATACACGCTTGCATCAGAGGTCCCATCAGAGCTATGAGCATATATTGATTGTGGAGCGCAGTAGCGCAGCGGTAAGACCTCCGGACTCTCGACTGAGAGAACGCGGGTTCGAATCCTGTGTGGCGGTGTCGAACCTTGGGCAAATTCGTTTACTCTATATTGGTTCAGTTCACTCAGCTGTATGAATGAGTACCCGGCTATAGACAGTGATGGGTATTTGTGTACGAATAGTCTTCGCGCATTAATTGCAGTGTGACTGAATTCTTCCCCAGAGAAGTCGAGATGGTGTTCGATTGAACAGGCTTGCCAGGGAGTAACGTGTTGCTCCTGTTTACTCTGCTGTATGAATGCAAAGGCTATTGAGACTGGTGGATATTTGTGTACGTATAGTTGTAAAGTGGTGGTCTAAGTGAGGAGTGAAGGTTGAAAGTGAAGGTTGAAGGTCACTGTCAAAAGATGCATCAACCAGCATCGCCGTCAAAAGATGCATCAACTAACATCACCACGTTTGATGAGTGTGCAGACATTCTCGTTCCGCACACCACGAAGCACTTAAATCACTCCAACAATATTGGCGTCGACCGAGACACGTACCTCGCCAGCAGGATAAAATAATCCACAAGAGAGAAGCGTGGTAACGGGATTCTGAGGAAAGTAACATTGGACAACAATGTGCCAATAAACTGGAAATACTTTCATCGCGATGTTACCAACATACAGAAGCTGTTTGCATTTCTCTCCATTAAGGTTGCAAAGCTCCACTATCTAAGTTGAAAGGAAGTGTTTGACACTTCAGACACCTCAGCCGTCGTCACTAGGTGCAACTATGACATGCTACATCCAGTAAGACCTTGAAGAACCTGGCACGCAACTGTTGAGCCTTGTGCAAATAAAGGTATGAACGCAGAGCATACTGTATGTTATGCAATGGCCAAGACAGGCCTAGTGCGGGTATTGAGGTAACTGGCTGAGGCGATAATTACTTCCAGCTGTTTGGCTTAATAAAACCGCCCAGCGCCTTCAGCCAATCATGTCATGTCAGGATTATACCCCAACCTACGATTTGGATTAGCGGTTAAGCCGCCACTTCCGCGTTAAGTATCTGTGTGTCATGTCGTGTATATCCTGATACTTCTCAATCTTGATTTCTAACTGTTTGTATACCCTATAGATGAATTAGATTTTAACGCAGATACAGTTACACTTCGTTGACGTCTACCAAAACGCGAAAGGAAGACCGTTCGAGCGCCGATTACAGATGAGTATTGCTCGTTTAATATTTGCCTACGTGGTTTTCCTTTGTCTTGAAGTCTTGTGACGATCAGAAATGGCGTCGGCCGTAATCATGTCGGCTGCGATTTCTGATCTAGAAATACTTATTATCGGACATTCTCATGCATATTGGTTGGGTGAGTTTGTCGAATCCGCTAGTTCCCCTGAGTTAACTGCGAACTTCGAAAAGCAGGTCGGGCCGTAGAAGCATGCGGCCAGACCGTATCTATCTTTTCGGCAACCAAATGTTATGCCTATGCCATGGCGCAGATTTCGGCGATACAACCTGACATTGTAATTCTTTTTCGGGGTGGCAATGATTTACGCAGAACATGTTCTCCTACTCCACAGTCCGTTGGATCACGGCTTTGCCGACGAATTGTTGGCAAGAGGAGTTAAGCAAGAATGTCTGTGCCAAATCGAGCGCCGGCGAAGGTGGCGCCATTTTGATTTCGAAAATGGGTCCGCTAGCTCGAGTGGCAGCGGTAATTTCTCTGCTCAAAACGGAATGAAACCGGAGCCGGGGCCTGTTTTGCTGGCGACATAAGTATATATGGAACAGACAAGCGAATATTTTACGATCTGAAGGTGTTCACTTTACTGACATCGGGAATCTTTGCATATATCGTAGCATCCGTGGGGCAAATTTTAAAGCCGTAAGCCGGGTAGATACGGTTCACTGGTTTTGTTTGTCCCCGGGCATAGCATGACGGGTAAATTGTGACTCCAAGTTATAGAGATTATCGTTGCAATTGGAAATGTCAGCGACCGTTTGCCAATATTAACTTTATGAGTGCATGCAAGAATTAGTACCTCGGTGATATTAGTGCATGTCCCAGTACTACTTGCGCAGTTAATATTGATATACGATTTGCCAATTTCACTAAGTTTATGCGGCTTTGACATGTTTCATTTCTGAAGGGTGATTGGCAAAACTGGTGTTTGCTTAATATAATTAAATTGGCTAGCGTCCATATTTTAAGATGCCCGTGAATGTTTTTCACCTGTTATTGTTGACGACTATTAATGCCAGTAAACGTTATGGACGTTTGCCAGTTATTACTTACTCGCCTGTTGGCTGTAAATATTACTTATCATGGCCTTCAGCCAAAATTAACTTCTAGGCCGTTCGCCATTAATAACATATAAATGATTATGAATTAAAACAAAATTTCAATACCACAATTAAAATCTTAAGTAAATAACAACAGATAATTAATTAATTAATATCATGGTTGTTTGCCAAATTACTGCATCTTGGCCGTTCGTCATTAATACTAATAAAATACTTATCACAGCCGGTTGCCAAGTTCATGGCCAGTCGCTGAAGATAACATGTCATGGCCATTTGCCAAATTAACGTGTCTTGGCCGTTTGCCAGTAATCAAAAATACTTGTTATGGCCGTTTGTCAAGTATTGACTGTTCACGACTGTTTGCCAAAAAATTTAACATATCATGGCAAATTACTTGATGGCCATTTGCCAAACTACCGTCTCTTGGCCGTTCGCCATTATTAACAATACTTAGTATTGTCATGTCTTAAGTGTTCACGGCCGTTTGCCAAAAAATTACTCGACGGCCATTTGCCAAACTACCGTCTCTTGGCCGTTCGCCATTAATAAAAAATACTTATCATGGCCATTTGCCAAGTATTCAGTGTTCACGGCCGTTCGCCACAAATAACATATCATGGCCGTTTGCCAAATGTACGTCTCTTGGCCGTTCGCCATTAATAACAATACTTCGCATTGTCATGTATTAAGTGTTCACGGCCGTTTGCCAAACAATTACTTGATGGCCATTTGCCAAACTACCGTCTCTTGGCCGTTCGCCATTAATAACAATACTTAGCATTGTCATGTCTTAAGTGTTCACGGCCGTTTGCCAAACAATTACTCGATGGCCATTTGCCAAACTACCGTCTTTTCGCCGTTCGCCATTAATAAAAAATACTTATCATGGCCATTTGCCAAGTATTCAGTGTTCACGGCCGTTCGCCACAAATAACATATCATGGCCGTTTGCCAAATTAACGTCTATTGGCCGTTCGCCATAAATAATTTTCCAATAATAATGATAATAGGTATAACTTAAGTAAACATACTAATATAAATAATAATAATTACCGCCATGCGTTACTGGAGGCATGTGAAATAATATTATTACCGCCATGCGTACTGGAGGCATGTGAAATAATATGATTCCCGCCATGCGTTATTGGATGCATATGAAATAATATGATTACCGCCATGCGTTACTGGAGGCGTGTGAAATAATATGATTACCGCCATGCGTTACTGGAGGTATGTGAAATAATATGATTCCCGCCATGCGTTATTGGATGCATATGAAATAATATGATTACCGCCATGCGTTACTGGAGGCGTGTGAAATAATATGATTACCGCCATGCGTTACTGGAGGCATGTGAAATATTATGATTCCCGCCATGCGTTATTGGATGCATATGAAATAATATGATTACCGCCATGCGTTACTGGAGGCGTGTGAAATAATATGATTACCGCCATGCGTTACTGGAGGCGTGTGAAATAATATGATTACCGCCATGCGTTACTGGAGGCATGTGAAATAATGTGATTACCACCATGCGTTGCTGGAGGCATGTGAAATGATAATATAATTTCACATGCCTCCATCAACGCAATCATATTATGATTCCCGCCATGCGTTACTGGAGGCATATGAAATAATATGATTCCCGCCATGCGTTGCTGGAGGCATGTGAAATAATATGATTAAAGATAAAGAATGTGCTTTATTAATCCTCGCACAAAAATGGGGTTACTGTCGGTGCAGCACATACAGTTACAAATATAAACATACAAGAGTAAAATATAACGTTGTACAGATGGTACAGATACCAACATTAACAACACCCACATATGCCAACACACACAGTTCTTACTGCCATGCATTTTGTTGGCGTCATGGTCAAGTTTCTGGGTTTTCAGACATGCTTAATATGCTTGACAAATGTGACCAGTACAAGATTGTTGATTATCGTGCATGACGATGGGAGGGAAGTTCTCTGTAGTTCGAGTACTGTCCTGTTATGCATTTATTATTGTAGAATTTCTCCTGAAATTCATCCTTGAGTCAGCCAACATCCGAGTCAGAGGCAGGATCGGTTACTCTCGACAATATACACTTGGACATGTTTGGCTGCCTGGCAGGGACATTGGCAGATGCTGCTGCGACAACGAGAACTCTTCCGTCTACGCCAGTGAATGCTCGACACAGGAGCCATGACAGTACTCTCAGACTCCAGGTAGTGGTGGGCAGTTAGTCGAATGCAAGGATACATTTGGCATTTGTTGGAGCAGGATATAGAACAGAGTATGGCATCTTTTGAGAAGCTGCTGCACAGGACACTTGCCTTTGTAACAGCAATCCATCCTGCTACACTTACGGCAATTGCAAGTGGTTTCAGTCCAGCAACAGACACTTGACTGGAGTTGGGGCAGTACCAATGCGACGCCTTAACCAAGGCTACATACAACATATTTTATGTTACAGGTATAGGACTTTAGGTATGCAACGCAGGACTTATGATCAGACATTGTGTAACAGTATAGGTAATAATGATTTTAATAGGTAATAGATCGTTTCTCATGTCATACTAATAGATGAGCTTTTATCAAAAGTAATAGTAATAGATCTGAAAGTAATCGATAATAGTTTAATGACCCCTTTTATTACACCTATTGCTGCAAATATCCAAAACTTGGGTTTGTTTGCATGTTATTCAAACCGTGTGTGTGGTAACAGCAAGGGATGTGTACACAATGTACACACAATTACTGAACCGGTATTTACATAACAGGAAATGATTAGTGTGCTAATAATTTGATAGCTTCAGCGCATATCTGCTCACTGAAACAATGCATAATTAGCAAGCCGGTTACTAATTGTTGGGATGCATCATTGGAGAGGCTAATAATTGCTTCAACACATTCCTAACACACACACCAGAAGCTGCATCCTGGTGTTGAATTCAAAGGAAGTTCGTATTTAGGAGAGTATCCTTTGGTTGTTTTTAAACACAGTGCACAACAAGGCCCATACTCTCTGCAAGAGAGGGGTGAATGTCTATACGGTTCTGTCACTTATTAATCAGCAGTGTTAAGGGAATTTATTCATGCCAGGGGCCCAGTACAGGGTATCCTGTATGCGTACCTGGATGGTTCGTCTATGCAGCGGAGTGAATTCGACGTGTCCCTTAAACGGCTCCTCAGCTTTTGTGTCTCCCCAGTCAGCTATGGGGAATCTTTAAGTCTTGTTATGAGCGGGCATGGGTAAGTTGGTAGTGTTTTTTAGTCACTGAGCATGTATCCTTGTCTGGCAATCTCGGTGGAAATGATTATGCTTTTTGTGGCACACATGCATGCTGGAGGGTTAGCCCCAGCATCTATCGTTTCAGCAGTGGCATATTTTCACAAGATTAATGGGTTTCCCGATCCAACTACTAGTTTTATTGTTCACAAGTTATTGCACGAATTTTTGGGTCTTTGCGTGATGTCCGCCTGCCTGTTGCACACTACTCATCCTCACTCGCTTAGTACAAGCTCTCTCAACTGTGTTCTCTGTACAGTACAAATGTACTATGCTACGGGCCGTGATGGTCCTTGCATTTAGAGTATACCTGCGAATAGGAGAAATGGTACCGAGGACAAGGTGCAGTGTTCAAAGTTGTTTACATTTAGGAGATGTTATGCTATCTGGTGACCTTATTACAGTGTCCCTTGGTCGTTTTAAGCATAGTGCACGACAAGGCCCACAATCTCTGCAGGTAAGGGCTGAATGCTTACAAGGTTCTGTCATCCACCAAGCAGCGGTGGTAAGGGAATTCATTCATGCCAGGGGCCAGTACAGGGTATCCTGTTTGTGTACACGGATGGTTCGCCTATGCTGCGGTATGAATTTGACGTGTCCTTTAAACGGCTCCTCAGCTTTTGTGGCTACCAAACTAGTTCATTTAAAGGTCACAGTTATCGCATTGGTGCAGCTACAGCAGCAGCTTTGTGAGTGAAATCTGACGCACAAATAAGGGAAGCAGGCAGGTGCACATCGGATGTTTTTAGGAAGTACATCCAACTTGCATAAGTATCTTGGGTCAAAGGTTTGATGTGTTTTATACGGTGGGGTGGTCACAGGTTCCTTTTGGTGACCTTGTGGCGGAATGGCCCCACCTTTTTGTAATTGCATGTGTCTATTGGTGGTGGAATGTTTGTACTGTTTGCTTATGTTATTCATAATGGTTTTATACCTCTATAGCGACAAATAATGTATGTCTGTATATTGTTGTCATGTTGTAGGAATGTGTGCCTGAGAAACTTTGATGGGGTTATACAAGGGTTCAGTTTCCCATCTGGTTTGCATGTTAGACATCACATTCCTACTATCTTTATGCCCAAAAGTGGCTGCATTAGAAGCAATCCACTTTCCAATAAACGTCATCCGTTGGCCAATTTCAGTTCTCAAACTACAATGGGCTTGTGTTGGTTATTGCATAAAATGCTTTGTGGAAAATGGATCAATGTCATGCATGATTCGCAGTGTGTTTTCCAGTTGTTAGGAGTTAGGAGTTTGTCAAGTTTATATCCAGCTGCATACATTTGGATAGGCTTTTGGACAGGCAATAACGTTATTCATCATAATGGCAACGGCATCCATCATGCTCTGGAAAAAGACCTGTCACGTCATTGCCAGTTGTCAACAGCATTGGAAACCCTAATTTTATACCACAAAGGAACCACAACATTCACACATCCATTTGGATCTGGATTCGCGACATTTCAACTCCTGGAACCCATCACCATTGCCCTCTGTAAATAGAGTTGCAGCGTGCGTGGTGTCCGTTATCGAGGCAATGAAAAAGATATTCTGTCAAAGGAAAAATATCACACACAAGATATTCCAATAACCCCGGATGCTCTTTAGCTGTATTCAGAGCGCATAGCGTAACAAGCTTTTATTTGGTTGACCAGTCAACTGGTTCATCAGCAGATGTCCATTCCAGATGGCTGAGGGTGGACGTAGGACATGAAGAGGCTGCCATGTGCACAAGAACATATCAGTTAAGTAATACAAATATTTTGACCCAAGATTGAGTTTGTGACCCTTAAAATTAAATTAATTAAATTAAATTACAAATTGAGGATGACATCCACCATAATCTATTTTCTCATCCCATGGGTGATGCACAAATGTCGTAGAAGAATAACATCACCTACAATCTGCGGAATGGTACAATTTCAAAAATGCATGTATCTTTTGATGGTGACCTTGTTCAACTTTCACTCCACAGTTAGATCACCACTTTACAACTGTATGCCAATCATACACCATACAATACGCATAGGTGTATAACATGGCCCAGTGTAGGTAGACAAAGTAGATAATTATGCAAACATTGTAATTGTACAATGTTTGAGGAATGGCGCAGTTTTGAACACTCATAACTTGGTGATGACATTGCTTGACCTTCACTCCACACTTACTGTTTTCAGAATGGATATCACATGGTCATGAGTAAGTAGGTAACGTAGATAGGCTATACGCTACTACCGGTACAGTATAACGTTTGCGGGATGGTGCAATTTCGAACACTTATCGCTTGACGGTGACACTGTTTGGTCATCGCTCCCCACAAACTCCATCAACTGAAACCTCCAAGTGATATCTCATTTTGATGGGAAGAAATTTTCCTTTCGCGATGTATGTAACATGTCCATAGAAATTAAGTCGATACAGAGTTGTTGTAACCTAATAACGTTCGCGGTATTGCAAAAGTTCGGATATTCATCGTTTCATGGTGACCTTGTTTGACCTTAGCTCCACACTTACTATACAGTGTAACAGCTCCATATCGTATCTTGTTTTGACCGTAGACAATAAGATTTCCAAAAATATATGGCATGGCTATTTTATTATTAATAAAAGTAGATATGCAATCATTGTAATTATAATACGTTTGCGGAAGCGGCCAATTTCGAAATATTATCATTTGAGGGTGACCTTGTCTATCCTTGGAGTCACGCTATTTCCACGATAGGCCTCGTTGTGATGGGGATATCTAGGGTATACAACTTGGGTGTTTGCATGGGGAGAGGAGCATATAAGTATTCCATTAAGTAGTGTCTACCGCTCGCCTATTGAGGAGGTATAAACGAATATAATGAAGTTATATTGGTCAGAGCTAATTTGCATATTCATGCGACAAATATGCATACTAAGATTTGTTCACTGACGTAATCATACCCAGATACCCTGAAAACATGCATTTGGACACATCATTTTGATTGTTTGGATGTTTACAATTCGAGATATCCGAAAAGAAGTATATATTTTAAATGACTAATTTGCATATTAATGAGTTTATACAAAAACGCTCAAGGGTGCCTGAGTGGCACCCGTCGGATTATTGACCTAGAAGGTTAGAAGGTCACAAAAATGCAAAAAACATCGTTCGGACCCTAATGCACGGTCCACCTTCAAAAGGGCGTTTGACTGCCGGTCTATTGTAGCAATCCGGCTAGCGAGGGGCACGATTATGTCACCGTCACCTAGCAATAACTTGATTTGTTCTACAAGTTCATCGGTGGTAGAGGTCAGACTCCTCTTACCCATTGTTGCTGCTTGTTGTCCGTGACGTAATACCTGGGTCTAATCACAGGCTTCAGGCAAGCTTTGACGTGCATTGGGCGATAATATGGTTGTTACATTATCCGATATATTTTTACCGGCGTACAAGTTCGAGATGGTATCAGAATTTAACACCCACCACGTTCCTGTGTGTCCATTAGTCACCCATGTTTCCTTCAGCACAAACTCGGAACTTGTCAGCGCATTCCTCTTACATTCTCACCCGAAATCGAGGAGTGTGAAGAAATCGTGTAGTCTGACGCATGGCCACCTTGACACACATGTGCATCAAAGGACCATTGCATATATTTAGCCATGCCGCAGGACTTCACACAACCCTGTGATAACAAATACACATGAAGCCAATTTTACTACGAAGGTACATGACTCATATTGTAGTCAGTCAGAGGTGACTGATATGAAGAAAAAAAACAGCCACTGAGTTTAATGTCCCAACCAGCCAGACTGCCCCTTCCTCTTCATATTACCATGGACAAAGTAGACGAGAGGATTTATGTGGCTCAATTTGATATCGATACTCAATTGGATAATGACAATGGTTCTCCTAAGTATAATGTTAAATGCTAGTAGTTCATGACTTTTATGGTTTGAGCTATGCCAAGTGGTTTGATAACACTGAAGGTGCCTATAAATCACTTCAAAAGTATATTGCAAAGAAAATTGGGTAAGTGACTCAAAACAAGGAATCAATATTTCAAATTTACCCCATGTAAAATACCACTGATACATAGAACCTTGGCATTTACACAGACAGCCCAGGACCGCATGGCAAATCTATGCTGTGACAAACGAAAACAATGTCAGAAGATGAACATTTCGAAGACAAAAGTGATGCTAGAAAATGACACAACACTATATATATATATGTGTGTGTGTGTGTGTGTGTGTGTGTGTGTGTGTGTGTGTGTGTGTGTGTGTGTGTGTGTGTGTGTGTGTGTGTGTGTGTGTGTGTGTGTGTGATAAGTGTATATATATATATATATATATATATATATATATATATATTGGTGTCACTTTTGTCTTCGAAATGTTAATCTTCTTACCTTGTTTTTATCAGCATTTTTTTGGTAGTTCTTGCGGTGTAGTAGCGCTTATGTGTATGTCGTCGGCGAAGCGAAGATGACTGAGATATTCCCCGTCTATCCTCAAGCTTCTGGTTTCCCAGGTCAGTCTTCGGAATATTCTTTCGTGTGTTGCCGTAAACAGCTTGGGCGATATGGTGTCACCTTGTCGTACTCTTGATGTTGATCTTGTTGCTCTTTTTGTGTAAGTAGACTGTCACCGAGCTGTTGGTGTAGATGTCTTTCAGGAGTTCGATGTACTCGTCTTCTATCCCCTGTTCTTGAAGGGAGATCAGTATTGCTTGAATTTGCACCGAGTCGAAAGCCTTCTCGCAGTCGACGAATGCGACGCAGAGCGTGAAATTAAGATAAGATAAGATAAGATAAGATACGTTTATTTCAGACTCATTCCTTAATATACGGAAAGTTCCATAGTCATACATGTAATAACACCAACACGAGAAAGATAAAACAAGAAGACACAAAGCTACTCAACACAAACAACACTCAAAATAATTGTTTCATCCATTTTTTTCTGCAGCAGAGACGAATAGATCATGTCACAGTTTACAACACTGTGAACAATATAATTGTTAATCTTTTTCATACGTTTCATAACTGTATATATAGTATTTCTTATAACACATTGACAGCTTGGCAAGTTTGTATACGCAAACATTTCACTCGCGCTAGAATATCTTGGGATCCTTACAAGGATTCTCAGTTAATTGTTGTAGGCTACAATTAATTTGTTCATGATCTTAACCCTATAGGTACTCCATAACTGGGCAGTATACAGGCATGCACAATAAGTTTTTGGTGCTACAATTTGTCTCCATACAATGTTTCCTCTTACAGACAATGTTCTAATCTGTCTACTGATATCATCATCGTTAGACATGTCTTCATTAATAATGTGACCTAGATAGTTGACCTTTGTGGGAGCACAATACATCACACTGCCTTTTTTCTCCATTATATACAATGTCATGCGTAGTTCCATATTAACCCCAAAAAATTATCAACCCATGAAGCCCTTTCTTGGACGGAGATATTAGTACTACATCATCCGCGTACATCAGATGGTTCACTTTAGTTTTGTCAGTGTAACAACCGTTTCTACAGCGATTTAACAAATGACTAAGGTAATCCACATAGATATTAAATAAGTATGAAGGCAAGACTCCACCTTGACGAACACCGTTACTTACAGTAAAACTATCAGATATAACATTTCACCACTTTACAATCATTTTCTGATGACTATACCAAAAGACTAACAGTCTGATAATATAGTCGGGGACCTTTCTTCTCTCAAGTTGCTTAAATAGCGTAATATGGTTAACACGATCGAACGCCTTGGAGGCATCTAAGAAGCAAAGGTAGATTTTACTAGCATCTTGTATCTATTAATCACCTCTTTCATTACGTATAAACACGAATCAGTACCGTGTCCCTTTTTAAAACCGAATTGATTATCACATGTTAGTATATAGGATTCTATTCTGTCTAGAATTATGAACTCTAATATATTAGACAGTACATTTGCGATGGCAGTAGGCCTGTAGGTATCCTTACTATGTAACAAACCAGCGTTGTTTTTGATAATAGACATACGCAGTACATGCAATAGGTTTTCAGGTAAATATCCATGACAAACATTTTTGACATACATCAGGCTAACATTTCTGCAACTCTTTCACCACAATATTTTAGCAGTTCAGCACATAGATTGTCGGCACCGTGTGATTTACCGCATTTAATTTATTAATTGTTGTTGTTACTTCATCACTGTTTATTTTAACATCTATACATTCATAATTGTTTAGGTCGTAGTTTATGGTATTTATCGATTCATTTTTTTAAACAATTTAGTAGACTCTTGTAGTGCTTTTTCCACATTTCAGCCACCACCTCTTGACCAGTTACACCATCAACAGTTTTTGGAAGTGTAGTGTTACATTTCTTCGTGGACCTAATGTCTTTCCAGGACTCAGCAGTGTTTTCATTCAGCAAATTATTGGCCATGTTGTCAGCTTTGATTGTTTCTTTATGCCTTTCAATAAACTTGCGTGCATATTTAAATTTAGCTCTACTCTCTTTCATCATGTCAAATAATGGTGGGGGGTGGGTGGGTGGGTGGGATTTGGTTAGTGGTGGAATGATGTATGTATTTATGTATATATATATTGATTGATGGATACAGGCATACATGTATGCATGCATGCGGAAAATAATAAGAACTATGCTTGCTAACTTGATAAACCCATCTCAACGTGGGTTTCTAAAACGAGGTCATGCTTAACACGTATGTTATATTATTTTTTTGGAAGATATCGCTACGTAGCTAGACGAGGGATCACCAGTAGGTATCATCTACTTAGTTTTTCAGAAAGTTTTCGACAAAGTGCCACATAAAAGATTACTGATTAAACTAAAGGTCCATGGCATAGGAAATGATATAACTAACTGGATAGAAAAATGGCTGTTTGACAGAAGACAACGGGTAGTAGTTAATGGAGAGGCTTCAAACTGGAAATCAGTTTTTAGTGGGGTACCACAGGGATCACTAATGGGACCTACATTATTCTTAATATATATCAACGATGTGGATAATGATTTAACAAGCAAGGTGATGAAATTTGCGGATGATAAAAAAGTGTTTAGAAGGATTAAACGTGATTGAGATAGACAGCATTTACATGATCATCTTGACAGGTTGATCAAATGGTCTGAAAAGTGGCAAATGTTGTTCAATTTTGGTAAATGTAAATGCCTCCACACAGGACATGGGAACGAATATGTACAATATACAATGGGGGGGGTTCTGTACTAAGTACTACTGTAAAAGAAAAGGACTCAGGGTTAACCATTAGTGCTGATATGAAGGTTTCAGAGCAGTGCGGAATTGCAGCTTCGAGGGCAAATCAAATCCTTGGATTAATTAAGGAAAAGAACTAACACTATCGCTGTACTAAACAATAGTTAGGCCTCATTTGGAATATTACAAGTGTCACGTGCTATCAGCACTTGCTCGCTGCACCTGCGCAATATCGGGTTGATTCACCTTTACCTCACTAAACCGACAGCGAAACGGGTAGTCAATGCCATGATTACGTCCCGTTTGGACTACTGCAACTCTCTACTGTTCGGTACCTCAACCAATAACATCGGTCGATTGCAGCGACTCCAGAATGCCGCAGCTCGCCTCGTCACTCGACAGGCTCGTTGTGAAAGTGCGACCTGTATTCTTCGCGAACTGCATTGGCTACCTATTCGACAGCGCATTACATTCAAGATCGCTGTGCTTACGTACAAGGCGCTGCATGAAGACTTCTCGCCTGTCAACATGCAGAACCTCGTGTCTTTCTACATGTACGGCAGCCAGACGTCTTCGGTCTGCTAACTCGAACGCTCTAGTTGTCCCGAGAACACGCAGCAGAGCCGGTGATTGTACATTTGCTCACGCAGCGGCAGCAGTGTTGAACGCTCTGCCGTCAAGTGTTACCAGCAAAACTTCACTGGAATCATTTTAATATGTTTTGAAGACTCACCTGTTCACAGCAGCGTATATGTAGCTCGGACGATTACCAACACTGTTTTACCATAGCTGATTGATGTTTAACGTTTATTTATTATTTATGTATCTATTTAATTATGTTGTATATACATTTAGCCTAATTTACTGATGTTTACATTAATCTTAGTTTATTTATTAAAATAATAATACTATGATCTTATCTATTTTATTTTATGATATTTTATATCGCATTCCTTTTCTACTTCTAATATATTTATTGTCTTAATTACTATTATTAGTAGTACATTTTATCTGTGATATAACAACTATTGTTTTAGTAAAAAGCATTATTTTTAACAAACATTTGTATATTGTTGTAAAGCGCTGTGAACAACATTGGATGTGGCGCTTAAAAAATAAAATATTATTATTATTACAAGCGTGGAGGCCATATCGCAAGAAGGACATAGATATACTAGAAAGAGTACAGAGGAGAGCGACTAAAATTATACCAAAACTGAGGGATCTTAGTTTCAAAATATGCCTAAAAGAATGTGATTTAACAACAATAGAGATCAGTAGATTGAGAGGAAATAAAATAGAAGTGTTTGAAATGTTTAATTGTCATCAAAATATTGATAGAAATATTTGTCTCAGTTAAAAAAGATAAAAGGACTAGAGGACATGAAGTTACATTAATAAAGGAGCAGTGTAAATTAGATGTAACAAAGGTTTTCATTTTCACAAAGGACTGTAAATGAATGTAACAGATTATCTGTTGATTGTGTACTAGTAGCGTGAACATGTTTAAACATAAAATCGGCACATATCTAAGAAGGGCGGGATACACGAAGATAAAAAGGGCTGGACTCTCGATCAGCCAAAAGGCTTCCTTGCCCACCTGCCACCAAGAGTTAATTCTCTGTGTGGCAATCTTGTTAAATCTTGTTAAATCTTGTTAACATGAATAATTCTATTCCTATTCCTGACAGCGAATTTGCTGGAAACATTTCCCGCAATATTTAAGTTGTGTAGGCGAACCAAAACAAACCTTCCTGATCAAACAAAACATATTATCTTGATTAACACATAATATATACGTTTCTTTCCATGCGTTAAATTGTATTAGTTCGTTGACCAGGCATTACGTCCTCTTAGAAGTTCGCTGGTCTGATCTTCATTTCGCTCGTCTTCAGCGAGTATTTGTAGCCGCGCCAGGCATTCCAACACATGCTGTCGGCGTAGGTGGTGGTGACTCCGTGTTTGTACAGCCCGTTCAGGTTATTGCTGTGGCAGTTCACGTACCACATTGCTCCTTTGTAGAGTTGTGCACAAGAACCACTGTACGTATCATGGTCGGCATCCTTTGTTGAGAACCGGAGACCATTGATAAAATTAAACGAGTCGCCTACAACATACCATAGACGTTATCGTAGCTATGATAATTAAGCATGACTTCTAAACCCAAAACAATAAGTAATATGTTGATGGTGTGATATTACTTATTATACTTATTACATATTATATGTACTAGTGCAACAGTCGTATTGTTAGTTTCCAATAATATGGAAAGTACTACTGCCAAAACAATCCCTTTGAACATGTTTGCTAAATGTCGCCATTGTATGTTCAGTTTCACTTTCGTTTTAGATGCATTGCATTGAATTACACTCAGAGCTGCCTACTGTCATTGTCAAACCTCAACTGGAACAACTGTCGGTTTCAAAATCATCTTTTTTAGGATCTAGCACCAGATTCCTTGGTAAACTGTAATGTACAGTTGCAACGAGTTGCCAGCGAAATAAGCCTACCTGCGTTCCCCGAATACCCTCCGATGGAAGCCCTATATTTCCCTGCATCGTCGGCGACACCGAAGTTTGAATACTTCGCGTAACGAGACTGACCATCGAAGTCGCTGAG
The DNA here is from genome assembly GCA_963995525.1 of Escarpia spicata. Classification (NCBI taxonomy): domain Eukaryota; kingdom Metazoa; phylum Annelida; class Polychaeta; order Sabellida; family Siboglinidae; genus Escarpia; species Escarpia spicata. The sequence continues at coordinate 23,405,926 of OZ023208.1, forward strand.
GTCAACCCGAAGGTGTTGAGGTTCTTGCGAGGTGACTTGGTGAAGCTTGTCGTTTCCTTCTCAATAAACACATACATTTTGTTGAGTGGTCATGCATAGTTCACCGCTATTCACATAACATTGTAAATTATAACGCTACCCCAATGAGTTCCTAACAGAGAAAAGCAAGGCAATGGTACTCACCCCACCAATATTCCCTGAAGACGCACCCAAAGCCGTTTTTGTAGTCGTTCCAACCGCGGTAGAAATCAACTTCACCGTTGAATCTCTTCTGAAACACCTGGTACAGACAACAACGTCTCTTATTGAATTGTAAAGATACAAATGAGAGCCCAGTAACAATTGAATGAATATTTGACTATATATATATATATATACTATTATCCAGCGTTGAAAAAAGGGAAAAAAGGCTGTCTTATGTACCAGACACCCCAAACCCATCATAAATGTTTCCAGCCTACCCGCATTAATCAATGGTCACTGGTCACTGGTAGGACAACCTTTTGCCAGAAATCTCAATCTCAATCGCTCACCCGTCTAACTGATGTAACCAGCAACAGCGGATGCTGGGTTGAAAATAATTTCAGCACGATACATGCAAAACTAAGGAGATGTGGGTGCACAAACAAACAGAGAACGAAATGTTTGATAATATAGATGTTTTGTGTTCTTAGTTATCCAATATAATTTATGACACTCATGTTTTATAATACACTAAATAATTTCGAAGCTAAATGACAAAATGACACATTAGCTCCATCTGTAGGAAATATATGAAATGCGAAAGAGGGCGCCACTTGTAAGTGTGCGGACGAGCCCAACGATTGGTAGAGCTAGTGCATGTTAAGCGCTGAGGATTTTCAAACGTCAGTAACTTAAAACTATTCAAAAGTGGTGCATATACCCAGCAACACATCTGTAGATGGCATAATTATCGTTACGAATGATATATAAAACATTAAATTCCGCGGCTGGAACTCCACGTACAGCCTTTTGAAATATTGAGCCCCCCAATTATCCATCCCCCCGGACAAATTTCGAAAATGTTTAAATCTACGAACCATCTCAATGTGCCTGCTAGATCACATGCAACATTTCAGCCCGATACATGCGAAACTGACGGAGATGTGGGTGCACTGACAAACAGAGAACGAATGTTTTATAATAGATAGATATATATATATATATATATATATATATATATATATAGATATATATATATATACATAAATTACATATATCAGTGGAGTCACAAAATGGAACTGTTTCATTTTCTAAACTTCTGAGCTTTGCCATTCAGTTATTAAAATTAATATCCCTTTTTTTTTTTGGTTACTGATAAACCATGGTCTTATCTGTCAGGAAAGATAACTTTAGCAAGTTTCTTCGAGATTTGCCTCCTCTGTAGCTATTTAAGGAACTAAAAATGGGGATATTTTGGCATAAAAATGTAAAAACTTCTGACGACAGCATTCCAAATCTAAAAACAAAAATTACAAGAATATCTGGAGGCCACCTTTTATTTTTTATATTAAACATATCTATATTCCAAGGTATATTTGGATTAAAAAACTAACTGTCTACTCCCACCCTTTACTGAGTTATTGAGGTGAAAATCTGGCATTGGTTTTTAAAAGACTGTAGTTTTGGGTGGGAGATGTACTAGAGTCTCTCTCTCAAAAAAAGAAATTAGCTCAAACTTACTACAAAACGAAATTTAACAAACATGATAAGTCTTACAGAATATTTATTTTTGGAAAACTGCGAAAAAAATTCTGTCCCTTTTGTCGCGTCTGTCACTCCCTATTTTCAAAATAATTTAATGTGCCATACAGTGCTTGACCCATTTGCAATTCAAAGATACAAAATCATTATTCAGTGATGTGCAGTTAACGAGCAGCAAAGCAATAATCAATTGCTTCCCTCAAAATGTCGCGTCTATCACATTGTGGATGGTGGGCATTTTCTTATTATGGAAGAAACTATGGAAACTGGGGACTGGGAGAAACAAGTTCAATATATCAATTTATACATTGGGCAGAAAAAATTGCCTTATTTATATGAATTAAAAACCTGCCATGTTTGCCATTAATGCCTACTAAGGTTCCACCATTGTAATCTGTATTGTCCCAAAGATCGTCATTTTGTCAACATTTGGCTGCAATCTACAAACAATAGGATGCATTGCGTAGTTGTTTTGTCAATGTAATTTTGGCTCCACAAACAATTCCAATTACACCTGTAAAACAAAAGATCTACCAGATATATAATAATCTTAACCATAGTTGTTCACCATTTTCTTTGCCATTCATCGTTTTTTATACTCAAACCATCGTCACACACACGTGCACACACACACGCGCAAACGCACACACACATACATTGTATCTGAATATCTCGTAAATTAGTACAAATTAAAAAATTCTGGTATTCTGTCTGACAATACACAGAACAAACAGAGCAGAAACACTCCCGTCAATAATCCTCCGTGCTACACCTCTCCAGAAAACCATACAAAAAATATGGGATTATAGCTCAAATAAATCCACACATCAAATTAATGTAGGTTGACATCAGCATTTACAGGGTTGATTATTGGCATGGACATTGGCAAACATTTCAGCAAATCAAGCACGCATGTATAAAGGAAAATACAAACTATTTCAAAAATGGCTAAGACACTGGCAGTTTGAACTTGTAAGCAAAGTGTTCAAGTATATTAGCAAGCTCTGTGGTACTGCCAAGTTTAGAAAAGGAAATGTTTCCCCACAAAATATTTCAAGATGAAAATCTGGCCTTCCCTGTAGAATTGTCAGAGATTCAAGCCATTATATCTATCATATGACGAGATTCCAAGGTTTAGTGATTGTATTCAATGCGTCTGTTCCAAGCATACATAAGTGGATAAGGAGTGGGTGGGTGGGTGCATGGACACATAACCAGGCATATATTTATGAAAACAAACTTATTGTGTGGGTGTCGCGTCTTCATAAATGCACCTGTACCGTGCACCAGGAAAAAATAATATAGTTTGTATCATGTCATTGAAATGAATGACAACATTTACCGTCCATCCGCCGCCGTCTGTCGTCATGTCGCAGTAGACAGCGGCTGGTTGGTCCTCTCTCAGCGGGTAGACATGGTACACCCCATCCGTGTGTACACCATACTTCTTGTACAGGTCGGCACAGTTGCGTGGCTTCGGCTAACAACCTCGAGAAATAATTGTTTTATTATGACAATACGCCACTTAACTCTTGATAGTGTGCGTTAGAGTGAATGCGAACTCGGATAATGACAGCGGCATTTCACGATGTATAGCATCCAAAACAATAATGCAATTTCAAATAAATATTCAACATATCCCGTCCTAAAACAATTATTGTTCCTATTTGACTGTATATGTATGTTATGTATACTTCAAAACGTAGAGAACCAATAAGAACACTGACAGCCGATTCATAGATATTGAAGGCCTATGCACATACAACATCGTCAGTGAAGTGAAACGAACAAGGTGGTTATGGTTTGGTTATGTTCTCCGCATGGACAAAAGTAGTTCATATCATGCCGTTCTAAAATTGATAACACCTAACAATAAAAGAGAACAATGGGCACACGGAGAGGAACAGTAGATGGGAATTTAAGTTGGTCGGGAAGATCTGGTATGAGCTGAGCTGTCACGCCAAGACCGCTCTGGCTGAAGGAAATTTGGTGACGGTTTATGCTCCAGTTGGAGTGTAGATGATAAGTTAGGTAAGGATAAGTGTGCTACGACCAGTATCAAACATAACACAGTGTAAGTACAAATTGCACCTGGGCAAATATCTTACCCGTCTAGCAAAACGCATTATGTCATTGTTGTACCAACGGAATTTCCTGAGGTGAACTTTCCTGATATGTAAAACGTTACGTGACAACAGTTTCTTAGGTTATTTTTCGTAACATCTAAATATAATATTTTTTTGAACACTCACATGGACTGGACGGCTGGAAGAACGCCGGTCTGGACACAGAAGGAGCCTCAGGTTGCGATGCAACATCGCAGTCTACGGTGCGAAGAACAAACAACACGAGAAGTGTTACCAACAACATGTTTTGTTCAGTCTTCCTCCCGTTCGGTGTCAAGTGTCCATGAAACGACATTTATATACCGTTGCAAGCAGTACTTCAGACCAGCTCTTAGCCAAAAAAAACTGATAGGATTGGCCACGCATCACCCTGTGAAAAATAAAGTCATATGCCCACAATTATGTCCCGTAAATTTATGCCCAAGCGTTATGCGTTGTTCCGAAAAATTCTTGTCAACACATCGTTCGTCATGGCGAAACATTTTTCATGCCCATGAATGTTTTAGGTCAGTTGCATGACATATGTTAGTATTTTGCGTCATCACAAAATTCATTTGTTTAATCTTGTTTACCCAACTTCACCAGTCAATGTATTCATCCACCGGTTGGCAAATTGTATTCAAAGGATATTCCACACACACAAAATTAAATGTATCACAATTGTGATTACCACTAATCAGATAGTGTGTGCACTACATTGTTCGATAGTCATTTACAATAGAGAGGCCTTGTTCGCAATGTTTGTTCACTATCAAACAGAAAACGGGTGTGATGACATTCCCGAAACAAGCTAGATGTAGACACCTTCAATTCAAGTCCAATGATGTCTCAAGTCAACGAACAAATCCAAGTCAAGTCGAATGTCGTAAACATCGACACTCGAGAACGACTCGACAGGTGTGATTAACACACATAGGTTTTTTTCCAGTGAACAGTTCCAACGGCATAAATTAACGAGTACGTAGACAACACTTGTATTACCACACGATCAGTTTGGTGACACAATTCAGGGCCGTACCTAGCGGGGGGGGGGGGGGGGGCACGGGGAAAATACAAAAGAGTGCCATTTTAGTTTAAACGTTCCTTTTTGTCTAGCTTATATTACTGATGTAATTGCTGTTTTTGTAATTCCATGCCCACTTATTGGTCAAAGTGCCTTATGTCCATAAACTGACCCGCAATGTGTCTCCCGAAATCCTGGGTCCGTGCCTGAAAACGATCGTTCCCAAGTTTGAGGCGTGGATAAAGGACGTAGTGAAGGGTGCGGGAAGTTCCTTCAAGCACAGCAATACTGCCATTGAGTGATACCCCGCACTTTGAGTGCTCTTTTCCCGATATGAAAAAGGGCACCTTTTCTTAAAGGGGCAATTTCGTCCTGTTAGATAGCGGTACTTTATATGGGGGTAATTACCCCTTGGGGGTAATTTGGGTTTTTCCGGGGTGTAAAACAAGCTTTTTAAAGTATAGATATTTCAGTAATTAATTCATCACAACAACGCGCTTGTAGATAAGTCGTGGAATGACATACAGGAAGTTAAAAATGCCTTATACTGAAAGTAAGAACTCCCTTATAATCGAAGATGATCGGATCAAGCCATGGCTCATCCCTGGCGACGTACAAGGAATACATATTATGGTCCATCTGTGTATATTACATCAATTCAGGACACAACCGTGAAAACCGAATATCTGACACTAACGAGGCCATTTTTGTATCAGGCAGTTTTAATTGCAAAACTGGAGCAATCCCCTAGATGTTGAATCAACATGTTACATATTTTGCACCTGAAAGGCGACTCTGTAAAAGAGTACTGTCTGTTATCTGAACTGTTTACCATGGTGTGCAATGAACCCCAGGATTGTCACGGAATGTAAAGAGGTTGAAGCCGATTTCAGTGTTCACCTCTTCCGTGTGGAGGATCGCTCATTATCACGGGGACAACATTTCATCGTGTGTTCGAATTAAGAGAAAAAATCATCACGTTCTTGGAAGGGGAAGAACCGTAGAGGCCAAAATGTCACGTGACGATGTCACGCCACACATTTATTATAAAGCTGGGCTATATTGCACATCTTTTGTTGAGATAAATCAGCTGAACTTCTGACAAAATTGTCAACGTCACTTGAAAAGAACGAAGAACACTGCCCGTTTGCTGACGATGTCATGCTACCCACACTTTCCATGGAAGAGGCCTTAGTCTGGAACACTGTGAGAAGAATGCATGGATAGTCATACTTGTTCAGTGGACGATGGAGTCATCAAAGATGAAAGAGGAGTTTCTTGGCTTGCGAGAGATAGCATGCTGACAAAAAAATTCAGGATTCAAACCGGGTAACTTTCTGGAAAAAAAGCTGGTGGCGAATACCCAGTTCGCTTTGACTGAGTTCTAACAATGTATTGCTGTAGAGGACTCGCATTTCTACAAGGATCAACAATAAAACCAACACATGAAATATGTTGGATCTTGCTGATGACCTGCGATGTGCTCTAGCTGTGACAAAGCATCGCATCTCAAAGCTCATCAAGAAGATGCAACTTCAACCGTACACAGATACTTTAATAATCTCCAACGTGTTGTTTTTCATACGTTTGATCTTACAGGTTAAGAAGGCAAAATATAGTTATTGGTATATGTTATTAATAAACATGACAATTATACAGCTAAATGATCTCTTTAAAAATCCTTTTTTTCGAATTTGGTGTTTAAAATGGAGGAGTAATTATGGCTTTGTTGGCTCGCTCCAGTAACAGTCCCGTAAATGTTAAATACCGCTGTGTTAGATCCTAGCGACTAGAAACGCTGTCAGCACTCATCGCAAAATACCTAACTGTATTGGATACGCTGGACGGCATCGAATGAGTCAGTACCGGCTGTGTACAAAATGTTGCAGCCGCGTATGGACGCCTACAATTCATCGTGTCCCTAATGGTGGCCCAGGTGGTGTTCAGTTTTCTTGGGTCAGTGAATAAGAAACTCCAAGCCAAACAGTGCAATCTGGGCGATGCGTACGAGGATATTTCGTTGGTGAGCAAATGCATCCTGGACTGCAGGACCATCCAACCAGGGTGGGATGAAATATGGCGACATGTTTGGCTGGTGGCCAACTCTAAAGCTATTGACATTCGTAAACCCAGTACAGCACAGGGTGGTCATTCGATTTTCACTGCAGCTGAAGGCCTCTTTCCATCCAACCTACTGTAACTAGATGACACAGGACTAACTGAATGTGTTTGCTGCTCCCCCATACGTTTCAGGCTAGCTATGGCCCTGCAATTACCACGAAAAGAACCACAAATCTTGCCTGGCCTAAAAAGACGATGCAATTACATTTATTGCATGCAGTTGTACACAATAAATAATCTACATTTCTTTTGAGATTGAAACTTGTAATTTTCCCAAACGTTGAAACACAAGTCAGACGTTCGCGGATTAGATTCATATGGTTATTGCTTAGTAGGTTTCATCATTCACATGCTCTTTTTCACGCTTGTCTGGTGGTGTTGGTGGTGATGACGGTGGTGGTGGTGGTGGTGATGGTGGTGGCTATGCAAATGGAAGCTCATATGCGGTGGAAGTTGTATCACTGCAATTGCGCTAGCGTGGGTGTGTATCACGTTCACGGGTTCGTAAGCGACCCCATGAAGTATCCATAACGCTTTTATTTGTACAAGTTCCCGTGGGCTGTTTAAATAGCTTGGAATAGTCGTAGAAAACATCCTTGGAAACTCGTTGACAATATTACATATTAATATAGTGTGTGCACTACATTGTCCGATAGTCGTTTTCGATAGAGAGGCATTGTTCACACTGTTTGTTCTGTATCAAGACAACGACCACATCCAAGTCAAGTCGAATGTCATAAACATGGACACTCAAGAATGACTCGACAGGTGTGATTAACACACATAGGTGTTTTTCAGGTACCAGTTCCAACGGCATAAATCAACGAGTACGTAAACAACTCTTTTTGCCGCAATATCAGTTTGGTGACACAATTACCAAGAAGAGAGTCAGAAATCTTGTCTGGCCTAAAAGGATATCGCAGTTACATTGATCGTGTGCTGTTGTCCAGAATATGTACAGTGGTGACTGATAACAAAGAGGAACTACAGAAAACATTGTAAGAATGAAGAGACACCTTCAGAAAACACGGCCTCCGAATGAATCTGGACAAGACTGAAGTAATGTGGATAGGTGAACAGTAGATCTGCATGTTGTTGTTGACGGAAAGACCATTAAACAAGTGAACAGCTTTGTATACCTGGGCGGTACAGTGTGTGAGGATGGAAGGAGTATTAAAGAAATACAGAGGAGGGTGCAAGCAGGAGCAGCAGCATGGAAGAGGGTAGAGGGCATAATGTGGGACAGAAAACTGAAGAAACAACTGAAAGGAAAAGTGTTGGAAGCCAGCGTTGTAGCAGCCTGTATATATGGGTTGGGAACACTGCCACTGACAGAGAGACAGGAGGAGAAACTACAGGTAGCAGAAAACAACTGGGTCAGAAAAATATGTAGAGTAACGCGAGCGGATAGAAGGAAGATGAAAGAATTGAGAGAGGAGACTGGAATGAAAAAACACCTTCGGAGGAAAGTAGCCGGTAACAGAATGATATGGGCGGGACATGTACATAGAATGGATGAAGACAGACTGCCGAAAAGAGCATGGAAAGTAGAAGAGGGTGGCACATGAAGGAGAGGAAGACCACGGCTGAGATGGAACGACAGCATAAAACGAGACCTGGGGAGTGCTGGCGTTTGAGGACGAGAGATAGAGGTGGAAAGAACTGATAAGAGAAGTAGAAGAAGCTACCAAATGACGTGGACCCCACCCCGCAAGGGAGCAAGGGGAAGAAGAAGAAGTTGTACAGAATCGTGTACATTTCTGTTACGATTGAAAAACTTGTTGCTTGTAATTTTCCCAAACGCTGAAACACAAGTCAAACGTTAACGGGTTAGATTCATATTCAAATGGTTTATTGCCAAGTAGGTTTCATCATTCACGTACTATTTTTCACGTTTGGCTAGTGGTGATGGGTGGTGGTAGTGGTAGTGGTTTTGTTGTTGTTGGTGGTGGTGGTGGTGATGGTGGTGTTGGTGGTGATGGTGGTGTTGGTGGTGATGGTGGTGGTGGTGGTGATGGTGGTGATGGTGGTGTTGATGGTGATGGTGGTGGTGGTGGTGGTGGTGGTGGTGGTGGTGGTGGTGGTGGTGGTAGGGGTGGTGGTGTAGGTGGTGGTGGTGGTGGTGGTGGTGGTGGTGGTGGTGGTGGTGGTGGTGGTGGTGATGGTAGTGGTGGTGGTGATGGTGGTGGTGGTGGTTGTGGTGGTGGTGGTGGTGATGGTGGTGGTGGAGGTGGTGGTGGTGATGGTGGTGGTGGTGGTGGTGCTGATTGTGACGGTAGTGTTGTTGTTCTTGTTGGAGGTGGTGGTGGTGATGGTGATGGTGGTGGTGGTGGTGGTGGTGATGGTGATGGTTATGGTGGTGGTGGTGGTGGTAGTAGTGGTGTTGTTATTGTTGTTGTTGTTGGTGGTGGTGGTGGTGGTAGTGGTGGTGGTAGTGGTGGTGGGTGTGGTGGTAGTGGTAGTGGTTTTGTTGTTGGTGGTGGTGGTGGTGGTGATGGTGGTGTTGGTGGTGATGGTGGTGATGGTGGTGTTGGTGGTGATGGTGATGGTGGTGGTGGTGGTGATGGTGGTGGTAGGGGTGGTGGTGTAGGTGGTGGTGGTGGTGGTGGTGGTGGTGGTGGTGGTGGTGGTGGTGGTGATGGTAGTGGTGGTGGTGATGGTGGTGGTGGTGGTGGTGATGGTGGTGGTGGTGGTGGTGGTGGTGGTGGTGGTGGTGGTGGTGGTGGTGGTGGTGGTGGTGGTGATGGTGGTGGTGGTGGTGGTGGTGGTGGTGGTGATGATTGTGATGGTAGTGTTGTTGTTCTTGTTGGTGGTGGTGGTGGTGATGGTGATGGTGGTGTTGGTGATGGTGATGGTAATGGTGGTGGTGGTGGTGGTGGTAGTAGTGGTGTTGTTATTGTTGTTGTTGTTGGTGGTGGTGGTGGTAGTGGTGGTGGTAGTGGTGGTGGTAGTGGTAATGCAAATGGAAGCTCGTATGCGGTGGAAGTTATCTAACTGCAATTCAGCTAGCGTGGGAATGTACCATGTTTAAAGGGCGCCTTTCGTTCAGGGATTCACAAGCGACCCCATGAAGTATCCATAACTGTTTTATTTTTACAAGTTCCCGTGCGTCGTTTATATAGCTTGGAACAGAAAAAAAAGACAGTATTACATATGAATAATACTAACTTTGATATATTGTAAGTCTCCTCCCAGACACCGAGGTTCACTCTTTGGACCATTGGCCACTGATCTATCAATTGGCGATACACTAAGCACACATAAGTAGTTATTTAGAGTTACTGACTCTGTGCAAATTCGTTCACTCTGGGTTGCTCCAATTAACTCTGTTGTATAAAGGCCACGAACCGAATGGTGGTGGGAAAACGTTATTTGTGTAAGAATAGTCTTCGCGCATTAATTACAGCGTGGATGAATGCTTTCTATATAACTCAAGATGCAAGGGAGTGTAGAGAAAATAGCTTTGAACATTCCTAGAGTGGATAATGTGCTATATACAATTATAGGCAAAACTGAGGACGACAGATGGGATTATCACACATTATTTCATGCCAAAGTGTTCTCACAGCATTGACAAGTTTGGATAAAACTTGTGACACGAAATGTAAATATCGGTAACGTTCTCATGCCGCTAGAACAACTCGGACAGGCAACACCAGATGTGCGAGAAAGGAGGCGGCTGTGCTGGAGAGACGCCAAAAGTCGTACCCGGCTTGGCGTCACAAGGTGACAAGGTGAAGTTGTGTGCCAGTCGCTAGAGCACACCGTGATTTAAATCATTCGGTAATGGAACAAGTGCGCAATTCGTTCTACCAGGGTCTTGGCTGAACGTCAAAACACATGATATACAGACGGATATATATGGACATACATTTATAACACTTCACCGTACAGTTGCCCTCTTGGTATTTAAGCTACTAGTTGGAACGTTTGGTCTGAGCAGACTCTACGAGTGTGTATACATTATTTTCTCTGAAAATATTTGTTGTACTATTAGTTCCTCCGAACTATCATGAGTACTGATAAAACGTGCACTATTGGGTTTTTGCTTGAAATGCATGGCGTTGGGCACTGGAAGTGAGAAAAGCCACACCAGAGCACGTGGGTATGCTAGGACCCAACAACAAGTCACGTGATGATCGTCTTTCTCTACGTGTGACTTTTGTTAACAACAACGCCAGCTTCCGTGAATTACGTGGTGTGCCGTGTGGGGTGGGTGAGAACACACCGTGTAGCGCCGTGGTGCAGTGGCTAGAGCTTCGGATTCTCAACCGAGAAAACCCGGGTTCGAATCCTGTGCGGCGGTGTCGAACCTTGGGCAAGTTCGTTCGCTACACGTTGTTCCAGTTCACTCAGCTGTGAATGAATATCTGGCTATAGACATTGATGGGTATTTGTGTACGAATAGTCTTCGCGCATTAATCGCAGCGTGGCTGGAAGCTTCCCAGAGAAGTCGAGATGGTGTTCGATTGAACAGGTCTGCCAGGGAGTAAAGTGTAAAGCGCTTTGAGCAGTCCTGAGGACTGGATACTGCGCTATATAAGAACTTACCTTAGCCTACCTTTACTCAAAAAAATCGCTAGTTTAAGGGAAGTGTCACTAGAATGTACGCACAGTGCACATTGTAATGTATTTCACATGATCACAACATGAGACAAATGGTGAGTTCCGGGTAGTCCCTGCGCTGCTCAAGGTTAAATAATACTGTTATTAAAATCGGAAAAAAATGTGTGCAATAAAGTAATAATTATATATGTGCTTCACCAAAGTAGTCCATTGTATCCCAAGACGATAACAACAAATTAATGATAATAATAATATACTTTATTTACACACTCGTATCCAGGGTAGAACTCTGTTCAAGAGTGTTAACAATGAAATGCTAAGACTTACTAATAGCTCCTAAAATGTAGATAATAAAATCAAACGTATAAAAGAGGTTAGAACTGTGTTAAATAAAAATGTACTAAACAAACCTAAGGTAAATATGTCTAGACGTACATAAAATAATAATAATAATAAATAAATAAATTGACAATACAATATTAATGAATAAATAATTAAGATAATAAGTTAGTATAATAGTACAAATAATAATAAATACTATGATGTGGAGAATGAATAGTATAGAGAACTAGATATTAAAAGCAAGTTTAAAATAATGAGTCTTAAGACGCGCTACTTGTTTATGCACTACTGACTCGGTCAGGTAGCGCATTCCACAGAGTCGGCCCCGCGCGAGAGAATGAACAGCGACCATATCGTTCGAGGTTGTGGCGCGGAACGGCTAGCAGCGCGCGGTCGGCAGTTCACAGGGTGCGGCGCGGCACGTGTATGGCAGGCCGATAGGGCCATAAACGCGTTACACTTAACGCGATAAATAAGAAGTTAACGCGTTGAATTAGCAAGTCATGAGAACGCGAAGAAGTTAACGCGCTAACTTAGCAACCGATGAGAACGCAATATAACTTAACGCGTTAACTTAGCAACCAATGAGAACGCGAATAACTTAACGCGTTAACATAACAACCAATGAGAACGCGAACAAGTTAACGCGCTAACTTAGCAACCAATGAGAACGCGAATAACTTAACGCGTTAACCCAGCAACCAATAAGGACTCGAAGAAGACCCTGGCAACATCCTGTTCAATGTGCATTACGAAATGCCTCCTCACCGCATTCAGCGAGCACAGTAGCGAATACAGAGTAGTTCTAATTCCACTTTGTTTTTGGCACGATTTAAACGTACCGTCGATGACTGCCTCCGCCAACAGACCAAGCTTCATTGTTAAGTATGGCAATGGAATTGGGGGGATCTAAAATGAGCAAAATAGCGTGATATCGTTTATGGTAGGCCCCCAACCGTCTCTGCAATTGTTTTTACACCACAGTTATATACGTTGACTGTCGGGGTTGGGGCCAAACTTTTTTACCCGTTAGTTAACCCTGCTATAATTTAGTCGTGATTCACCTACAGTTAAGACAAAGTGGCATTACCTAACGGTCCCGCCCTACTAAATATGCAATATAAATATTATAATCGGGGTGAAAGGGGTGTTCAAGCGCCCATCGCCACGGCCAGTGGTGTTGGGGCTGGCTAACCCTCTGTGGGGGTGAAAAGTGAAAATAGTAGCCTGCCGGTAAACCGTAGAACACCCAGGTCAACCTCACATCCTTGTGGTTCCCCCTGGGAAACCACTACCTTGCGGTTTTGGGCAATCAAAGCTCTGACTAGGGGAAGGAAAACCCCAAAATTAAGCCTACTGCGGAGGGCCAACAACCCCACCAGTTCAATAATTGTTACGGAAACTAAATGTGAGACTTCGCCAGCACATGCTGGAAAGGGTTATGACGAGACAACGCTCCATATACCTGAGGACATCAGATACATGGAAAGTATGACATTTCCGGATCAAAGCCACTCGGACGTTCGTCAGCCGACAGCGTCGCTGACCAAACCAAAGGAAACTGTAAATATAGGATGTTAGAACGTGAGAACGCTATATTCAATAGGGAAATCAGCACAACTTGCAAAAGAAATTGATAAATACAAAATCGGTGTCATGGGCATTAGCGAATGCAGATGGACAGGACACGGGGAAGTCAAGTTGAACACTAGAGAGTGTTATTTTCTCTGGGAGAGAAGACAACCTACACAGACATGGAGTGACAATAATGATGAGAAAGAAAGCCTCACTCCTATTTCAACTTTGAACCAATCTGTCAACTGACCATTGACGGTAACAGCATATTCGACATTCTCGTACATGGCCTCAATCAGTGATGTCATTTTGGGGTACACCCCAACAGATCTCAACATCTTCCACAATGCATCCCTCCAAATGGCGTCAAATGCGGCCTTTAAGTCCACAAAATTGAAATGTAGTGAGATCTGTAACGGTTTTAATGTGACTGGTTTTAATAGTTTCTAATAAATTGACAATTGATCTTCTTCCTTATATCTGCACTATATATGTTCTCTCTCTCTCTCAAGGATATCCCTGCAATACATTTCATGCATTTTCATCTCATAAAAGGTGGTCATAGAAGTCCCAAAGAAAATATAACATTACATATGGGTGTGTAATGGTTTAGTCGTCATCACATATCGTGATGGGGAACAAATGGAACTTATATTAATACACCTATTGTTGATATGAGAACCGGGCATCGTGGCGGGTCGTGTCGTGGCAACTGTCATGTTGGTTGATCTCCAGCAGGTATGATTTGGAAGCCATGTTGCATAGCTGAGAATCTTAAGTCTCACTCAACATATAGGTGGTGTGGTGGTCTGTTTGTTTGAACATATACAAAAACTAAGTTTTTTTGGAATTTGTGAATTTATTAATGAAAAAAATAGTTGAAGAACGAATGCATGAAGTGTTCGTCTGTGTCTCCAGCCTTGAACTTGACGCATGGATCAACGAACCACCACCCGAGGATGATGAAATCTTCGCCAAGACCAGCATCTTCCACACAATGGGTGATGACAGTTGAGAGCATCCCTCGACCTTAATCATTTCTCATGGTTTAATTTTGAGTTGTAAAACTGGAAATAAATGTAAGAAAACAATTTGCATATTTTTAAGAACTCTGGTGTAGGACTATTTGTACAAGTAGCAAACAAATGTTCAATTAATTTGGTCAATCCATTTTACTTGTACTTTGTCACACTAGCTGGATCAGCCGGTCAGTTGTGTCTCTACAAAATCCCTTGATACCAGTTACACCAATGGCTTCGCTGGCGAGTGATGTAAGTTCGAAATGGTAAATGACTGTTTGTAGTAATGTAAATTGTCCACTGATCAGATGAGGATGGTTTACACAACTTTCATGGCAAGTAACCATTCAAAGTTACATTATCTTGATCAGATATTTGGTAGGAATACTTTGTGAAAATGTTCTCTGTGTCTGTCATCTGGCACGTAATGTCAAACTAACGACTTTGTTGCTTGTGTTTTGACTTTACAAACGACCGAGATATTGCTTCCAGAGGATAGTTCATTTTGATTGTAGTTGCCTTTGAACTTGCATGTATTTGTATGATTATATATATTTTGCAGAACCAGAACAAATTAAAATGAGGTAAAAACTCTTGCACCACCAGAGGCTGAACTACAGAAGGTATGTGCATGCATGTGTGACATGTTCACAATCTTTGTTATAAGCAAACTAACACATGACAAGCATTGCCATGTAAAGGTAGCCAGCTGCCTGATGAAGATTGTTGACAGCAGACACAACCAAAAAAGTAAATTGATTGGAAAATAAGCAAAAAATATTACCAATTTGAGCCTTGCAGTCCGATGAACCTCTTCACTCAAATGACTAGTGATTTAATAGAAATATATTTCTTTTGTTTATTCCATTGTTTATATTGTAAATTACATATACAAATGTTGCAGTAAGCACTAGACTTAGATTACTAAATTTGGTGTGAAGTTACTCCAAACAACTCCAGTGAAAGCCGCCAAATAACTTTTTTATATTTTTCAAACACCTTTTCTAATAGCAAGTGTGTTTTTTAACAGATGCGGTAGCAGAGGGAATTTGAACATCCCGAACTACCTGAAGGGTGCAAGACCCAAGGTAATTCTCACCTGAGTTCTTTGTTACTTGCAATCAGCTCCTACACTTGGTACCAGTTTCATGAAACATTCGTACATATAAACCTTCGTTTGCAGGAACTTACGGGGACGTTTGACATAGATTTTGTTGCTCATAACAGCCATAGAAACATGTCTAACTACCTTTCATATGAAGGATCGTATGTATGAATGCTTCAAGACACTGGCCACTCCTCTTCCCAGCTTCAGATATTGACATTTGATTTTATCCAGCAACTGTTAATGTTATTTCGCTAGCAGAAACTTGCGAAGTGATTTTTTAATGGTGGATTGCCCTGAAACTGTTGGCGTGTTTGTCTAGCTTGAGTATACTATGAATACAGTATTTTATTGCACTAAAATACGTTTTGTTGTAGCATGTAGATGTTTATCAGGAAATCTGGTTTATGGTCATATTGTTGAGTGTGGATGTTTTGTAAAGGGAGACAACTAATGAACTCAATTTTTGTAAAGAAAGTATAGTCAATCATTTTTCTCCATGGTGGTAGTTATCTTTGAAGGGGCTGGAAATCCACTCAATTTAAACAAGCCCTTGTACACTCCGTTCCAAACGTACTTGCCTGGATAGCATGCGTGCCCAAACCCCTCCCCAACTGGTCGATCATTCCACCAACATCTGAGCCACGTCACATGATATCAATGCGTGATCAAGATCCACAGGTGGTGGATCGAAATGTTGCAAGTTTCCACTAAACGCTCCAAAGTAAGTGGTGATTCTTGCTACCCATTCAAATCTTGGAGCCATGAACAATATTTTCCATATCTTATCAGAAACTTGTTGGACTAATTACAAGAAGGTAAGAATTCTGACCTGCCATGCTTGAAGATGAGCCAAATGTCTAAATTATATTGTAATTTTCACTTGCTAATAGTATAATATGTACCTAATATACTACCTATTGCAAATCTAAATAACATATATATATTTATATATATATATATATATATATAATTATATATATAAATATATATATATATGTGTACAAACACCTGCCTCTTGTGTGTCATGAATGTAGCACCTGTCTCAGGTGTGTTATGAACCCAACATCTGTATCAGGTGTATCATGAACCCAACACATGTCTCAGATGTGTCATGAACCCAACACCTGTCTCAGGTGTGTCATGACCCAACATCTGTCTAAGGTGTGTCATGAACCTGTCTCATGTATGTCGATGTCGGACAAGTACCTGCAGCTGCAGCGTCAGCAGGAGGCGGAGAGACTGAGACGGAAGGAGAAGAAGTCGAGAAAGAAGAAGGGCAAGAAGAAGAAGGGAGACATCAGCTCTGACTCGGACGATGATCCCTCCGCCGTCATCTTTGTCAATACCGAATACGACGTACCAGAGGTGAGGACAAGGCTCTTATTTGTTGCCAATGTTGAATTGATAAAAAGTATGTCCGTTAGCGCATGAATGAGTTGCACGTAAGTCATTTGCATCAGTACGTTTGCCATCTGGAGTTAATTCTCTGGGTGGAAATGTTGTTAAATATGTATACTTACATGGATGGATGTTCTCTGTGTTTATAGGGAGCCAACTGGTCAGATGATGATGACTTGAAGGGTCTTAAAGATGACCCACATAGACTTATCAACATTAACCTGGATGAGGGAGTGTGTTATTACATTCTATTCTTCCGTCAAGGGCCCCACACAGTTTTGGGGCATATTGCTTCACAGTGATGGACCATTCTTTAAAACGTTAATTTGTGTTTGTGTGTTGATCAGGTTGTCTAGGTCAGCTATTCTGAATATTAACACATATAGTTGCCTCACGCTGTGTTCACTTTCTTCTTTAGACCATTGGCCTCTAATGTACCAATTGGTGATAGTTAATTTGTATTAAAAATATGATATATAGAGACAATGCATATTTTATTGTTAAAAGTTTATATTAGTTGGAATCGACGGGGAATCACAGACATGTGACACACATGTCTAACATAAAGTGATATACACATGAAACACTACGATGCACACATGCATTCATACATATGCAAAGCATGTGCGCATTCATGCATGCACTGCAAACACACACACACAACATAAACACACACACACACACATACACACAAACACATGCACACTCATACACAAGCTCGCGTGCACACACACACACATGCACACTCATGCACAAGCTTGCGTGCACACACACATACCCATGTTGACCCTCCTGTCCCCTGCCCCCTGGTAGACCACTGCGAGATGAGGAGGTGTTGCCTGTCCAGTTGTACCAGACTCTGACATCTCCACTCAGCGTGAAGGCCCCACCAGGGTCGGCGCCACCACAGCACCGGAGAAAAAACATAGGAAGGACCGAGAGAAGAAACCCAGGAAAGACAAGAAGGAGAGGAAGGTAGGAGGGACGATTCAGTTCAGTGTTTGTTGGGGAGAAATATTCATGTTTTTTTTTAATTTAGCAGCTTGTCAATGTAGTGGGAATCTAAGAGAGGTGGCTTGAATGGCTTGTGTAGACCATTGACCTCTGGACCACCAATTGACGATACATTTTAGAAAACACAACAATAGGTTTCTTTAGAGTTATTTACTTTCATGTCTTTTATATTCGTGACTTTCTGGATAGTCTTTTTCATTCAATTGAGTGGTGATTCACCAGATGACACCAATGTAAAGGGGTGGATGGAAGGGGAGTGGGGAGAGAGACGGGGGAGTGAGAGAGAGAAAGAGGGAGAGAGAGAGGGAGGGAGGGAGAGAGACAGGGATGGAGAGAGGGATTGATGGAAGGAGAACGAGAGAGAGAGAGGGAGAGAGGGATTGATGGAAGGAGAACGAGAGAGAGGGAGGGAGGGAGGGAGGGAGGGAGGGAGGGAGGGAGGGAGGGAGGGAGGGAGGGAGGGAGGGAGGGAGGGAGGGAGGGAGGGAGGGAGGGAGGGAGGGAGGGAGGGAGGGAGGGAGGGAGGGAGGGAGGGAGGGAGGGAGGGAGGGAGGGAGGGAGGGAGGGAGGGAGGGAGGGAGGGAGGGAGGGAGGGAGGGAGGGAGGGAGGGAGGGAGGGAGGGAGGGAGGGAGGGAGGGAGGGAGGGAGGGAGGGAGGGAGGGAGGGAGGGAGGGAGGGAGGGAGGGAGGGAGGGAGGGAGGGAGGGAGGGAGGGAGGGAGGGAGGGAGGGAGGGAGGGAGGGAGGGAGAAAGGGGGAGGGAGGGAGAAAGGGAGGGATTCATCTATGTTCCCTCCCAGCATGAGAAGAAGAGCAAGAAGGGTCACCACCACCACTCCAAAGATGACCGTCCCAATCTCCTCATCGCGACGGCCAATGGTACTGACAAGCCTATGACCCCTGATGACATGTGAGTGACCTCTGACATGAATCACGTTGCCGAAAAGGTAATCTTGAAAGTACTACAAACTATACTCCATTTGATTTTTCTTGCATGAACATGGCAGTAGGTTCTCTCTTTAGAAATTTAGGATCAACTTTTTACTCACTCCTATTGTTAAGGTAGAAAATTTCAATGATATGACAGTTGTGCCTTTTTGCTATTGGCATGAACTTTGAACTGTACTAATGTAGTAGTTTTACTGAAATTTGACATTGTTCCAAACCTCCATTCCCCTTTGTGAGCACCCGTGCCTGCTGTTTTTCTCTTCAGTGCTATATTTTGGATTATGCTTTGATGAATTAGATAGACAATTTTAACATCAGGTCATGCCTTGTCTTTTTACCATATTCTACACTATTTTCGAAAGTGAACCTCCCGTCAATCACATAAGTGTGAGAAAATGTTTTAATGAAGTTGTAAAACGCCTTTGAGCAGTTTAAGCTGAAAGGCCGCTGTATAAATGTTCAGATTATTATTAATATTATGTTCATATTAAAATGTACCAAACAAAGATGGAAAGAAGTATGTTAAACATCACATATCGGGAGAGAAAAACAAACATCTGGGTAAGACAGAAGACAAAGGTCACAGACGTGATACAACAAATCAGAAGACAGAAGTGGACATGGGCAGGGCACATTAGCAGACTACGAGATAACCGATGGACATCGCGTATCAAAACCTGGAGACCTTACGAAGGGAAACGATCTAGAGGAAGACCAGCGAGACGATGGAGTGACGAACTAGACGAGTACTGGAAGGGCACCATCTGGCAGAGGATAGCGTAAGACAGGCATATTTGGAAAGACATGCTGAAGCCTTTGCTCAACCACGGGACACTACGGCTGCAAAATGATGATGATGATGACGATGAAGAGATGTTATTTTCATAGACTGATGACATGAACTTCTGGCTGTCAGGGTCCGCCCAAGATGTCCACTCAGATTCCTCCGCAGTCGGTGAACTCTCACCCCCTGCCTTCGCGACCCCCACTGCCCCCCCCCCCCGCACTCCCGAGAAACACGTTGGCGTCGACGAAGAAGAATATGTCAGTGGGGTTGAGTCATCTCGTGTCTCTGTCACTGTCATTTTAGTTGTTGTTTTGTTGAACCCTTTAGACCCCCATGACATTTAATTGTTTAATCCTTTAAACCCCATGACATTTAATTGTTTAACCCTTTAGACCCCATGACGTTTAATGAAATATAATTTGATTCCCCATAGCACTCATACACATTCAGCAAGCAATGTTTTCAAATGGAGCTAATTCAACATAATAGACTAAGTTTTAAAATGACATGTAGCATGCAATTATCCAGTAGATGGCACCACATATATGAGGCGTTAAAATCGATTTCAAGTCAGAATGGCGTATATTTAATTAGTATCACAACATTTCAATACCTTGCGTTTTTAAACTGAAAAAAAAATGTTTTTGACACCTTCACAGGATGGTTATTAACTGCCCATTTACTGCCCTCTTTGTTTACAGCCTTCGAGGCGGAAATCAAAGAAGGAGAAACGAGAGAAGAACGAGAAGAGATCGAAGAAGAAAAGTGACTGCATAGAGGCTGAGGGTATTAACACGCCCTCCAAGGAACCCGCAACCCCCGCCACATACAAACTGCCGGCCAGTTTCTATAGATAACTTATTATTTATCTATATTATAAAACAGTTGAGATGGTTCGTAGATTTATACATTTTATAAATTCGTCCGGGGTGAAACTTGGGGGGCATTTAATGTTTTTTATATCATCATAAAGATAATTATGCCATCTACAAATGTGTCGCTGGATGTATGCAGAAATTTTGAAATTCAACAACTTTTTCTTTAATTTTGAATAGACGTATCTTAGGGTACTGCCTCTATGTACCAGAAATCTGTATTTTATTGAATCAATCTAAGGCCCCCCCGAGCCCCCGAAACTGGACAATTTTCACATTTTGCCTATTTTTTTAAAAACTCTTCATCAACTTTTTCTCTAATATTGCATAGACGTATCTTAGTGTACTGCCAATGATCATAAGAAATCTGTATTTGATTGAATCATTCTAAGGGCTCCTCAGGGGCCCCCAAAATGCTCAATTTTCATACTGTTTGCCTGCTGCTGTAAGCCTCCTTCACTGAGCTCTATTTATAACTGGATAGTGGACTTTGCCCTATCTCTGGTCACTGGGACAGCTGACTGGAGAGATTATGCTATAACCCTGTGCATTGGACTTGCATAGGCTCACTGCCTGCCATTGTCCCAGTCTCAAACAGAATACCTCCATGTGGGCTACAACTATAATGTGTAATCCCTACTGCACTGGCAGAACCTGAGAAACTTAAAAACAGCAATAGACAATGCAATATAAAGATATGATCTAGGATAAAGATATGATCTAGGATTAAAACAAAATAACTTATGTATAAAATAAGATATAAAATAGCTTAGGTATACTCGAAAAGGTTAAAGCATATTTAGCCAAAAATTATCAGGAATATTATTCAGATGTTTAATATATATGTTGCAGCTATTACTTCACTCCAATTCAATCAGTATTACGTCATTAATTGCTACTATTTTAAGTCAAAATGCATGCTATATACCTTGTGAACAAATAAAGTTTTATCATAGTTCGTATCTTTCTTCATTCCATTCTGGGGAGGGTGGTAGGCAAAATGAGAACAGAAAATATGTGCACATTTTCTAAAACAACCTTTAACTGTGCTACATGCGAGACTGCAGCTCACCAACTCTCCTGCAAGGTTTCTACAACCACTGGAATTCGCCGTAGCAGAGTATCTGGATAAAATTCTACAGCATTTTTAATAACACATTAACTAATATATACAATTTTTACGAAACGGTCCACTCGAGTATTTCCAGGTGTATCTTCACTGGCATGCATATAGTCTCAACCACACGTGTCAACATTTTACTTCCATCATCACCCTTAATGATCTGTTATTATGATTCACCAAAAATCATTTCATTAATAATTACAAACTCACATTATAGTCCAAAGGACTTCAGAGCCTCTTGGCCCATTTTAAAGTTATTGACATTTGAAAATCCTCAGCGCTTAACATGCACCAGGTCTACCTGTCGTTGGTCACGTCTGCACTCTTACAAGTAGCGCCCTCATTCGCATTTCATATATTTCCTACAGATGGGGCTATGTGTCATTTTGTCATTTATCGTTGAAAGTATCGCCCGTCAAGTTAGTGTCAAAAGTTATATTGCATAACTAGGAATACGACATATCTATATTATAAAACAGTTCATTCTCTGTTTTTGTTTGTGCACCCACATCTCCATTAGGTTTGCGTGTATCGGGCTGAAATTTCAACCCAGCATCCGCTTTTGCTGGTTACGTCAGTTATAACGGTGAGCGATTGAGATTTCTGGTAGAAGGTTGTCCTAACAACTTGACTAATGACCAGTTAGCATTTATTAATGCGGGTAGGCTGGAAACATTTGGGATCGGTCTTGGGGTACTAAAAAGAAGTAATTATAGTGTATTTTGCTATTTATTGTCTTTGAGTGTCTGATTTTCTGCTTCGTGAACGGGTGTAAGCTAGTTAGGAATAGCGGTCCAGTGTGGTGACATTTCAATTACATCAACCATTTCAGAGAAACCATTCATAAACAAATTGACAGCACACCCAAGTGTCTTCGTTTAGAAGGTTTAGTAAAATGTAGGTAATGATGACCTCAGAAATGGCATCACCTTCATAGACAGGCGTATCAAGTGCACAGAAATGCATTATTCGGTGGCACACCTATGCATGTGTACGCGTAAACGCCCTTGTTTTTCCATCAGCGCACGCTAAATGCATTCATTCTGTATAGTGAAAGTGAAAGATATCTTCGATAACACGAACACTATTGTTCAGCTCAATATATCATATACCTTTCGCGTTCAATTTGTTCTCATCGGATTAATACCAGTGGAGTTGCTAGAGGTCGTGAATCTCGCTGGAAATAGGAAATATTTACCGACACATGTAATTAGGAATAATGGGCAAATAGCGAGTTGAAGTGTTCATGACGTCAACCATCTAGGGAGATTTACATTGACATCTAATACCTACAGGCGAAAATTTCAGTAAATTTCAGAGGAGGCTTAAGCAAATAGCCTCTACACACCAATAATAATAGTACCGTATTTACTAAGCGGTAAATCCCGTTTAGCGGATCGATAGTTCGATACGCTGTACAATAAAGTAAATTTATATTAAAAAAGCACAAATAAATAAATAATTAAATATATTTTATGGCTGCACAAATTATGCCAAATAAGACGGCGCCAAACCATAGAGACATTTGTACGTCAACATCAACACCTTGAAAATGACGCGGCTCCTATCCGCGGCTTCCCTCCGGCAGCCAGTGCAATCCTTTCAGCACAGGTGTGAGGTGCTCATGTCTACAGTTGCGTGTCACTCGTCTGGCAGCATTGTTTTGTACTCGCTACAAATGGGCTGTCTGAGATGAACGAAGGTTGAGGAAGAGTGTTTATGTGAACGAACGGTGGTGCAAGTCAGTGACCGTTAGGGAGAAGCTGTGCACCCCCGACCTTGAACTATTGTCACTGTCACTCAGGCCCACGTACCTACCCAGGGAATTTGGCCAATTGTTTCTACAAATGGGCTGTCTGAGATGAAAGAAGGTTGAGGAAGAGTGAGTTAAAATAGTCCAGTCGAGAGGTGACGAGTGCGTTGACAGCACATTTCGTGGCTTCAGTTGTAAGGCAGTGCAGCATTGATAGCATTACTTGGGGGACAAAAATGAAGTGGGCCGAAAAGAAAGAATCCATCTGCCTGCACTACTACATGAGCTACTACCCCTGCCGTGCGTTCTAAGACACAACACATCAGTCACAGCGCAGTGGCGAAACTATCTGGAGGAGACCCTGGCGTGGACTGGCATTGTAGGAGCGCGGGACCATCGGCTGATCAACACCAGTGCGGCAGAGCGTATATATGAATTAGCCATTAATCGGCTCCTCCGAAGGAGACTAAACACATAGGATGGGACTTGTAAAGGGCACGATATGTGATAGTAGCGAACGTGAATTGTATTCGACATGCAATTGGAAGCCAGTGTAACTCTTTAAGTAGGGTCAGTGATGGTGAGAAATTAGGTGCCTTTAGTATCACACGTGCTAAACAATTCCTTTCAGCAAAACTGTTTAGGAGAGAGTTGTAGTAGTCAAGGCAACTGCTAATTAGAGCTAATGCTATTGTTTTAGCAGTAGATAAAGACAAATGAAATCGAATTCGGCAGAAATCACGCATATGGTAGAAACAAGATTTACATACTTGAGAAATGTTCTCGTGACAACTGAATAACGACAGGTGGCGCTGTCATGGCGACTTGTGGTGTTCGCTGAGCTCTGCTTTTTGTTGTTGTTCTCTTAGTCTTTTACTTGATGGAACTTTTACTGGAGTGCTGAATGTGTTTTTGAAGATGTACTGCACAGGATTGTTCAAGTTGTATTCCCTTTTATTGACTGTGCTGTTGGTTTTGCTGTGTGGGAATGGAGTACCCGCGCGGGGACAGCGGCAAGATGGCGTCTTCAGAACTTTTTCACGAGAGGCACTGTTGGCTCTTCGGCCTAGTAGTGTCAACTTCTCGACTACCTTGCTTGAAATACCAGAACATTTAGTGTCGCCAGGCACAACTTCTACCAGAACTGGCAGGCGTAAGCGTGGCAAGAAGGGCGGAGTTCGACAGCGACTCAAGAAAAACAAGGTACACTCTCTCCCCCTCCCCTCCATTATACTCGCCGATGTTCGATCACTATGCTCGAAAGTGGACGAACTGCAAACACATGTCACACTACAGTGGGCCTGCAAAGAAGCGTGTTTGTTGTGTGTAACAGAAACATGGCTTGACGAAACTTTCCCAGACAGCGAACTTGTTATTGATGGGTTCGGCATGCCAGTCAGGATGAACAGAGACAAAGATCTAAGTGGGAATTCTCAGGGGGAGGGCTGTGTGTTTATGTGAACGAACAGTGGTGCAAGTCAGTGACCGTTAGGGAGAAGCTGTGCACCCCCGACCTTGAACTATTGTCACTGTCACTCAGGCCCACGTACCTACCCAGGGAATTTGGCCAATTGTTTCTGACTGTTGTTTACGTGCCCCCATCGGCTAACTGTGCACGTGCAGCTGAAGCTATTACAAACCGTGTGCAACGGCTCGAGTCGGTGTCGCCAGACTCGCCAAATCTGATTCTCAGTGATTTTAACAGCTGTAGGCTAGACAAAACACTCCCCACGTACCAGCAGTATGTGACGTGCCACACACGTGGTAGTGACACCTTGGACCTTTGTTATGGTACTATCAGAGACGCTTACAGATCTGTGAAGAAACGCCCCTGGGCACAGCTGATCACAATGCAGTGCATATGATACCAGGGTACAGAACAGTGCTACAGAGACAGAATGCGGTGTGGAAAACTGTGAAAACATGGAATAACGACGCAATAGAAACACTTCAAGGTTGCTTTGATTGCACATTATGGGATGTCTTTATTGACTCCAGCTCACCACTGGATGAGGCTGTTGATGTGATCACGGACTATATCAACTTCTGTGAGAACATGATCAGTCCAACTAAACAAGTCAGGATCTTCACCACCAACAAGCCCTGGGTGTCAAAAGAGCTGAAAAACACTTTGAATGAAAAGAAAAGGGCTTTCATGGCACAGAATCATGTGGAGGGCATAAAGATTCAAAGTGTGTTAAAGAAACAGATTAGAGAAGCCAAAAGAGAATACAGAGACAAAATCGAATGGCAGTTTCAATATGGCAACATGAGATCAGCATGGCAGGGACTTAAAACTCTTGCGGGTTCTCAGCCCCGTACCTCACCTGTCTCCAACTCAGGAACGAAGGAGGAGAGCATGAAGTTTGCAGAGGAAATGAACATTTTCTTCAGTCGTTTCGATCGTCACGACTTCACATGCGAACGCCGAACTGCGGCGAACCAGCTTCAGTCCCAGCTAGGTGATCATGACTTACCTGAAACCACTCCGGATGACGTCAGCCGGGTTCTCCAGCGGGTTAATCCCCGTAAGGCATCAGGACCGGACAACATCGGCGGCCGTGTCCTGAAGGAGTGTCATTCCCAGCTTGGAGCAGTTTTCAGCATTCTGTTTAACTGGTCCCTCAGGCAGCACCATATCCCTCGGATATGGAAATCATCTGCCCTGTTCCGAAGAAGCCGCGTTCATATGCTCCGAACGACTTCAGGCCGATAGCGCTGACCTCTGTTGTAATGAAATGCTTCGAGTGCCTCATCCTCTCACAACTCCTACAGCAGGTCGGCGATCAGCGTGATCCGCTCCAGTTTGCGTATAGACGCAACCGGGGCGTGGACGACGCGGTGCTGACCATACTCAACTCCGTGTACACTCATCTTAAGAAGGTCAAGGCGTACGCCAGGATAGTCTTGGCAGACTTCTCATCTGCCTTCAATACGACCCAGCCTCACATCATGATGAAGACGCTCGCGGACATGCACGTCAACCCTCACCTTGTTCTCTGGGTGAATTCCTTCCTCACGGAACGTCAGCAGGCTGTGCGTCATAACGGCATGTTGTCTAGCCCCCTGTGTACATCCACCGGGGCCCCTCAGGGCTCAATGGTTGCGCCGGTGATCTTCACCTTGTACACGGACGATTGCCGCAGCAAATATGAGCAGTGCATTTTTTTTAAGTACTCTGACGATACGGCAATACCTGTCGACCTGTCAAATTCGGACACGGTATGCGAGGAAGTGGTCTCAGACTTTGCCCGTTGGTGTGGTGATCACTTCCTGGATCTTAATGCTCAGAAGACTGAGAAGCTCATCGTCGACTTCAGGAGAGATCCCACCCCACCCAAAGACCTGGTCATCAATGGTGAGACTGTCAAGCGCGTATCATAGTACAAGTACCTAGGTACCGTAATTGACTCTAAACTGACCTTCAGTGCAAACACAGCTTTGAACAACAACAAAATGCCAACAGAAGCTTTATTTTCTGCGTAAACTCAGATCCCTCGGGGTGAGCCCTCATGTTCTGAGGACCTTCTATGGCTGTTACCTTG
Organism: Escarpia spicata; assembly: GCA_963995525.1. Lineage (NCBI taxonomy): Eukaryota > Metazoa > Annelida > Polychaeta > Sabellida > Siboglinidae > Escarpia > Escarpia spicata. The sequence continues at coordinate 23,432,953 of OZ023208.1, forward strand.
AGAGTACTGTAACCTTTGGCATCCTGCCATGGCATGGTGGATTGAGTGTCACCAATCGGAATATCCTGAGTCGCGTCATCAGACTCAGTAGCAAGGTGATCGGAGAGGAACTTACCAGTGTAGACGACCTGTACAAGCGGAGGGCAAAGAGGAAGGGAATGCAGATATCTCTGGATCCCCACCCCCCAAATCACTGTTACAATCTGTTACCATCTGGCCGTCGTTTTCAGCTGCCTAAACTAAGACTCGGTCGCTCTCGAAATTCCTTTATCCCATCCTATATTCGTCTTCTAAACGAATGATCTGCCTCCTTCCTTCCTCCCCCCCCCCCCCCCCCCCCACTCTCTCCAATGCCTGTCTGGCCGCTTGAGAATATGGGTTCATGTGTGTGTGTGCGCGCACGTGCGTGCGCGTGTGTGATTATACTGGTAATTGCACTGTATTCCACCTACTTAAATAACATCTGTGATGATGAACTTGTTCCTGTACTGATGGCTGTGATATGTAAGTGTAAAGGATATTTCCTAACAACTGGCTGATTGTTCTGTGCTATTTTATTTTAATAATGCGTAATTCATTGAATCAGGTGTACTTATTTATTAATTTATTTATTTATTGCGTTCTTAAATGGCGAACAGCACAAGAGAATTTCCCCATGAGGGACAATAAAAGTATTTTGAATTTGAATTTTGAATTTGAAATAACTGTCAAAGACAACACCCAGATTACGAACCGTATCTGACGGTGTGGTATCATTACCAAGTAACTTAACTGGACAATAGTTTAAAACAACCTAGTTTTGTTGTTGTTTTGTGCCAGCAAGATGTCAGTGAGTCAGTCATTTAAAGTTATATTTATATTCTGATTAATTATGACTCGACTAAGCGATGTAGTGTATAAGCTAAACAGAACAGCGCAAAGAACGGAACCCTGTGGGACACCAAATGGAAGATGTTCTGGACAAGACAGTGAAGCAGATATATTAATGCGTTGGTATCGGTCTGAAAAATACGAACTAAACCACTGAAGAACTGTGCCAGAAATCCCAAAATGTCTATGAAAGCAATGTACAAAATTTCGAGATCTATTGTATCAAAAGCAGCTGATAGTTCTACACTGCAGTAAGGTGAGAGCAGTCAATTTGCTATTACCCATGTTTGCATACAATGTAATTGTGTATTTTAAGAAGAGCCGTCTCATTTGAATTAAATTGCTTATATGCAGAGTGTAGATCAGTTGAAAAGTATTGTGTATAAATAGGTTCATGGAGTCGATTTGGGTCAACCTTTTCTACAACCTTCGAAAAAAAACTAAGATTAGAGCTAGGACAGTTATTCATAAGGTATTATTTGCATACATTTCGGAGAGGACTGACAATAGTTTGCCTGAACCCATGTGGAACAACACCATTCTGCGTTGACATATTTATAATATTTGTAATAGGATAAACCAGTTGATCAATGCAACAAACAGAAAGTTCAGGATAAGGTCGGTCCTCTAGAAGATAGTGCTGGAAATATAATATCAGAAGGATTCTTAATGGCAGAAGACCTGGATGAGTATTTTAGTTCAGTGTTTACCAGAGAAGCCACTAGTTCACTGCCAGTACCAGAGGCTAAGTTCAAGGGGGCAGAATCAGACTATTTAAGACACTTAATTGTAACCCCAGAAATGGTAGCTAAGAAAATTAGGGCTATGAAGGATAATAAATTACCTGGAGTGGATGGCATTCCACCCAAACTACTATTGGAAATTGTAGAACAAATTAGCATACCGCTTGCAACAGTGTTCAACTTGTCATTAGAAGAGGGAGTGGTTCCTTTAGAATGGAAAGAAGCAAACATTATACCGTTATTTAAAAAAGGTTCGAGAAACAAGTCAAATAATTATAGACCAGTTAGTTTAACATCGGTGATTTGTAAATTACTAGAAAGACTAATTAAAGATCACATGGTGGATTTTCTTGTTAGACATAACTTGATAAACCCATCTCAACATGGGTTTCTAAAAGCGAGGTCATGCTTAACAAATATGTTATGTTTTTTGGAAGATATCACTAAGTGGGTAGATGATGGATCACCAGTAGATAGCATCTACTTAGATTTTCAAAAAGCTTTCGACAAAGTGCCACATCAAAGATTAATGCTTAAACTAAAGGCCCATGGCATAGGAAATTGTATAATTAACTGGATAGAAAAATGGCTGATTGACAGAAAACAACGGGTAGTTGTTGATGGGGAGGCTTTAAACTGGAAATCAGTTTTGAGTGGGGTTCCACAGGGATCAGTACTGGGACCTATATTATTCTTAATATATATACACGATTACGACGATGATATAGCTAGCAAGGTGTTGAAATTTGCAAATGATACAAAAGTGTTTAGAAGGATTGAAAGTGATGGAGATAGTCAGCATTTACAAGATGATTTTGACAGGTTGATCACATGGTCTGAAAAGTGGCAAATGTTGTTAAATTTTGGGAAATGTAAATGCCTTCACACAGGACATGGGAACGAATATGTAGAATATACAATGGGGGGAACTGTACTAAGTACTACTGTAAAAGAAAAAGACATAGGGCTGACAATTAGTGCTGACATGAAGGTTTCAGTGTGGAGTTGCAGATTCAAAAGGAAATCAAATCCTTGGATTGATTAGGCGAAATATAGCATATAAAGACAAAGAACTAATAATACCGCTGTACAAAACAATAGTTAGGTCTCATTTACAATATTGTATACAAGCGTGGAGGCCATATCGCAAGAAGGACACAGATATGCTAGAAAGAGTACAGAGGAGAGCGACTAAAATTATACCAAAACTGAGGGATCTTAGTTATGAAAAACGCCTAAAAGAATGTGGTTTAACAACACTAGAGACCAGAAGATTCAGAGGAGATCAGATAGAAGTGTTTAAAATATTGAATGGTTAGAAATATGTTTTTTTCAGTTAAGAAAGATAGAAAGACTAGAGGACATGAAGTTACATTAGTAAAGGAGCAATGTAGATTAGACGTAAGAAAGTTCTCATTTTCACAAAGGACTGTGAATGAATGGAACAGATTATCTGATGATTGTGTGGATGCTAGTAGCGTGAATATGTTTAAAAATAAAATCGACACATACCTCAGAAAGGCTGGATATATGTAGATAAAAGGGTTGGACTCTCGATAAGCCAAAGGGTTTCCTTGTCCACCTGCCATCTAGAGTTAATTCTCTGGATGGCAATTTTGTTAAATCTTGTTAAACCTTTTCAGTAGAAATGTTGGAAAAGGGTCAAGACCACACGATTTGTTCGGACACTTTTGTATGATAGTTCGAACTTCACTTATAGTTGCAGGTGTAAACTATTGCAGTGTATTACTAATAAACTTGTAATCAACGTCATTAACAACAAAACGTGATCGGATGTGAGCAATCTTATCCGTGAAGTATCTTATATCATACTGGATAATGTATCCTATGAAGAGGTATCAGACAATACTTTTGGTTTCTCCCGATGAAGCCCACAATTGATGTATTTTCATATTTGGATCAATTTGTGAACGGGTACATCGCCAAATTCTTTCAAGATATCGACGGCGACGTTTTGCTTGTACTATGTCTAATGACATCCATGGTGACAGTGGACGAATACTTTTCCTTTTTTTATTTTGTTGGGGACATGTTTATCAAGAGGTCTACTTAAGGTAACGTAGTACTGGTTAACTAGCTCACACAGTGTAGTTGTTAGTTGAATCAAATGATCGGAATGTGCAAGGTCCTCACGAAAAACGTATATATTATTATTATGTATTGGTCGGAATGTAATACGTTGTTGTGCTGGTCTTGAATCGACTTTGAAACAAACATCAATAATTGCAGATAATCCGTCAGTAACAGATACCGCCTTGATGTTGTTGCAGTTTGATTTAGTGATAAACAAGTCGAGCCAACGCCCATGGATATGAGTAGGGAATATGGCATGCTGTTGTAAGTCAAATGTTTGAAGTGCAACCATGAATAACCTAGTATTACGGATAGGTAAATCAACATGGATATTGAAATCATAACAATCATGTTGGAAATGGTATTGTGTTATGTAATGATAGAATATGTGCTGTTGGTTGTTGAAAATTAAATACTAGTTGATTGGTCGATTGATTCATTGGTCGACTGGTCGACTGGTCGACTGGTCGACTGGTCGACTGGTCGACTGGTCGACTGGTCGACTGACCGACTGACCGACTGACCGACTGACCGACTGACCGAATGACCGACTGACCGACTGACCGACTGACCGATTGCTTGACTGACTGACTGACTGACTGACTGACTGACTGACTGACTGACTGACTGATTCTACAGAGAGCCGGGATTATATCAAGTTAAACCAAAACAGCGCATCCCCGGAGACGTCGCGGGAGACGTTATCACAGCTGCCCGACAGGTCAGGCATGTTCTGCAGCGTTTGCCCAACGACCGGTGGCCTGATGCTTACGGAGGCTGGACGTATCTGATTATACTACATGCTCACAGAGAAGTGCGTGCTTAGAGGGACACTACAGACAAGGTGCGTCCACCATGCCAGTGACAGTATAGAGGTGGATAACGCCGTCTACATACTCGGCGGCTACAGACACGGTGTGTCCACCATGCCAGTGACAGTAGAGGTGGATAACGCCGTCTGCATACTCGGCGGCTACAGATTCGGTGCGTCCACCATGCCAGTGACAGTATAGAGGTGGATAACGCCGTCTACATACTCGGCGGCTACAGACACGATGCGTCCACCATGCCAGTGACAGTATAGAGATGGATAACGCCGTCTACATACTCGACGGCTACAGACGCGATGCGTCCACCATGCCAGTGACAGTATAGAGATGGATAACGCCGTCTACATACTCGGCGGCTACAGACATGGTGCGTCCACCATGCCAGTGACAGTATAGAGATGGATAACGCCGTTTACATACTCGGCGGCTAGAGACACGGTGCGTCCACCATGCCAGTGACAGTATAGAGATGGATAACGCCGTGTACATACTCGGCGGCTACAGACACGGTGCGTCCACCATGCCAGTGACAATATAGAGATGGACAACGCCGTCTACATACTCGGCGGCTACAGACACGGTGCGTCCACCATGCCAGTGACAGTATAGAGATGGATAACGCCGTCTACATACTCGGCGGCTACAGACACGGTGCGTCCACCATGCCAGTGACAATATAGAGATGGATAACGCCGTCTACATACTCGGCGACTACAGACACGGTGCGTCCACAATGCCAGTGACAGTATAGAGATGGATAACGCCGTCTATATACTCGGCGGCTACAGACACGGTGCGTCCACCATGCCAGTGACAGTATAGAGATGGATAACGCCGTCTACATACTCGGCGACTACTGACACGGTGCGTCCACCATGCCAGTGACAGTATAGAGATGGATAACGCCGTCTACATACTTGGCGGCAATGACAATGAATATAGTTTTTTGTCAATGGCCAACGCGTATACGTTGGTACAAATAACCAATAGCGAAAACAATTAATTTATAGTAAATTACACGTTGTGACATATTATACGTATACGTAAATACATTCATGGTGTAAGTTGTTAACATATGATAACTAATAAATAGTGTAATATGTTATGCATACGGTGTAGTTGGTACGACGTTGCTGTATTGCCCATGGAGACTATCAGTAAGACCACAAAATCGTGAGAGCCACCCTTAAATATTACAAAGTTAGATTTGTTAATAATTAATTAATTTACATGATAATTAGACAGCAATGACAATCTCACGGTCCTCAAATCTGTCGAGCGACTGGATGAGGTAAAGTACAAGTTCGGCTGGCATGCCGCAGCCGTCCCCCCATTCCATACAGCCCGTGTTCGGCGGCATCAAGGCAGACACCGCGACGTTTCGCTGCTCTCGGCACTACGACACGGCGTGTGACAAGTGGCGCACTCTGGCGGATATGCCAGAGGAATGCAGACTCGGCGCTGTCGTCGGTGTCAGCGGTTGCATATTTGTGTTTGGAGGGTCCACACTAAACACCACACACTACACACTACACACTACACACACTCGTGTACATGCTCTTCAAGCCGACCACAGACGCGTGGACGAAACTGAGCAGACCGTCCAACATTCACAGCTACGCTCCAGCAGTCGGGTGGAACAACCGCATACTGCTTGCAGGTAGACGCAAAATAGTTTTCTGTTTAGAATTAAAATGCAGCGCTGAAGAGCTAATTCCACGGTTGGCATAGAAATTATGTTAAGGTTTTATTAAATAACAATAAAACTGTGTTAAAATAGTTCAATTTCGTTTTCTGAAACATCAACATAGAGGTTGATCGAGTACGATTATTATTGTTCGACATTGTGATTTCATCCATGATCGATGGATTTCTATGACACATGTATGCCAACCAATAATGATTAGGCCCTACATATGTATATTAAAGTAAACGTAAGTTCTTATATAGCGCAGTATTCATCCTCACGACTGCTCAAAGCGCTTTTTAAAACACACTTTTCTCCCCGGCAGACCTGTTCAAACGAACACAATTTCGACTTATCTGGAAAGCTTTCAGCCACGCTGCATTTACTGCGCGAAGACTTCGCACACAAATGGACATGCTCTAAACATGTGTATAACACTGAAATATTGCAATAAATTAATGTTATGTGGTAAACAATCCCAAATTGAATAGCGCCTAAAACTCGCCAACATTACAATAGTGAACCCGGAAGTTAAACTATGATCTACCGGCAGGTGGCGAGGACTCCGAACACCTGGCGACATCTGATGTGGAGCAGTACGACTCGGAGAAGGACGAGTGGACCGATAAGGGAACTCTCAGGCCACCATCTACTCAATGTCTTATTTTACAGCACAAATTAGATGGGCAGAAAGTACAACTCAAGCAAACCGAAATGGACACGTATAAAAAAGAACCACTCTTGAATCCCCTTGACCCGACCAAGGACGTTTATTGTTATCGATTATTTCAACTGGTGGGGCGGGCATAGCCACAAAAGGGCACATTCAGTGGTAAAACAGGACATTGTTTTTGAAGAACCACATGCGCACACGCACTTACGCACTAGAGCGCGCGCGCACGCACGCACGCACACTCACAAACACCCGCCCATGCATTTGTTTGCTATTTACTACAAAAAGCAATGACTTTCCATCGAATACCTCACTTGACCTCTACATTTTTAAAGCAGGTGTGACAGGCTGCATGACTAGAATATAAAAAATTGTCATTATGACTGTAATCCGTGAATATGCCATAAAAGTATAGAGATATAGGGGAAGGACGTGCAGAACGGGCCCCTTAATATTTTTCAGCCCACCTGACATATTTCATTCTTATAAATATGCCACTACGGAATCATCTTCACCATATATCTGACTACGTCTATGATATACTTTAGCGCATTTCTATTAAAATTACCTACCCAATTAAAGGGTGTTTTAGAACACCACCGGGTGTTTGTCTCTTTTGAAAAGTGCCTCCAAAACAGGTCCCGTGCACATCCAGTTGTATAATTTAGCTATTATCACTCATTTCGCAATCGCATTGTGCCCAGTCGGACGCTGACCAGTCGTGGTGCGTCCACGCCGCACATTATGTACATGGCGAGAGATCCTTTCCTTCCCCGTGTGGCTCCACTCGTGCTTGGTTGTGGCTCGTTTGCTGTAGAATTTGTGTAAGTTTTTTCTCAATGAAGTGGACGTTTGATTGATCCCAGTATAGATGAAACAATCGTTAATCCAAGTTTTAGACTCTCTGCTAAACATCGACCTTGTTGTCACATGTTGGCGAGATTCCCGTAACTAGCTGGCTCAAGCCTAGATTAGTCAAGGACCTTACCAACTTGATGAGGACAGACCGGATAAAAGCACAACTTTTTTATACTTCCTTGAACAATCCGATTTCCTTTTATGATCTGAGTCAGCAATTTTTTTTGGTAGTTCCATAAGTTCGACCCCCCCCCCCAAAACCATATATATGCCCTGTCACTATGTTTTCTAGGGTGTGTTGTACAGACCAAATAATGTGCCAAATGTTTTGTGTTGCTTCATTAAACAATAATATTTCGCTTTTAGATCGGAGTTAGTAAATTGTTTGGGTGGGTCCATCATTTGTATGCCTTATTGGACCGAAAGAAGCTTTTTTAGTACATTTTTCATGGGATAATATGGGAGCATACCAAATAAAAGCCCCAACTTGTTCTCCGTAACACTGATAATTCATTTTTTATTGGCGTCCGCACATTTTTAGATTAGTCCATACATTTTCAACCCCCATAGAACCGATTTATGCAGTTTAAATCATTTCTTTCAAGGGAAGGGAAAAGCCTGCTAAATGTAAAGCACCACAATTGTGTTGCTCCTTCAACGATAGCATTGCACTTGTTGATCGGGGTAAGTATAAATTTGGGGGTCCACAATTGTTCACTCCAACTGAAATGATAAATGCCGTTTTACTTAATTATCAGAGTTTGAGAAAGCATACCTTCCCGAAGTTGATGAAAGCCAGCATCACGAGAAAAGCCTCATTATGGTAAGCACCACCCGTACGATCGAAGCACTGGGCAAGAGTCCCATTTAGACTTGAATTGGCTTTATCCTGTATTGAAGTAAGTACATCCTGCAGTGTAATTCACTTATGTACTCATTAACATTAATTATAAAGCCTTACCCTATATGGGTGAGTGTGTGCATAAATACGTACACACATATGTGATACATACCTGTATGTTCACAATTCATACACACGACGTTGTATGACACATGTAATTTAATTTACCTTGATATTTATTATATATATTGATACTGTTGTTATCAACACCTTGCTGTGATGTTTTTAAATGTAGAAAATAGAAAAAGGAAAAATATAATTATATAATTACCTTATACCTGGCACTAAATCCATTTTATGATTTGCATGACACTGTGTCTATGCGTTATACTATATATTTATACTGTATAATGTAATTCGTGTTATGTCTTCATACTTCCATTTTATCACATATACTCATTTGACAAGTATTTTTTAATGCACACAATACCATTCAATTATCACTTTGCCTCGTGGTGTTAGACTGTATAAGTTTACATTGGATTGTGACGACTTGTGTCATGTTTTATTTACGTCAAATCTGAAAAAAAATGTACAATTATTACATTACCTAATTATAGGTGGTTTTCGAAATAAGCCCCCCAGGGGTTTCCAGAGAATATCCCGAGTGAAACCATATTTACGTTCATACTTGTAATATCACTGTAACCGAGTAACCAAATAAACTTTCTTTCTTTCAATGTTAGTACAACAACAATGCTAAATCGGTGATCGTTGACATCACGCATTCTATCCATGTCCATAAAGAGCTCACTCGTCCTCTGCAAATGCAACAGTCCAAACCCAAGCAGGCTGGAAAGATTTCCAAGCTGAATAATTGATTGACCCTCTTCTCTCAGTTATACATCGTTTTGCAGCAAAGAACTTTTACATGTGTGCATTTTTCAGAGAAGAAACTCTTCCCTGGAGCACCTAGGTAGTTAACTCCAACAGTACTAACATTACCTGGGACGCGTACATATCCAGCAGCATTAAAGGAAATAAAAACAAGGCATTAGCTAAAATCCGTTTTACATGTGTACACAAAGTTTAACATTGTAACATTTGTAGCATCAATTCGATTTTAAACCCGTCTGTGTAGCGACTCCCGCGGAAAATAAAAAATTAATGAGCTAGGCGATCACGTGGTATAGTAACGTCACATATGACCCACACCCGTTATATAATTCCCATATTTTAATTTTTGTGGCGAATAAATAATTACTACAAAAATTAAAAAAATATTTACAAACAGTGCATCATAGTATAAAAATGATTTGGTTTATATTACTTGGTGAAAACATAAACCAAAAAAGTGTAAAGAAAATCAATGGTTTGGTGTCGGGATTGAACCGGCATCGCCCGACTGCAAAATAAATGCCAAGGAACCAACGCGTTTACCAACTGAGCTAGCAGGACCGACAGAAATTCGCTGACTGATTTAAGTTGTTATGATGAATTGTACAACTCCTCCCTGATACATCGATATTCTAGTGATATTATGAGATTGTACACGTTACTTTCTGTAGCTGGATACAATAGATGTTTGCTGTGTATGTTTATTGGTGTAGATTATCTCCCGTTGGTTGCATCCGATATAATAATTTTAAAACCGAGCCCAAGCTCGGCGAAACCTAGTCGACTTGTATAGGCACTTCAACAAAAACTTAAGGACGTTGTTACGTAGCCGAGCATCGGAACCGTGCGCGTCTCGGCGATAAAGGTCCGAGCACTCTATCACACACACATATTGGCGTAATGACCGTATGGTTTTTGCCAATTATTATATAGACATATACATAGAGACACTCAAGGCGCATGTGCCTATTGTGGCCTCTTTCCGGTGCTCGGACGCGGAGCGACAAGCACCGATGCTCGGCTACGCAACCACTTTGTTGTTACATGTGGAACGATATTAGGGCCATAATTCCCCAATGCTACATTGTCGAATTCTGACTTTCGATTTTCCATTTACGCCGACATTGTCGAATTCTGACTTTCGATTATCCATTTACGCTGTCATTGTGCAAGATTTTTTTCAAATAAGTCACTAGAATGCCGTTTGGTTAAATATGTTTGGTCAAATAAGTTGACACACAACAATCTACCCGAATACATTTTGCAACAATTTTTCTAGTCAAATATGTACTCTTTGACCTTTGACAGATGTGCTGCCCCTAGCGAACTACACCAATTTGCAAATACATAAGTATCCCTTGCAAGTCAGAGTTTAAAAGAACTCAAAGATGACCGGAAGAAACGAAGTGCCAAGCAGTCTGGCAGAAAACGCGAATTGATTGTCAGGTAGGTTGGTACTGTGTGTGAGGGATAATTCATGATGTTTCGTAAACTATCAATAATAATATTTATTCGTACTATAACGTGTACAATTCAGTGACAGCAGCATATACATCCATCTAATATGTATATAAAACGGTCAGTGCAGCCAGTCTCGTCTATGAAGCGTGAGCGTCTATGTCATGCATGGGGGAGGCTGTTTTTAAGTTAATATTATTACACTTTAAAGATAAAGATAATAATAGTGTGGAGTCTCCCATCACACAGTGATTTGTTTTGTATTTTGTTGACATTATGTCAATTGTTATTGTAAAATTTGTATCTTAGTATTTGTTTTCATATTTTGTAGTTCTAGTTGTTTCCAGCGCTTGGCAATGTTCTGAATTAACTGACTAGTCTGAATTAACTGACTAGTCTGTATTATTGTGGTTACAATGTAATGGTCTTATGAGGTCTCATTCTTTATATGCTGGCACTGAGGGTGGCCACTACCACGGTGCTTGTCGTCCTCAGTGGTTCTTTTACGTCCCAAATTGAGACGGGACCGACATTAATGTGATCACTGAGTCACGAGGGATACGCAGTCCCCAATTTTGAGAGCCAGATTTTTACACCAAATATGCCTGCTCGGTCCAGGTTTCGAACTAAGTTAACGCGTTAACTTATCCCAGTCTTTATTGGTTGCTAAGGTAACGCGTTAAGTTCTTCGATTCCTTATTGGTTGATACGTTAACGCGTTAAGTTATATCGCGTTCTCATTGGTTGTTAAGTTAGCGCGTTAACTTGTTCGCGTTCTCATTGGTTGCTAAGTTAACGCGTTAACTTCTTTGCATTCTCATTGGTTGCTAATTCAACGCGTTAACTTCTTATTTAACGCGTTAAGTGTACCGCGTTTATGGCCCTATCGGCCTGCCATACGCGTGCCGTTTTGTGTATTGCGCATGCAATCGTACATGTCAACATGTACACACTGTACATGTCAAAGGTTAGCACGTATTTTTGGCCAGCTTAAACACGGTGTTTGCTGAAACTATGCGTGACCCAATTGTATTATAGTTTACGTTAATGATACCGTCACTTTTGTAATTGTTAGTATACATAACAAACCCTCATAATTAGCATAACTTGTAATTATTTGCCAGAAAATGTGTTTTATTTTGATGTCATTGTCTCAGAGCGTTGTGTATCTTACGCCTTCGTCACACAGAGCTGCAGTTTTCAGCGCTGTCAATTTTACACGCACAGCGAGTTTTGTGGTAAACACAAATGACACATATCTCTGTCAGTTTGGCATGTATGAAGCTGAAATTGTGTGTGTAGTGTAGCATGCCCATTGGGGGTGGTTCGTAGATTGATATTTTTAAAATTCATCTGGGGTGGGCATCCTGGGTAACAATTTATAAATGACACATATCTCTGTCAATTTGGCATGTGAAGCACCGTAGGGGGGCACGTAGGTCAGTAGAGTAACGGTCGCTACAGCAAGCAAAAAATATTAATTTTGTAACTCAGTCACCGCGTGCGTCGAGCTAGGATCAAAGTTGATCGGTCTCCTGAGGTCATGTTGCTCACCGCGGGTCGCATTCGATGTACTGCGCTTGCGCGAGCATGCGCAATTCGCAAAACGGAACCGGAACTTACTCTCAGACCGGAACCTCTTTCCAGACCGGTACACCGCCATCCAACAGCAGATACGGCGACCGCTCCTTCTCAGTTTCGGCCCCACGGATGTGGAACCCTCTTCCGTTAGAATTAAAGACAGTCACAGCGCTAGCCACATTCAAGCGACTTTTAAAAACACACCTGTTCCGTGTAGCATTCCATGTTTAGTTTAGTCTGTGATCTCATACATGACATAGTGTTTTTAAATTAATTTATTATCATTTAACTCACTTATTTATGTCTTATGATGCACATATTATGTCACGTTTTAATTAATGCTATATCCTTTTAACATCTAGTCTTATTGTCTATGCATTATGCATCACGGTTTTAGCCATTTATTTTATTTATTTATTTTATCATCATTTATTTAACTAGCTAGTTTTAATATTCATGTATTAATCTATTTTAGCGCCTCTGAGTGGACTTATGGTGTTCTACAAGTTGACTCATTATTATTATTATTATTAACATAATTATGGTTCTATGGGAACAGGATAAGATCAAGGATCGGTGGAAAGGATATTTCGATAATCTGCTAAACGTAGAGAACCCGAGGGCAGTCAGACGATGGAGTGCCAAATGAAGGCTTAACACCAGGAATTATCAGGGAGAAAGTAGGTGGCACTGAAAAGAATGAAAACTGGGAAGGCGATGGGACCAGACGGAATTCCAGTGGAGGTCTGGAAGAGTTTGGGAGAAGAGGGGGTCGATATGCTGTGGGATCTGATGCAGAAGATATACGTACAAGAGAACATGCCAGAGGAATGGAGAGACAGTGTTATCGTGCCTATTTTCAAGGAGAAGGGAGACATCCAGGAATGTGGCAATTACAGAGGCATCAAGTTGATGTCACACACCATGAAGGTTTGGGAAAGGGTAATTGACAAAAGGCTGAGGGAAGAGACAAGCATAGGTGAGGAGCAGTTCGGTTTTATGCCGGGCAGAGGAACAACGGACGCCATATTTGCAACAAGGCAGTTGATGGAGAAACACCGGGAGATACAGAAGGAACTGCACATGGTCTTCATTGATTTAGAGAAGCCATGCGATAGAGTGCCACGACAGGAGGTTTGGAGGTGTATGCGGGAGCAGGGTGTGCCTGAAAAGTATATACGTCTTGTAAAATACACATATGAAGACGCAAGGACGCAAGGACGCAAGTCAAGAGCAGTGTAGGACTGACAGGCAAGACCACCGTTAGAGTGGGGCTGCACCAGGGGTCCTCACTGAGTCCCTACCTGTTTGACTTGATTATGGATGTGTTGGGCCGGGGCATCAAGAACAGCCCCCCTGATGTATGCTGTTTGCAGACAACATCGTGCTATGCAGTACCAGAAGAGAGGAGGTGGAAAGGAAGCTCGAGGAATGGAGAAGTGCAATGGAAGAGCGAGGACTAAAGATTAGTAGAAAGAAGACGGAATACCTGAGGTGCAACGAAAACAACGACCTAGAGATCCGGTTACAGGGCGAGACAGAGAAAAGAGTGAAGACATTCAAATATCTAGGATCGACATTGGCGGATGATGGAGAATTGGATGCGAAAGTCACTCATAGAGTGCAGAGCGGGTGGAAGAACTGGAAGAGAGTATCTGGAGTGCTGTGTGACAGAAGAATGAACGTGAAGATCAAGGGAAAAGTGTACAGGACAGTGGTACGGTCAGCACTGATGTACGGGGCGGAGACATGGGCGGCAAACATACATACATATATACATACATTACATATATGAGTGAAGTCACGAAAAATGGAACAGTTTCATTTTCTAAATCTTTGCCATTCAGTTATTAAAATTAATATCCAATATTTATTTTTTGTTAGGGATAAACCATGGTCTTAGCTGTCAGTAAAGATTACTTTAGTAAGTTTCTTCGAGATTTGTCTATTGCGTAGCTATTTGAAGACCTAACAATGTGGATATTTTGGCATAAATATGTAAAAACTTCTGACGACAGCATTTCAAATCTAAAAACAACAATTACGGGAATATCTGCAGGCCTCCACTTATTTAATTTTATTGAATATATACACCAAGGTATATGTGGGTAAAAAATCTAACTGTCTACTCCCATTGCTGAGTTATTGCGATGAGAATCTGGCATTGTTTTTTAAAAGACTGTAGTTTTGGGCGGTAGATGTACTAGTCTCTCTGAAAAACATTATATTAGCTAAAACTTAACTAAAACATTTTTAAAATATGTTTATGTCACAGAAACATTCCTCAGTTGATTTCTAGAAAAAGAAATATAACAAACATTATGAGTAATGCAGAATTTATTTTGGGAAATCTGCGAAAAAAAATTCCGTCCCTTTATGTCGTGTCTGTCTCACCCTATTTTCAAAAAAAAAATAAAAGGAGAAAATATAAAAAATATGGTATACAGTGCTTGACCCATTTGCAATTGATAGATACAAAATCATTATTCAGTGATTTGCAGTTAACGAGTAGCTAAGCATTAATAAATTCCGTCCCTCAAAACGTCGCGTCTGTCACACTATGAATGGCGGACAATTTTTTTGTTACCATTGAAACGGGGGGGCTGGGAGAAACAAGTTCAATATATATTTTACTCAGTAAGACCCAATCTATACTTTGGACAGAAAAAACTGCACTATTCACATGAATTAAAAAAGCAATCCTATTTGCCTGCCATGTTTGGCATTAACGCCTACTAAGGTTCCACAATTGTAATCTGTATAGTCCCAGAGATCGTCATTTTGCCAACAATTGGCTGCAATCAACTAACAATAGGGTGCATTGCATGCATAGTTATTTTGTTAATGTAATTTTGCCATGCAGAAGGCTCCAGAGATCATTCCAGTTACCCCTGTAAAACAAAAGATCTACCAGGTATACACACACGCACGCACGCACGCACGCATACTCACACACACACACACACACACACACACACACACACACACACACACACACACACACACACACATACACACATATATATGTTAACCTTGGTTGTTCACCATTTTCTTTACCCATGTTGACTCTTGCCATTGATCCTTTTTTGTACTCAAACCATAAAAGGGTGTAACACACACACGCACGCACACACTCACGCACACACTCACGCACACGCACACACCCACACGCACACGCACACGCACACACCCACACGCACACGCACGCACACGCACACACCCATACCCACACGCACACGCACGCACGCACGCACACGCACACGCATTGTATCTGAATATCACGTAAATTCGTATAAATTAAAGAAATCTGGTATTCCAAATGGAAGCTCAATGCGGTGGAAGTTATCTAACTGCTCTTGAGCTAGCATAGGTATGTATCATGTTTAAAGGGCGCCTTTCGTTCAGGGATTCATAAGTGACCCCATGAAGTATCGTTCGTATTGGCGAAACATTTGTTATGCCCATGAATGCTGCATGATACATGTTAGCATTTTGCGTAATCACAAAATGTTGTTGTTCGTCTGTTTACTCGTGTTTACCCAACTTCACTAATCAATGTATTCATCCACCGGTTGGCTAATTTTATACAAAATGTATCGGTGTGTGGTGGTGGTGTTGGTGGTGGTGGTGGCGGATTTGGTGTTGGCGGATTTGGTGGTAGTGGCGGTGGTGGTGGTGGTGGTGGTGGTGGTGGTGGTGGTGGTGGTGGTGGTGGTGGTGGTGGTGGTGGTGGTGGTGGTGGTGGTGGTGATGGTGATGATGGTGGTGTTGGTGTTGGTGTTGGTGGTGGTTGTGGTGGTGGTGGTGTGTTGGTGGTGGTTGTGGTGTTGGTGGTTGTGGTGTTGGTGGTTGTGGTGTTGGTGGTGGTAATGCAAATGGAAGCTAGAACAGTTCCATACACGCTCTCTTTGCTCCATAACGCGGATACGCCGCAGGGCAGGATCACCAATCAAGACGTCCTTTACAGAGCCAACACCACGCGCATCGGAGCTAATATCTTATGAGCCCAGCTTCGATGGACCGGTCATGTTATACGCATGGTCGAAGCACGAATTCCAAAGCACCTGTTCTACTGGGAGCTGACACACGGAATTCGTAGGCAAGGACGCCCTAAGATACGAATCTGAAATGGGCAATTCGTCAGCCTCGATAACTGGAGAAAGCGGCTACTGACAGAACCAACTGGTGCACACTGTCCATTAGAGCAGCAGCAAGTCTTGAGGATGACCGTCGCCATCGCCTCTCAGCAGCACGTAAGACGCGTTACAGAGTGACAGCAACGTCCCATTTCAAGTCTACGGGTGTTCCATGCCCTACCTGCAACCGCCTGTGTCCATCAGACTTTGGTCTCAGGAGCCACACGGTGACCCACAGATGATATAATAATAATAATATTGTATTTTGTTAAGCGCCACATCCAATATTGTTCACAGCGCTTTACAACAATAAACAAGTGTATGTTAAAAATAATGCATTTGAATAAAACAATAGTTGTTATATCATAGATAAAATGAACTGATAATAATAGTAATAATTAAAACAATAAATATAGTAGAAGTAGAAAAGGAATGTGATGTAAAATATCATAAAATAAAATAGTTAAGATCATATTATTATTACTTTTAATAAATAAACTAAAATTAATGTAAGCATCAATAAATTAGACTAAAATAAATAAATAATAAATAAACGTTAAACATCAATCAACTATGGTAAAACAGTGTTGGTAAGGGTCAGAGTTGCATATACGTTGCAGTGAACAGGTGAGTCTTCAAGACAGATTTAGATGATTCCAGTGATGTTTTGCTTGTAATACTTGACGGCAGAGCGTTCCAGACTGCTGTCGCTGCGTGAGCAAATGTACAGTCACCGGCTCTGCTGCATGTTCTCGGAACAACTAGTGCGTTCGAGTCAGCAGACCGAAGACGTCTGGCTGGCATGTAGACACGCACGAGCTTCTGCATGTAGACAGGCGAGAGGTCTTCGTGCAGTAACCTGTATGTAACAACAGCGATCTTGAATACAATGCGCTGTTGAATAGGTAGCCAGTGCAGTTCGTGAAGAATAGGGGTCTTAGGTCTTAGGTGATTTACTCCAAACAGCCCAAACTTGAGCTAACGCAGGAGTTGTGTGGTGCTTGTTTGTCCGCATGCGTTGTGTGTAGTTTGTTTGTTTATTTTATAGGCACTTTAGATGATTGGGTGTGGTGAAAGGGAGGTTCATGATCGCTGTTTGAAACGCTATGGGGCTTTCTAGTTCAGTAATCGGTGGTGGAATCATATTCCAGATTCGAAATGCTCGGGGATAGAAAGAGAACACTGCTGCATTGATGCGGCACCTAGGGGCTACGTAGTGGCCACGGTTTTTTTACTGTGTTAGTAGACCTGGTGGGGGTGTGATGTTGATTATGTTATTTAATATTTAGTAAAATGTCATGGTTTGTTTGCTAATGCGTCGTCGTTCAAGAGTTGACCATCCAAGGGTGGCTATTAGGTCTGCTGCGTTTGTTTGGCGTCTGTGGTCATTTCTGACAAATCTGGCAGCACAGTTTTGTACTCTTTCAAGGTGTTTAATTTGGGTGGCAGTGTGTGGGTTCCATATGGGAGAGGCATACTCGAGTTTTGGTCGGATTAGCATGTTATAGGCTGTTTCTTTTACTTCAGGTTTGCATGGTCCGAGGGTTCGTTTGATCATGCCTAAGACTTTTGAATATTTGGAAGCTATGTCAGTGATATGGTTAGCCCAGGTTAGTTTAGAATCAAATTTTATTCCAAGATATGTGTGGCTAGAGGCGGGAGAGAGTGGCATGCCAAAGAGTGAATATGAATGTAGTCTGGGTTTTGTTTTGTTTGTTATTGGGAGATGCACACATTTAGATAGAGAGACTCTCTGTTTGCGATTGGATAGAAACGATTTGATCCAGTTTTGTGTGTTTCCAGTTATTCCATAGAAAGCTAATTTGGATAGGAGGCGTTTATGGGGGACTTTGTCGAAGTCTTTGGCGAAATCGAGTAGGATGGCATCTATTTGTGTCTTATTGTTCATAGCAGTCATCCAGTCGTCGACTGTCTCGATGAGTTGGGATTCACAAGACAGACCTGGTTGGAATCCATGTTGGAAGTGGATGATGATGTTGTGTTTGTGTGTTTCCACATGTTGCTTAGAATGATGTGCTCCATAACTTTGCAGAGGATGCATGTTAACGAAATTGGTCTATAATTAGCAGGGTCTGATTTGTGTCTTTTTTGTGTATTGGTGTTACTAGTGCTTGGAGCCAGTCATCTGGGAGTTTGCAAGTGTTGTATGACTGCTGGAAAATGTGTGTGATGATGGGGGGGGGGGGGCAATTTCCACTGCAGTCTCTTTAAGGACTCTGGCTGGGAGTTCGTCGGGGCATGTAGCTGTATTTTGGTTTAGGTTTTTCAGTTGCTTAATTACTTCGTCTATCCCGATTTCGAGGGAGGGCATATCGGGATAGATGGATGGAGCTAGTTGGGGGATGGGGTAGATTTCTTGAGTAAACACGAAACTAAATTGGTTGTTAAGTGTATTTGCTTTGTCGTGATCATTTGTGATTGGTTGGTCGTTTGCTTGCAGTGTAGGGATACCAATGTATTCTCGTTTGTTTGCTTTAATGAATGGCCAGAATTGTTTTGGGTTTGTTTTTAGGCTGTCTCCAATGTGATTGTTTAGATAGTGTAAGTAGGATTTGGTTGCAGCTTTAGTGGCTTGTTTTCGGAGTTGCCTAAACCTTTCCCAGTCACTATTACGTCCAGTTTGTTTTGCTTTTTTATGGCTTTTGTTGCGTTTTCTTTGCATTCTTATTATTTCACGTGTTATCCAGGGGAGGTGGGTTTTTGCTTTGGTGTTGCGGCTGGGGATATTATTGTTGACTAATGAAGTAAGATTGTTCCGGAAAAAGTTCCAATTTGTGTTGACATGTGTTGAATTTGGGTTCGTGTCAAAGTATGTTGTTGTTAGTTGTTTTATGTCATCTTTAAGCTTATCCCAGTTTGCAGATTTATATTGGAACACTTTGTGTGGTGGTTTACTGTTACGGATTGGATTTAGGTTTACGTTAAAGGTCACAGCTTCATGATCACTCATGCCGGGAGTGGTGTGAGTGTTAGCAATTATCGATGGATTAGAAGTGAGTATGAGGTCAAGGATATTGCCGGAATCAACTCGTGTGGGATCGTTGACCATGTTTTGTAATCCAAATTCTCTAATTATTTCTAGCAGTTTGTTATGCTTGCTGGCAGTTCTGTTTTCAGTGGTTTGCTGCTTGCCCCAGTTAATATCAGGAAGGTTGAAGTCACCTGCTATAACTACATTAGGAGACGTTTTTTGTGATCTGTACAGTTTTGTTAGGGATTCGTGGAGAGCTTCAAGGGATTGAAGGTGGTCACTGGGGGATCGGTAGTAGGATGCAAAGTATATGGATTTGTTTCGTGTGAAATGGATTTTTGTCCATACTATTTCACAGCTTGAGTTTAGTTTTGTCAGTGGTTCTGCTACAATGTCATCGCGGAAGGCTATGAGAACTCCACCACTATGGGTGTTTCTGTCCTTTCGGATGGCGCTATAGTTGGGTGGTAGGAACGAATAGGTGGGGTAGTTTTCGTCTATTTTGGTTTCGACTAGGAATATGATGTCAGGATTATTTGACTGATTAGTTGTTTTTAATTGGGTTGTCTTTGCGATGCTTTTGACACTGTTGGTATTGATTAGAATTCCGCCAAGTGTGTTACGTTTGGTTTTCTTACGACGTTCAGGGGTTGATGCATTTTTAGGGTTTGGTCCAAAGGTTGGATCCCAGGTTTGGTATGTACGACTCGTGTTTGTTTGAGAGATCTGTGCGTGGGAGTCAATGTTTTGGTTATTTTGGTATGTGTCACTAAGGCTGTTATATCGGTTGTGAGAACATTCCAATAAGTTGTCTTGGAAGAAGGAATGACTGTAGTTAGGATGGTCGCATTTCATGCAGTGTCAGGAACAGGAACTGTTACAGAGGAGATTATATGATCTGGACTTATGTCACAACATTTAATGTGTACCCATTGGTTGCACCGGTCGCAGCAGACTGCTCGGTGATTTGAAGCAACAGGCTTTTTACAAAATCCACAGGGGTGTCTGACTGGACCGGGGTTTGTTTGGATGTCCCCACAGATGATTAGTAGGACAAGATAACATGTTTTGTGTCCCGATGTAGGGATTGCATAAGCCAGTTTGGTGTGGTACTTGTTACGGGAGTCTCTGGTGAAAGCTAGTGCCAGTCTAATACTTGTGTCAGTCCAGCAAGACCTGTCATATGTTAGCAGACCATTTGGATCGTCCATGAATTGGGTATGGTCCAGGTGTATCGGGAATTTGGGTATGAATGCAATAATGATACTAATCAGAACTACCACTGGTGTGCCCATTTTGGGTGGCACCATCAGAAGAGCAGCTATTGCACAAGATGCTTTGCTTGTACAGTTATGTTAATGCAATAAAACAAAACAAAAAACAAGAGATTATATTCCACTATAGATGTGGGTATTGTTTTTATTATTAAGTTATATATCACAGCTAATATAAAATCACAGTAGTAAGATCACAATAGTAAAATGTAAAAATGTATTGTATATTGTGTTTGCTGTTGGTTTCTTGTGTGTTGCTGACAGCGTACAATCCGGATTTGTAAGAGTATAATACGTAAGCTTTGTGTGAATGGACTGATTTTTGGTTGTTTTAGGGGCGATTTGGTTTTGGCGCGCTTTGTGTAAGTTGTTTACAGATTCGCCATCTTGTTTTGAACTGGTTGTTATGGAAGCTAAGGCTAAACCTTTGTCAAATCGTGTCTTAGCGTTATTTTATCGCTTATATCACCATGGGATTATATTCTGGTATATCTAAAATAGTACCCCACACAGTTAACAGTAATAAAAACGTTTAGAAATCGTGAAAATAATCGATAACAGCGGAGCGGAAAAACGGAATGGACTACAACTTACGCATGCGCAGACCGTTCGTTCGGGTCGCCCTTTCATAACGAGCCTGTCGAGTAATAAGGCGAGCGGCAGCATTCTTGAGTCGCTGCAATCGACCGATGTTATTGGTTGAGGTACCGAACAGTAGAGAGTTGCAGTAGTCCAAACGGGATGTAATCATGGCATCGACTACCCGTTCCGCTGTCGGTTGAGTGAGGTAACGGTGAATCAACCCGATGTTGCGCAGGTGCAGCGAGCAAGTGCTGATAGTACGTGACACTTGCATAGTCATATCCAGGTGTCTATCAAGGTGGACGCCGAGATTTCTAACATGATCAGTTGCACAGATTTAATTTGTCCCGACGCGCACACGGAGCCCACTTACAATGGCAGAAGCTGATTTGGGGACAACCGGTAGAATTTCTGTTTTCGTGTCATTCATGAGCAGATAATTCAAAGTCATCCACTCCTTCACGTCATCAATACATCGCTCGATCCAACGCACGGCAGTCACCAGAGAAGATGCATCCGAAGTGACAGAACAGTTGTAGATAATCGGCGTAGTGATGATATCTTAAGTCGTGTCATGATCACACAGCGCAATGTCTTTCTCGGCCGACGAGAGACTACTATTATGTATGTATGTATGTATGTATGTATGTATGTATGTATGTATGTATGTATGTATGTATGTATGTATGTATGTAGGTATGTAGGCATGCATGCCTGCATGTATGTATCATCAACGTTTATGTAATAACTGGTGAATTAAGTTGATATATATTTAAAATACATAATCATAGAGAATACTGGCATACTCTAAAATAGTTGTTGCACATTTGTTACGCAAAATGTGATTTTAAATTATTTTTTTATCAAAACCCTATACATTCATCACTCCGCGTAGTTGTACGTGCGGCACAGCGGTGCTGATTGGCTGAATCTGGATAGATTGCATTTTGAAAAAAAAGACGAATGGCGCTTATCGCATTTTCAAATCAAACGCTCTTTTGTGCACGTTGTTTCATGGGAATGTGTTGCTTTTTTGTATAAATTAGATAGTATACTAGTTCAACATGTGTTTAAACAATATTTTAGTCCTGCTTTGGGCGAAATTTCTAAAATGACGTTTATCGCGTTTTGCCCTGAAACCATTCGTATGTGCCTATGCACGTATGTACGAGTGTATTTGTGTATATGCGTAGGTGGTAGGTGGGAATTGGGGAGTTGGCGGAATTATGTATGTATTTATGTATAAATAGATTGATTGGTGGATGCATGCATGCAGCCATGCATGCAATGCAAATAAATATAATTATCCTTGCTAACAAGAATATTTTTATTCGT
The DNA here is from genome assembly GCA_963995525.1 of Escarpia spicata. Classification (NCBI taxonomy): domain Eukaryota; kingdom Metazoa; phylum Annelida; class Polychaeta; order Sabellida; family Siboglinidae; genus Escarpia; species Escarpia spicata. The sequence continues at coordinate 23,455,804 of OZ023208.1, forward strand.
ATTCCTTACAGCGACTTTGTCCGTAACATTCCCCGCACTACTTAAGTTTTGTAGGCAAAACAAAACAAAACAAAACTTCCTGATCAAACAAGAAATATTATCTTGATTAACACATAATAAACGTTTCTTTCCAAGGGTTAAATTGTATTAAGTCGTTAACCAGGCTTTATGTTTAGAAGCTCGCTGGTCTGATCTTCATCTCGCTCGTCTTCAGCGAGTAGTAGTAGCCGCGCCAGGTTTGCCAACACATGCTGCTGGTGTAGGTGGCGGTGACTCCGCGCTTGTACGGCCCGTTCAGGTTACTGCTGTGGCAGCTCACGTACCACATTGCTCCTTTGAACAATTTTGCACAAGACTCACTGTTCGTATCATGGTCGGCATCTCTTGTTGAGAACCGGACACCATTAATAAAACCAAGCGAGTCGCCTACAACATACCATATTCGTTATCGCAGCTATGATAATTGAGCATGAATTATAAAACCAAGACAATAACTAATATGTTGATGGTGTGATACTTATATAATTATATATGTATCAGCTCAACAGTCGTATTATTAGTTCGCAATAACATCGAAAGTGCTCTAGCCAAAACAATCCCCTTAAAAGTGTTTATTAAATGTTTCCATTGTATGTTCTGTTTAACTTTTTTGTATGTTCAGTTTTACTTTCAATTTGGGTGGATTGCACTAAACTACATGCAGAACTGTTGTCATTGTCAAACGTCAACTGGAACTACGCTTTACTTCAACGCCACCGTCGGTTTTAAAATCACCTTTTCAGGATCCAACACCAGATCCATTGGTAAACTATATGGTCGGGCAGCCAACATGCCTTGTTAGGCTGAACCTAGAATTCGACTATGAAATCTGTTTTTGACGGATTATTGACAACAAGGGTGTCCAGAAACAGAATCCGCTGGGTGCCACCTTGTGCAGCCTTTTTTAGTTTGCATGAATCAAATATGGCCGCCATCATATCAGTGTTTTGATTATATATCCAATTATAGTTGGAATTTCACAATTATTCTAAATAAATTAAGTGTCTGGAAGCTCATGTCATTAAAGAATGAAACAAATATTTCGATTTGATATTTTTAGTTTTCATAAATCCAACATGGCCGCCGTCATATCAATGTTTTGATCATATATTCAATTATAATTGGAATTTAAGAATGATTCTATCATAACCATTATCTCCAAATATAATTGCATTTACCAGCCAAAAATCCTAAATATTCCATTTAGTTTCCGGGTACTTAAGACCTCTACTACTGCAACAAATGCTATGATTGGGCATTTATTAATTATTTGCATAAATCCAATATGGCCGCCTCCTCCGTGTTATGATCATGGCATGTATGCGTGTATCCGCATGTCCACAATGTATATGTGCTTGCAATTTTTTGCAATTTGAATTTAAAACATTTCCATGATCTTATTTGCATGAAGTCATGAGAAATAAAATGTATTTTCATTAGATGGTGAAACAGAACTGTATGGATCCTGGCAGGAGTTCTGCAGAGAGATACGCTGAAAAAAGGCCACAGATAGACGGGAAGTAGAACCGGATTTCAACACACAAGAAAAAAGTTGACGTGTTAAACAGGCGGTCATCACAGATTTTAGAGTTTGCCGACGACATCGCACTCTTGACAAGAGTAGAAACCTATTGTGCTAATATTGATTTGAAGGTCTATTCTAGATAGACCCTGTGTATGGCCTAGAACCACCATAAAAACAATAACATTGTGACCAGAGATTTTCTTTAAAAAACGAAGATTTTAAATATATCGGCTCCTGGATCACAGGAAGTTAGTAAAATGGAAAGCTTGTAGCCAGTAAGTGCAATATGGAAATTTGGACAACGCAGGATCAGTAGTGCCTGCATATTCATAGCAACGATGGAGTATGTGCTCCTGTACTGATGCGAGTGTTGGTCGCTAATACAGACACTAAAAACTAGATGGGTGCTACAAAAAATGTGTTCCGATACATATTAAATATTACCTGGAAACACCATCCAACAAATGTAGAGTCATATATAAGAATATGAACGATGTTACCAAGAGAAAAGTCAAGAAAGAATGTTAAATTTTTCCGGATATTGTCGCAGACATGAAGATGGAATGACATCCAAGACCGCCAGTTGACAAACAGCGCATGGAAGAAGACGTAAACAAAAATATATCATACACAGAAACCATACACTATACAAAATGCAAGTCAACAGAAAAACATAACATGACGTTGTAATATTATAGGGCATAGCATAACAATAAAATATATATTATATGTCACATAAGGAGACTATAGAACTGGCCCAGGAACCGAGGTATTTAAGATAGTCGACCTACTCCAAAATAGTTCCTTCTCTGGTTACAATGTTAATGTTTTCAGGGTGGTTTTAGGCCATGCACTTGGTTTTTCTAGAATTTATGTCCAAAGTCAAATCGAGGACTACTAAGAAGAGGTCCGGTGCAAGTGTTTCTTTTTGCAGAACTCCTGCCAGGATCCAAACAGTTGTGTCTCTCCATCTGGTACCAATACTTTAGCACGCATGGTCTTTTACATTTTGACAATAGCTCTTACCAGCTGTTCGGGATACCATAGATCTTAAGAATCTTCATTATTTTGTGAAAACGGATTGTGTCAAATGTTTTTGAAAATCTATGACTGTGCAGGAAGAGTTGTCGAACTAATTATTCCCATTAGCCTACCCAGTATTATTACATAGCCGGTTGTAGTCCACCCTGCACCTAATCCATTCTGATTTGCTCTTAGAAGGTGATCAATTTCTCAATGTACTCTGTTCAGTATCATTGAATTGAAAGTCTTCGCAACAATGACGTTCAGACTACTTCCCCTGTAGGCCTACTTCCCTCACAAATATAAATCGCCAGATTTTGGTTATGGAATTATTTTCAGGCCATATAATGCTAATAATCATCAACAAAATATTTAACTGCCTCAATTTGTTTTCTATAAGTGACATAGCTGAATTCAACACATAACTCTTTGCTCTCTTCATTTTGGATCGTTTGAGTTTAGTTGTTCTGCTGTAATTAACATTGTTGTGATGAATGTATCATGACAAATAAGATAAAGGCAATTGTTTAATTCAAAATGCAAGCACATATAGATTGTGGATTTGCGGAAACAGCGTTATATGATCATAACACTGAGGAAGTTGCCATATGCATTTTACGCAAATAAACAATAAATGACCAACCAAAGCATTTGTTGCAGTCGTAGAAGTCTTAACATCCAGAAACTAAATGGAATTTAGAATCACTGGGAAAATGTAACTATATCTGGAGGTAATGGTTATAATAAGCATTGATATGAAGGCTGTCATGATGGATTTGTGCAAATTTCAAAAAGTCCAATCTTTTTTTACAGGCATCGATACCTCGAACCCCCTACTAAATGGCATTTTGAATCATTCCGGTAAAATACAACTCAATTTGGAAATAATGGTTATGATGGAATCATTCTTAAATTCCAACTATAACAGGATATATAATCAATACATTTATACGGTGATGTCCATATTGGATTTATGCAAATAAAAAAATGCCGATCATAATATATGTTTCACTCGTTAATGGCATGAGCCTCCAGACACCTACTGTATTTAGAATAATTGTGAAATTCCAACTATAATTGGATATACGATCAAATCACTGATATGGTGGTGGCCATATTGGATATATGCAAATTTAAAAAGCCCGATCGAAATATTTCTTTCACTCTTTGACTGACAAGCTTCCAGGTACTTAATGTATTTAGAATAATTGTGCAATTCCAACTTTAATTGGATGTATGATAAAAGAAATACTGATGTAGAGGCGGCCATATTAGATATGCACATAAAACAAATTGCTCAAGGGTACCAAAATGGACTCGGCGATTTTCAAAACTCAGATCTCAGAACTCAGAATTAATTTATTTGACCTTTAAATACGATACATATACAAAGAATAACATAAGTAATAGATAAGGTCAGGAGACTCCCTTTAAGATATATAATATCTCTTGCACAAGAGCGACCCCATAAATAAAACAACAACAAAATTTACATAACACAAATCAGAATAGCATATGACTTGTTTTTAAAGTTGATAATTACTCAATGTATCAACATACATACATAATACAAGGAACGATTATATGTACTCGTGTACACATTGACTTACATATTTATACTTAGGTATACATTTCAATACGTATTACGAATTACAAATAAAGCAATTATGAATACGACAACTGGATTCATAATGTAAAATAAAAACGTTTTCTGTGTTTGTTGAAAATCCACATACACTGTGTGTGTAAATTATATTAATGATAATACTTGGTGTATTGTTAACTGCCTCTACTAGGTTGTGTCTAATGCATTTTTGGAAAATTCATGTTTGAATCTGGACATATACAAATTATTTCTTTCACGTGTGCAGTGCTGATGGTATCATTGATGTGTGTGTGTTTGAAAAACATTGAAATAGTAGGGTAAAGGATTTATAATTAATTTATAACAACATTTTAATTGTTGGATTTTATAAATGTCATCCAACTTGATGAAGTCTTAAAAATAGGACTTGCGTAAGCATTATATTTACTTAAGGATATTATTCGTATTGCTTTTCTCTGTAATTTGAAGATTCTATGTGCCTGATTACCCCATAAAAGTAAGCCATAATTAATATGAGGGAGTAAAAAGAGCATTGTGTATAATATATAATGTATTAAGTGGTAAAATGTGTTTAAGTTTATTTAATATGCCTATTGTTTAGATATTTTATTTGCTATTTTGTTTGTACGACTCTGCCAATTTAAATGGTTATTGTGATGCCTAAAAATTATTTTTAATCATTTACACATTCAATGTATGCCCCATCTATTTGTAACACAGGGTATTCTACTTTCTTTTGAGGCATATAAAAATCATGAATTTAGTCTTTTTGGCATTGAGCGATAGTTTATTAGCTTTCAACCAATTGCTAATCTTTGTTAGTTCTTTGTTAATATTTTTTAATTCGCATTTGGTCTTCTGAATCATTAAATGTATTTAGTTTAATATATCGTTATCAATTGTGTGAAATGCTTTAGATAATAATAATAATGTATTTATTTCAGACAATCATCATGTCCATATATAAAAGTACATAAATAAAACTATGTAAATAAATATAAAAATACACCGATAAGAACAACATGTTTAACAATAAAAATTATATAAATCCCGGACCCACTGGTGCCACAGTTTCGAAGTCGCTAGTTTTAATGCTACAAATAATGGGATTCAAAGACATGTCAATCCTATTCATTAGGCTAAAATTAGCCTTTCTGATAACACATTTACCCGAGCTGACTTTAGTTGTAGCAAACATGTGGCTAGCGGTACATCTCATGGGCAAATTGTTCAATATCCTGAAAGAGTTGTTATATGCAACAACGAATTGCTGAAAATAAACTTTTCTAAAGTTCACCCATAACGCACACATACAGATATTACCAAAATACGCTGTAAATAGCTTATTTTTACAGCAGTTGAACAAAAGTGGAATTTTTGACGTAACATATTACTCTTGGCATACAAAAGTCTCACTTTGGCATGCATGTCAGACTCATCTGACAAGTTATTAGAAATTACATGTCCAAGATATTTACAAGAGGTGGCACAGTTTAACTTCTTTCCTCCTAATGTCATTTCTTTAGAAATATTTGATTTTCTAGATTCAAAGTACATGACTAGGAATTTACCCGCATTGTATTGCACGTCATGCTCACATCCATATGAGTAACACATGTCAAGTAGTGTTTGTAGTCCTTTAGCAGAAGGTGCAAACAGAAGTAGATCATCGGCGTATATAAGGTAATTAACAACCATGTTACCAAGACTACAACCGATTTGTTTTTTGTGCAGTTGTATACTTAGATTATCTATATAAATGTTAAAAAGTAAAGGGGATAACTTCCCACCTTGCTTACCGAGAAGACGTCCGAGTAGGTATTTCCCCATCGTATTCATACACATTGATTATTGAATTCATTGCTGAGTACTCTTAAGATATATTTTGGTACATTTCGTTGTTCTAGTTTCGTTAAAAATTTAAGCAAACGTAAAAGCAACGCCTTTGATGCATCTAAAAACGCGACGTGCATAGCTGAACCATGTTCAGTGTAGAACCTTAATAGTTCTTTAAATGCAAACACGCATAACTCCGTTCCATGTTTAGGCTTAAAGTCAAATAGATTAGGAGTGGTTTCCAAGTACATTTCCATTCTGTTAAAAAGAACAGTGTCTCTTATCTTCGAAAATATGTTCGATTCACATATTGGCCTATAATTACCTTTGTCGTTTATTAGTCTATTCTTGACTTTAATAATTGGTACAATAACAGACTGTGATATTTCTTCTGGTATATAACCAAGCACCAGAATCGAAGACACAAGGATAGACAAAAGCACAGCGAGTTGAGAATCAGCGAACTTAATATGTTCTGCATTGATACCGTCCAGACCTGGTGACTTATTTTTTGAGAGTCCATTAATAATATCCACCAGTTCAACTGCACCAACAGTCATTCCCTTATTGCCAGTGGAACAATCATAACAAACTTTATCACATCGACTATCCTCCACATCATAAAATAATTTTTCATAATGATGCTTCCACATTGACCCGATGTTTACGTCACCGTGTATATTATCAATGTTGTTCAGAAGTTTTACTTTACTGTTCGTACAGTGCTTAATTTCTTTCCGGAATTTGCGGTGGTCGTTTTGACTCAACTGTTCTGCAATGTTATCAGCAATGATAGTTTCTTTCTCCCTTTTACATTTTCTGATCGCCTGCTTGAATTTAATTCTGGATAATTTCATAACATTAAAAATGTCACCTTGTCTAGGTTTACCAATCTCTTTCCATATACAGTAAGCATCACGGGCTGCACAATGAAGCTCTTTCACTTGCTCGTCCAACCTTGTACAGCATTATACTTATAAGCACCTTTGCGATTTGACCGAAATGTGTAACCACACCTCTTCAATGTAATTACAATAGAATTGTAAAAGTCATAATGATGATTACAGTTTTGACAATTGGGATCAGTGCATTTAACACCCGGTGGAACATTCAGTTTGCTCAATTCAACGTTCGTGCATTCTCTATATGTGTTAATATCTTGTGGGTGTAATCTGTCCCAGTGTATGCCTTGCATAATTTCATTAGTATTTACACTACCACTAACGCATTCTGGTACAATAGCATTGCCTATACTGAACAATATCGGGTGGAGATCAAAATAAATATTGTCATAAAGTATGGACATGTTAGATAGGCAATCCTTCGCATCACCGGTACATATGATATGGTCTAGATTTAACAAGACAAGATTTAACAAGATTGCCACCCAGAGAATTAAATCTAGGTGGCAGGTGGACAAGGAAACCTTTGGCTTATCGAGAGTCCAACCCTTTTATCTATGTATATCCCGCCCTTCTGAGGTATGTGTCGATTTTATTTTTATACATATTCACGTTACTAGCACCCAAACAATCAGCAGATAATCTGTTCCATTCATTTACAGTCCTTTGTGAAAATGAGAACTTTCTTATATCTAATCTACACTGCTCCTTTGCTAATGTAACTTCATGTCCTCTAGTCCTTCTATCTTTCTTAACTGAGAAAAAAATAGTTCTATCAATATTTTCATAACCATTTATTATTTTATACCCTTCTATCTGATCTTCTCTCAATCTCCTGGTCTCTAGTGTTGTTAAACCACATTCTTTTAAGCGAATTTCATAACTAAGATCCCTCAGTTTTGGTATCATTTTAATCGCTCTCCTTTGTACTCTTTCTAGCATATATATGTCCTTCTTGCGATATGGCTTCCACGCTTGTACACAATATTCAAAATGAGGCCTCACTATTGTTTTGTACAGCGGTATTATTTGTTCTTTTTCCTTATACGTTATATTTCGCGTAATTAATCCAAGGATTTTATTTCCCTTTTAAGCCGCAATTCCGCACTGCTCTGAAACGTTCATATCAGCACTAATGGTTAACCTTAGTACAGTGCCCCCCCCCCCCCCCCCCCCCCATTGTATATTCTGCCTCTTCGTTCCCATGTTCTGTGTGGAGGCATTTACTTTTCCCAAAATTGAACTGCATTTGCCACTTTTCAGACCATTTAATCATCCTGTCAAGATCATCTTGTAAATGCTGTCTATCTCCATCACTTTTAATCCTTCTAAACACTTTTATATCATCCGCAAATTTCAACACCTTGCTTGTTATTTCATCATCCAAATCGTTGGTCCTAATACTGATCCCTGTGGTACCCCACTCAATACAGATGTCCAGTTTGAAGCCCTCCCCATCAACTACTACACGTTGTCTTCTGTTAATCAGCCATTTTTCTATCCAGTTTATTATACCATTTCCTATGCCATGGGCCTTTAGTTTAAGCAGTAATCTTTAATGTGGTACTTTGTCGAAAGCTTTTTGAAAATCTAAGTAGACGATATCTACTGGTGATCCCTCATCTACCCATTTAGTGATGTCTTCTAAAAACATAACATATTTGTAAAGCATGACCTCGCTTTTAAAAACCCATATTGAGATGGGTCTATCAAGTTAGGTTTAACAAGAAAATCCACCATGTAATCTTTAATTATTCTTTCTAATAAGCTGCAAATCACTGATGTTAAACTTAATGGTCTATAGTTTTCTGACTTGTTTCTCGAACATTTTTTTGAAATAATGGTATAATGTTTGCCTCTTGCCATTCTAAAGGAACAACTCCCTCTTCTAATGACAAATTGAAAACTGTTGTTATACAATTTCCAATAGTAGTTTGGGCGGAATCCCATCCATTCCAGGTGATTCATAGCCCTTATTTTCTTATCTATCATTTCCGGGGTTACAATTAACTGTCCTAAATAGTCTGAATCTGCCCCCTTGAACTTAGCTTCTGGTACTGGCAGTGAACTAATATATTCCCTGGTAAACACTGAACTACAATATTCATTCAGGTCTTCTGCCATTGATAATCCCTCTGATATTATATTTTCAGCACTATCTTCTAGACGACCGACCTTATCCTGAACTTTATGTTTGCTTCGAACATACGCATAAAAACTCTTGCTGTCATGTTTTATATTACTAGCTAATTGTTGTTCATAGCTTCTCTTTGAATTTCTAATTTCAGCTGTAACTTACTTTTTACTATTCGTTTCTGATTTTATTTTGATGGTAAAATGTATCTGGTTGTGATCACTACTCCCCAGTGGCTCACATATCTTGACATTGTCAACTAATTCATTCTGTGAGGACAAAACTATGTCTAACACATTCTCATCCCTGGTTGGTTCTAGCACATGTTGAGAAAGGAAAGTATCTTGAACTAAAACTAAAAACTTGTGGTCCTCACTCCCCATACTCTGTAGAGATTTTCATTTGTTTCATTACTTCCCTTATAGCGTTTTGTATTGTTTTATTCTCTTCTATGCTTATGTTTGGACTTCGATAAACTAACCCAACTGTTAACGTTGAGTTTCCTGTAACTATGTTACACCAAACAGCTTCTTCGCAATCTGCTTCTAATTTTATTTCATGAGCCTGGATAGATTCTTTAATATATAAAATAACTCCACCTCCCTTTCTTCCTATTCTATCTTTCAGTCCCAATTCGGCATCTGATATATTGGTGGTGGTCCAGGATTAGGATATACCTATAATGTGAGTGTCAATATCTTCTACCATATTGTTTAGTTTATTTCTTTTGTTTACTATTCTCCTTGCATTTAAACAAACACATTTATATCCAGCGATAAATGACCCGCAATATACAAAATGGTTGGTTGCCCGACTAGTTGTGTGCATTTGCAACACGTTTGACAAAGAAATAAGCCTACCTGCGTTCCCCGAATACCCTCCGAGGAAGCTCTATACTTCTCCGCAGAGCCGGCGACCCCCGAAGGTTGAATATTTTGCGTAACGAGACTGGCCATCGAAGTCGCTGAGGTCAACCCGAAGGTGTTGAGGTTCTTGCGAGGTGACTTGGTGAAGTTTGTCTATTCCTTCAATAAACACATACATTTTGTTGAGTGGACATGCAATGTTCGCCGCTATTCACATAGCACTGTATGTAAACGTTTAAGATACCCCAATAGGTTCCTAACCGGGAAAAGCATCGCAATAGTACACACCCCACCAATATTCCCTGAAGACGGATCCAAAGCCGCTCCTGTAGTTGTACCAAACCGCGGTAGAAATCAACTTCACCGTTGAATCTCTTCTGGAACACCTGG
>OZ023208.1:23466324-23611324 GCA_963995525.1 Escarpia spicata
GACAGAGATATATATATTCTATATCTTACTGTCTGTATATTATATATATGTATATAAATATATATATATATATATATGTATATATATACATACATATATATATATATATATATATGTATGTATATATTTATATACATATATATATATAATATACAGACAGTAAGATAGAGAATATATATATCTCTGTCTTTGTCTCTGTCTCTCTGTCTCTCTGTCTCTCTGTCTCTCTGTCTCTCTGTCTCTCTGTCTCTCTGTCTGTCTGTATGTCTGTTTGTCTGTCTGTCTCTCTCATTCTCTCTCCGGTTGGTTACTTATATATGTTATTGGCTACTTGTAGTATATATTATATATTGGCTGCTAGTATATATATATATATATATATATATATATATATATATATATACTAGTAGCCAATATATATATATATATATATATATATATATATTATAGTATGTGTTTATTAATGCTAATATATTTAATTGACTTTTTATACTTGTTTTTGTTAAAACAATCATTCAAATGTTACTGGGCTCTCATTTTTGTTATTACAATTCATTTAGAGACGTTGTTGTCTGTACCAGGTGTTCCAGAAGAGATTCAACGGTGAAGTTGATTTCTACCGCGGTTGGTACAACTACAGGAGCGGCTTTGGATCCGTCTTCAGGGAATATTGGTGGGGTGTGTACTATTGCGCTGCTTTTCCCGGTTAGGAACCTATTGGGGTATCTTAAACGTTTACATACAGTGCTATGTGAATAGCGGCGAACATTGCATGTCCACTCAACAAAATGTATGTGTTTATTGAAGGAATAGACAAACTTCACCAAGTCACCTCGCAAGAACCTCAACACCTTCGGGTTGACCTCAGCGACTTCGATGGCCAGTCTCGTTACGCAAAATATTCAACCTTCGGGGTCGCCGGCTCTGCGGAGAAGTATAGAGCTTCCATCGGAGGGTATTCGGGGAACGCAGGTAGGCTTATTTCTTTGTCAAACGTGTTGCAAATGCACACAACTAGTCGGGCAACCAACCATTTTGTATATTGCGGGTCATTTATCGCTGGATATAAATGTGTTTGTTTAAATGCAAGGAGAATAGTAAACAAAAGAAATAAACTAAACAATGTGGTAGAAGATATTGACACTCACATTATAGGTATATCCTAATCTTGGACCACCACCAATATATCAGATGCCGAATTGGGACTGAAAGATAGAACAGGAAGAAAGGGAGGTGGAGTTATTTTATATATTAAAGAATCTATCCAGGCTCATGAAATAAAATTAGAAAGAGAAGCAGATTGCGAAGAAGCTGTTTGGTGTAACATAGTTACAGGAAACTCAACGTTAACAGTTGGGCTAGTTTATCGAAGAGAATAAAACAATACAAAACGCTATAAAGGAAGTAATGAAAAAAATGAAAATCTCTACAGAGTATGGGGAGTGAGGACCACAAGTTTTTAGTTTTAGTTCAAGATACTTTCCTTTCTCAACATGTGCTAGAACCAACCAGGGATGAGAATGTGTTAGACATAGTTTTGTCCTCACAGAATGAATTAGTTGACAATGTCAAGATATGTGAGCCACTGGGGAGTAGTGATCACAACCAGATACATTTTACCATCAAAATAAAATCAGAAACGAATAGTAAAAAGCAAGTTACAGCTGAAATTAGAAATTCAAAGAGAAGCTATGAACAACAATTAGCTAGTAATATAAAACATGACAGCAAGAGTTTTTATGCGTATGTTCGAAGCAAACAGAAAGTTCAGGATAAGGTCGGTCGTCTAGAAGATAGTGCTGAAAATATAATATCAGAGGGATTATCAATGGCAGAAGACCTGAATGAATATTGTAGTTCAGTGTTTACCAGGGAAGATATTAGTTCACTGCCAGTACCAGAAGCTAAGTTCAAGGGGGCAGATTCAGACTATTTAGGACAGTTAATTGTAACCCCGGAAATGATAGCTAAGAAAATAAGGGCTATGAAGGATAATAAATCAACCGGAATGGATGGGATTCCGCCCAAACTACTATTGGAAATTGTATAACAACAGTTTTCAATTTGTCATTAGAAGAGGGAGTTGTTCCTTTAGAATGGCAAGAGGCAAACATTATACCATTATTTAAAAAAATGTTCGAGAAACAAGTCAGAAAACTATAGACCATTAAGTTTAACATCAGTGATTTGCAGCTTATTAGAAAGAATAATTAAAGACTACATGGTGGATTTTCTTGTTAAACCTAACTTGATAGACCCATCTCAATATGGGTTTTTAAAAGCGAGGTCATGCTTTACAAATATGTTATGTTTTTAGAAGACATCATTAAATGGGTAGATGAGGGATCACCAGTAGATATCGTCTACTTAGATTTTCAAAAAGCTTTCGACAAAGTACCACATTAAAGATTACTGCTTAAACTAAAGGCCCATGGCATAGGAAATGGTATAATAAACTGGACAGAAAAATTGCTGATTAACAGAAGACAACGTGTAGTAGTTGATGGGGAGGGCTTCAAACTGGACATCTGTATTGAGTGGGGTACCACAGGGATCAGTATTAGGACCGACGATTTGGATGATGAAATAACAAGCAAGGTGTTGAAATTTGCGGATGATATAAAAGTGTTTAGAAGGATTAAAAGTGATGGAGATAGACAGCATTTACAAGATGATCTTGACAGGATGATCAAATGATCTGAAAAGTGGCAAATGCAGTTCAATTTTGGGAAAAGTAAATGCCTCCACACAGGACATGGGAACGAAGAGGCAGAATATACAATGGGGGGGGCCCTGTACTAGGGTTAACCATTAGTGCTGATATGAACGTTTCAGAGCAGTGCGGAATTGCGGCTTAAAAGGGAAATAAAATCCTTGGATTATGTACGCGAAATATAACGTATAAGGAAAAAGAACAAATAATACCGCTGTACAAAACAATAGTGAGGCCTCATTTTGAATATTGTGTACAAGCGTGGAAGCCATATCGCAAGAAGGACATATATATGCTAGAAAGAGTACAAAGGAGAGCGATTAAAATGATACCAAAACTGAGGGATCTTAGTTATGAAATTCGCCTAAAAGAATGTGGTTTAACAACACTAGAGACCAGGAGATTGAGAGAAGATCAGATAGAAGGGTATAAAATAATAAATGGTTATGAAAATATTGATAGAACTATTTTTTTCTCAAATTCGAAACTTTCATTTTTCATATCCAAGAATCATGTTAAATTACCTGGTAGAGGCTTTCGTTGACGTGTCACGTCGACTTCATCAGTACCTATGACGCTGAATGACGTCATCGTACACGTGAGGCAGTTCGTAATTGCCCTCGTCTCTGTTGATGGGTGTTTGGGTTTTTCTGATCCAGATGGCTTCCTTGATTTGCCGAATTCTTCTGTTGGGTTCTTTGTCAACAATTTTCACTCCCTCCCAGTCTATGATATGGTTTTCAGTTGTCGCATGGTCTGTAAGGGCGGATTTATTGATGGTAGACATCAATCTTTTTTTTCCGCTCCTTGTGTATTTCTCATTTTTCGTGTTGTCTAGTTTGGGGTAGCCATGGGCAGTCCAGTGTCCCCCATTGTTGTGAACCTGTACATGGAGGACCTGGAGCAGAATATCATAGCCACAGCACCAGTCGATTGCCAACCGAGAAACTGGAAGCGATATGTGGACGATATAATTTGCCTGGTACACACAGGAAAGGCAAAGAAATTACAACAACACATGAACACTGTAGACCCCACAGGTAGCATCATTTTCACACGGGAAGACGAAGAGAACAACAGCATGCCCTTCTTGGATGCAAAGTTCACCAGAAAGGAAGATGGCAGTGTGAAGTCCACAGTGTACAGGAAGAAGACGCACACTGACCAATACCTGAATTTTGCATCCCACCACCCCAAACATCAGAAGTTGGGAGTTGTCAAAACCCTTATGAACAGGTGTGAGACAATAACTTCGGAGGAGGGGGACAAGAAAGAAGAGGTGGAACACCTGAGAGGAGCTCTAAGAGTATGTGGCTATCCGTCGTGGGCCTTGAAAAAGGCGACAGATAGCAGTAAGAAGAAAAAGACCAACAAAAAGACTAAGGACAAAAACTATCGGAGCCAAGTAGTCATCCCATACATAGAGGGGGTATCGGAGAGAGTACATCGAGTACTGAAAAAATATGGAGTAGCAATGGCCATGCGTCCCCACACCACCCTCAGACACCTGTTGTTACATCCCAAGGACAAAGTACAGCTAGAAGAACAGGGCGAACTGGTGTACCAAATACCGTGCAAGAATTGTGGTGGGGAATACATTGGGGAGACAGGAAGACTACTCAAAACAAGACTGGAGGAACACAGAAAGGACGTAGACAACACGAAAAATGAGAAATACACAAGGAGCGGAAAAAAAAGATTGATGTCTACCATCAATAAATCCGCCCTTACAGACCATGCGACAACTGAAAACCATATCATAGACTGGGAGGGAGTGAAAATTGTTGACAAAGAACCCAACAGAAGAATTCGGCAAATCAAGGAAGCCATCTGGATCAGAAAAACCCAAACACCCATCAACAGAGACGAGGGCAATTACGAACTGCCTCACGTGTACGATGACGTCATTCAGCGTCATAGGTACTGATGAAGTCGACGTGACACGTCAACGAAAAGCCTCTACCAGGTAATTTAACATGATTCTTGGATATGAAAAATGAAAGTTTCGAATTTGAAAACGAACTATCCTGAAGAATGTTCAGTTATTTTTTTCTCAGTTAAGAAAGATAGAAGGACTAGAGGACATGAAGTTACATTAGCAAAGGAGCAGTGTAGATTAGATATAAGAAAGTTATCATTTTCACAAAGGACTGTAAATGAATGGAACAGATTATCTGCTGATTGTGTGGGTGCTAGTAACGTGAATATGTATTAAAATAAAATCGACACATACCTCAGAAGGGCGGGATATACATAGATAAAAGGGTTGGACTCTCGATAAGCCAAAGGTTTCCTTGTCCACCTGCCACCTAGATTTAATTCTCTGGGTGGCAATCTTGTTAAATCTTGTCTTGTTAAATCTAGACCATATCATATGTACCGGTGATGCGAAGGATTGCCTATCTAACATGTCCATACTTTATGACATTATTTATTCTGATCTCCACCCGATATTGTTCAGTATAGGCAATGCTATTGTACCAGAATGCGTTAGTGGTAGTGTAAATACTAATGAAATTATGCAAGGCATACACTGGGACAGATTACACCCACAAGATATTAACACATATAGAGAATGCACGAACGTTGAATTGAGCAAACTGAATGTTCCACCAGGTGTTAAATGCACTGATCCCAATTGTCAAAACTGTAATCATCATGATGACTTTTACAATTCTATTGTAATTACATTGAAGAGGTGTGGTTACACATTTCGGTCAAATCGCAAAGGTGCTTATAAGTATAATGCTGTACAAGGTTGGACGAGCAAGTGAAAGAGCTTCATTGTGCAGCCCGTGATGCTTACTGTATATGGAAAGAGATTGGTAAACCTAGACAAGGTGACATTTTTAATGTTATGAAATTATCCAGAATGAAATTCAAGCAGGCGATCAGAAAATGTAAAAGGGAGAAAGAAACTATCATTGCTGATAACATTGCAGAACAGTTGAGTCAAAACGACCACCGCAAATTCCGGAAAGAAATTAAGCACTGTACGAACAGTAAAGTAAAACTTCCGAACAACATTGATAATATACACGGTGACGTAAACATCGGGTCAATGTGGAAGCATCATTATGAAAAATTATTTTATGATGGAGGATAGTCGATGTGATAAAGTTTGTTATGATTGTTCCACTGGCAATAAGGGAATGACTGTTGGTGCAGTTGAACTGGTGGATATTATTAATGGACTCTCAAAAAATAAGTCACCAGGTCTGGACGGTATCAATGCAGAACATATTAAGTTCGCTGATTCTCAACTCGCTGTGCTTTTGTCTATCCTTGTGTCTTCGATTCTGGTGCTTGGTTATATACCAGAAGAAATATCACAGTCTGTTATTGTACCAATTATTAAAGTCAAGAATAGACTAATAAACGACAAAGGTAATTATAGGCCAATATGTGAATCGAACATATTTTCGAAGATAAGAGACACTGTTCTTTTTAACAGAATGGAAATGTACTTGGAAACCACTCCTAATCTATTTGACTTTAAGCCTAAACATGGAACGGAGTTATGCGTGTTTGCATTTAAAGAACTATTAAGGTTCTACACTGAACATGGTTCAGCTATGCACGTCGCGTTTTTAGATGCATCAAAGGCGTTGCTTTTATGTTTGCTTAAACTTTTAACGAAACTAGAACAACGAAATGTACCGAAATATATCTTAAGAGTACTCAGCAATGAATTCAATAATCAATGTGTATGCATACGATGGGGAAATACCTACTCGGACGTCTTCTCGGTAGGCAATTGTATTAAGCAAGGTGGGAAGTTATCCCCTTTACTTTTTAACATTTATATGGATAATCTGAGTATACAACTGCACAAAAAACAAATCGGTTGTAGTCTTGGTAACATGGTTGTTAATTACCTTATATACGCCGATGATCTACTTCTGTTTGCACCTTCTGCTAAAGGACTACAAACACTACTTGACATGTGTTACTCATATGGATGTGAGCATGACGTGCAATACAATGCGGGTAAATTCCTAGTCATGTACTTTGAATCTAGAAAATCAAATATTTCTAAAGAAATGACATTAGGAGGAAAGAAGTTAAACTCTGCCACCTCTTGTAAATATCTTGGACATGTAATTTCTAATAACTTGTCAGATGAGTCTGACATGCAAGCCAAAGTGAGACTTTTGTATGCCAAGAGTAATATGTTACGTCAAAAATTCCACTTTTGTTCAACTGCTGTAAAAATAAGCTATTTACAGCGTATTTTGGTAATATCTGTATGTGTGCGTTATGGGTGAACTTTAGAAAAGTTAATTTTCAGCAATTCGTTGTTGCATATAACAACTCTTTCAGGATATTGAACAATTTGCCCATGAGATGTACCGCTAGCCACATGTTTGCTACAGCTAAAGTCAGCTCGGGTAAATGTGTTATCAGAAAGGCTAATTTTAGCCTAATATATAATCGTTCCTTGTATTATGTATGTATGTTGATACATTGAGTAATTATCAACTATAAAAACAAGTCATATGCTATTCTGATTTGTGTTATGTAAATTTTGTTGTTGTTTTATTTATGGGGTCGCTCTTGTGCAAGAGATATTATATATCTTAAAGGGGGTCTCCTGACCTTATCTATTACTTATGTTATTCTTTGTATATGTATCGTATTTAAAGGTCAAATAAACTGATTCTGAGTTCTGAGATCTGAGTTTTGAAAATCGCCGAGTCCATTTTGGTACCCTTGAGCAATTTGTTTTATGTGCATATCTAATATGGCCGCCTCTACATCAGTATTTCTTTTATCATACATCCAATTAAACTTGGAATTGCACAATTATTCTAAATACATTAAGTACCTGGAAGCTTGTCAGTCAAAGAGTGAAAGAAATATTTCGATCGGGCTTTTTTAATTTGCATATATCCAATATGGCCACCACCATATCAGTGTTTTGATCGTATATCCAATTATAGTTGGAATTTCACAATTATTCTAAATACAGAGGGTGTCGGGAGGCTCATGCCATTAACGAGTGAAACATATATTATGATCGGCATTTTTTTATTTGCATAAATCCAATATGGACATCACCGTATAAATGTATTGATTATATATCCTGTTATAGTTGGAATTTAAGAATGATTCCATCATAACCATTATTTCCAAATTGAGTTGCATTTTACCGGAATGATTCAAAATGCCATTTAGTAGGGGGTTCGACGTATCGATGCCTGTAAAAAAAGATTGGACTTTTTGAAATTTGCACAAATCCATCATGACAGCCTTCATATCAATGCTTATTATAACCATTACCTCCATATATAGTTACATTTTCCCAGTGATTCTAAATTCCATTTAGTTTCTGGATGTTAAGACTTCTACGACTGCAACAAATGCTTTGGTTGGTCATTTATTGTTTATTTGCGTAAAATCAATATGGCAACTTCCTCAGTGTTATGATCATATAACGCTGTTTCCGCTTATCCACAATCTATGTGCTTGCATTTTGAATTAAACAATTGCCTTTATCTTATTTGTCATGATACATTCATCACAACAATGTTAATTACAGCAGAACAACTAAACTCAAACGATCCTAAATTAAGAGAGCAAAGAGTTATGTGTTGAATTCAGCTATGTCACATATAGAAAACAAATTGAGGCAGTTAAATATTTTGTTGATGATTATTAGCATTATATGGCCTGAAAATTATTCAATAACCAAAATCTGGCGATTTATATTTGTGAGGGAAGTAGGCCTACAGGGGAAGTAGTCTGAACGTCATTGTTGCGAAGACTTTCAATTCAATGATACTGAACAGGGTACATTGAGAAATTGATCACCTTCTAAGAGCAAATCAGAATGGATTAGGTGCAGGGTGGACTACAACCGGCTATGTAATAATACTGGGTAGGCTAATGGGAATAACTAGTTCGACAACTCTTCCTGCACAGTCAAAGATTTTCAAAAACATTTGACACAATCCGTTTTCACAAAATAATGAAGATTCTTAAGATCTATGGTATCCCGAACAGCTGGTAAGAGCTATTGTCAAAATGTAAAAGACCATGCGTGCTAAAGTATTGGTACCAGATGGAGAAACATAATTGTTTGGATCCTGGCAGGAGTTCTGCAAAAAGAAACACTTGCACCGTACCTCTTCTTAGTAGTCCTCGATTTGACTTTGAACATAAATTCTAGAAAAACCAAGTGCATGGCCTAAAACCACCCTGAAAACATTAATATTATTGTAACCAGAGAAGGAACTATTTTTGAGTAGGTCGACTATCTTAAATACCTCGGTTCCTGGGCCAGTTCTATAGTCTCCTTATGTGACATATAATATATATTTTATTGTTATGCTATGCCCTATAATATTACAACGTCATGTTATGTTTTTCTGTTGACTTGCATTTTGTATAGTGTATGGTTTCTGTGTATGATATATTTTTGTTTACGTCTTCTTCCGTGCGCTGTTTGTCAACTGGCGGTCTTGGATGTCATTCCATCTTCATGTCTGCGACAATATCCGGAAAAATTAAACATTCTTTCTTGACTCTTCTCTTGGTAACATCGTTCATATTCTTATATATGACTCTACATTTGTTGGATGGTGTTTCCAGGTAATATTTAATATGTATCGGAACACATTTTTTGTAGCACCCATCTAGTTTTTAGTGTCTGTATTAGCGACCAACACTCGCATCAGTACAGGAGCACATACTCCATCGTTGCTATGAATATGCAACCACTACTGATCCTGCGTTGTCCAAATTTCCATATTGCTCTTACTGGCTACAAGCTTTCCATTTTACTAACTTCCTGTGATCCAGGAGCCGAGATATTTAAAATCTTCGTTTTTTAAAGAAAATCTCTGGTCACAATGTTATTGTTTTTATGGTGGTTCTAGGCCATACACAGGGTCTATCTAGAATAGACCTTCAAATCAATATTAGCACAACAGGTTTCTACTCTTGTCAAGAGTGCGATGTCGTCGGCAAACTCTAAAATCTGTGATGACCGCCTGTTTAACACGTCAACTGTTTTCTTGTGTGTTGAAATCCGGTTCTACTTCCCGTCTATCTGTGGCCTTTTTTCAGCGTATCTCTCTGCAGAACTCCTGCCAGGACCCATACAGTTCTGTTTCACCATCTAATGAAAATACATTTTATTTCTCATGACTTCATGCAAATAAGATCATGGAAATGTTTTAAATTCAAATTGCAAAAAATTGCAAGCACACATACATTGTGGACATGCGGATACACGCATACATGCCATGATCATAACACGGAGGAGGCGGCCATATTGGATTTATGCAAATAATTAATAAATGCCCAATCATAGCATTTGTTGTAGTAGTAGAGGTCTTAAGTACCCGGAAACTAAATGGAATATTTAGGATTTTTGGCTGGTAAATGCAATTATATTTGGAGATAATGGTTATGATAGAATCATTCTTAAATTCCAATTATAATTGAATATATGATCAAAACATTGATATGACGGCGGCCATGTTGGATTTATGAAAACTAAAAATATCAAATCGAAATATTTGTTTCATTATTTAATGACATGAGCTTCCAGACACTTAATGTATTTAGAATAATTGTGAAATTCCAACTATAATTGGATATATAATCAAAACACTGATATGATGGCGGCCATATTTGATTAATGCAAACTAAAAAAGGCTGCACAAGGTGGCACCCAGCGGATTCTGTTTCTGGACACCCTTGTTGTCAATAATCCGTCAAAAACAGATTTCATAGTCGAATTCTAGGTTCAGCCTAACAAGGCATGTTGGCTGCCCGACCATATAGTTTACCAATGGATCTGGTGTTGGATCCTGAAAAGGTGATTTTAAAACCGACGGTGGCGTTGAAGTAAAGCGCAGTTCCAGTTGACGTTTGACAATGACAACAGTTCTGCATGTAGTTTAGTGCAATCCACCCAAATTGAAAGTAAAACTGAACATACAAAAAAGTTAAACAGAACATACAATGGAAACATTTAATAAACACTTTTAATGGGATTGTTTTGGTTAGAGCACTTTCGATGTTATTGCGAACTAATAATACGACTGTTGAGCTGATACATATATAATTATATAAGTATCACACCATCAACATATTAGTTATTGTCTTGGTTTTATAATTCATGCTCAATTATCATAGCTGCGATAACGACTATGGTATGTTGTAGGCGACTCGCTTGGTTTTATTAATGGTGTCCGGTTCTCAACAAGAGATCCCGACCATGATACGAACAGTGAGTCTTGTGCAAAATTGTTCAAAGGAGCAATGTGGTACGTGAGCTGCCACAGCAGTAACCTGAACGGGCCGTACAAGCGCGGAGTCACCGCCACCTACACCAGCAGCATGTGTTGGCAAACCTGGCGCGGCTACTACTACTCGCTGAAGACGAGCGAGATGAAGATCAGACCAGCGAACTTCTAAACATAAAGCCTGGTTAACGACTTAATACAATTTAACCCTTGGAAAGAAACGTTTATTATGTGTTAATCAAGATAATATTTCTTGTTTGATCAGGAAGTTTTGTTTTGTTTTGTTTTGCCTACAAAACTTAAGTAGTGCGGGGAATGTTACGGACAAAGTCGCTGTCAGGAATACGAATAAAAATATTCTTGTTAGCTAGGATAATTATATTTATTTGCATTGCATGCATGGCTGCATGCATGCATCCTCCAATCAATCTATTTATACATAAATACATACATAATTCCGCCAACTCCCCAATTCCCACCTACCACCTACGCATATACACAAATACACTCGTACATACGTGCATAGGCACATACGAAGGGTTTCAGGGCAAAACGCGATAAACGTCATTTTTGAAATTTCGCCCAAAGCAGGACTAAAATATTGTTTAAACACATGTTGAACTAGTATACTATCTAATTTATACAAAAAAGCAACACATTCCCATGAAACAACGTGCACAAAAGAGTGTTTGATTTGAAAATGCGATAAGCGCCATTCGTCTTTTTTTTCAAAATGCAATCTATCCAGATTCAGCCGATCAGCACCGCTGTGCCGCACGTACAACTACGCGGAGTTATGAATGTATAGGGTTTTGATAACAAAATAATTTAAAATCACATTTTGCGTAACAAATGTGCAACAACTATTTTAGAGTATGCCAGTATTCTCTATGATTATGTATTTTAAATATATATCAACTTAATTCACCAGTTATTACATAAACTTTGATGATACATACATGCAGGCATGCATGCCTACATACCTACATACCTACATACCTACATACATACATACATACATACATACATACATACATACATACATACATACATACATAATAGTAGTCTCTCGTCGGCCGAGAAAGACATTGCGCTGTGTGATCATGACACGACTTAAGATATCATCACTACGCCGATGATCTACAACTGTTCTGTCACTTCGGATGCATCTTCTCTGGTGACTGCCGTGCGTCGGATCGAACGATGTATTGATGGCGTGAAGGAGTGGATGACTTTGAATTATCTGCTCATGAATGACACGAAAACAAAAATTCTACCGGTTGTCCCCAAATCAGCTTCTGCCATTGTAAGTGGGCTCCGTGTGCGCGTCGGGACAAATTAAATCTGTGCAACTGATCATGTTAGAAATCTCGGCGTCCACCTTGATAGACACCTGGATATGACTATGCAAGTGTCACGTACTATCAGCACTTGCTCGCTGCACCTGCGCAACATCGGGTTGATTCACCGTTACCTCACTCAACCGACAGCGGAACGGGTAGTCGATGCCATGATTACATCCCGTTTGGACTACTGCAACTCTCTACTGTTCGGTACCTCAACCAATAACATCGGTCGATTGCAGCGACTCAAGAATGCTGCCGCTCGCCTTATTACTCGACAGGCTCGTTATGAAAGGGCGACCCGAACGAACGGTCTGCGCATGCGTAAGTTGTAGTCCATTCCGTTTTTCCGCTCCGTTGTTATCGATTATTTTCACGATTTCTAAACGTTTTTATTACTGTTAACTGTGTGAGGTACTATTTTAGATATACCAGAATATAATCCCATGGTGATATAAGCGATCAAATAACGCTAAGACACGATTTGACAAAGGTTTAGCCTTAGCTTCCATAACAACCAGTTCAAAACAAGATGGCGAATCTGTAAACAACTTACACAAAGCGCGCCAAAACCAAATCGCCCCTAAAACAACCCAAAATCAGTCCATTCACACAAAGCTTACGTATTATACTCTTACAAATCCGGATTGTACGCTGTCAGCAACACACAAGAAACCAACAGCAAACACAATATACAATACATTTTTACATTTTACTATTGTGATCTTACTACTGTGATTTTATATTAGCTGTGATATATAACTTAATAATAAAAACAATACCCACATCTATAGTGGAATATAATCTCTTGTTTTTGGTTTTGTTTTATTGCATTAACATAACTGTACAAGCAAAGCATCTTGTGCAATAGCTGCTCTTCTGATGGTGCCACCCAAAATGGGCACACCAGTGGTAGTTCTGATTAGTATCATTATTGCATTCATACCCAAATTCCCGATACACCTGGACCATACCCAATTCATGGACGATCCAAATGGTCTGCTAACATATGACAGGTCTTGCTGGACTGACACAAGTATTAGACTGGCACTAGCTTTCACCAGAGACTCCCGTAACAAGTACCACACCAAACTGGCTTATGCAATCCCTACATCGGGACACAAAACATGTTATCTTGTCCTACTAATCCTCTGTGGGGACATCCAAACAAACCCCGGTCCAGTCAGACACCCCTGTGGATTTTGTAAAAAGCCTGTTGCTTCAAATCACCGAGCAGTCTGCTGCGACCGGTGCAACCAATGGGTACACATTAAATGTTGTGACATAAGTCCAGATCAATATAATCTCCTCTGTAACAGTTCCTGTTCCTGGCACTGCATGAAATGCGACCATCCTAACTACAGTCATTCCTTCTTCCAAGACAACTTATTGGAATGTTCTCACAACCGATATAACAGCCTTAGTGACACAGACCAAAATAACCAAAACATTGACTCCCACGCACAGATCTCTCAAACAAACACGAGTCGTACATACCAAACCTGGGGTCCAACCTTTGGACCAAACCCTAAAAATGCATCAACCCCTGAACGTCGTAAGAAAACCAAACGTAACACACTTAGCGGAATTCTAATCAATACCAACAGTGTCAAAAGCATCGCAAAGACAACCCAATTAAAAACAACTAATCAGTCAAATAATCCTGACATCATATTCCTAGTGGAAACCAAAATAGACGAAAACTACCCCACCTATTCGTTCCTACCACCCAACTATAGCGCCATCCGAAAGGACAGAAACACCCATAGTGGTGGAGTTCTCATAGCCTTCCGCGATGACATTGTAGCAGAACCACTGACAAAACTAAACTCAAGCTGTGAAATAGTATGGACAAAAATCCATTTCACACGAAACAAATCCATATACTTTGCATCCTACTACCGATCCCCCAGTGACCACCTTCAATCCCTTGAAGCTCTCCACGAATCCCTGGGGCAAGCAGCAAACCACTGAAAACAGAACTGCCAGCAAGCATAACAAACTGCTAGAAATAATTTGAGAATTTGGATTACAAAACATGGTCAACGATCCCACACGAGTTGATTCCGGCAATATCCTTGACCTCATACTCACTTCTAATCCATCGGTAATTGCTAACACTCACACCACTCCCGGCATGAGTGATCATGAAGCTGTGACCTTTAACGTAAACCTAAATCCAATCCGTAACAGTAAACCACCACACAAAGTGTTCCAATATAAATCTGCAAACTGGGATAAGCTTAAAGATGACATAAAACAACTAACAACAACATACTTTGACACGAACCCAAATTCAACACATGTCAACACAAATTGGAACTTTTTCCGGAACAGTCTTACTTCATTAGTCAACAATAATATCCCCAGCCGCAACACCAAAGCAAAAACCCACCTCCCCTGGATAACACGTGAAATAATAAGAATGCAAAGAAAACGCAACAAAAGCCATAAAAAAGCAAAACAAACTGGACGTAATAGTGACTGGGAAAGGTTTAGGCAACTCCGAAAACAAGCCACTAAAGCTGCAACCAAATCCTACTTACACTATCTAAACAATCACATTGGAGACAGCCTAAAAACAAACCCAAAACAATTCTGGCCATTCATTAAAGCAAACAAACGAGAATACATTGGTATCCCTACACTGCAAGCAAACGACCAACCAATCACAAATGATCACGACAAAGCAAATACACTTAACAACCAATTTAGTTTCGTGTTTACTCAAGAAATCTACCCCATCCCCCAACTAGCTCCATCCATCTATCCCGATATGCTCTCCCTCGAAATCGGGATAGACGAAGTAATTAAGCAACTGAAAAACCTAAACCAAAATACAGCTACATGCCCCGACGAACTCCCAGCCAGAGTCCTTAAAGAGACTGCAGTGGAAATTGCCCCCCCCCCATCATCACACACATTTTCCAGCAGTCATACAACACTTGCAAACTCCCAGATGACTGGCTCCAAGCACTAGTAACACCAATACACAAAAAAGACACAAATCAGATCCTGCTAATTATAGACCAATTTCGTTAACATGCATCCTCTGCAAAGTTATGGAGCACATCATTCTAAGCAACATGTGGAAACACACAAACACAACATCATCATCCACTTCCAACATGGATTCCAACCAGGTCTGTCTTGTGAATCCCAACTCATCGAGACAGTCGACGACTGGATGACTGCTATGAACAATAAGACACAAATAGATGCCATCCTACTCGATTTCGCCAAAGACTTCGACAAAGTCCCCCATAAACGCCTCCTATCCAAATTAGCTTTCTATGGAATAACTGGAAACACACAAATCTGGATCAAATCGTTTCTATCCAATCGCAAACAGAGAGTCTCTCTATCTAAATGTGTGCATCTCCCAATAACAAACAAAACAAAACCCAGACTACATTCATATTCACTCTTTGGCATGCCACTCTCTCCCGCCTCTAGCCACACATATCTTGGAATAAAATTTGATTCTAAACTAACCTGGGCTAACCATATCACTGACATAGCTTCCAAATATTCAAAAGTCTTAGGCATGATCAAACGAACCCTCGGACCATGCAAACCTGAAGTAAAAGAAACAGCCTATAACATGCTAATCCGACCAAAACTCGAGTATGCCTCTCCCATATGGAACCCACACACTGCCACCCAAATTAAACACCTTGAAAGAGTACAAAACTGTGCTGCCAGATTTGTCAGAAATGACCACAGACGCCAAACAAACGCAGCAGACCTAATAGCCACCCTTGGATGGTCAACTCTTGAACGACGACGCATTAGCAAACAAGCCATGACATTTTACAAAATATTAAATAACATAATCAACATCACACCCCCACCAGGTCTACTAACACAGTAAAAACACCGTGGCCACTACGTAGCCCCTAGGTGCCGCATCAATGCAGCAGTGTTCTCTTTCTACCCCCGAGCATTTCGAATCTGGAATATGATTCCACCACCGATTACTGAACTAGAAAGCCCCATAGCGTTTCAAACAGCGATCATGAACCTCCCTTTCACCACACCCAATCATCTAAAGTGCCTATAAAATAAACAAACAAACTACACACAACGCATGCGCACAAACAAGCACCACACAACTCCTGCGTTAGCTCAAGTTTGGGCTGTTTGGAGTAAATCACCTAAGACCTAAGACCCCTATTCTTCACGAACTGCACTGGCTACCTATTCAACAGCGCATTGTATTCAAGATCGCTGTTGTTACATACAGGTTACTGCACGAAGACCTCTCGCCTGTCTACATGCAGAAGCTCGTGCGTGTCTACATGCCAGCCAGACGTCTTCGGTCTGCTGACTCGAACGCACTAGTTGTTCCGAGAACACGCAGCAGAGCCGGTGACTGTACATTTGCTCACGCAGCGACAGCAGTCTGGAACGCTCTGCCGTCAAGTATTACAAGCAAAACATCACTGGAATCATCTAAATCTGTCTTGAAGACTCACCTGTTCACTGCAACGTATATGCAACTCTGACCCTTACCAACACTGTTTTACCATAGTTGATTGATGTTTAACGTTTATTTATTATTTATTTATTTTAGTCTAATTTATTGATGCTTACATTAATTTTAGTTTATTTATTAAAAGTAATAATAATATGATCTTAACTATTTTATTTTATGATATTTTACATCACATTCCTTTTCTACTTCTACTATATTTATTGTTTTAATTATTACTATTATTATCAGTTCATTTTATCTATGATATAACAACTATTGTTTTATTCAAATGCATTATTTTTAACATACACTTGTTTATTGTTGTAAAGCGCTGTGAACAATATTGGATGTGGCGCTTAACAAAATACAATATTATTATTATTATATCATCTGTGGGTCACCGTGTGGCTCCTGAGACCAAAGTCTGATGGACACAGGCGGTTGCAGGTAGGGCATGGAACATCCGTAGACTTGAAATGGGACGTTGCTGTCACTCTGTAACGCGTCTTACGTGCTGCTGAGAGGCGATGGCGACGGTCATCCTCAAGACTTGCTGCTGCTCTAATGGACAGTGTGCACCAGTTGGTTCTGTCAGTAGCCGCTTTCTCCAGTTGTCGAGGCTGACGAATTGCCCATTTCAGATTCGTATCTTAGGGCGTCCTTGCCTACGAATTCCGTGTGTCAGCTCCCAGTAGAACAGGTGCTTTGGAATTCGTGCTTCGACCATGCGTATAACATGACCGGTCCATCGAAGCTGGGCTCATAAGATATTAGCTCCGATGCGCGTGGTGTTGGCTCTGTAAAGGACGTCTTGATTGGTGATCCTGCCCTGCGGCGTATCCGCGTTATGGAGCAAAGAGAGCGTGTATGGAACTGTTCTAGCTTCCATTTGCATTACCACCACCAACACCACAACCACCAACACCACAACCACCAACACCACAACCACCAACACTACAACCACCACCAACACACCACCACCACACCACAACCACCACCAACACCAACACCAACACCACCATCATCACCACCACCACCACCACCACCACCACCACCACCACCACCACCACCACCACCACCACCACCACCACCACCGCCACTACCACCAAATCCGCCACCACCAAATCCGCCACCACCACCACCAACACCACCACCACACACCGATACATTTTGTATAAAATTAGCCAACCGGTGGATGAATACATTGATTAGTGAAGTTGGGTAAACACGAGTAAACAGACGAACAACAACATTTTGTGATTACGCAAAATGCTAACATGTATCATGCAGCATTCATGGGCATAACAAATGTTTCGCCAAGACGAACGATACTTCATGGGGTCACTTATGAATCCCTGAACGAAAGGCGCCCTTTAAACATGATACATACCTATGCTAGCTCAAGAGCAGTTAGATAACTTCCACCGCATTGAGCTTCCATTTGGAATACCAGATTTATTTAATTTATACGAATTTACGTGATATTCAGATACAATGCGTGTGCGTGCGTGCGTGTGCGTGTGGGTATGGGTGTGTGCGTGTGCGTGTGCGTGTGCGTGTGCGTGCGCGTGCGTGTGCGTGTGGGTGTGTGCGTGTGCGTGAGTGTGTGCGTGTACGTGAGTGTGTGCGTGCGTGTGCGTGTGGGTATGGGTGTGTGCGTGTGCGTGTGCGTGTGCGTGTGCGTGTGCGTGCGTGTGCGTGTGGGTGTGTGCGTGTGCGTGTGGGTGAGTGTGTGCGTGCGTGTGTGTGTTACACCCTTTGATGGTTTGAGTACAAAAAAGGATCAATGGCAAGAGTCAACATGGGTAAAGAAAATGGTGAACAACCAAGGTTAACATATATATGTGTGTGTGTGTGTGTGTGTGTGAGTGTGTGTGTGTGTGTGTGTGTGTGTGTGTGTGTGAGTGTGCGTGCGTGCGTGCGTACGTGTGTGTATACCTGGTAGATCTTTTGTTTTACAGGGGTAACTGGAATGATCTCTGGAGCCTTCTGCATGGCAAAATTACATTAACAAAATAACTATGCATGCAATGCACCCTATTGTTAGTTGATTGCAGCCAATTGTTGGCAAAATGACGATCTCTGGGACTATACAGATTACAATTGTGGAACCTTAGTAGGCGTTAATGCCAAACATGGCAGGTAAATAGGATTGCTTTTTTAATTCATGTGAATAGTGCAGTTTTTTCTGTCCAAAGTATAGATTGGGTCTTACTGAGTAAAATATATATTGAACTTGTTTCTCCCAGCCCCCCCCGTTTCAATGGTTAAAAAAAAATTGTCCGCCATTCCTAGTGTGACAGACGCGACGTTTTGAGGGACGGAATTGATTAATGCTTAGCTACTCGTTAACTGCAAATCACTGAATAATGATTTTGTATCTATCAATTGCAAATGGGTCAAGCACTGTATAGTATATTTGTCATATTCTCTCCTTTTATTTTTTTTGGGAAAATAGGGTGAGACAGACACGACATAAAGGGACGGAATTTTTTTTCGCAGATTTCCCAAAATAAATTCTGCATTACTCATAATGTTTGTTATATTTATTTTTCTAGAAATCAACTGAGGAATGTTTCTGTGACATAAACATATTTTTAAAATGTTTTAGTTAAGTTTTAGCTAATATAATGTTTTTCAGAGAGATTCTAGTACATCTACCGCCCAAAACTACAGTCTTTTGAAAAACAATGCCAGATTCTCATCGCAATAACTCAGCAATGGGAGTAGACAGTTAGATTTTTTTACCCACATATACCTTGGTGTATATATTCAATAAAATAAAATAAGTGGAGGCCTGCAGATATTCCCGTAATTTTTGTTTTTAGATTTGAAATGCTGTCGTCAGAAGTTGTTACATATTTATGCCAAAATATCCACATTGTTAGGTCTTCAAATAGCTACGCAATAGGCAAATCTCGAAGAAACTTACTAAAGTAATCTTTACTGACAGCTAAGACCATGGTTTATCCCTAACAAAAAATAAATATTGGATATTAATTTAAATAACTGAATGGCAAAGATTTAGAAAATGAAACTGTTCCATTTTTTGTGACTTCACTCATATATGTAATGTATGTATATATGTATGTATGTATGTATGTATGTATGTATGTATGTATGTATGTATGTATGTATGTATGTATGTATGTATGTATGTATGTATGTATATATATGTATATAAATATATTATAAAACATTCGTTCTCTGTTTGTCTGTGCACCAACATCTCCGTCAGGTTTGCATGTATCGAGCTGAAATTTTGCATGTGATATACCGGGCCCATTGGGATGGTTCGTAGTTTTAGACATTTTTGAAATTTGTCCGGGTTGTGGAGAATTTTAGGGCTCAATATTTCAAAAGTCTGTACGTGGAGTTTTTTTTATATCATCGTAACGATAATTATGTCATCTACAAATATGTCGCTGGATGTATAAAGAAATTTTGAATAGTTTTAAAGTTACTGACGTTTGAAAATCCTCAGCGCTTAACATGCACTAGGTCTACTTGTCGTTGGTCACGTCCGCACGCTTACAACTAGCGCCCTCTTTCACATTTCATTTATTTCCTCTAGATGGAGCTATGTGTCATTTTGTCATTTAGCGTCGAAATGATCCCCCGTCAAGTTAGTGTATTATAAAAATTGAGTGTCAAAAGTTATATTGGATATCTAGGAACACAACACACCTGTATTTTAAAACATTTCGTTGTCTGTTTGTTTGTGCACCCACATCTCCGTTAGTTTTGCATGTATCGGGCTGAAATTATTTTCAACCCAGTATCCGCTGTTGCTGGTTACGTCAGTTAGACTTGTTACCGATTGAGATAGAGATTTCTGGCAAAAGGTTGTCCTAACAGTGACAAGTTACCAATTATTAATGCGGGTAGGCTGGAAACATTTGGGATGGATTTGGGGTGTCTGGTACATATGACTGCCTTTTCCCCCCGGGCAACACCGCGTAATTCAGCTAGTATATATGTATATATATATATATATTTGTATATATATATACATATATATATATACACACACATATATATATATATATATATATATATATATATATATATATATATATATATATATATATATATATGTGTGCACTATATATATATATATATATATATATATATATAGTGCAAATATTAATTCAATTGTTACTGGGCTCTCATTTGTACCTTTATCTTTTAATTCACTAAGATACGTTGTTGCTGTAGCAGGTGATTCCGAAGAGATTCAACGGTGAAGTTGATTTCTACCGCGGTTGGAACGACTACAAGAACGGCTTTGGATGCGTGTTCATGGAATATTGGTGGGGGGAGTACCATTGCCTTGCTTTTCCCTGTTAGGAACCCATTGTGGTAGCGTAAATTTTTTACAATATTATGTCAATATCGGCGAACTATGCATGGCCACGCAACAAAATGTACTTGTTCATTGGAGGAAACGACAAACTTCATCAAGTCACCTCGCAATAATCTCAACACCTTCGGGTTGACCTCAGCGACTTCGGTGAGAATTCTCGTTACGCGAAATATTCAAACTTCGGTATCGCCACGATGCGGGGAAATATAGGGCTTCCATCGGAGGGTATTCGGGGAACGCAGGTAGGCTTATTTCGCTGACAAACTTGTTGCAAATGCACATTAGAGTTTACCAAGGGATCTGCTGCTGGATCCTGAAAAGATGATTTTGAAACCGACAGTGGCGTCGGAGTGAAGCGTAATTCCAGTTGAGGTTTGACAGTGACAGTAGCTCTGCATATAATTCAATGTAATGCATCTAAAACGAAAGTGAAACTGAACACACAATGGATACATTTAACAAACATATTCAAAGGGATTGTTTTGGCTATAGCACTTTCGATATTATTGGAAATTAACAGTACGACTGTTGTACTAATACATATAAATTATACAAGTATCACACCATCAACATATTAGTTATTGTTAACAACTATCATAATGGTATGTTGTAGGCGACTCTTTTGGTTTTATGAATGGTATCCGGTTCTCAACATAGGGTGCCGACCATGATACGAACAGTGGGTCTTGTGCACATATCTTCATACGGCAACAACCTGAACGGGCCGTACAAACACGGAGTCACCACCGCCTACGCCGTCAGCATGTGTTGGAAAACCTGGCGCGGTTACTACTACTCGCTGAAGACGAGCGAGATGAAGATCAGACCAGCGAATTAACACAATTTAACGCCTGGAAAGGAACGTATATATTACGTGTTAATCAAGATAATATTTCTTGTTTGATCAGGAAGTTTTGTTTTGTTTCGCCTACAAAACTTAAATAGTGCCGGAAATGTTACCAGCAAAGTCGCTGTCAGGAATACGAATAGAATTATTCTTGTTAACAAGATTTAAAAAGATTTGACAAGATTGCCACCCAGAGAATTAACTCTAGATGGCAGGTGGACAAGGAAGTCTTTTGGCTGATCGAGAATCCAACCCTTTTTATGTACGTGTATGCCGCCAATCTGAGATAGGTGCCGATTTTATTTTTAAACATATTCACACTACTAGCACCCACACAATCAGCAGATAATCTATTCCATTCATTTATAGTCCTTTGTGAAAATGAACACTTTCTTATATATAATCTACACTGCTCCTGTACTAATGTAACTTCATGTCCTCTAGTCCTTCTTTCTTTCTTAACTGAAAATTTTAAACACTTCTATCTGATCTCCTCTCAATCTCCTGGTGTCTAGTGTTGTTAAATCACATTCTTTTAGGCGTATTTTGTAACTATGATTCCTCAGTTTTGGTATCATTTTAGTCGCTCTCCTCTGTACTCTTTCTAGTATATATATATATATATATATATATGTATATATATATATATATATATATATATATATATATATATATATATATGTCCTTCTTGCGATATGGCCTCCACGCTTGTAATAATAATAGTATTTTACTTTTTTAAGCGCCACTTCCAATGTTGTTCACAACGCTTTACAACAATATACAAACGGACGTTAAAAATAATGCATTTGAATAAAAACAATAGTTGTTATCTCACAGATAAAATGAACTAATAATAATAGTAATTAAGACAATAAATATAGTAGAAGCAGAAAAGGAATGTGATATAAAATATCATAACATAAAATAGTTAAGATCATATTATTATTATTTCAGTAAATCGGACATTTATACGTAAATTGGATTAAAATGTAACAAAAAGAATACTTTCCATTGATATTAATAACCATGTTTTAATGAAACGTTAAGTTTCTGAAATGTCATTGCATGCGATTTATGCGTAAATTAGAGGGTATTGTAATATCAGTAAGTTGTGCGTAAACTGGGCGTCTCAGGGTATTATGGAATTGTGTATAAATATGAATATTTCTGAGTTATGAAAATGGTTACAGATCAGCTTTATTTTCAAATGCATTGCACATGTGCTCGTAAATCAATGACATTGTTATTAATATATATTTAATGTGTTACATTAAATATATTATATGTGGACATAAAATTATTAAATAATTATATGTAAATTCAAATGTTTGTGGTTTTATGGGTGTGGTAGATAGAAGAAAAGGTTTACTAATTTGTTGTTCTTGACGAAATATTATGTGGTCATACAATATATATTTTTATGGTGCAAAGAACCTTGCATATAGGCAGTAAATACATCTTATTTTATTACAAATATTTTATTATATTATTAAAAACAGAAACAATATTCACAAGTATAAGAACCAGAACTTAGCATTGTATTTTCTTCAAATGTTTTACCGTGGCCTTGGTGACGGAGGCATGCGTGATGAATTTACTATTTGTGATCTTCGGCCTTGATGGTGGAACATTTAGTATTATAAATAAAATACCTATTTTGATTTATAATGTGTTCCAGTTCTAACATCTACATATATACATGGATTAAATAAAACGTGTACATTGTGTAGATGAAGTGACTGACAATATTTGAGAACACTGCTGGTGCCGCTACTGTCGCTGCTCTCACCGCTGGTAATAATGCTTCTATAATTACATATAGCATTTACAAACATTTTTATAACAAACAGCGTTGTGTGAGATCTATCAAGTTGGAGTGGGTTAGTTAAAATACATTATATATATATATATAATTATATATATACACATTATACAACAGTCCTCCATTCGCTAATCGGAAATATGAGAGCTGATCCTTTGCGCAATACCTTTCTCTGTGACTTTTGACAGATGGCTTATGTTGTTTAATGCTTCTATTATTACATATAGCATTTACAAACATTTTTATAACAAACAGCGTTGTGTGACATCTGTTAAGTTGGAGTGGGTTAGTTAGAATATATGATATGAATATATATATAATTATATATATATATATATTCATATAATTTATTATATATATATAATATGTGTGTGTGTATATATATATATATATATATATACACACATATATATGTGTATATAATAATAATTATTATTATATATATATCTTCTTCTTCTTCTTCCTCTTCATCTTTGTCCCACTTTTATGTGGGGTCGATGTATGATGACATTCGCCTCCAAGTCGCTTAGTCGTACACTTCCTCCCCCGACAGTCCCTTCTCCCTGAGATCTGCCCTCACACCTCCTCTTCGGCCTTCCTCTCCTCCTCTTCCCTTGCACTTTCATTCCCATCGCTCTCCTTCCTACATAATCCTCCTCTCTTCTCATCACGTGTCCATACCATCTCAACCTACTTTCTTGGACTTTCTTTGATATTTCCCCCACTTTCGTTTTCCTTCTGATTCTTTCGTTTCTTATCTTGTCAATCTTTGTGGCTCCGCACATCCATCGTAGCATTCGCATTTCTGCGATATCCAACTTCTTTTCCTATGTCTTCTTTGCCGCCCATGTCTCCGCCCCGTACATCAGTGCTGACCTTACCACTGTCCTGTACACTTTTCCCTTGATCTTCACGTTCATTCTTCTGTCACACAGCACTCCAGATACTCTCTTCCAGATCTTTCACCCGCTCTGCACTCTATGAGTGACTTTCGCATCCAATTCTCCATCATCCGCCAATGTCGATCCTAGATATTTGAATGTCTTCACTCTTTTCTCTGTCTCGCCCTGTAACCGGATCTCTAGGTCGTTGTTTTAGTTGCACCTCAGGTATTCCGTCTTCTTTCTACTGATCTTTAGTCCTCGCTCTTCCATTGCACTTCTCAATTCCTCGAGCTTCCTTTCCACGTCCTCTCTTCTGGTACCGCACAGCACGATGTTGTCTGCAAACAGCACACATCAGGGGGGCTGTTCTTGATGCCCCGGCCCAACACATCCATCATCAAGTCAAACAGGTAGGGACTCAGTGAGGACCCCTGGTGCAGCCCCACTCTAACGTTGGTCTTGCCTGTCAGTCCTACACTGCTCTTGACTTGCGTCCTTGCATCTTCATATGTCGCCAGGTGTTCGGAGTCCTCGCCACCTGCCGGTAGATCATAGTTTAACTTCCGGGTTCACTATTGTAATGTTGGCGAGTTTTAGGCGCTATTCAATTTGGGATTGTTTACCACATAACATTAATTTATTGCAATAGTTCAGTGTTATACACATGTTTAGAGCATGTCCATTTGTGTGCGAAGTCTTCGTGCAGTAAATGCAGCGTGGCTGAAAGCTTCCCAGATAAGTCAAAATTGTGTTCGTTTGAACAGGTCTGCCGGGGAGAAAAGTGTGTTTTAATAAGCGCTTTGAGCAGTCGTGAGGATGAATACTGCGCTATATAAGAACTTACGTTTACTTTAATATACATATGTAGGGCCTAATCGTTATTGGTTGGCATACATGTGTCATAGAAATCCCTCGATCATTGATGAAATCACAATGTCGAACAATAATAATCGTACTCGATCAACCTCTATGTTGATGTTTCAGAAAACGAAATTGAACTATTTTAACACAGTTTTATTGTTATTTAATAAAACCTTAACATCATTTATATGCGCACCGTGGAATTAGCTCTTCAGCACTGCATTTCAATTCTAAACAGAAAACTATTTTGCGTCTACCTGCAAGCAGTATGCGGTTGTTCCACCCGACTGCTGGAGCGTAGCTGTGAACGTTGACCGGTTTGCTCAGTTTCGTCCACGTGTCTGTGGGTGAGCATGTACACGAGTGTGTGTAGTGTGTAGTGTGTAGTGTGTAGTGTGTAGTGTGTAGTGTGTAGTGTGTAGTGTGTGTTGTGTAGTGTGGACCCTCCAAACACAAATATGCAACCGCTGACACCGACGACAGCGCCGAGTCTGCATTCCTCTGGCATATCCGCCAGAGTGAGCCACTTGTCACACGCCGTGTCGTAGTGCCGAGAGCAGCGAAACGTCGCGTTGTCTGCCTTGATGCCGCCGAACACGGGCTGTATGGAATGGGGGACAGCTGCGGCATGCCAGCCACGAACTTGTACTTTACCTCATCCAGTCGCTTGACAGATTTGAGGACCGTGAGGTTGTCATTGCTGCCTAATTATCATGTAAATTAATTAATTATTAACAAATTTAACTTTGTAATATTTAAGGGTGGCTCTCCCGATTATACCGACTTTGTGGTCTTACTGATAGTCTCCATGGTCAATACAGCAACGTCGTACCAACTACACCATATGCATAACATATTACACTATTTATTAGTTATCATATATTAACAACTTACACCATGAATGTCTTTACGTATACGTATAATATGTCACAACGTGTAATTTACTATAAGTTAATTGTTTTCGCTATTTGTTATTTGTACCAACGTATACGCGTTGGCCATTGACAAAAAAACGATATTCATTGTCATTGCCGCCGAATATGTAGACGGCGTTATCCATCTCTATACTGTCACTGGCATGGTGGACGCACCGTGTCTGTAGCCGCCGAGTATGTAGACGGCGTTATCCATCTCTATACTGTCACTGGCATGGTGGACGAACCTTGTCTGTAGTGTCCCTCTAAGCACGCACTTCTGTGTGAGCATGTTGTATAACCAGATACGTCCTGCCTGCGTAAGTAACAGGCCACCGGTCGTTGGGCAAACGCTGCAGAACATCCCTGACCGGTCGGGCAGCTGTGATAACGTCTCCCGCGACGACTCCGGGGATGCGCTGTTTTTGTTGAACTTGAGATGATCCTGGCTCTCTGTAGAGTCAATCAATCAGTCAGTCAGTCAGTCAGTCAGTCAGTCAATGAATCAATCAGTCAATCAGTCAATCAGTCAATCAATCAACCAACCAATCAATCCACCAATCTATCAATGAATCAATCCACCAATCAATTAGTATTTAATTTTCAACAACCAACAGCACAGATTCTGTCATTACATAACACAATACCATTTCCAACATGATTGTTATGATTTCAATATCCATGTTTATTTACCTATCCTTAATACTAGGTTATTCATGGACGCCCTTCAAACATTTGACTTACAACATCATGCCACATTCCCTACTCATATCCACGGGCATTGGCTCGACTTGTTTATTACTGACGGATTATCTGCAATTATTGATCTTTGTCTCAAAGTCGATTCAAGACCAGCACAACAACGTATTACATTCCGACCAATACATAATAATAATATAGACGTTTTTCGTGAGGACCTTGCACATTCCAATCATTTGATTCAACCAACAACTACACTGTGTGAGCTAGTTATCCAATACTACGTTACATTAAGTAGACTTCTTGATAAACATGTCCCCAACAAAATAAAAAAGGAAAAATATTCGTCCACTGTCACCATGGACGTCACTAGACATAGTACAAGCAAAACGTCGCCGTCGATATCTTGAAAGAATTTGGCGATGTACCCGTTCACAATTTGATCCAAATATGAAAATACATCAATTGTGGGCTTCATCGGGAGAAACCAAAACTATTTTCTGATACCTCTTCAATGGATACATTATCCAGTATGATTTCAAGATACTTCACATCCGATCACGTTTTGTTGTTAATGACGTTGATTACAAGTTTATTGGAAATACACTGAACTATTTTACACCTGCAACTATAAGTGAAGTTCGCACTATCATACAAAAGTGTCCTAACAAATCGTGTGGTCTTGACCCTTTTCCAACATTTCTACTGTCAGGTTGCATTGATCAACCTATTACAAATATTATAAATATGTCAATGCAGAATGGTGTTGTTCCACATGGGTTCAGGCAAACTCTTGTCAGTCCTCTGATTAAAATCCGAAATGTATGCAAACAATACCTTATGAATGACCGTCCTAGCTCTAATCTTAGTTTTTGTCGAAGGTTTTAGAAAAGGTTGTTCCAAATCGACTCCATGAACCTATTTATTCACAGTACTTATCAACTGATCTACACTCTGCACTGCATATAAGCAATTT
The DNA here is from genome assembly GCA_963995525.1 of Escarpia spicata. NCBI lineage: Eukaryota > Metazoa > Annelida > Polychaeta > Sabellida > Siboglinidae > Escarpia > Escarpia spicata. The sequence continues at coordinate 23,494,485 of OZ023208.1, forward strand.
CATTCCACTGAGACTGCTCTTCTTAAAATACACATTGACATTATATTCAAACATGGGTAATAGCAAAGTGACTGGTCTCACCTTACTACAGTGTAGAACTATCAGCTGCTTTTGATACAATAGATCACGGCATTTTTTACATTGCTTTTATAGACATTTTGGGATTTCTGGCACAGTTCTTCAGTAGTTTAGTTCGTATTTTTCAGACCGATACCAACGCATTAATATATCTGCTTCACTGTCTTGTCCAGAACATCTTCCATTTGGTGTCCCACAGGGTTCCGTCCTTTGCGCTGTTCTGCTTAGCTTCTACACACCATCCCTTAGTCGAGTCATAATTAATCAGAATATAAATATAACTTTAAATGACTGACTCACTGACATCTTGCTGGCACAAAACAACAAAAAACAAGATTGTTTTTAACTATTGTCCAGTTAAATTACTTGGTAATGATATCACACCGTCAGATACCGTTCGTAATCTGGGTGTTGTCTTTGACAGTTATTTCAGTTGTCACGAGAACATTTCTCAAGTATGTAAATCTTGTTTCTACCATATGCGTGATTTCTGCCGAATTCGACTTCATTTGTCTTTATCTACTGCTAAAACAATAGAATTAGCTCTAATTAGCAGTCGCCGTGACTACTACAACTCTCTCCTAAACAGTTTTGCTGAAAGGACTCAGCTGAACTCCAACGTGTACAAAATTGTTTAGCACGTGTGATACTAAAGGCACCTAATTTCTCACCATCACTGAGCCTACTTAAACAGTTACACTGGCTTCCAATTGCATATCGAATACAATTCACGTTCGCTACTGTCACATATCGTTCCCTTTACAAGTCCCATCCTATGTGTTTAATCTCCTTCGGTTTTCCGATATCCCCAGAAATCTCAGATCACCTGTTTCACAACAACTTTTTGTTCCGACAACCAAGCTTAATAATGGGAAACGTGCTTTTTTGTAGCTGCACCCACAATCTGGAATCAACTCTCTGTCGCTTTAAAATCATCTGAGACTATAGCTACCTTTCGTAGAAAAACTGAAGACTTATTTATTTGACATTGTATTCCCACCCTAACCTTCGACTCTTGCTCTAATGACGACTCTAGCTTGTCCATATTAATGATTTTGCCCACAAAGATTCTTGTATGTTCCGCGTCTGAGCTCATATTCATGGGGATATAGGCGCTATAGAAATGTATTATTATTATTTATTTATTGTTTTTTTACACCTATTACATAGATAGAAGAACAGTCCGCCGACCACCACCAGGAGCCGATGAATGATTAATTCATATATACGCTCTGCCGCACTGGTGTTGATCAGCCGATGGTCCCGCGCTCCTACAATGCCAGTCCACGCCAGGGTCTCCTCCAGATAGTTTCGCCACTGCGTTGTGACGGATGTGTTGTGTCTTAGAACGCACGGCAGGGGTAGTAGCACGTGTAGTAGTGCAGGCAGATGGATTCTTTCTTTTCGGCCCACTTCATTTTTGTCCCCCAAGTAATGTTATCAATGCGGCACTGCCTTACAACTGAAGCCACGAAATGTGCTGTCAAAGCAATCGTCACCTCTCGACTGAACTATTCTCACTCACTCTTCCTCAACCTTCCTTCATCTCAGACAGCTCATTTGTAGCGAGTACAGAACAATGCTGCCAGACGGGTGACACGCAACTGTAGACATGAGCACCTCACACCTGTGCTGAAAGGATTGTACTGGCTGCCGGAGGGGAGCCGCGGATAGGAGCCGCGTCATTTTCAAGGTGTTGATGTTGACGTACAGATGTCTCCATTGTTTGGCGCCGTCTTATTTGGCAGAACTTGTGCAGCCATAAAATATATTTAATATATATTTAATTATTTATTTATTTGTGCTTTTTTAATATAAATTTACGTTATTGTACAGCGTATCGAACTATCAATCCGCTAAACGGGATTTACCGCTTAGTAAATACGGTACTATTATTATTGGTGTGTAGAGGCTATTTGCTTAAGCCTCCTCTGAAATTTACTGACATTTTCGCCTGTAAGTATGTCAATGTAAATCTCCCTAGATAGTTGACGTCATGAAAACTTCAACTCGCTATTTGCCCATTATTCCTAATTACATGTGTCGGTAAATATTTCCTATTTCCAGCGAGATTCACGACCTCCAGCAACACCACTGGTTTAATCCGATGAGAACAAATTGAACGCAAAAGGTATATGGTATATTGAGCTGAACAATAGTGTTCGTGTTATCGAAGATATCTTTCACTTTCACTATACAGAATAAATGCATTTAGCGTGCGCTGATGGAAAAACAAGGGCGTTTACGCGTACACATGCATAGGTGAGCCACCGAATAATGCAGTTCTGTGCACTTGATACGCCTGTCTATGAACGTGATGCCATTTCTGAGGTCATAATTACCTACATTTTACTAAACCTTCTAAACGAAGACACTTGGGTGTGCTGTCAATTTGTTTATGCATGGTTTCTCTTAAATGGTTGATGTAATTGAAATGTCACCTCACTGGACCGCTATTCCTAACTAGCTTACACCCGTTCACGAAGCAGAAAATCAGACACTCAAAGACAATAAATAGCAAAATACACTATAATTACTTCTTTTTAGTACCCCAAGACCGATCCGAAATGTTTCCAGCCTACCCGTATTAATAAATGCTAACTGGTCATTAGTTAAGTTGTTAGGACAACCTTCTACCAGAAATCTCAATCTCAATCGCTCACCGTTATAACTGACGTAACCAGCAACAGCGGATGCTGGGTTGAAATTTCAGCCCGATACACGCAAAACTAACGGAAATGTGGGTGCACAAACAAAAACAGAGAATGAACTGTTTTATAATATAGGTATGTCATATTCCTAGTTATGCAATATAACTTTTGACACTCACTTGTTATAATACACTAACTTGACGGGCGATAATTTCAACGATAAATGACAAAATGACACATAGATCCATCTGTAGGAAATATATGAAATGCGAAAGAGGGCGCTACTTGTAAGAGTGCAGACGTGACCAACGACAGGTAGACCTGGTGCATGTTAAGCGCTGAGGATTTTCAAATGTCAATAACTTAAAAATGGGCCAAGAGGCCCTGGAGTCCTTTGGACTATAATGTGAGTTTGTAATTATTAATGAAATGATTTTTGGTGAATCATAGTAACAGATCATTAAGGGTGATGATGGAAGTAAAATGTTGACATGTGTGGTTGAGACTATATGCATGCCAGTGAAGATACACCTGGAAATACTCGAGTGGACCGTTTCGTAAAGATTGTATATATTAGTTAATGTGTTATTAAAAATACTGTAGAATTTTATCCAGATACTCTGCTATTTACGGCGAATTCCAGTGGTTGTAGAAACCTTGCAGGAGAGTTGGTGAGCTGCAATCTCGCATGTAGCACAGTTAAAGGTTGTTTTAGAAAATTTGCACATATTTTCTGTTCTCATTTTGCCTACCACCCTCCCCAGAATGGAATGAAGAAAGATACGAACTATGATAACACTTTATTTGTTCACAAGGTATATAGCATGCATTTTGACTTAAAATAGTAGCAATTAATGACGTAATACTGATTGAATTGGAGTGAAGTAATAGCTGCAACATGTATATTAAACATCTGAATAATATTCCTTATAATTTTTGGCTAAATATGCTTTAACCTTTTCGAGTATACCTAAGCTATTTTATATCTTATTTTATACATAAGTTATTTTGTTTTAATCCTAGATCATATCTTTATCCTAGATCATATCTTTATATTGCATTGTCTATTGCTGTTTTAAAGTTTCTCAGGTTCTGCCAGTGCAGTAGGGATTCCCATTACACATTATAGTTGTAGCCCACATGGAGGTATTCTGTTTGAGACTGGGACAATGGCAGGCAGTGAGCCTATGCAAGTCCAATGCACAGGGTTATAGCATAATCTCTCCAGTCAGCTGTCCCAGTGATCAGAGATAGGGCAAAGTCCACTATCCAGTTATAAATAGAGCTCAGTGAAGGAGGCTTACAGCAGCAGGCAAACAGTATGAAAATTGAGCATTTTGGGGGCCCCTGAGGAGCCCTTAGAATGATTCAATCAAATACAGATTTCTTGTGTTCATTGGCAGTACACTAAGATACGTCTATGCAATATTAGAGAAAAAGTTGATGAAGAGTTTTTAAAAAAATAGGCAAAATGTGAAAATTGTCCAGTTTCGGGGGCTCGGGGGGCCTTAGAATGATTCAATCAAATACAGATTTCTGGTACATAGATGCAGTACCCTAAGATACGTCTATGCAAAATTAAAGAAAAAGTTGTTGAATTTCTAAATTTCTGCATACATCCAGCGACACATTTGTAGATGGCATAATTATCTTTATGATGATATAAAAAACATTAAATGCCCCCCAAGTTTCACCCAGGACGAATTTAGAAAATGTATAAATCTACGAACCATCTCAACTGTTTTATAATATAGATAAATAATAAGTTATCTATAGAAACTGACCGGCAGTTTGTATGTGGCGGGGGTTGCGGGTTCCTTGGAGGGCGTGTTAATACCCTCAGCCTCTATGCAGTCACTTTTCTTCTTCGATCTCTTCTCCTTCTTCTCTCGTTTCTCCTTCTTTGATTTCCGCCTCGAAGGCTGTAAACAAAGAGGGCAGTAAATGGGCAGTTAATAACCATCCCGTGAAGGTGTCAAAAACATTTTTTTTCAGTTTAAAAACGCAAGGTGTTGAAATGTTGTGATACTAATTAAATATACGCCATTCTGACTTGAAATCGATTTTAACGCCTCATATATGTGGTGCCATCTACATGCATGCTACATGTCATTTTAAAACTTAGTCTATTATGTTGAATTAGCTCCATTTGAAAACATTACTTGCTGAATGTGTATGAGTGCTATGGGGAATCAAATTATATTTCATTAAACGTCATGGGGTCTAAAGGGTTAAACAATTAAATGTCATGGGGTTTAAAGGATTAAACAATTAAATGTCATGGGGGTCTAAAGGGTTAAACAATTAATTGCCATGGGGTCTAAAGGGTTAAACAAAACAACAAATAAAATGAGAGTGACAGAGACACGAGATGACTCAACCCCACTGACATATTCTTCTTCGTCGACAAACATTTTTATAACAAACAGCGTTGTGTGAGATCTATCAAGTTGGAGTGGGTTAGTTAAAATACATTATATATATATATATATATATATATATATAATTATATATATACACATTATACAACAGTCCTCCATTCGCTAATCGGAAATATGAGAGCTGATCCTTTGCGCAATACCTTTCTCTGTGACTTTTGACAGATGGCTTATGTTGTTTAATGCTTCTATTATTACATATAGCATTTACAAACATTTTTACAACAAACAGCGTTGTGTGACATCTGTTAAGTTGGAGTGGGTTAGTTAGAATATATGATATGAATATATATATAATTATATATATATATATATTCATATAATTTATTATATATATATAATATATATGTGTGTGTGTATATATATATATATATATATATATATATATATATATACACACACACATATATATGTGTATATAATAATAATTATTATTATATATATATCTTCTTCTTCTTCTTCCACTTCATCTTTGTCCCACTTTTATGTGGGGTCGATGTATGATGACATTCGCCTCCATGTCGCTCGGTCGTACACTTCCTCCCCCGACAGTCCCTTCTCCCTGAGATCTGCCCTCACACCTCCTCTTCGGCCTTCCTCTCCTCCTCTTCCCTTGCACTTTCATTCCCATCGCTCTCCTTCCTACATAAATCCTCCTCTCTTCTCATCACGTGTCCATACCATCTCAATCTACTTTCTTGGACTTTCTTTGATATTTCCCCCACTTTCGTTTTCCTTCTGATTCTTTCGTTTCTTATCTTGTCAATCTTTGTGGCTCCGCACATCCATCGTAGCATTCGCATTTCTGCGATATCCAACTTATTTTCCTATGTCTTCTTTGCCGCCCATGTCTCCGCCCCGTACATCAGTGCTGACCTTACCACTGTCCTGTACACTTTTCCCTTGATCTTCACGTTCATTCTTCTGTCACACAGCACTCCAGATACTCTCTTCCAGTTCTTCCACCCGCTCTGCACTCTATGAGTGACTTTCGCATCCAATTCTCCATCATCCGCCAATGTCGATCCTAGATATTTGAATGTCTTCACTCTTTTCTCTGTCTCGCCCTGTAACCGGATCTCTAGGTCGTTGTTTTCGTTGCACCTCAGGTATTCCGTCTTCTTTCTACTAATCTTTAGTCCTCGCTCTTCCATTGCACTTCTCCATTCCTCGAGCTTCCTTTCCACCTCCTCTCTTCTGGTACTGCACAGCACGATGTTGTCTGCAAACAGCATACATCAGGGGGGCTGTTCTTGATGCCCCGGCCCAACACATCCATAATCAAGTCAAACAGGTAGGGACTCAGTGAGGACCCCTGGTGCAGCCCCACTCTAACGGTGGTCTTGCCTGTCAGTCCTACACTGCTCTTGACTTGCGTCCTTGCGTCCTTGCGTCTTCATATGTGTATTTTACAAGACGTATATACTTTTCAGGCACACCCTGCTCCCGCATACACCTCCAAACCTCCTGTCGTGGCACTCTATCGCATGGCTTCTCTAAATCAATGAAGACCATGTGCAGTTCCTTCTGTATCTCCCGGTGTTTCTCCATCAACTGCCTTGTTGCAAATATGGCGTCCGTTGTTCCTCTGCCCGGCATAACACCGAACTGCTCCTCACCTATGCTTGTCTCTTCCCTCAGCCTTTTGTCAATTACCCTTTCCCAAACCTTCATGGTGTGTGACATCAACTTGATGCCTCTGTAATTGCCACATTCCTGGATGTCTCCCTTCTCCTTGAAAATAGGCACGATGACACTGTCTCTCCATTCCTCTGGCATGTTCTCTTGTACGTATATCTTCTGCATCAGATCCCACAGCATATCGACCCCCTCTTCTCCCAAACTCTTCCAGACCTACACTGGAATTCCGTCTGGTCCCATCGCCTTCCCAGTTTTCATTCTTTTCAGTGCCACCTACTTCCTCCCTGATAATTCCTGGTGTTAAGCCTTCATTTGGCACTCCATCGTCAAAGACTGCCCTCGGGTTCTCTACGTTTAGCAGATTATCGAAATATCCTTTCCACCGATCCTTGATCTTATCCTGTTCCCATAGAACCATAATTATGTTAATAATAATAATAATAATGAGTCAACTTGTAGAACACCATAAGTCCACTCAGAGGCGCTAAAATAGATTAATACATGAATATTAAAACTAGCTAGTTAAATAAATGATGATAAAATAAATAAATAAAATTAATTGCTAAAACCGTGATGCATAATGCATAGGCAATAAGACTAGATGTTAAAAGGATATAGCATTAATTAAAACGTGACATAATATGTGCATCATAAGACATAAATAAGTGAGTTAAATGATATTAAATTAATTTAAAAACACTATGTCATGTATGAGATCACAGACTAAACTAAACATGGAATGCTACACGGAACAGGTGTGTTTTTAAAAGTCGCTTGAATGTGGCTAGCGCTGTGACTGTCTTTAATTCTAACGGAAGAGGGTTCCACATCCGTGGGGCCGAAACTGAGAAGGAGCGGTCGCCGTATCTGCTGTTGGATGGCGGTGTACCGGTCTGGAAAGAGGTTCCGGTCTGAGAGTAAGTTCCGGTTCCGTTTTGCGAATTGCGCATGCTCGCGCAAGCGCAGTACACCGAATGCGACCCGCGGTGAGCAACATGACCTCAGGAGACCGATCAACTTTGATCCTAGCTCGACGCACGCGGTGACTGAGTTACAAAATTAATATTTTTTGCTTGCTGTAGCGACCGTTACTCTACTGACCTACGTGCCCCCCTACGGTGCTTCACATGCCAAATTGACAGAGATATGTGTCATTTATAAATTGTTACCCAGGATGCCCACCCCAGATGAATTTTAAAAATATCAATCTACGAACCACCCCCAATGGGTATGCTACACTACACACACAATTTCAGCTTCATACATGCCAAACTGACAGAGATATGTGTCATTTGTGTTTACCACAAAACTCGCTGTGCGTGTAAAATTGACAGCGCTGAAAACTGCAGCTCTGTGTGACGAAGGCGTAAGATACACAACGCTCTGAGACAATGACATCAAAATAAAACACATTTTCTGGCAAATAATTACAAGTTATGCTAATTATGAGGGTTTGTTATGTATACTAACAATTACAAAAGTGACGGTATCATTAACGTAAACTATAATACAATTGGGTCACGCATAGTTTCAGCAAACACCGTGTTTAAGCTGGCCAAAAATACGTGCTAACCTTTGACATGTACAGTGTGTACATGTTGACATGTACGATTGCATGCGCAATACACAAAACGGCACGCGTATGGCAGGCCGATAGGGCCATAAACGCGGTACACTTAACGCGTTAAATAAGAAGTTAACGCGTTGAATTAGCAACCAATGAGAATGCAAAGAAGTTAACGCGTTAACTTAGCAACCAATGAGAACGCGAACAAGTTAACGCGCTAACTTAACAACCAATGAGAACGCGATATAACTTAACGCGTTAACGTATCAACCAATAAGGAATCGAAGAACTTAACGCGTTACCTTAGCAACCAATAAAGACTGGGATAAGTTAACGCGTTAACTTAGTTCGAAACCTGGACCGAGCAGGCATATTTGGTGTAAAAATCTGGCTCTCAAAATTGGGGACTGCGTATCCCTCGTGACTCAGTGATCACATTAATGTCGGTCCCGTCTCAATTTGGGACGTAAAAGAACCACTGAGGACGACAAGCACCGTGGTAGTGGCCACCCTCAGTGCCAGCATATAAAGAATGAGACCTCATAAGACCATTACATTGTAACCACAATAATACAGACTAGTCAGTTAATTCAGAACATTGCCAAGCGCTGGAAACAACTAGAACTACAAAATATGAAAACAAATACTAAGATACAAATTTTACAATAACAATTGACATAATGTCAACAAAATACAAAACAAATCACTGTGTGATGGGAGACTCCACACTATTATTATCTTTATCTTTAAAGTTTAATAATATTCACTTAAAAACAGCCTCCCCATGCATGACATAGACGCTCACGCTTCATAGACGAGACTGGCTGCACTGACCGTTTTATATACATATTAGATGGATGTATATGCTGCTTTCACTGAATTGTACACGTTATAGTACGAATAAATATTATTATTGATAGTTTACGAAACATCATGAATTATCCCTCACACACAGTACCAACCTACCTGACAATCAATTCGCGTTTTCTGCCAGACTGCTTGGCACTTCGTTTCTTCCGGTCATCTTTGAGTTCTTTTAAACTCTGACTTGCAAGGGATACTTCTGTATTTGCAAGTTGGTGTAGTTCGCTAGGGGCAGCACATCTGTCAAAGGTCAAAGAGTACATATTTGACTAGAAAAATTGTTGCAAAATGTATTCGGGTAGATTGTTGTGTGTCAACTTATTTGACCAAACATATTTAACCAAACGGCATTCTAGTGACTTATTTGAAAAAAATCTTGCACAATGACAGCGTAAATGGATAATCGAAAGTCAGAATTCGACAATGTCGGCGTAAATGGAAAATCGAAAGTCAGAATTCGACAATGTAGCATTGTGGAATTATGGCCCTAATATCGTTCCACATGTAACAACAAAGTGGTTGCGTAGCCGAGCATCGGTGCTTGTCGCTCCGCGTCCGAGCACCGGAAAGAGGCCACAATAGGCACATGCGCCTTGAGTGTCTCTATGTATATGTCTATATAATAATTGGCAAAAACCATACGGTCATTACGCCAATATGTGTGTGTGATAGAGTGCTCGGACCTTTATCGCCGAGACGCGCACGGTTCCGATGCTCGGCTACGTAACAACGTCCTTAAGTTTTTGTTGAAGTGCCTATACAAGTCGACTAGGTTTCGCCGAGCTTGGGCTCGGTTTTAAAATTATTATATCGGATGCAACCAACGGGAGATAATCTACACCAATAACATACACAGCAAACATCTATTGTATCCAGCTACAGAAAGTAACGTGTACAATCTCATAATATCACTAGAATATCGATGTATCAGGGAGGAGTTGTACAATTCATCATAACAACTTAAATCAGTCAGCGAATTTCTGTCGGTCCTGCTAGCTCAGTTGGTAAACGCGTTGGTTCCTTGGCATTTATTTTGCAGTCGGGCGATGCCGGTTCAATCCCGACACCAAACCATTGATTTTCTTTACACTTTTTTGGTTTATGTTTTCACCAAGTAATATAAACCAAATCATTTTTATACTATGATGCACTGTTTGTAAATATTTTTTTAATTTTTGTAGTAATTATTTATTCGCCACAAAAATTAAAATATGGGAATTATATAACGGGTGTGGGTCATATGTGACGTTACTATACCACGTGATCGCCTAGCTCATAAAAAAAAAATTTTCCGCGGGAGTCGCTACACAGACGGGTTTAAAATCGAATTGATGCTACAAATGTTACAATGTTAAACTTTGTGTACACATGTAAAACGGATTTTAGCTAATGCCTTGTTTTTATTTCCTTTAATGCTGCTGGATATGTACGCGTCCCAGATAATGTCAGTACTGTTGGAGTTAACTACCTAGGTGCTCCATGATGTGAGGGAAGAGTTTCTTCTCTGAAAAATGCACGCATGTAAAAGTTCTTTGCTGCAAAACGATGTATAACTGAGAGAAGAGGGTCAATCAATTATTCAGCTTGGAAATCTGTCCAGCCTGCTTGGGTTTGGACTGTTGCATTTGCAGAGGACGAGTGAGCTCTTTATGGACACGGATAGAATGCGTGCTGTCAACGATCACCGATTTAGCATTGTTGTTGTACTAACATTGAAAGAAAGAAAGTTTATTTGGTTACACGGTTACAGTGATATTACAAGTATGAACGTAAATATGGTTTCACTCGGGATATTCTCTGGAAACCCCTGGGGGGCTTATTTCGAAAACCACCTATAATTAGGTAATATAATATTTTTTTCAGATTTGACGTAAATAAAAAATGACACAAGTCGTCGCAATCCAATGTAAACTTATACAGTCTAACACCATGAGGCAAAGTGATAATTGAATGGTATTGTGTGCATTAAAAAATATTTGTCAAATGAGTATATGTGATAAAATGGAAGTATGAAGACATAACACGAATTACATTATACAGTATAAATATATAGTATAACGCATAGACACAGTGTCATGCAAATCATAAAATGGATTTAGTGCCAGGTATAAAGTAATTATATAATTATATTTTCCCTTTTTCTATTTTCTACATTTAAAAACATCACAGTAAGGTGTTGATAACAACAGTATCAATATATATAATAAATATCAAGGTAAATTAAATTACATGTGTCATACAACGTCGTGTGTATGAATTGTGAACATACAGGTATGTATCACATATGTGTGTACGTATTTATGCACACACTCACCCATATAGGGTAAGGCTTTATAATTAATGTTAATGAGTACATATGTGAATTACACTGCAGGATGCACTTACTTCAATACAGAATAAAGCCAATTCAAGTCTAAATGGGACTCTTGCCCAGTGCTTCGATCGTACGGGTGGTGCTTACCATAATGAAGCTTTTCTCGTGATGCTGGCTTTCATCAACTTCGGGAAGGTATGCTTTCTCAAACTCTGATAATTCAGTAAAACGGCATTTATCATTTCAGTTGGAGTGAACAATTGTGGACCCCCAAATTTATACTTACCCCGATCAACAAGTGCAATGCTATCGTTGAAGGAGCAACACGATTGTGGTGCTTTACATTTAACAGGCTTTTCCCTTCCTTTGAAAGAAATTATTTAAACGGTATAAATCGGTTCTATGGGGGTTGAAAATGTATGGACCCAACTAAAAATGTGCGGACGCCAATAAAAAAATGAAATATCAGTGTTACGGAGAACAAGTTGGGGCTTTTATTTGGTATGCCCCATATAATCCCATGAAAATTGTAGTAAAACAGCTTCTTTCGGTCCAATAGGGCATACAAATGATGGACCCGCCCAAACAATTTACTAACTCCGATCTAAAAGCGAAATATTATTGTTTAATGAAGCAACACAAAACATTTGGCACATTATTTGGTCTGTACAACACACCCTAGAAAATATAGTGACACGACATATATATGGGTGTTTTTTTTTTTGGGGGGGGGTCGAACTTATGGACCTACCCAAAGAAATTGCTGACTCAGATCAAAAAGGGAAATCGTATTGTTCAAGGAAGTACAAAAAAGTTGTGCTTTTATCCGGTCTGTCCTCATCAAGTTGGTAAGGTCCTTGACTAATCTAGACTTGAGCCAGCTAGTTACGGGAATCTCGCCAACCTGTGACAACAAGGTCGATGTTTAGCAGAGAGTCCAAAACTTGGATTAACGATTGTTTCACCTATACTGTGATCAATCAAATGTCCACTTCATTGAGAAAAAACTTACACAAATTCTACAGCAAACGAGCCACAACCCAGCCCGAGTAGAACCGCACGGGGAAGAAAGGGTCTCTCGCCATGCCACTGCGATGCCTCAAAACTTCGAAACCATTGCAGAAACAATAATGCACCAACTGTTTTCGGATTACTGGGACGGAGAAGAAAACATGTGAATAATGTGCGGCGTGGGCGCACCACGACTGGTCAGCTTCCGACTGGGCACAATGCGATTGCGAAATGAGCGATAATAGCTAAATAATACAAGTGGATGTGCACGAGACCCGTTTTGGAGGCACTTTTCAAAAGAGACAAACACCCGGTGGTGTTCTAAAACACCCTTTAATTAGGTAGGTAATTTTAATAGAAATGCGCTAAAGTATATCACAGACGTAGTCAGATATATATGGTGAAGATGATTCCGTAGTGGCATATTTATAAGAATGAAATATGTCAGGTGGGCTGAAAAATTTTAACGGGCCCGTTTTGCACGTCCTTCCCCTATATCTCTATATTGTTATGACATATTCACGGATTACAGTCATAATGACCATTTTTGATATTCTAGTAATAATAATAATAATAATAATAAGATAACTTCTATTGCGCCTAAATCCTTGGAAACCAAGCTCAGAGGCGCATCAAAACAAAAGGGTTGGTCAATCTCAAAGTCCATAAGTAGTTTTCCAGTTGTCAACAGATGGGTCAAGGCGCTAGGGAGCTAAGGTGGATAAGCAAGGTTGTAAAGATACGTTTTTAAATGACGACGGAATTTTGTAATATTTTCAACTGATCTAACACTAAGAGGAAGCATATTCCAAAGAGTTGGTGCAGCAACAGAAAAAGCCCTAGTTCCAATGTTAGTGTTGGCTCTAGGAACAAAAAGTAGGTCAGAACTAGATGATCGAAGCTGGATAGATTTTCTTACAGGAGTAAGCAATAAATGCAAATAAGATGGTTGCTTATTGGACAGTGCCTGATATGTAATGGTACAGATCTTAAAAATTATACGATATCGTACAGGAAGCCAATGTAAAGACTTCAAAAGTGGCACAGAGCGAGAAAAACGAGGAGATCTTGTAACTACTCTTGCTAGACAATTTTGGACACGCTGAAGTTTTGTGATATCCTTGCTAGCGATATTATAAAGGAGGGAATTGCAATAGTCAATTCTGCTGCTAACAAGCGCTGTTGCAATAGTCTTAGCAACAGAAAATGACATATACCGGCGAATACGGCGAAGATCACGAATATGATAAAAACAGCAGCGACATGTTTGAGATATATGTTGTCGGAAATTGAAGTTTCTATTAAAGATTACTCTAGGTTACGCACCGAGGTTGCTGGCGTGATGTACTGATTCAAAATACGCGTAGGGAAAAAACCATCCAGTTTACAACGCTGCATTCGAGTACCAATAATGATCAATTCAGTTTTATTTGCATTTAATTTCAACTTGCTGTCAGTCATCCAATGGAAGATATCTTGAAGGCAATCACTAAGTTGGTTAAGGGAGCGATTTGTATCCGGGGTAGCCAACGAAATGTAAATCTGAGTGTCATCAGCATAAAGATGATGATCTAAGTTATGTTTTTGTATAACAGAGCTTAGTGGCGTGGTGTAAAGAGTAAAAAGCAAAAGCCCAAGAACAGAACCCTGGGGAACACCAAATAAAGCCGGCAGTGCAGCTGAAAAGCAGTTCCCAATCTTTATAGTTTGGTATCTATCAGTTAGATACGAAGAAAACCAGCTTAGAGCTGTGCCAGATATGCCGTACAATGCAGCCTGTCACCAGATCCTGCTTTAAAAATGTAGAGGTCAAGTGAGGTATTCGAAGGAAAGTCATTGCTTTTTGTGGTAAATGGCAAACAAATGCATGGGCGGGTGTTTGTGAGTGTGCGTGCGTGCGTGCGTGCGTGCGCGCGCGCTCTAGTGCGTGTGCGCATGTGGTTCTTCAAAAACAATGTCCTGTTTTACCACTGAATGTGCCCTTTTGTGGCACTGCCCGCCCCACTAGTTGAAATAATCGATAACAATAAACGTCCTTGGTCGGGTCAAGGGGATTCAACAGTGGTTCTTTTTTATACGTGTCCATTTCGGTTTGCTTGAGTTGTACTTTCTGCCCATCTAATTTGTGCTGTAAAATACGACATTGAGTAGATGGTGGCCTGAGAGTTCCCTTATCGGTCCACTTGTCCTTCTCCGAGTCGTACTGCTCCACACCAGATGTCGCCAGGTGTTCGGAGTCCTCGCCACCTGCCGGTAGATCATAGTTTAACTTCCGGGTTCACTATTGTAATGTTGGCGAGTTTTAGGCGCTATTCAATTTGGGATTGTTTACCACATAACATTAATTTATTGCAATAGTTCAGTGTTATACACATGTTTAGAGCATGTCCATTTGTGTGCGAAGTCTTCGCGCAGTAAATGCAGCGTGGCTGAAAGCTTCCCAGATAAGTCAAAATTGTGTTCGTTTGAACAGGTCTGCCGGGGAGAAAAGTGTGTTTTAATAAGCGCTTTGAGCAGTCGTGAGGATGAATACTGCGCTATATAAGAACTTACGGTTACTTTAATATACATATGTAGGGCCTAATCGTTATTGGTTGGCATACATGTGTCATAGAAATCCCTCGATCATTGATGAAGTCACAATGTCGAACAATAATAATCGTACTCGATCAACCTCTATGTTGATGTTTCATAAAACGAAATTGAACTATTTTAACACAGTTTTATTGTTATTTAATAAAACCTTAACATCATTTATATGCGCACCGTGGAATTAGCTCTTCAGCACTGCATTTCAATTATAAACAGAAAACTATTTTGCGTCTACCTGCAAGCAGTATGCGGTTGTTCCACCCGACTGCTGGAGCGTAGCTGTGAACGTTGGACGGTTTGCTCAGTTTCGTCCACGTGTCTGTGGGTGAGCATGTACACGAGTGTGTGTAGTGTGTAGTGTGTAGTGTGTAGTGTGTAGTGTGTAGTGTGTAGTGTGTAGTGTGTGTTGTGTAGTGTGGACCCTCCAAACACAAATATGCAACCGCTGACACCGACGACAGCGCCGAGTCTGCATTCCTCTGGCATATCCGCCAGAGTGAGCCACTTGTCACACGCCGTGTCGTAGTGCCGAGAGCAGCGAAACGTCGCGTTGTCTGCCTTGATGCCGCCGAACACGGGCTGTATGGAATGGGGGACAGCTGCGGCATGCCAGCCACGAACTTGTACTTTACCTCATCCAGTCGCTTGACAGATTTGAGGACCGTGAGGTTGTCATTGCTGCCTAATTATCATGTAAATTAATTAATTATTAACAAATCTAACTTTGTAATATTTAAGGGTGGCTCTCCCGATTATACCGACTTTGTGGTCTTACTGATAGTCTCCATGGTCAATACAGCAACGTCGTACCAACTACACCATATGCATAACATATTACACTATTTATTAGTTATCATATATTAACAACTTACACCATGAATGTCTTTACGTATACGTATAATATGTCACAACGTGTAATTTACTATAAGTTAATTGTTTTCGCTATTTGTTATTTGTACCAACGTATACGCGTTGGCCATTGACAAAAAAACGATATTCATTGTCATTGCCGCCGAATATGTAGACGGCGTTATCCATCTCTATACTGTCACTGGCATGGTGGACGCACCGTGTCTGTAGCCGCCGAGTATGTAGACGGCGTTATCCATCTCTATACTGTCACTGGCATGGTGGACGCACCTTGTCTGTAGTGTCCCTCTAAGCACGCACTTCTGTGTGAGCATGTTGTATAACCAGATACGTCCTGCCTGCGTAAGCATCAGGCCACCGGTCGTTGGGCAAACGCTGCAGAACATCCCTGACCGGTCGGGCAGCTGTGATAACGTCTCCCGCGACGACTCCGGGGATGCGCTGTTTTTGTTGAACTTGAGATGATCCTGGCTCTCTGTAGAGTCAATCAATCAGTCAGTCAGTCAGTCAGTCAGTCAGTCAGTCAGTCAGTCAGTCAGTCAGTCAGTCAGTCAGTCAATGAATCAATCAGTCAATCAGTCAATCAGTCAATCAATCAACCAACCAATAAATCCACCAATCTATTATGAATCAATCCACCAATCAATTAGTATTTAATTTTCAACAACCAACAGCACAGATTATATCATTACATAACACAATACCATTTCCAACATGATTGTTATGATTTAAATATCCATGTTGATTTACCTATCCTTAATACTAGGTTATTCATGGACGCCCTTCAAACATTTGACTTACAACATCATGCCACATTCCCTACTCATATCCACGGGCATTGGCTCGACTTGTTTATTACTGACGGATTATCTGCAATTATTGATCTTTGTCTCAAAGTCGATTCAAGACCAGCACAACAATGTATTACATTCCGACCAATACATAATAATAATATAGACGTTTTTCGTGAGGACCTTGCACATTCCAATCATTTGATTCAACCAACAACTACACTGTGTGAGCTAGTTATCCAATACTACGTTACATTAAGTAGACTTCTTGATAAACATGTCCCCAACAAAATAAAAAAGGAAAAATATTCGTCCACTGTCACCATGGACGTCACTAGACATAGTACATGCAAAACGTCGCCGTCGATATCTTGAAAGAATTTGGCGATGTACCCGTTCACAATTTGATCCAAATATGAAAATACATCAATTGTGGGCTTCATCGGGAGAAACCAAAAGTATTTTCTGATACCTCTTCAATGGATACATTATCCAGTATGATTTCAAGATACTTCACATCCAATCACGTTTTGTTGTTAATGACGTTGATTACAAGTTTATTGGAAATACACTGAACTATTTTACACCTGCAACTATAAGTGAAGTTCGCACTATCATACAAAAGTGTCCTAACAAATCGTGTGGTCTTGACCCTTTTCTAACATTTCTACTGTCAGGTTGCATTGATCAACATATTACAAATATTATAAATATGTCAATACAGAATGGTGTTGTTCCACATGGGTTCAGGCAAACTCTTGTCAGTCCTCTGATTAAAATCCGAAATGTATGCAAACAATACCTTATGAATGATCGTCCTAGCTGTAATCTTAGTTTTTGTCGAAGGTTTTAGAAAAGGTTGTTCCAAATCGACTCCATGAACCTATTTATTCACAGTACTTATCAACTGATCTACACTCTGCACTGCATATAAGCAATTTAATTCCACTGAGACGGCTCTTCTTAAAATACACAATGACATTATATTCAAACATGGGTAATAGCAAAGTGACTGGTCTCACCTTACTACGGTGTAGAACTATCAGCTGCTTTTGATACAATAGATCACGACATTTTTTACATTGCTTTCATAGACATTTTGGGATTTCTGGCACAGTTCTTCAGTAGTTTAGTTCGTATTTTTCAGACCGATACCAACGCATTAATATATCTGCTTCACTGTCTTGTCCAGAACATCTTCCATTTGGTGTCCCACAGGGTTCCGTCCTTTGCGCTGTTCTGCTTAGCTTCTACACACCATCCCTTAGTCGAGTCATAATTAATCAGAATATAAATATAACTTTAAATGACTGACTCACTGACATCTTGCTGGCACAAAAAAACAAGGTTGTTTTAAACTATTTTCCAGTTAAATTACTTGGTAATGATATCACACCGTCAGATACCGTTCGTAATCTGGGTGTTGTCTTTGACAGTTATTTCAGTTGTCACGAGAACATTTCTCAAGTATGTAAATCTTGTTTCTACCATATGCGTGATTTCTGCCGAATTCGACTTCATTTGTCTTTATCTACTGCTAAAACAATAGAATTAGCTCTAATTAGCAGTCGCCGTGACTACTACAACTCTCTCCTAAACAGTTTTGCTGAAAGGACTCAGCTAAACTCCAACGTGTACAAAATTGTTTAGCACGTGTGATACTAAAGGCACCTAATTTCTCAGCATCACTGAGCCTACTTAAAGAGTTACACTGGCTTCCAATTGCATATCGAATACAATTCACGTTCGCTGCTATCACATATCGTTCCCTTTACAAGTCCCATCCTATGTGTTTAATCTCCTTCGGTTTTCCGATATCCCCAGAAATCTCAGATCACCTGTTTCACAACAACTTTTTGTTCCGACAACCAAGCTTAATATTGGGAAACGTGCTTTTTTGTAGCTGCACCCACAATCTGGAATCAACTCTCTATCGCTTTAAAATCATCTAAGACTATAGCTACCTTTCGTAGAAAAACTGAAGACTTATTTATTTGACATTGTATTCCCACCCTAACCTTCGGCTCTTGCTTTAATGACGACTCTAGCTTGTCCATATTAATGATTTTGCCCACAAAGATTCTTGTACGTTCCGCGTCTGAGCTCATATTCACGGGGATATAGGCGCTATAGAAATGTATTATTATTATTTATTTATTGTTTTTTTACACCTATTACATAGATAGAAGAACAGTCCGCCGACCACCACCAGGAGCCGATGAATGATTAATTCATAAATACGCTCTGCCGCACTGGTGTTGATCAGCCGATGGTCCCGCGCTCCTACAATGCCAATGTGCTGTCAACGCACTCGTCACCTCTCGACTGGACTATTGTAACTCATTCTTCCTCAACCTTCCTTCATCTCAGACAGCCCATTTGTAGCGAGTACAAAACAATGCTGCCAGACGAGTGACACGCAACTGTAGACATGAGCACCTCACACCTGTGCTGAAAGGATTGCACTGGCTGCCGGAGGGAAGCCGCGGATAGGAGCCGCGTCATTTTCAAGGTGTTGATGTTGACGTACAAATGTCTCTATGGTTTGGCGCCGTCTTATTTGGCATAATTTGTGCAGCCACAAAATATATTTAATATATATTTAATGATTTATTTATTTGTGCTTTTTTAATATAAATTTACTTTATTGTACAGCGTATCGAACTATCGATTCGCTAAACGGGATTTACCGCTTAGTAAATACGGTACTATTATTATTGGTGTGTAGAGGCTATTTGCTTAAGCCTCCTCTGAAATTTACTTACATTTTCGCCTGTAGATATTAGATGTCAATGTCAATCTCCCTAGATGGTTGACGTCATGAACACTTCAACTCGCTATTTGCCCATTATTCCTAATTACATGTGTCGGTAAATATTTCCTATTTCCAGCGAGATTCACGACCTCTAGCAACTCCACTGGTATTAATCCGATGAGAACAAATTGAACGCAAAAGGTATATGATATATTGAGCTGAACAATAGTGTTCGTGTTATCGAAGATATCTTTCACTTTCACTATACAGAATGAATGCATTTAGCGTGCGCTGATGGAAAAACAAGGGCGTTTACGCGTATACATGCATAGGTGTGCCACCGAATAATGCAGTTCTGTGCACTTGATACGCCTGTCTATGAAGGTGATGCCATTTCTGAGGTCATCATTACCTACATTTTACTAAACCTTCTAAACGAAGACACTTGGGTGTGCTGTCAATTTGTTTATGCATGGTTTCTCTGAAATGGTTGATGTAATTGAAATGTCACCTCACTGGACCGCTATTCCTAACTAGCTTACACCCGTTCACGAAGCAGAAAATCAGACACTCAAAGACAATAAATAGCAAAATACACTATAATTACTTCTTTTTAGTACCCCAAGACCGATCCCAAATGTTTCCAGCCTACCCGCATTAATAAATGCTAACTGGTCATTAGTCAAGTTGTTAGGACAACCTTCTACCAGAAATCTCAATCGCTCACCCGTATAACTGACGTAACCAGCAACAGCGGATGCTGGGTTGAAATTTCAGCCCGATACACGCAAAACTAATGGAGATGTGGGTGCACAAACACAAACAGAGAATGAACTGTTTTATAATATAGATATGTCGTATTCCTAGTAATGCAATATAACTTTTGACACTCACTTGTTATAATACACTAACTTGACGGGCGATACTTTCAACGATAAATGACAAAATGACACATAGCCCCATCTGTAGGAAATATATGAAATGCGAATGAGGGCGCTACTTGTAAGAGTGCAGACGTGACCAACGACAGGTAGACCTGGGGCATGTTATGCGCTGAGGATTTTCAAATGTCAATAACTTAAAAATGGGCCAAGAGGCCCTGAAGTCCTTTGGACTATAATGTCAGTTTGTAATTATTAATGAAATAATTTTTGGTGAATCATAGTAACAGATCATTAAGGGTGATGATGGAAGTAAAATGTTGACATGTGTGGTTGAGACTATATGCATGCCAGTGAAGATACACCTGGAAATACTCGAGTGGACCGTTTCGTAAAGATTGTATATATTAGTTAATGTGTTATTAAAAATACTGTAGAATTTTATCCAGATACTCTGCTATTTACGGCGAATTCCAGTGGTTGTAGAAACCTTGCAGGAGAGTTGGTGAGCTGCAATCTCGCATGTAGCACAGTTAAAGGTTGTTTTAGAAAATGTGCACATATTTTCTGTTCTCATTTTGCCTACCACCCTCCCCAGAATGGAATGAAGAAAGATACGAACTATGATAAAACTTTATTTGTTCACAAGGTATATAGCATGCATTTTGACTTAAAATAGTAGCAATTAATGACGTAATACTGATTGAATTAGAGTGAAGTAATAGCTGCAACATGTATATTAAACATCTGAATAATATTCCTTATAATGTTTGCCTAAATATGCTTTAACCTTTTCGAGTATACCTAAGCTATTTTATATCTTATTTTATACATAAGTTATTTTGTTTTAATCCTAGATCATATCTTTATCCTAGATCATATCTTTATATTGCATTGTCTATTGCTGTTTTAAAGTTTCTCAGGTTCTGCCAGTGCAGTAGGGATTCCCATTACACATTATAGTTGTAGCCCACATGGAGGTATTCTGTTTGAGAATGGGACAATGGCAGGCAATGAGCCTAGGCAAGTCCAATGCACAGGGTTATAGCATAATCTCTCCAGTCAGCTGTCCCAGTGATCAGAGATAGGGCAAAGTCCACTATCCAGTTATAAATAGAGCTCAGTGAAGGAGGCTTACAGCAGCAGGCAAACAGTATGAAAATTGAGCATTTTGGGGGCCCCTGAGGAGCCCTTAGAATGATTCAATCAAATACAGATTTCTTGTGTTCATTGGCAGTACACTAAGATACGGCTATGCAATATTAGAGAAAAAGTTGATGAAGAGTTTTTAAAAAAATAGGCAAAATGTGAAAATGTTCCAGTTTCGGGGGCTCGGGGGGCCTTAGAATGATTCAATCAAATACAGATTTCTGGTACATAGAGGCAGTACCCTAAGATACGTATATGCAAAATTAAAGAAAAAGTTGTTGAATTTCTAAATTTCTGCATACATCCAGCGACACATTTGTAGATGGCATAATTATCTTTATGATGATATAAAAAACATTAAATGCCCCCCAAGTTTCACCCCGGACGAATTTAGAAAATGTATAAATCTACGAACCATCTCAACTGTTTTATAATATAGATAAATAATAAGTTATCTATAGAAACTGGCCGGCAGTTTGTATGTGGCGGGGGTTGCAGGTTCCTTGGAGGGCGTGTTAATACCCTCAGCCTCTATGCAGTCACTTTTCTTCTTCGATCTCTTCTCCTTCTTCTCTCGTTTCTCCTTCTTTGATTTCCGCCTCGAAGGCTGTAAACAAAGAGGGCAGTACATGGGCAGTTAATAACCATCCTGTGAAGTTGTCAAAAACATTTTTTTTCAGTTTAAAAACGCAAGGTGTTGAAATGTTGTGATACTAATTAAATATACGCCATTCTGACTTGATTTTAACGCCTCATATATGTGGTGCCATCTACTGGATAATTGTATGCTACATGTCATTTTAAAACTTAGTCTATTATGTTGAATTAGCTCCATTTGAAAACATTACTTGCTGAATGTGTATGAGTGCTATGGGGAATCAAATTATATTTCATTAAACGTCATGGGGTCTAAAGGGTTAAACAATTAAATGTCATGGGGTTTAAAGGATTAAACAATTCAATGTCATGGTGGTCTAAAGGGTTAAACAATTAATTGCCATGCAGTCTAAAGGGTTAAACAAAACAACAACTAAAATGACAGTGACAGAGACACGAGATGACTCAACCCCACTGACATATTCTTCTTCGGCGACGCCAACGTGTTTCTCGGGAGTGCGGGCGTGCGGGGGGGGGGGCAGTGGGGGTCGCGAAGGCGGGGGTGAGAGTTCACCGGCTGCCGAGGAAGCTGAGTGGACATCTTGGGCGGACCCTGATCCCTCCCTCCCTCCCTCCCTCCCTCCCTCCCTCCCTCCCTCCCTCCCTCCCTCCCTCCCTCCCTCCCTCCCTCCCTCCCTCCCTCCCTCCCTCCCTCCCTCCCTCCCTCCCTCCCTCCCTCCCTCCCTCCCTCCCTCCCTCCCTCCCTCCCTCCCTCCCTCCCTCCCTCCCTCCCTCCCTCCCTCCCTCCCTCCCTCTGTGTCTCTCTCTCAATCCCTCTCCCCTCTCACTCTTCCTCCCTCTCTCTCTCGTTCTCCTTCCATCAATCCCTCTCTCCCTCCCTCCCAATTGGTGGTCCAGAGGTCAATGGTCTACACAAGCCATTCAAGCCAACTTATGAACATATCAAGATGCGAGTAGACCTTGATGTCTCAAAGGAGATACACTTACAAGACTCCAATTTTAGCGTGTTAATACATAGATAACTCACCAATTTCTAAGGGTGGTCCTGTAAGTTTACAGTATGAAAATGTATAGCATTTTACATTTGTTCAAGCCACCTCCCTTAGATTCCCACTACATTGACAAGCTGCTAAATTTGAAGAAAAAAAAACATGAATATTTCTCCCCAACAAACACTGAACTGAATCGTACCTCCTACCTTCCTCTCCTTCTTGTCTTTCTTGGGTTTCTTCTCTCGGTCCTTCCTATGTTTTTTCTCCGGTGCTGTGGTGGCACCGACTCTGGTGGGGCCTTCACGCTGAGTGGAGACGTCAGAGTCTGGTACAACTGGACAGGCAACACCTCCTCATCTCGCAGTGGTCTACCAGGGGGCAGGGGACAGGAGGGTCAACATGGGTAAGTGTGTGTGCACGCAAGCTTGTGCATGAGTGTGCATGTGTGTGTGTGTGTGTGCACGCGAGCTTGTGTATGAGTGCGCATGTGTTTGTGTGTGTGTGTGTGTGTGTTTATGTTGTGTGTGTGTGTTTGCAGTGCATGCATGAATGCGCACATGCTTTGCATATGTATGTATGCATGTGTGCATCGTAGTGTTTCATGTGTATATCACTTTATGTGAGACATGTGTGTCACATGTCTGTGATTCCACGTCGATTCCAACTAATATAAACTTTTAACAATAAAATATGCATTGTCTCTATATATCATATTTTTAATACAAATTAACTATCACCAGTTGGTACATTAGAGGCCAATGGTTTAAAGAAGCAAGTGAACACAGCGTGATGCAACTATATGTTAATATTCAGACTAGTACTACAACCTGATGAAGACACAAACACAAATTAACGTTTTAAAGAATGTTCCATCACTGTGAAGCAATATGCCCCAAACCTGTGAGGGGCCCTTGACGGAAGAATAGAATGTAATAACACACTCCCTCATCCAGGTTAATGTTGATAAGTCTATGTGGGTAATCTTTAGGACCCTTCAAGTCATCATCATCTGACAAGTTGGCTCCCTATAAACACAGAGAACATCCATCCATGTAAGTATACATATTTAACAACATTTCCACCCAGAGAATTAACTCCAGATGGCAAACGAACTGATGCAAATGACTTACGTGCAACTCATTCATGCGCTAACAGACACACTTTTTATTAATTCAACATTGGCAACAAATAAGAGCCTTGTCCTCACCTCTGGTACGTCGTATTTGGTGTTGACAAACATGACGGCGGAGGGATCATCGTCCGAGTCAGAGCTGATGTCTCCCTTCTTCTTCTTGCCCTTCTTCTTTCTCGACTTCTTCTCCTTCCGTCTCAGTCTCTCCGCCTCCTGCTGACGCTGCAGCTGCAGGTACTTGTCCGACATCTACATACATGAGACAGGTTCATGACACACCTGAGACAGGTGTTGGGTCATGACACATCTGAGACAGATGTTGGGTTCATGACACATCTGAGACAGGTGTTGGGTTCATGACACATCTGAGACAGGTGTTGGGTTCATGATACACCTGATACAGATGTTGGGTTCATGACACACCTGAGACAGGTGCTACATTCATGACACACAAGAGGCAGGTGTTTGTACACATACATATATATATATTTATATATATAATTATATATATATATATATAAATATATATATATTATTTAGATTTGTAATAGGTAGTATATTAGGTATATATTATACTATATAAATATATATATATTATTTAGATTTGTAATAGGTAGTATATTAGGTAGATATTATACTATTAGCAAGTGAAAATTACAATATAATTGAGACATTTGGCTCATCTTCAAGCATGACAGGTCAGAATTCTTACCTTCTTGTAATTAGTCCAACAAGTTTCTGATAAGATATGGAAAATATTGTTGATGGCTCCAAGATATGAATGGGTAGCAAGAATCACCACTTACTTTGGAGTGTTTAGTGGAAACTTGCAACGTTTCGATCCACCACCTGTGGATCTTTATCACGCATTGATGTCATGTGACGTGGCTCAGATGTTGGTGGAATGATCGGGTGGTGGCAACCAGTTGGGGAGGGGTTTGGGCACGCATGCTATCCAGGCAAGTACGTTTGGAACGGAGTGTACAAGGGCTTGTTTAAATTGAGTGTATTTCCAGCCCCTTCAAAGATAACTACCACCATGGTGAAAAATGATTGACTATACTTTCTTTACAACAATTGAGTTCATTGGTTGTCTCCCTTTACACAACATCCACACTCAACAATATGACCATAAACCAGATTTCCTGATAAACATCTACATGCTACAACAAAACTTATTTTAGTGCAATAAAATACTGTATTCATAGTATACTCAAGCTAGACAAACACGCCAACAGTTTCAGGGCAATCCACCATTAAAAAATCACTTGGCAAGTTTCTGCTCGCGAAATAACATTAACAGTTGCTGGATAAAATCAAATGTCAATATCTGAAGCTGGGAAGAGGAGTGGCCAGTGTCTTGAAGCATTCATACATACGATCCTTCATATGAAAGGTAGTTAGACATGTTTCTATGACTGTTATGAGCAACAAAATCTATGTCAAGGCTGTGTCTGCTGTCAACAATCTTCATCAGACAGCTGGCTACCTTTACATGGCAATGCTTGTCATGTGTTAGTTTGCTTATAACAAAGATTGTGAACATGTCATACATGCATGCACATACCTTCTGATCTGATCAAGATAATGTAACTTTGAATGGTTACTTGTCATGAAAGTTACGTAAACCGTCCTCATCTGATCAGTGGACAATTTACATTACTACAAACAGTCATTTACCATTTCGAACTTACATCACTCGCCAGCGAAGCTATTGGTGTAACTGGTATCAAGGGATTTTGTAGAGACACAATTGACCGGCTGATCCAGCTAGTGGGACAAAGTACAAGTAAAATGGATTGACCAAATTAATTGAACATTTGTTTGCTACTTGTACAAATAGTCCTACACCGGAGTTCTTAAAAATATGCAAATTGTTTTCTTACATTTATTTCCAGTTTGACAACTCAAAATGAAACCATGAGAAATGATTAAGGTCGAGGGATGCTCTCAATTGTCATCACCCATTGTGTGGAAGATGCTGGTCTTGGCAAAGATTTAATCATCCTCGGGTGGTGGTTCGTTGATCCATGCGTCAAGTTCAAGGCTGGAGACACAGACGAACACTTCATGCATTCGTTCTTCAACTATTTTTTTCATTCATAAATTCACAAAGTCCAAAAAAACTTAGTTTTTGTATCTGTTCAAACAAACAGACCACCACACCACCTATATGTTGAGTGAGACTTAAGATTCTCAGCTATGCAACATGGCTTCCAAATCATACCAACCGCTGCTGGAGATCAACCAACATGACAGTTGCCACGACACGACCCGCCACGATGCCCGGTTCTCATATCAACAATAGGTGTATTAATACATGTTCCATTTGTTCCCCATCACGATATGTGATGACGACTGAACCAATACATACCCATGTTTAATATTATATTTTCTTTGGGACTTCTATGACCACCTTTTATCAGATGAAAATGCATGAAATGTATTGCAGGGATATTCTTGAGAGAGAGAGAGAGAGAGAACATATATAGGGCAGATATAAGGAAGAAGATCAATTGTCAATTTATTAGAAACTATTAAAACCAGTCACATTAAAACCGTTACAGATCTCACTACATTTCAACTGTGTGGACTTAAAGGCCGCATTTGACGCCATTTGGAGGGATGCATTGTGGAAGATGTTGAGATCTGTTGGGGTGTACCCCAAAATGACATCACTGATTGAGGCCATGTACGAGAATGTCGAATATGCTGTTACCGTCAATGGTCAGTTGACAGATTGGTTCAAAGTTGAAATAGGAGTGAGGCTTACTTTCTCATCATTATTGTCACTCCATGTCTGTGTAGGTTGTCTTCTCTCCCAGAGAAAATAACACTCTCCAGTGTTCAACTTGACTTCCCCGTGTCCTGTCCATCTGCATTCGCTAATGCCCATGACACCGATTTTGTATTTATCAATTTCTTTTGCAAGTTGTGCTGATTTCCCTATTGAATATAGCGTTCTCACGTTCCAACATCCTATATTTACAGTTTCTTTTGGTTTGGTCAGCGACGCTGTCGGCTGACGAACGTCCGAGTGGCTTTGATCGGGAAATGTCATACTTTCCATGTATCTGATGTCCTCAGGTATATGGAGCGTTGTCTTGTCATAACCGTTTCCAGCATGTGCTGGCGAAGTCTCACATTTAGTTTCCGTAACAATTATTGAACTGGTGGGGTTGTTGGCCCTCCGCAGTAGGCTTAATTTTTGGGTTTTCCTTCCCCTAGTCAGAGCTTTGTTTGCCCACAACCGCAAGGTAGTGGTTTCCCAGGGGGAACCACAAGGAGGTGAGGTTGACCTGGGTGTTCTACGGTTTACCGGCAGGCTACTATTTTCACTTTTCACCCCCACAGAGGGTTAGCCAGCCCCAACACCACTGGCTGTGGCGATGGGCGCTTGAACACCCCTTTCACCCCGATTATAATATTTATATTGCATATTTAGTAGGGCGGGACCGTTAGGCAATGCCACTTTGTCTTAACTGTAGGTGAATCACGACTAAATTATAGCAGGGTTAACTAACGGGTAACAAAGTTTGGCCCCAACCCCGACAGTCAACGTATATAACTGTGGTGTAAAAACAATTGCAGAGACGGTTGGGGGCCTACCATAAACGATATCACGCTATTTTGCTCATTTTAGATCCCCCCAATTCCATTGCCATACTTAACAATGAAGCTTGGTCTGTTGTGGCAAGGCGGAGGCAGTCATCGACGGTACGTTTAAATCGTGCCAAAAACAAAGTGGAATTAGAACTACACTGTAGTTGCTACTGTGCTCGCTGAATGCGGTGAGGAGGCATTTCGTAATGCACATTGAAGAGGATGTTGCCAGGGTCATCTTCGAGTCCTTATTGGTTGCTGGGTTAACGCGTTAAGTTATTCGCGTTCTCATTGGTTGCTAAGTTAGCGCGTTAACTTGTTCGCGTTCTCATTGGTTGCTACGTTAACGCGTTAAGTTATTCGCGTTCTCATTGGTTGCTAAGTTAACGCGTTAAGTTATATTGCGTTCTCATCGGTTGCTAAGTTAGCGCGTTAACTTGTTCGCGTTCTCATTGGTTGCTAATTCAACGCGTTAACTTCTTATTTAACGCGTTAAGTGTAACGCGTTTATGGCCCTATCGGCCTGCCATACACGTGCCGCGCCGCACCCTACGAACTGCCGACCGCGCGCTGCTAGCCGTTCCGCGCCACAACCTCGAACGATATGGCCGCTGTTCATTCTTTCGCGCGGGGCCGACTCTGTGGAATGCGCTACCTGACCGAGTCAGTAGTGCATAAACACATTTAAAGCGCGTCTTAAGACTCATTATTTTAAACTTGCTTTTAATATCTAGTTCTCTATACTATTCATTCTCCACATCATAGTATTTATTATTACATGTACTATCATTTGTATTATTATACTAACTTATTATTTTAATTATTTATTCATTAATATTGTATTGTCAATTTATTTATTTATTATTATTATTATTTTATGTACGTCTAGATATATTTACCTTAGGTTTGTTTAGTACATTTTTATTTAACACAGTTCTAGCCTCTTTTATACGTTTGATTTTATTATCTAAATTTTAGGAGCTATTAGTAAGTCTTAGCATTTCATTGTTAACACTCTTGAACAGAGTTCTACCCTGGATACGAGTGTGTAAATAAAGTATATTATTATTATTATTAATTTGTTGTTATCGTGTTGGGATACAATGGACTACTTTGGTGATGCACATATATAATTATTACTTTATTGCACACATTTGTTTTCGATTTTAATAAAAGTATTATTTAACCTTGAGCAGCGCAGGGACTACCCGGAACTCACCATTTGTCTCATGTTGTGATCATGTGAAATACATTAATATGTGCACTGTGCGTACATTCTAGTGACACTTCCCTTAAACTAGCGATTATTGTGAGTAAAGGTAGGCTAAGGTAAGTTCTCATATAGCGCAGTATCCAGTCCTCAGGACTGCTCAAAGCGCTTTACACTTTACTCCCTGGCAGACCTGTTCAATCAAACACCATCTCGACTTCTCTGGGAAGCTTCCAGCCACGCTGCGATTAATGCGCGAAGACTATTCGTACACATATACCCATCACTGTCTATAGCCAGATACTCATTCACAGCTGAGTGAACTGGAACAACGTGTAGCGAACGAACTTGCCCAAGGTTCGACACCGCCGCACAGGATTCTAACCCGGGTTCTCTTGGTTGAGAGTCCGAAGCTCTAGCCACTGCACCACGGCGCTACACAGTGTGTTCTCACCCACCCCACACTGTACACCACGTAATTCACGGAAGCTGGCTTTGTTGTTAATAAAGTCACAAGCAGAGAAAGACGATAATCACGTGACTTGTTGTTGGGTCCTAGCATACCCACGTGCTCTGGTGTGCCTTTTTTCACTTCCAGTGCCCAACGCCATGCATTTCAAGCAAAAAACCCAATAGTGCACGTTTTATCAGTACTCATGATAGTTCGGAGGAAATAATAGTACAACAAATATTTTCAGAGAAAATAATGTATACACACTCGTGGAGTCTGCTCAGACCAAACGTTCCAACTAGTTTTTTAAATACCAAGAGGGCAACTGTACGTTGAAGTGTTATAAATGTATGTCCATATATATCCGTCCGTATATCATGTGTTTTGATGTTCAGCCAAGACGCTGGTAGAACGAATTGCGCACTTGTTCCATTACTGAATGATTTAAATCACGGTGTGCTCTAGCGACTGGCACACAACTTCACCTAGTCACCTTGTGACGCCAAGCCGGGTACGACTTTTGGCGTCTCTCCATCACAGCCGCCTCCTTTCTCGCATCTCAAGTGTTTCATGTCCGAGTTGTTCTAGCGGCATGAGAACGTTACCGATATTTACATTACGTGTCACAAGTTTTATCCAAACTTGTCAATGCTGTGAGAAATCTTTGGCATGAAATAATGTGTGATAATCCCATCTGTCGTCCTCAGTTTTGCCTATAATTGTTGTGGTTAAGAGATTGGATATTGACAAAAAGCAGCATGATAAAATGGGAGATAACGTGGTGGTAAAGGTAAGATCTGATCTTGCATCTTGAGTTGTATAGAAAGCATGCATCCACGCTGTGATTAATGCGCGAAGACTATTGTTACACAAATAACGTTTTCCCACCACCTCGTAGTTTTTGGTTCGTAGCCAGGTAGGCTTACTCCTTTATACAACAGAGTTAATTGGAGCAATGCAGAGTGAACGAATTTGCACAGAGTCAGTAACTCTAACTAACTAACTACTTCTGTGTGCTTAGTGTATCGCCAATTGATAGATCAGTGGCCAATAGTCCAAGGAAGCAAATTAATATAGAAAGAAGCGAGTGAACCTCCGTGTCTGGGAGGAGACTTACAATATATCAAAGTTAGTATTATTCATATGTAATAATGTCAACGGTTTATCCCAACCGTGTTTTATACGTCTGTTCCAAGCTATATAAACGACCCACGGGAACTTCTAAAAATAAATGCGTTATGGATACTTCATGGGGTCGCTTATGAATCCCTGAACGAAAGGCGCCCTTTAAACATGATACATACCCATGCTAGCTGAATTGCAGTTAGATAACTTCCACCGCGTATGAGCTTCCATTTGCATTACCACTACCACCACCACCACCGCCACCACCACCGCCACCACCACCACCACCACCACCACCACCAACAACAACAACAACAACAACAATAACAACACCACTACTACCACCACCACCACCACCACCACCACCACCACCATCACCACCACCACCACCACCACCGCCACCATCACCACCACCACCACCACCACCACCGCCACCACCGCCACCACCGCCACCATCATCATCACCACCACCACCAACAACAATAACACTACCGCCACAACCATCACCACCAAATTAAACACCACCACTACCATCACCACCAAAACCACCACCACCACCACCACCACTACCATCACCACCACCACCAC
This sequence comes from Escarpia spicata, assembly GCA_963995525.1. NCBI lineage: Eukaryota > Metazoa > Annelida > Polychaeta > Sabellida > Siboglinidae > Escarpia > Escarpia spicata. The sequence goes on from OZ023208.1 coordinate 23,525,806, forward strand.
CACCATCACCACCACCACTACCACCACCACCACCACCACTACCTCCTACACCACCACCTCTACCACCACCACCACCACCAGCATCACCACCAACACCACCATCACCACTACCACCACCATCACCACCAACACCACCATCACCACCACCACCACCACCACCAACAACAACAACAACAACAACAACAAAACCACTACCACTACCACCGCCACCACCGCCACCATCATCATCACCACCACCACCAACAACAATAACACTACCGCCACAACCATCACCACCAAATTAAACACCACCACTACCATCACCACCAAAACCACCACCACCACCACCACCACCACTACCATCACCACCACCACCACCACCATCACCACCACCACTACCACCACCACCACCACTACCTCCTACACCACCACCTCTACCACCACCACCACCAGCAGCATCACCACCAACACCACCATCACCACTACCACCACCATCACCACCAACACCACCATCACCACCACCACCACCACCACCACCACCAACAACAACAACAACAACAAAACCACTACCACTACCACCACCACCACAACCACCACCACCATCACCACCAGCCAAACGTGAAAAAGAGTATGTGAATGATGAAACCTACTTGGCAATAAACCAACTGAATATGAATCTAACCCGTTAACCTTTGACTTGTGTTTCAACGTTTGGGAAAATTACAAAAAGTTTTCAATCGTAACAGAAATGTACATGATTCTGTACAACTTCTTCTTCTTCCCCTTGCTCCCTTGCGGGGTGGGATCCACGTCATTTGGTAGCTTCTTCTACTTTTCTTATCAGTTCTTTCCACCTCTATCTCTCGCCGGCAATGGCCATCCATTCATGGCTGTTAACGCCAGCCCTCCCCAGGTCTCGTTTTATGCTGTCGTTCCATCTCAGTCTTGGTCTTCCTCTCCTTCGTCTGCCACCCTCTTCTACTTTCGATGCTCTTTTCGGCAGTTTGTCTTCATCCATTCTATGTACATGTCCTGCCCTTCTCATTCTTTTACCGGCTGCATTCCTCCGTAGGTGTTGTTTCATTCCAATCTCCTCTCTCATTTCCTTCATCTTCCTTCTATCCTCTCGCGTTACTCTACATATTTTTCTGACCCAGTTGTTTTCTGCTACCTGTAGTTTCTCCTCCTGTCTCTCTGTCATTGGCAGTGTTCCCAACCCATATATACAGGCTGGAAACTCAGGCTTCCAACACTTTTCCTTTCAGTTGTTTCTTCAGTTTTCTGTCCCACATTATGCCTTCTACCCTCTTCCATGCTGCTGCTCCTGTTTGTACCCTCCTTTGCATTTCTTACTACTCCTTCCATCCTCACACACTGTACCGCCCAGGTATACAGGGCTGTTCACTTGTTTAATGGTAATTCCGTCAACAACTACATGTAGATCTACTGTTCACCTCTCCACATTACTTCAATCTTGTCCAGATTCATTCGGAGGCCGTGTTTTCTGAAGGTGTCACTTAATTCTTGCAATGCTTTCTGTAGTTCCACTTTGTCATCAGTCACCACTGTACATATTCTGGACAACTGCACACGATAAATGTGACTGCGATATTCTTTTAGGCCAGACAAGATTTCTAACTCTCTTCGTGGTAATTGTGTCACCAAACTGATCGTGCGGCAAAAAAAGAGTTGTTTACGGACTCCTTGATTTATGCCGTTGGAACAGGTACCTGAAAAACAGATATGTGTGTTAATCACACCTGTCGAGTCGTTCTCGAGTATCCATGTTTACGACATTCGACTTGACTTGGATGTGGTCGTTGTCTTGATACAGAACAAACAGTGTGAACAATGGCTCTCTAGCGAAAATGACTATCGGACAAGGTAGTGCACAAACTATATTAATATGTGATATTGTCAACGAGTTTCCAAGGATGTTTTCTACGACTATTTCAAGCTATTGAAACCGCCCACGGGAACTTGTAGAAATAAAAGCGTTATGGATACTTCATGGGGTCGCTTACGAACCCGTGAACGTAAGGCGCCCTTATGATATGATGATACACACCCACGCTAGCGCAATTGCAGTGAGACAACTTCCACCGCATGAGCTTCCATTTGCATAACCACCACCACCACCACAACCACCATCACCACCATCACCACCATCACCACCACCACCATCACCAGACAAGCGTGAAAAAGAGTATGTGAATGATGAAACCTACTAAGCAATAAACCATATGAATCTAATCCGCGAACGTCTGACTTGTGTTTCAGCGTTTGGGAAAATAAATTACGAGCAACAAGTTTCAATCGTAACAGAAATGTACACTATTCTGTACAACTGCACACGATAAATGTAACAGCGACATCCTTTTAGGCCAGGCAAGATTTAAGACTCTCTCCTTGTGAATTGTCTCACCAAACTGATCGTGTGGCAATAAAAGTGTTGTTTACGTACTCACTGATTTATGCCGTTGGAACTGTTACCTGGAAAATACCTATGTGTGTTAATCACACCTGTCGAGTCGTTCTCGAGTGCCCATGTTTATTTTTTTTAACAGACAAATATTTTTGAGTAAATATTTCGTGCTTTGATCTTTTCTTTATACATATAGCATAGGTTGTTATTAGTGGCATATGTATAATAAGGGGTACATTTTCTGTTAATGCATGAAACAGTTTTTACATATACTTTTCAAATTTTCCATAAAACTCGTTTTGCTTGTAAATTTGTGATGAGGCACCCACGAGCCAGTCAGTGCGGGGTCCGATGAGCCGGTTCATGAATGCCAAAATTGACTGGTGCAATCCACAGTTGTTTGCATTCAATACAACATGTCTATCCGCTAAAGTTACAATAATTAAATAAGACAATTTCCTGTAAACGCGGAATGCAACAATATCAAGTGTAACGAAGTGTGTACAAACAATGGATAAGCTGTAAATCGCTTGGTAATTAACATAAGTTAGTTCTACATAATTATTATTAATTTCAACGATTCATTGAGCTAAATTATCATGAAGAAGACGAGTAATATGTGAAAAGCCGGTTGCTTAGGGCATCTATTGTGTCAGAATCATTTGTAAAGCTAGCGTTGCTTCCAGACGGGTTATTGAATGATATGAGAGAACAACATTAATTTTAATTAACAGTAAATAGACTGTCGGGTAACTTAGTTTTACGTAACTGAGATTTATGAAAAGAGTAGTAACGCGTGACATGCAGGTGTTTAAAGTGTGAATATCTTATTTTTTTTAAGTCGAATAACTCGTTGCACATAGACCATATTTTTATTGTAAAAGAAATGCCATGTTAAACTCACTGATCTATTTTAAATGTAAAAGCGTTGTTGTGGCTCAAGGGATCCCACGTGGTGGCTCAAGGGACCCCAGTCGTGGGGTCCCATTTCAAATTGACGTATCCCAGCCTAACAAATTCCACGACCCTGCTAGGGGACATTCATATTTACAAGATACACGATAGTGCATTTTTAATGTTAAAAACTGTATTATTTTTTGGTTTATTGCTGAAAACGTGAAAAATGCCTCATGGGTCTTCCCCTACGACATTCGACTTGATTTGGATTTGGTCGTTGACTTGAGACATAATTGGACATGAATTGAAGGCGCCTACAGCTAGCCTGTTTCGGGAGTATAATAAGAAATCACACCCGTCCACTGTTGATACAAACAGTGTGAACAAGGCCTCTGTATCGAAATCGACTATCGGACAATGTAGTGTACAAACTATCTGATTAGTGGTAATCACAATTGTGATACATTTGATTAGTTGATTTTTATGAATATCCGTTGTATAAAATTAATCAACCGGTGGATGAATACATTGATTAGTGAAGTTGAGTAAACAAGATTAAACAAATGAATTTTGTATGACGCAAAATGCTAACATATGTCATGCAGCTGACCTAAAACATTCATGGACATGAAAAATGTTTCGCCAACGAACGATGTGTTGACAAGAATTTTCTGAACAACGCATAACGCTTGGGCATAAATTTAGGGGACGTAATTTTTGGGTAAAACCCATGATTATTTTCATGGGTTTTACCCATGTTCACAGGGTGACGTGTGGCCAATTGTAATAGTTGTTATTGCCCGAGAGCTAGTGTGATTTATTTCTTGCAAAGGTATATTAATGTCGTTTCATGGACACCTGACACTGAACGGGAGGAAGACAGAACTAAACATGTTGTTGGGACCACTTATCGTCTTTTTTGTTCTTCACTCCGCAGAAGGCGATGTTGCGTCGCAAAAAGTGGCTCCGTCAGTATCCAGACCAGCGTTCTTCCAACCATCCAATCCATGTGAGTGTTCAGCATGATCTGATACATAGACGTTACGAAACGAATAACCTGAGAAACTGTTGTCATGTAACGTTTTATATATCAGGAAATTTCACCTCAGGAAATTCCTTTGGTACAGCAATGACATAATGCGTTTTGCTAGATGGGTAAGATATTTGCGCAGGTGCAATTTGTACTTACACTTTGTTATGTTTGATACTGGTCTTAGCACACTTATCCTTATCTTACTTATCATCTACACTCCAAATGGAGCATGGACCGTCACCAAATTTCTTCCAGCCAGAGCGGTCTTGGCGTGCCAGCTCAGCTCATACCAGATCTTCCCGACCAGCTGAAATTTCCCCTCTAGTGTTCATCTTCGGGTGTCCAGTGGTCTCTTTTCCTATTAGGTATTGCCCATTTTAGAGCGGCATGATATGGACTACCTGTGTAGGCCAATGGCCAAACTAACCCAATCTTCTTTGTTTCACTTCACTGACGATGTTGTTGATATTTCGCGTTTCGATATGTTTTTGGTCATCACACACTGTCCCCAACGAATCCCCTGAACCTGCGTATGCCTTGAATATCTATGAATCGGCTGTCTGTCAAATGGGACCATTTGTTTTAGGACGGGACATAGTGAATATTTATTTGAAGTTGCATCATTGTTTTGGAAGTTATGCGTCTTGAAATACCGCTTTCATTGTACGGGTTCGCGTTCACTCTAACGCACACTTTCAAGAGTGCACATGTCTGGTGCATGCGGTTACGATAAGGTTATTTTCTGTCGAGGTTGTTGGCCGAAGCCACGCAACTGCGCCGACCTGTACAAGTCTGGTGTACGCACGAACGGGGTGTATCACGTCTACCCGCTCAGAGAGGACCAACCGGCTGCTGTCTACTGCGACATGACAACAGACGGAGGAGGATGGACGGTAAATGTTATCGTCCACTTCAAAGACATTATACAATTTCAATTCTTGCCTGGTGCAGTGTACAAGTGTATATACAAAGACGCTGCAACAAAAAATATTTTTTTGTTTTCATAAATATCTGCCTGTTTATGTGCCTATGTATGTCTTTCTCTCTCTCTCTCTCTCTCTCTCTCTCTCTCTCTCTCTCTCTCTCTCTCTCTCTCTCTCTCTCTCTCTCTCTCTCTCTCTCTCTCTCTCTCTCTCTCTCTCTCTCTCTCTCTCTCTCTCTCTCTCTCTCTCTCTCTCTCTCTCTCTCTCTCTCTCTCTCTCTCTCTCTCTCTCTCTCTCTCTCTCTCTCTCTCTCTCTCTCTCTCTCTCTCTCTCTCTCTCTCTCCCCCCCCCTCTCTCTCTCTCTCTCTCCCCCCCCCCTCTCTCTCTCTCTCTCTCTCTCTCTCTCTCTCTCTCTCTCTCTCTCTCTCTCTCTCTCTCTCTCTCTCTCCCCCTCTCTCTCTCTATCTGTCTCTCTGTGTGTCATGTATGTATGTCTATGTATGTCTGTCTGTTTGTCTCTCTCTCATTCTCTCTCCGGTTGGCTATTTATATATGTTATTGTAGTATATATTATATATTGGCTCCTTATATATATATATATAAATATATATATATGTATGTATATGTATATATATACATATTATTGTATGTGTTTATTACTGCTGATATGTTTCATTTATATTTTATACTTGTTTTTATTAAAACAATCATTCAATTGTTACTAGGCTCTGATTGTTGTCTTTACAATTCACTGAGAAACGTTGTTGTCTGTACCAGGTGTTCCAGAAGAGATTCAACGGTGAAGTCGATTTCTACCGTGGTTGGTACAACTACAGGGGCGGCTTTGGATCCGTCTTCAGGGAATATTGGTGGGGTGTGTACCATTGCCTTGCTTTTCCTGATTAGGAACCCATTGGGGTATCTTAAACGTTTACATACAGTGCTATGTGAATAGCATAGCGGCGAACTACTTGATTAGCAACTCAACAAAATGCATGTGTTTATTGAAGGACTCGACAAACTTCACCAAGTCACCTCGCAAGAACCTCAACACCTTCGGGTTGACCTCAGCGACTTCGATGGCCAGTCTCGTTACGCGAAATATTCAACCTTCGGGATCGCCGGCTATGCGGAGAAGTATAGAGCTTCCATCGGAGGGTATTGGGGAAACGCAGGTAGGCTTATTTCTTTATTAAACGTGCTGTAAATGCACACAACTAGTCGGGCAACCAACCATTTTGTATTTTGCGGGTAATTTATCGCCCACCCATTGACAACAGGTGATTGACCACCAGGTACCAATAGACTCTGCAGTATCGCTTGCTAGCAATCCCGGTGCTCAAGTGACCGTGTGTTACCATTGAGAAGTGCGTAAGTGACCGTGTCTGTAAGTACCGTAAGTGAACTGACCTCACTAAATCTACAATAATGGGCAAAACCACTGCTAAGACCAGGCCCAATAGTGCGTCAGAGTCGAACACTGGGGCGACATTTTTGAGGAAACTGTGACGATGTCAACAACAGAAGAGGCAACGTTAAACAGACTGCTGGAAATGCAGCAAAACCTTTTCCAGAAGTGCTTGCAATCCGTATACTCAGCAGGAGGTGACCGACCTCAAGCGTGAGTTATCAAACTTTGACACACAACCTAGTGTCACTAACGTCGATCACCTGCAAAAACAACTGCAGAAATTTGAAGAAAGTGTCGACTATATAGAAAACCAAACTAGACGAACGAACGTCAGGATCGACGGCATACCAGAAATCGTGGGATAAAACGGAAGAACTTTTTAAAAACAGCCTGTTGAATAAGTTCGCCATCACAGCAGACAAAGTCGAAACGATGAAGATAGAGCGCACTCACCGAACGGGCGTTACGAGAATGGTGAATGGGGCGAAAAAGCAACGATCCGTGGTAGTGATATTTGCATCGTTTTAAGGACCGCGAGTGCCTGTTAAACAATGCCCGACTCGTGAAGCCGAACGGTGTGTATGTGAATGGAGACTATTCACTGAATGTCGTACAGAAACGTAAAGACCTACTTACGAAGATGATGCAGCTACGTGCTGAAAGGAAGTACGCGTACATCTCGATCTACAGACTAGTTGTCAGAGGTCGCCCCTGACTGTCGTGTGGTATGCTATCTTGAACGCCTACATATATCTCCAGTACCATAGACCTACATATAGCCAATTATGTATCACGTCTACGTGAATTTGTATTACATGACTCGTGTACTTTATATTTCAATGCATTTATGTTGCATTTATTATTGTAATCAGTCATGCTGTGAGTCAGACTCCAGTTTGACTAACATGCCTATTCACCTTTTTTGTTCTTTTCCTTATTATCCTTCTTACCATTCAATTGTGTTTAATCAAAGTCACGTCATAATTACAAAACCAATCGTGAACTTGTTAACGATTTACTTAACGCTATGTCAAAATTCGTGTTATCTATGTTACATTTATTACATAGGCTCACTTACAAAATGTTATCAAAGAACGTTATAGTACCTGTGATGTTGTCTATAAAGCGTTTCATGTTTTTGATATATTATGCTTTTTTGCTGACATTTACTCTTAAGTCAACTGCTCCACTTGAAATGACGTTGTATTTAAATAGTGCAATTTCATATTATTTACATCTTAGTCTACAGGTATATGGTGTGCATCGATATGTATCGATACACAGTTAATATTCATGTTCTTTTTATTTTTGGGAAGGGCAATGTTTTACATTTTATTTTCACTACGTTTAGTGTTAGTCATTTTACTTTTTAAATTTTTGGGACAGTGCATTATATATAGTATTTCCCCAAAGCTTAGTGTCTACGCAATAACCATTTCGTGTTTTGTTCAATATACTTACGATATTCTCACTCTACGTTCATGTTGTGGCAGTACATATGCTGTAATTAATTTTCATCCTTTTTGTGCTGATGCAATAAGTACGTTGTATTATATATGCATGCGGAATATTCGTAGTATTCTCTTTTAAAAATATATTTGTATTATGCTCAGCGTATAGCTTGTGCAGCTCTTTCACAACGTCTAGTCAATGTTTATATGATGTGTCCTGTAAACATATAGCACTATTGTTTATTACATTTTCCAATATGATTGATAACAATTATTTCTTAGCTCAATTTGGCGGTCTAGAGAAAAATTCTCTATATCATACATTAAAAACGGTGAAATTAATGAAGATGGGGATATTGAACCATTTCAACATTCACCATACTTTGACGATGATAATTTAATAAACCATTTAACAAACAAGCAAAGTAAATTTATCGTTCTAAGCCTAAACTCTCAGATTTATACGAATAAAACAACACAATCCTGACTCACTCAATAAATTGAAAATTGAAATAATAAACTCAAATATTTATGATAAACTTAACACAGATACTCAAGCGGATCCGAATGAACACTGCAATATCTTCGATGAAATTGTTACTGCAGCTATGGATAAATTTATACGTATTAAAGTAATTAAATTTAACAAATATAAACATAAGAAAACTCCTTGGATTACCAAGGGCATTATTATGTCGATGTAGTTTAGAAACAAATTGTATTCGAGAATGAAACAGACTCCCGTAAATACAGAGCATTATCATAAACTTAAAACCGACTTGCATACTGTTTTGTTTTATTAACGAAATTATTCATAAAAGTCAAATGAAAGAACAACTTCCAGATTTTTTTTAAGTCGATGGGGAAATGATTAGCGACAATTGCATTATTGCAAACATATTTAACACGTTTTTTACTAATACTGGTCCTACTCTGGCCCCTGAAACAACTGCAAGTGGAGGTAAATCATAAAAGATTACCTGAAAAACCCGATATTTCACACCTTCAGCTTTAACCCAATTGACATGGAAACTACTATTAGTATAATTGATCGTTTACTTCCAAAATCAAGTTGTGGAAAAGACGGTAGGGTATATCAACACAATTACTAAAATTGAAAAACATTATATCAGCAATGCTGTCACTCTAATTATGAATCAATCAATAATAACTGGTTTATATCCAGACAAATAAAAAATTGCAAAAGTCATACCCGTTTTCACAAAAGGTGATGTTTCTGACTTTAACGATTATCGTTCTATTTCTATCCTGCCAGTAATTTCAAAATTTGTTCAAATGGTTATGTTTGATCAAATCCACGACTACTTTCATTCCAAAAAGTTATGCAACAATAGCCAATATGGTTTTAGAAAGAAACACTCTACTAAGCTTGGTACACTCGAAATTATAGACAGAATTGTACAATAATTTGATAAATTGGTTACTCCAATAAATATATACCTTGATTTGTCAACAGCATTTCACACAATTGATCACAATATATTGGTACATAAGTTAAATTACTACGGATTAAATGACAAGGCTCTGGACCTTTGTAAGAGTTATTTACAAAATCGTAAGCAGTACGTAGAAATTGAAAATGTTAAGTCTAAGGGAAATTATAGTCATCAACACTGGTGTCCCTCAAGGTTCAATTTTAGGGCCACTTTTATTTATTATAACATAAATGACGTAGCACTTTCTAGTGATCTTTTCAAATTCATAACGTATGCTGACGACACTACCCTTACTAGTACACCAAATACATTTAACGATTCAGAAGGCCAAATGCGAAGTGAAAATATTAACAAAGAACTAACAAAGATTAGCAATTGGTTGAAAGCTAATAAACTGTCACTAAATGCCAAAAAGACAAAATTCATGTTTTTTCATATGCCTCAAAACAAAGTAGAACACCCTGTGTTACAAATAGATGGGGCATACTTTGAATGTATAAATGATTTAAATTTTTTAGATAACACAATAACCATTTAAACTGGCAGAGTCATAAAAAATAGCAAATAAAATATCCTAAACAATAGGCATATTAAATAAACTTTTTACCACTTAGTACATTATATATTATGTGCAATGCTCTTATTCTCCCTCATATCAATTATGGCTTACTTTTATGGGGTAATCAGGCACATCGAATTTTCAAATTACAGAGAAAAGCAATGTGAATAATATCCTTAAGTAAATATAATGCTCACACAAGTCCTATTTTAAAAGATGTCAGTTGCTAAAGTTGGATGACATTTATACAGTCCAACAATTAAAATATTACTATAAATTAATTAACAATCTTTTACCCTACTATTTCAATGTTTTTCCAAACACACGCATCAATGATATCATCAGCACTGCACACGTGAAAGAAATAATCTGTATATGTCCAGATTCAAACATGAATTTGCCAAAAAATGCATTAGACACAATGTAGTACAGACAGTTAACAATACACCAAGTATAATCATTAATAAAATTTACACCCACAGTCTATATGGTTTTTCAACATACACAAACACCGTTTTTATTTAAAATTATGAATGCAGTTGTTGTATTCATAATTGCTTTATTTGTAATTCGTAATACGTATTGAAATGTATACCTAAGTATCCATATGTGCGTCAATGTGCACACGAGTACTATAATCAGTCCTTGTATTATGTATGTATGTTGATACATCGATTAATTATCAACTATAAAACAAGTCATACTATTCTGGTTTGTGTTATGCAAATTTTGTTGTTGTTTTATTTATGGGGTGGCTCCTGTGCAAGCGATATTATATATCTTAATGGAAGTCTCCCGACCTTATCTATTACTTATGTTATTCTTTGTATATGTATCGTATTTATAGGTCAAATAAATAAATTCTGAGTTCCGAGTTCTGAGTTTTGAAAATCGATGGTCCATTTTGGTACCTTTGAGCAATTTGTTTAATGTGCATATCCAATATGGCCGCCTCCACATCGGTATTTTTTTTATCATACATCCAATTACAGGTGGAATTGCACAGTTATTCTAAATACATTAAGTACATGGAAGCTCGTCAATCAAAGAGTGAAGGAAATATTTTGATCGTGTTTTTTTAATTTGCATATATCCAATATGGCCGCCACCATATAAGTGTTTTGATCGTATATCCAATTATTGTTGGAATTTCACAATTATTCTAAATACAGTAAGTGTCTGGAGACTCGTACCATTAACGAGTGCAACATATATTATGATTGGGCATTTTTAGTTTTTTATTTGCATAAATCCAGTATGGTCGCCACCGTATAAATGTTTTGAATATATATCCTGTTATAGTTGGAACTTAAGAATGATTCCATCATAACCATTATTTCCAAATACAGTTGCATTTTACCAGAATTATTCAAAATCCCATTAAGTAGGGAGTTCGAGATATCGATGCCTGTAAAATGATTGGACTTTTTTTATTTCCACAAATCCATCATGGCAGCCGTCATATTAGTGTTTATTATAACCATTATCTCCAAACATAGTTGTATTTTCCCAGTGATTCTGTATTCCATTTAGTTTCTGGATATTAAGACTTCTACGACTGCAACAAATGCTTTGGTTGGTCATTTATTGTTTATTTGCGTAAATCCAATATGGCCGCCTCCTCAGTGTTATGATCATATAATGCTGTTTCCGCATATCCATAATCTATATGTGCTTGCATTTTGAATTAAACAATTGCCTTTACCTTATTTGTCATTATACATTCACCACAACAATGTTAATTGCAGCAGAATAACTAAACTCAAACGATCCAAAATAAAGAAAGCAAAGAGTTATATGTTGAATCCAGCTATGTCACATATTGAAAACAAATTGAGGCAGTTAAATATTGTGTTGATGATTATTAGCATTACATGACCTGAAATAATTCTGATACCAAAATCTGGCGATTTATATATGTGAGGGAAGTAGGCTGTCAAGAACCGCCAGGTGAAATGACCTTGCTAATCAATATCCGGATTCAGAGATATATCAGAAGGGAAGTAGTTATATACAATTAAAGAATTATCCACATTTATTGACCCATCTTCCAAACAACAAAACAAAATACAGCAATTCTTCAAGGAACACTCGCCAGCCTCCCTAACCTCTTATCATACAAAGTCTTACGTACATACATCTCTATCATAACATTTGATAGGTATACAAGGATTGACCAGTTCTTCAATCCGTGGCACTCGCAATGTAGAGATGCGAGAACGTAATGTTTAAAATGAACGATACCACATTTCGTCATCACCGTCAACTTGAGGATAATTTGTCACTCAGCAGTCGAGCGAAGTAGTTCTCAGTCGGTTCGTCGGGAATTCCCGCTTCGGGTGTGAATTCTCCATTGTCGCGTAAGCTGTTTACTCTCGCACTGTTGTTACACGAGGTATTACTCGGCGTCTACCGCCCTCGAGTGCATTTTATCAGACTTCACCCCGCCCCGACACTACAATAAATGATAACTATAATAATAAAAAATATTCTTATTCCTTGGTGTGTAAGCTACACCCGTCATATCATATGTTTTTCCATCGACACCACCTACAGTCATAGTACCTACACACAAACATGTGTAGCTAATGTTTGCCGGAGATATATACATATCCGGACCCAATATCCCATTAATAATAACAACCCTACCACCTTATATATTCTAAGTCCCAACAAACTATACACCAATAACCATTATCCGTGACACCGTAATATAACCTATGTTCGCTTCTGGTTATTATCTAACATTCACACAACAGAGCGATGATTCGCCACCCCGCATAAATCTCGAGATACCAGTATCATTACGCTGACCATATTTATTTATTATTGACCACACCCTTTGGCACAATTATAACAATGTAAAAACCAGATGTTTAGGTTAAGCCAATACCTCTAATCTAACATTCACTCATAATATATATATTCCACATACTTCTGGTATTTCTTCTACTCTATATTATGCATTGAGAAATTCAACGGCAAAGCCACCACTGGGTATACAGACTTCTTGTTTGCCAACCGCACCGTAATGGTTTCTTTCCACAGAAGAGATCAGATTACATGTCTTTGCTCTGTTGGGTTCTGGACACAGTCTGTTCTATCCTACCTTCAAACCTCAGTACCTCCACCCTATACCTAGCATCTAAATCAACAAGTATAAAATCTTCATTATAACGACATCACTATACGCCGTAATATTATTCCATTAAAACTTACGTCCGTATCACCATAATATATTCATATGGATCGGCCAATCATATTATAAATATTACATGTTGTATTCGACAATCCTCCCTGTCTATCCTAAATATAATTATATTTGCCCGGTTCTTTAAAATCTGACCTTAGGCCACCACTCCAGTTCCATCACAGTATTGCATAACCACTGGACAGCCATCAATGGCCTACAGGGCAACCCTAACACGAGTCAGCCAACCATAGCTTTACATTGTAATCATAAATGCAGTCTTTCACAGATGCTACCAACCTATGTTAAGTTCTAAAAATCATAATCTTGACATAGGCCTACAGGGGAAGAAGTCTAATATCCATCGTTGCAAAGACTAGAACAAAAATCATACTGAACAGACTACATTGCGAAATGTATCACCTTCTAAGATCAAATCAGAATGGATTACGTGCAGGGTGAACTATGGCTATGTAATCACATTGAGGCTAATGAAAAAGAATTAGTTCGACAACTGTTCCTGTACTCATAACAGTCATAGACTTTAAAAAACATTTGACAATCCGTCTTCACAAAATAATGAAGATTCTTAAAACGTATGATATCCCGAACAGCTGGTAAAAGCTAATGTCAAAATAATAATAATAATTATAATTTATTTGTTATATAGCGCCCCATCCAAATAATTGTTCTGGGGCGCTTTACAATGGTTAATGCAAATAAATAAAGAAATAACAGCATACGATATATAGTTAAAAACACTGTGCAATCATTACAACTAAGTAAAATCAACTATACTGTCTTAAAATATATACATAAACACAATTATGCAAGCTATTAAAACAATAAAATAGATTAATTATGATACTAAATTAATAAAAATAAAGGTATCAATAATTATGATCATCGATCATCGAATGTTAAAATAATTTGTGAAAAAAATTACGTCTTCAGTGCCACTTTAAACTGATTGACACGAGTGCATCGGCGCACTGTGAGTGGTAGTTGATTCTATGCTCTTGGAGCTGCACAAGAGAATGCTCGTTCGCCGAGTTTAGTTCGGGTAGTGGGTTGTTTAAGGAGTAGCTGATCGGAGAAGCGTAGACAGCGTCGGGCATTACGGAGAAAGAAGTGCTGATAGATATGGAGGTGCGAACTCATGAAGGCATTTGAAAGTGAGAAGTAGGGTCTTGAAAGTAATGCGCTTGTTGTCATGTCTGCGACAATATACGGAAAATGTTTACATTCTTTCTTGGCTCTTCCCTTCGTAACTTCATTCATATTCTTATATATGAATCTACATTTGTTGGATGGTGTTTCCAGGTAATATTAAATATGTATTGGAACACTTTTTGTGTGGCACCCATCTAGTTTTTATAGTCTCTTTGTTAGCGTTTAAGACTCGCATTAGTACAGGAGCACATACTCCACGGTTGCAGTGAATATGCAGCCACTACTGATCCTGCGTTGTCGAAATTTCCACATTGCTCTTATTGGCTACAGGCTTTCCATTTTACTAACTTCCTGTGACCAAGGAGCCGAGATATTTAAAATCTTCGATTTTTTCCAAGATCTGTGGTCACAATGTTATTGTTTTCATGGTGGTTCTGGGCCATACACTCGGTCTGCTTAGAATTGACCTTCAAACCAATATTAGCACAAGAGGTTACTAATCTTGTCAAGAGTGCGATGTCGGCGGCAAACTCTAACATCTGTGATGACCGCCGGTTTGACACGTCAACAGTTTCCTTGTGAGTTAAAGTCAGGTTCCTATTCCAGTCTGTCTATGGCTTTTTTCAGTGCATAGCAAAGGATTAGTACGCATTAAGAGGAAGAGAAATGGTGCGAGCGTCTCTCTGCAGAATTCCTGCCAGGACACATACAGTTCTGTTTCTCCATCCAGTGACAATACATTTTATTTCTCATGACCTCATGCAAATAAGATCATGGAACTGTTTTAAATTCAAATTGCAAGTACATCTACATTGTGGACATGCGGATACACACATACATGATATGATCATAACACGGAGGAGGCGGCCATGTTGGATTTATGCAAATAAACAATAAATGCCCGATCATAGTATTTGTTGCAGTAGTAGAGGTCTTAAGCATCCAGAAACTAAATGGAATTTAGGATTTCTAGCTGGTAAATGCAACTATATTTGGAGATAATGGTTATGATATAATAATTCTTAAATTCCAATTATAATTGGATATATGATAAAAAAAAACAGATATGACGGCGGCCTGTTGGGTTTATGAAATCTAAAAATGTCCGATCATAATATTTGTTTCATTCTTCAATGACGTGAGCCTCCAGACACTTAGTGTATTTAGAATAATTGTGAAATTCCAACTATAATTGGATATATGATCAAAACACTGATATGGTGGCGGCCATATTTGATTTATGCAAACTAAACAAAAAAGGCTGCAGAAGTTGGCACCCAGCGGATTCTGTTTCTGGACACCCTCGTTGTCAATAATCCGTCAAACACAGAGTTCATGCTCAATTTATAGGTTCAACCTGTTGGCTGCCCGACCATATAATTTACCAATGGATCTGGTGCTGGATCCTGAAAAGATGATTTTGAAACCGACGGTGGAGTTGAAGTGAAGCATAGTTCCAGTTGACGTTTGACAATGACAACAGTTATGCATGTAGTTTAGTGCAGTGCATCCAAATTGTGAAACTGAACATACAAAAAAGTGAAAATTAACATATAATGGTAACATTAATAACAAACATTTTAAAGGGATTGTTTTGGCTATAGCACGTTCGATGTCATTGGGAACTAATAATACGACAGTTGTACTTATACATATGTAGTTATATAAGTAGCACATCATTAACATATTAGTTATTGCTTTGGTTTTAGAAATCATGCTTAATTATCAAATGACGACTATGGTATGTTGTAGGCGACTCGTTTGGTTTTATCGATGGTATGCGGTTCTCAACAAAGGATGCCGACCATGATACACACAGTGGGTCTTGTGCAAAACTGTTCAAAGGAGCAATGTGGTACGCAGGCTGCCACGGTAATAACCTGAACGGGCCGTACAAACACGGAGTCACCATCACCTACGCCGACAGCATGTGTTGGAAAACCTGGCGCGGCTACCACTACTCGCTGAAGACGAGCGAGATGAAGATCAGACCAGCGAACTTCTAAGAGGACGCAATGTAAAGCCTGGTCAACGACTTAATGCAATTTAACCTTTGGAAAGAAACGTTTATTATGTGTTAATCAAGATAATATTTCTTGTTTGATCAGGAACTTTTGTTTTGCTTCGCCTACAAATCTTAGGTAGTGCGGGGAATGTTACCAGCAAAGTCGCTGTCAGGAATACGAATAAAATATTCTTGTTAGAAAGGATAATTATATTTATTTGTATGCGCCCCTGCCACATACACCTTTCTGTGCAAAGCAACGATACAAGACCAATGTTGATTGAAACAGGCCAACTTAATGACATTTATTCACTAACACATATTAAACAACACCATATATACATAAAACCACACCATATATACATACATCATTACACAGCAAGCATGCCGGCCCCAACAGCATTGTTAAGCAATACCTACAATTTCTAAGCATATAACTTCCGAGACATCTACTTATTAACATGACTAACTACATGACTGCACTATATTTACCACCACCACCGTAACGGTGGGGGTCACTCCGCCCTTATAGTGAAAGCGCCAATTAAAAAACTTCTGAACCAACAAGTAAAGTGATTTAAGGAGGAGGGTGGTCAAAACAAAGATAATAAATATAACTAAATCGACATAAAAACAGAACACAGAATTTTTGTGATTGGCGAGCCAATAGTATACACTGAATCAAACCAAACCAGGGAGTGAGGCTGAATTTCCTTTGTGGCTGGCCTATATAGCCCCAATCACTCCTTTACATATCCCTCCGCGTTGTTCTCAGCTTGATCACTAGAGAAACTCCAGGCCTATCTACTAGAGGGCGCTACCATTTGCCCCTTTACTACTATCAATATTGCATCGCTGCCTCACACAAAATCAATTTACGCATGCATGCATTCACCAATCAATCTATCTATACATAAATACATACACAATTCCACCAACTCCCTAAATCCCACGCACCATCGACCCACCGACCCACCGACCCACCGACCCACCGACCCACCGACCCACCGACCCACCGACCCACCGACCCACCGACCCACCGACCCATCGATCCACCGAACAACCGACCCGCCGACCCGCCGACCCGCCGACCCGCCGATCCGCCGACCCGCCGATCCGCCGACCCGCCGACCCGCCGACCCACCGACCCACCCACCAACCCACCCACAAACCCCCATCACACACACACAAACACACACACACATGCGCATACGCACACACACGCACATGCACACGCACCCACAGACATGCACACGCACACTCACTCACGCACGCACGCACGCACACCCACACATACATATATATACTCACACTCATACAAGCACACACTCATGCATACACACACTCAAACATACACACATACGCATATATACAAATACACTCGTACATACGTGTATAGGCACATACGTACATACGAAGGGTTTCAGGGCAAAACGCGATATAAACGCCATTTTTTAAATTTCGCCCAAATCAGGACTAAACCATTGTTTAAAAACATGTTGAGGTTGTATACTCTCTAACTTATACAAAAAGCAACAAATCCTCAAAATAAGCGCCATCTGTCTTTTTTTCTCAAAACGCGATATATCCATGTTCAGCCAATCAGCACCGCCGAGCCGTATGCGAAGTGACGGCGCGCGCAGTATGAATATACAGAGTTTTGATAACAAAGTTATTTAAAATCACATTTTGCGTAACAAATGTGCTACAAATATTTCAGCGTTTGCCAACATTCGTTGTGATTTGGGATTCTAAATATATATCAAATTAATTGTTAGTTGTTACATAAACTTTGAGGATGAAACAAAAAAATAACTTTTTCTCAACACGAAGAAAATGGATATATCGCGTTTTCCCTTGAAATCCGTCATACGAACATACATACATACATACATGCATACATACATACGTACATGCGGCATACATAATAGTAGTCTCTCGTTGGCCGAGGAAGACATTGCGCTGTGTGATCATCTGTTGGTCACCGTGTGGCTCCGGAGACCAAAGTCCGATGGACATAGGCTGTTGAAGGTAGGACATGCTGTCGTTTTGCAGAAATGGCTGGTTTCTATGGCAACCCTCTCGCACTTTTGGGCATAAATGAGAAACACGAATATACGCATATATTAGCAACTATGACATATGTTAATTCACTAATGTGTCCATTTCTACGTTTTTCGATGTGACGAATCCATTGGTCATGCTACATTGACAATCTAAGGTCAAGGTCAGGCGTAAATGTCAAGGTCAAACCAAACATATACCATACCAGTTTCATGAAATATATGAAATGAAGCATAATATGCCACAGAGTTCGAAAACACAAAACACACTCACAAAACTATATTAACATTATATTATAGCAAAACGTGTATATTTATGTTATTCAACCTGGGGAATCCGTTGGACATGTTATGCTACCTAAATGTCAAAGTCACGCCAAAACAATGCTACTATAATTATATCTTGTGATATTGTGTAATTAATCATTTATTCAGTCAACTTATCTTGTTTTTTATGAATCTGCATTTTCATCTTCCTCGTCAGAAACATATTGTATTACCATCATGTGTTCATTGCAGCAGTCCACTCCACCTTCACAATGGCAGAACAGTGAACATGGCAACATTGCCGACGAACACGAGCATCTAGATGATCTACAGTTGTTGCAAGTACACTTGATGAGTGTCAAAATGTCTTCTGCTGTCCATCCATGTTGGAGAGGATCTACGTCAGGTGAAGTAGCCTGGGTAGCATGTTTCCAGATGCAGGTTTGCAAGTGAGCTTTCATCACATTTAGTCGACAGGTCTCATTGGTGGGAGGCAGATACATCAGCTTTGGAGCCGAGACAATATTTGCCTTTGCAGTTTTCAATTTCCACATCATGTAGCGCACATCGGTCATAGTTGTGGTTTCAGCAAATCCATAGCAAGCAGCTATGAATGTTGTAGATTGTTGGACTACATCTGCAATTTTAGCTGTAGGCTCGCCAAGTTCCGAAAGTTGATAGCCTGATTGAAGGACTTTCACTGTTTTCGCCTTTCCCATGCCACAGTACTCAGCCACAGTGGCACAGCCTGTCAACGCGTGAGCTGCTGGTAATTATCCAGCAAGGTTCCTGTGCATGTTGCCACTTGCTTGGATGTCAATGCATGTCCTGTCTGTGGATGTGGCTTCCATCGATACAGAGCAGGTGAGGTTTCCTTGTTGGTAGAAGTGGATTAACAGTACAAACACGTCAGTATCATCCGAAATGACATTGATATTACAGTTCATAGCATCAGCTTCCACAATGAACATCATCTGGTGGATGATGATCACATCAGCCTCTTCCTGGGTGTTTCTCGTGTCTTCCCGGTCAACCATAATACTGTTGTTGATTTATCCAGGGACAGGATCAGTTCCTGTTACCGCAAGTTGGTGGCACATCGTTTTTAACTGTTTCCCCTGTCCCCGTAAAGTCGCAATGATCAGATCGACCAGTTGTACTTTGTTATATGTCACAGTTAACACAACTTTCTGTGATGGGAGTAGCAACGAGCGTGAGAGTTGGTGGTGTCTGCTTGCTTCTTTTACTCTTGCTGTACGGGTGACACCTTTGATACTGTAGTCGACGTATCTGTTAAACACCAAATACACATCAGAGTCCTTCATCTTTTTTGCCACATATGCAACAAAGTTGTCAATAAATTGTTGCACTGAATCTTGGGTTGGCCAATGAACTACTCACAATATGGCTGATCCATCAATTATCACACTGGTAGCTTTGGGTGCAGTTCTTGCCGGCACGTCAACTTTTAGCTTAGAAGGACATAGTTATGCTAAAAAGAGTACAGAGGAGAGTAACTAAAATGATACCAAAACTGAGGGATCTGAGTTACGAAATACGCCTAAAAGAATGTGGTTTAACAATATTAGAGACTAGGAGATTGAGAGGAGATCAGATAGAAGTGTTTAAAATATTGAATGGTTATGAAAATATTGATAACAATATTTTTTCTCAGTTAAGAAAGATAGAAGGACCAGAGGACATGAAGTTACATTAGTAAAGGAGCAGTGTAGATTAGATATAAGAAAGTTCTCATTCTCACAAAGGACTCTAAATGAATTGAACAAATTATCTCCTGATTGTGTTGGTGCTGGTAGCGTGAATATGTTTTAAAATAAAATCGACACATACCTTAAAAGGGCGGGATACACGTAGATAAAATGTATTGGACTCTCGATAAGGAATTTGGCAATGGACCTTCCAGACATCGCCAGAATTCTTGCGGTGAATATACCAGTTTATTTAAATAGTGGTTATAATTTTCCCAAGTGATCAACTTGATTAGTTTAATAAATGT
Organism: Escarpia spicata; assembly: GCA_963995525.1. NCBI lineage: Eukaryota > Metazoa > Annelida > Polychaeta > Sabellida > Siboglinidae > Escarpia > Escarpia spicata. The sequence goes on from OZ023208.1 coordinate 23,546,656, forward strand.
TTTGGCAATCTTCAATGTAGTTCTAAAAGTTTAGTTTTAGTTTTCCAGCGTCGTACATAACCTATAATATGTATACGTACACAAAATTTGAAAAGTTTAGTTTTATGCAAGCGACGTGAGTTTTTAACGAGTCAGTTATATTTAGTTTACATGGCTGGGGAATGACTACTCATAATTTGTTAATCTCAAATCATTTATCTGTAGTGCACTATGTTGTGTAGGTCGAACAACACTATTGTGTTGTGTGTAGTTCAGTCACTCTGAACACTGAAACTAGTACTATACTGATGGGGGCATAAATCGTGCGTCTTAATGTTTTATGCGTTTTTAACAAAAACATGATCTTTTTTCCTAAAGACTAGACAGCTATGTGCTAAATCGTCAATATCCGTAACAATACACTTTGTCCTGTTACAGACTGTTTGTGTTACACTTGGATTTGTATGTGATATATTTTATGCAGAATGATGACGTCCTCAGCACGGACGTGAAAGTGCCAGAACATAAAGTGCTTTTATAAGAGGCGAGTTATTACACTATGTGATAAGTATGCGTTTTGCCTTTTTTCTCAAGTAGTTGTAATTCACAATCTATGACCATACACACACGACATTGTGCTTTACAGATGAAATTGGAGATCACCAATGAGGTATGCTCTTCTTTGGTAGGCAATTCCATATTGGCAGAAATTGACAGAACATTTGTTAGAAATGCATCAAGTATTTATGTCAGTAATTTTCTCGGTCGGTCAGTCGGTCAGTCACTCAGTCAGAGTGTGTGGTTTCATAACATTAGTAGTAAGGTGTTTTATTATTGTGCATACCTAACATCACATGAATCAGGTAACTGAAAGTGAGACAATAAAACACATTTATTGCGGTCTGGTACATGTATCAATTTTCGTGACAGATTTACTTTCTGCAGAAAAGAAACGTAGCTATACCAAAAAGAAATAACATTTAAACTACTTTAACTACTGACATACATGTACTCAAACTGAGCATCAACAAGTGTAGGCTATTCTTTTATGTAAAACTGAAAGGCATGTTCACATTGTCTGTTCATTTAAAAGAAAATACACAAGAAACCAATGCATCATAATTTATACACGTGGTTTAATGTACAGCGTGCATTACCCTTTGTAGTTCTACACTTAGCTGATTTGCTACATGTTAATTGATACTATGACTAAGTTTTTACATCCAACTATTATATTTTCCAATGCATCAGGACTAATACACCTACTATAATGTACAACATTCTTTACCCATTCTAGTTCTAAATGTTAATTGATACCATGACTAACTTTTACATTCAACTAAGATTTTTTCCAGGGTCTGAGGTTCTTGAAAAGACACAGTTCCTGAATGGGTGTTCAAAGAAAACAAATCACTTCGTCATTCCACTTACATATAAAATTGATTCATCGGAAGACACCAAGGAGGCTGTGTTTCCTGACATTGCAAGGTTGCATTTCAAAATTCGAGTATACCAAGAATGTAAGTTGTTTATGGAGAGAGTCGTCACAGCACACAAGAATAATTTGTCCAGTAAAGGTCTGCACAAAAGCCTAAAAACAAAGAGCCCAGATGCTAAGAACAGCCTGTAAAGAAAGTATTTATCGATTGGCAGGAAAGCATGCAGACAGAGAGAATGAGAGACTGGTATGGGAGAGAGAGATGGTGGGACAGAGAGAGAGAGAGAGGGGGGGGGGGAGGAGGGTGGATGAGAGAGAGGATTGGGGGAAAGAGAGGGTAGGTCCGAGAGTGGGAGAGAGAGAGAGAGAGGAGGAGAGAGAGATGAGTGTGGGGAGAGAAAGGGGTGGGCAGAGAGAGGGGGAGAGAGGTGGGGCAGAGAGAGGGGGAGAGAGGTGGGGCAGAGAGAGGGGGAGAGAGGTGGGGCAGAGAGAGGGGGAGAGAGAGAGAGGGTGGGGCAGAGAGATGTGGGAAGAGAGAGAGAGAGAGAGAGAGAGAGAGAGAGAGAGAGAGGAGAGAGAGAAAATACATCCAACATTTTAGTGCAAACAACTATGTCTATGATTAAAAATTATACATACCATATTTTATACAGCCATCCCCGAAATGTCTTGAACAAATCTTTGCCTTGTCTGGATTGAAGCTCTTATCGGAGCGATTTACTGCATGCAGCAAGGCTGCTCTCCATTTATTTTGTTCTTCTGTCACGCCTGCTTTGGGAATGCCTGTGAACCTCAAATTCTCTACACCTTGCCTGAATCGTATGGCATCCCACGATGCAACAGTTTGCACCTTTGGCTTTGACTGTTTTTCTTTACCTTGCGCGTTAGCCATTGTGTGACTGCTCCCATTAACCGTGTCCAAAAAACAAAACCATGTTTATCTAGATTTGCACATAAATATAATCGTTCGTCGAAAATCGCCATGCTTATATCTTGCGGTGGCCGCCTTTGTTTATAAATGTCAAGCACTGAAACAGCGAAACAAGCACAATAAAGGTAGCACTCAGTGCCTTTGTGAAATGCCGTTGCTGAACATAAAGTTGTTTTTAAAACTAAGCTATGAATAATCAGGTTGGTATAAACACGTATGGCTAATAATATAACATGGAACATTTGTATGATAAGTTACAGAAATACACAGCAAAGTTCCGTACCTACTAGATATTATTACTGTCATAACGCGACTTTTGTGTCAGTGTGTTTGGCGGTAACGCAATTTCGCCGTTTAAAATTGTAAGTACTTCATTCAAAACAACTTTCCAAACAATATATCTGCACAAATTTGATTAAACATACATGTTATGGAAGACTTTGTCCAGATGTTTTTATTAAAACGATGTTTTCGTGTTGTCACCTGCGAAATTAAGGACCACCAGCAGACAACCGAAAGTAAAGAGTACCTTTTGTGCCGAGTTGACCATACTGCGCCACTATAGCGGCCTTGATCCCGATACAGCCATCCAGAAAAAGTAAGTCCGTGATTAAAACGTTGTGACGTTCGGTTTTGTTTGCCGTTCGGGGGTAAGGTAACTGTGTCCATCGTCGTTGTCGTCGTCGTTGGGGTCGTCGTGATGGAACAGAAGAGACGTATAGAATTCAGTGGATCGGGCTCCCAGCTCTCGATCTTTTACTTGTGTCGAGTTGAGGCGTTCGGTCAATTATTTAAATTGGTTGAACATGGCTGTCAATGTCAGTATCGGAAGGCAATGTTTAATGAAGACGACGGATGCGCAGAACAGAACAAACCGGCAAAGTCGGCGTACGTAAAAAAACTGTTGAGTAGACAGGTAAGGAAGACGAGATCGACCGCCGAGTGGGAATGTGTCCGCTTCAACTCTAGGCGGCAGTTGTTGTCGCGAAATATTCAAGAGGTCGAAAAACTTGAGATGTATCTTGTTGGCTACTGGAAATGCTGAACTGGTGGACCTCGTACCATCGAAATAAGTTTTTTGGGAGTCAGTTTTTTGGAGGGAACCAAATCATACAGAATTAATGCTTACTAGAGAGCGTCGTATTACACGCCTATACTGGATGATGTGGATGCGCGGGCCAAAGATACTGCTAAACAAATAAATGCTGGTGTACAATTCTACGGTCGCTTCGTTAATGTTGTATAAGTACGGCAGCTGGGCGGTATCTTCAATAATGATCCACAAACTTGATTTCTGCCGCACACGCCACCTCCGAACGATACTGGAAATGCGTTGGCTTGCTGGGATTCTATACAACGCCGTTCTGTGCATATCCATGTTAGCCCAAATGTTGCGCATGCCGGAAGATAGCTCTGCAACTGGCCATGCAGTTTGCAATTGATGCCGGTACAGAGGCCGCGTTGGCCGGCACACATCTACTCTGCTCAACCCGCCGCGCTCATACCTCTGAGTGACGGATATCAGACTGCGGTCAGGCATGAATATTTGGGGGATTGTTTTCGACACTTAGTCTTCAGAATATTGCAAACGTAGGAACAACAAATCACCACCGTTCATGCTTCACAAATTCCTGTACAACAAACTTGTCCCACACCGATTTCTATTTCATATAAATTTGGTTTAAATATAACCATATCACAATATTGCGAAATCTTTCATGTTAGCTGGGAAGCTTAACAAATACAGAAACATGAGGTATTTCAACATGCATCAAAATAACCACCATCAACATGGTTGGACCTTGTCGTAATAACTTGCTCTAGGGCCCCAATACCTTAAAACCGCCGCTACCTATAGTCAATAACCGAGTTCATTAATTAAAAACATGACATTGATACATTTGTTTATGCACAGTGCAAACTTTTTGGATCTAGTCGCTATAAATACAGTATGTGAACAGAATGCAATACATGTATGTGTGTCGAAAACCGCATGCCGCACACAAATTGGCATTACATATCGATTCACTTTATCTGTTCTTCTAAACCAACAACTTTTCAATATCTAAATGGATTTGTGAATATAACACGTCCGTGCACAAGTCGGTGACATTTATGTAACTCATTGTTACACAAAAGCTTTCATCCCATAAAAGAGAGGCAGAATGCGTGTTAATTTGAACGGCGTGTCGATTAGGAAAGTACCACTTTGGGAGACCGAATAACTCCCGCGCGGCGTGATACAGAGCGGTGGTTAACTACTGCAGCCAATCAGCGGCTGTTGCTGCATCCTGGATTCCTTCTCTCCCAGCACAATCCCTTGAATACTAACAGCGCGTGACTCGTGTTGCTAGCCGATCTTCAAAGTAAGACCCGATTGACGTTGCGGGCTACAAGGTAAAACTGCGTTTTTGCTTTATTGTGAAAAATAGATTTATGACGTATTGGATTAAGAAATCTTTGGTGACGGTTTTAAGGGAAAGTCACATATTTTAGATAATTGTATTGTTCATTTCCGTCAGCAACCTTTCACCTAGGCAACTATTACAGGAGAGTTTTGAGAATTTTTTTAGTCGCATAAAGATATGTTGTCTGAATGAACTGGAGCAAGCCTGATGTGGAAATGTACACCAGACGGCGATTTAGATATGCCAGTTGATTTTAGCTGCCGGGTAAATATATACATTGTTGTGTTCTATTTGATTGTGTTGATTGACTAGCGGAGGTTCCTGTGTGAAGCTGTTGGCCACCACGTCCCCGACCTGTTGTTATCCCACGAACTGTATGTGTATTGTCGGTGTCTCACGGAGAGGACAACGTTGACATACATCATAGTTGAGTTGGACTAATGCCGGTCCTCGAGGTGGTATTGTTCTTGGAATTGTATGGGTATACTTTGTAAATTAAACTCACGGAGAGCAAAACGTTGACCAGGTTGACAGGTTTTAGTTGAGGCGTCTTGGCGAACGGTCTAAAGGACAACATCGCAAACGCTATAAAGACGGCCTCAAATCCACCTTGAAAAGATGCGATATTGATCCGAACATACGGGAATCTGAGGCTCTATCACAAACTAAATGGCGGTCGATTACTCGAAACGGCACAGAGTCATTCGAAGCGAACAGACTAACAAATATAGCCAAAAAGAGTGATGCTAGGAAGACTAGAGCCATGACAAATCTTCAAAATCCACCCTCACCACATTCTGGTTATACATGTTATCACTGTGGGAAGCTGTGCCGAGCAAAGATTGGTCTCACTGGCCTTCTAAAAAGACACTGACAATCCATGGAACGATCATCCACGCCACGAGGGATTGCTGCTGCTGCTGCTGATGATGATGATAATGATGATGATGATGATGATGATGATGATGGTATTGGTGAGATTACAGAAGTCCATGTTAGAGTGGTGGTTACTAACCAGTAAACCCTGTTAAGACAGGACTTACCCCAGAATGGTTTCAACAACAACGATGTAGTTATGGTAGGCGTTGACAAAGAATTGCCTGAGATAGTAGGGGCTGACCATCGTGTATAGTATTGAATAACACTTAGTTCGTGTGACTTGTATCGGGCATTTAACTCTGGTTTGCATGTGAGACGGCAGAAGTCGTACTATATTAACGATGTTGATTCGTTGTGACACAAACGTGGATATATCTTACAGGATGCCTCTGACGAAGCAGTCAGGCCAGCCGACGGTCCATGTGACGGAAGCACAGGACTGCCCACCGCGGACACAAGTCGTGGATCCTGCAGCCGAGCAGGTGACTGCGACGGTTCGCCTCCCGGTCACCGACACAGACCGTCGTCTGTGGGAGGCTGACACGGAGAGGCGCCTCGGAGCTACAGCTGATGCTACCGATTACCTCGGGCGGGAAATAATGCGGGATATGCGTTTAATGCGAGAGGAGATGAGTTCGGAGATGAGGCTGGAGATGAATGAGGTACGTGAGGTGCGCCGGGAGATGCACGATAAAGCAGTGCTGCAGGATGCAGCAAACGCAATCGCCGAAGAGCACTGGCAGGAGGTACAGCGGCAGATTCCAGAGATGCGGCGAGATATGCGTGAAATGCGAGAGATGCTACGTGCGTTGCTGCCGGGGACAGGAAACGTAGCAGCAGCGGCTCCGTCGCTCTGTAGTCTGGAGTCTGACATGGTGGCCGCCCCCCGCTTAACAGTGGAATCAGCCAGAAGCCACATCGATTCAGGTAACACGGGTTCTTTAAATGTACATCTGGAAGTAACCATTGACCACGTATCTACTTGTAGGTTGGCTATGATATTGACACTTGGTTAAGTGTGAGAAGCCAACACGGCTGACGTGTGGGAAGACGTAGATTAAACTAGGAGGTCTTGGTAATGCCAATATTGCTAGGTACCCATCTAAAATATGGCGATGAACTATCGGAATAAGGGAATAGCCATGTTGATCAACTGTTCAATTTTAAGACCTATACAAATACCCTTTGAAATCAAAACACCAAAAAGGCATTTCAGCTGGAAAATGAACTTCAAAATGTGACAGTAATCTTGAAAGTTGAGAGTTGTTCTCTTCAATAAACATGTAGTTATACACATTAAACATTGTCTACACTGTATTTTTTATGTATGAATTTATATATTATTGTTCAAATTGAACGTCATTATTGACAACAGGCCATCATTATGTAAATGCCGTAAGTGAGTAGTTAATCTTATTTGCCCAAAATTATATCCCGCTATGAAAACTAAGCATGAACCACCTGAATTGAAAATTGGCCTGGCAGTGCACGTGATTAACATTATAGGTGCAGAGTTTAGAACATCGGACTCTCAATCGAGAGATTGTTGATTAATGATAATAATAATGCACTTCTTTTCCTGGTAAAACTTTCGAAACCAAGCTCAGAAACGAATCAAAACATAAATGATGGATAATCGCAAATAATTCTTTCAACAGTGTTACAGTTTTCAACAAATGATGTAATATAAATGATGAAGACTTCAACATTTATAAAGAAGCACTTAACCAAACTATGAACACAAATTATCTAGTAATATAAAACATGACAGCAAGAGTTTTTATGCGTACGTTCAAAGCAAACAGGAAGTTCACGATAAGGTCGGTCCTCTAGAAGATAGTTTTGGAAATATAATATCAGAGGGATTCTTAATAGCAGAAGCCCTGAATTAGTATTTTAGTTCAGTGTTTTCCAGGGTAATAATAATTAATAACCTGGAGTGGATGGGATTCCGCCGAAGCTACTATTGGAAATTGTACAACAAATTAGCGTACCGCTTGCAACAATTTTCAATTTGTCATTAAAAGAGGGAGTGGGTCATTTAGAATGGAATGAGGCAAACATTATACCGTTATTAAAAAAATGAAAACAAGTCAGACAACAATAGACCAGTGAGTTTAACATCAGTGATTTGCAAATTATTAGAAAGACTAATTAAAGATCACATGGTGGATTTTCTTGTTAAACATAAATTGATAAACCCATCTCAACATGGGTTTTTTAAAGCGAAGTCATACTTAACAAATATGTTACTTTTTGTGGAAGACATCACTAAGTGGGTAGATGAGGGATCACCAGTAGATATCATCTACTTAGATTTTCCAAAAGCTTTCGACAAAGTACCACATCAAAGATTACTGCTCAAATTAAAGGCCCATGGCATAGGAAATGGTATAATAAACTGGATAGAAAAACGGCTGATTGACAGAAGACAACTGGTAGTAGTTAATGGGGATGCTTCAAACTGGAAATCGGTATTGAGTGGGGTACCACAGGGATCAGTATTAGGACCTATATTATTCTTAATATATATCAACGATTTGGATGATGATATAGTAAGTAAGGTTTTGAAATTTGCGGATGATACAAAAGTGTTTAGAAAGATTAAAAGTGATGGAGATAGACAGCATTTACAAGATGATCTTGACAGGTTGATCAAATGGTCTGAAAAGTGGTAAATGTTGTTCAATTTTGGGAAATGTAAATGCCTCCATACGGGACATGGGAACGAAGATGTAGAATATACAATGGGGGTACTGTAATAAGTACTTCTGTAAAAGAAAAGGACTTAGGGTTAACCATTAGTGCTGATATGAAGGTTTCAGAGAAGTGAGGAATTGCAGCTTCAAAGGGAAATCAAATCCTTATATTAATTAGCGAAATATAGCGTATAAGGAAAACATACTAATAATACCGCTGTACAAAACAATAGAGAGGCCTCATTTAAAATATTGTAAACAAGCATGAAGGCCATATTCCAAGAAAGACGTAGATATGATAGAAAGAGTACAGAGGACAGCTACTAAAATTATACAAAAACTGAGGGATTTTAGTTATAAAATTCGCCTAAAAGAATGTGGTTTAACAACACTAGAGACCAGGAGATCGAGAGGAGATCAGATACAAGTGTTTAAAATAATGAATGGTTATGAAAATATTGATAAAAATATTTTGTTCTCAGTTAAGAAAGATAGAAGGACTAGAGGACATGAAGTTACATTAGCAACAGAGCAGTGCAGATTATATATAAGCAAGTTCTCATTTTTACATAGGACTGTAAATGAATGGAACAGATGATCTGCTGATTGTGTGGGTGCTAGTAGCGTGAATATGTTTTAAAATCAAATCGACACTTACCTCAGAAGGGCGGGATACACATACATAAAAGGGTTGGACTCTCGATAAGCCAAAAGGCTTCCTTGTCCACCTTCCACCTAGAGTTAATTCTCTGGGTGGCAAACTTGTTAAATAACGATGACTGGCATGCTAACAAATGTATGAAAACACCCAGGAGCTAAGGTGAATAAATACGATAATTAAGGTAAATTTTAAGATGACGGAGAAAATTGTGTAATACAAACTGATTTAATACTAAGAGGGAGCATATTCCAAAGAGTTGGAAGAGCAACAGAAGATATCTAACACTAGAAGGATATATTGGTGTACTTGGTTTTTGTTACGGCATTGTCTGGCCTGTCGAATCATTTACGTTTATGGATCAGTGAGATCTTACTATAAAAATTGAGGAATGGTAAGTTTTTATATAGCGCAATATCCATGTTGATTTCTCTGGGAAGCATCCAGTCACGCTGCAATTAATGCGCAAAGACTATGTGTACACAAATATCCACTAGTCTCAATAGCCTTTGCATTCAAACAGCTGAGTAAACTGGATCAACGACGTTGCCCAAGGTTCCACACCGCTTCACAGGATTCGAACCCGGGCTCTCTCGGTCGAGAGTCCGAAGTTCTAGTCACTGCACCTCTGCGCTCCTTTAAACACCAGTGCATATTCCAGTGACGATACATTTCACAACTATGTCATTCAGATAGTGATTTGATCAGTTGCATCGATCGTTCGATGTAAAAACGTCACAAACGTGTACAACTTCAGCGACTCTTGTGAGCGTTATTCAATGATAATAGCAATGCACCAAAACCCCGACTATCTTGTAACAAAATGCACCATCTTGTTGCCACGACAGCCACCATCTCTGAGAACCCAATGCCAGGATCCCTACTGCCAGACAACCCGTTGTTGGCGACGTCGCTGCAGCACGGTGACGCCGGAGACGAGACAAGCGAGCCGAGCAAACAGTGGGGTCACTCCTTCAGGACCTTCTGTGAAACGACGACATTCCACGGGCTGCGAAATGTCACAGAGTCAACAAGCCATGTCGCTCGCAGGTAGGAAGGTGGCTGCTGTCTGGGGATACCATTTATCACCTGACCATAAGGAATACTTTACAAATTAGTGCTAATAATGTTTTGAATTATTTCACATATTTACCTCTCTTCGATTTGTATATTTCAACCGCGTCGCGCGGTCTTTATCAGCAGAAGGATGTGATGGATTTGTCACATTTGTCACGTGACACAAACTGGAGAAGGTCTTATGGGAGTCCTGGTCATATGTGTATGGACTAGAGCTTATGTGTCGCATGACAATGGTCATGTAACACACACGAACTTCATTCTGTTAATACAGACCAGGCTATGCGGTTTGAAATATACAACTCGAAAAAACACGTTTTTTGAGAGGTAAATATGTCAAATTATACCAATAATACGCAAGAAACCGGATCAGTAATCCGTTAAGGACTTTCTGGAAATGTTTTACTGCGCATGAATTGTGTTAACAGTATCGTGGATTCACAACGCAAACAAGTAAATAGATCAGTCATCATTATGTCGCAGTGCTGCTTAAAGTATTTGAAACAATGCGAATGACACAAATACTGTTGACATTTCAGTACGCAAAGCGAAGTATTGCAATACAGTATATCTTCCGTAATATAATATCCCGCGCCGATTCCTCATTAAGAAATGTCATCTCGTGAAGGTAACACGCTAGATAAAGTAGCCTAAATACGCATTCCCAAATGTTTGCCAGCTAACAATGTTTAATATAAATTCAATTAAAGTCAAATTTTTCCTGACAATCTAAGTGCCATAATTTTTCATAATTTTATTGGCATCAAGTCATGTGACCTTTCTGGAGCCTGTTTCAGCCATTTAAAACAATTTTTTTTGAAGAAAATATTGAAAAAAAGTTATGTTTTTCAGCTAAATGCTCCGATTGTCGTGTAATTCGGGACCTATACCTAACTTTTGCACGTTAATCACGAATCTTCTATCGGCTCTCCATTCCGAGCCATATTTGGGTCACCAGAGGTCAATAAAAGGTTATGTTGCTTCATCTGTAGCCTGTTCGCCACCGGGTGCACGGTGGCTTTAGATGTCCTAGGTAGTGACTTAAAAACTAATCCAGATAACATTGCTGGTGTCTGGTAACTTCTAAAATATTATCATCTACATCTACATAGGGATTCCAGAGATTACGTTAGGTGCACCACTGTATGCACTAGCCAAATTTGTTTAGAGGAACTGGCCGCAGACACATGGCGAGAACAAGTATGTAATCATGTTCGGTGGTCCCCATGTAGAAATGGATATGTGGAAACATTCGGGGACTACTTGAAGACCTCTTGGTGGGCAACTGCACTGACAAAAGCAGGAATCGCCTCTTGTGGAACAGCTGACTCCTTACTCAAAGCATCACACCTCACCAGGACTAGATATGCCCACCAGGTGAGTGCTCTGACCCTGGCGAAACTCCACCACGATGCCTTCACACACCCTATGACTGAAGGACCACACGGTGAGAGGGCCAAAGAAACGTGGAAACTATATATGGTCAGCAAGAGCCCAACATTTCAGTATTGGGATGCCATCCTCGGTGGAAATACTTGGTCTAATTTTCGTGCGGGCCAACCGAGAACGAACGAGACTTCCCCTTGTATGTGGAATCACTGAAAGCTTTTTCTTTTTCCTTGATCATCAGATCTACGACAGGTGAATTCCCGTACACATATGGAGAGCCTACCTCCAGCCATCAAAGACGAATTCAAAAACTAAGACCACTGGGTTGTTTCAAAGACATCTAGGCGATTCTCATCGTATCAATCGACCAGGCTCACAAGCAAAATAATGACCTGGTGAAGGGTACGGGGGTGCAGTGGGACTGATAAAGAATCATTCAGTAAAAAGCAGAAGTGAATGATAGCTGGACCTGAGCAAGCACGACTTCTGCAAGAGTTTGAGGAGGAGTTTACCTCAGAAGAAGAAAATCAAAAAACACCACGAGGAGGGTCTGTCAACACAGAATACATTCAAAGAGCAATCACTTGGTCTTGTTTAGGCTACTCTGAGCTAAGCAATCCTTTTCCTAAATGCCAGCCCTGAACTGTTAACTATGGACACACGGAATGTCCTCGTCGAGTCTGTTGTGAGCACCGTGCGTAATGTGGAATCGGTGGGCAGGGAGCAATACGTATACCGTCAATCAATGCTAACTGACCGCAAACGCTCTATCCATGAGCCTATCAAGAACATCTCATTGCCTCGTTTAGTTTTCCAACACCCAAGCAAAGACCAAGCAGGCAGGGCAGATCTCACTGCTGAAGGATGATGTGTCACTCTTCTCCAGATTATAATATATCACTCACTCACTCATGTCGGCCACTAGGGTCGAACATTAGTGGCTTAAATCATCCATCTCCAGACCCCTCTGTCTGCCATTGCCGTCTTCAGCTCCTCCGTTTCTAGACCCACATCTTACTTTGTGCATTCACTGTAACTTGCTGCTTGTCTTCCTGCCTTGGTTCTTCCATGTGTCCCATGTTATCGGTTGCCACAAGATGGTCTTAGGTGCCATTTCATCCTTATGTTTGTAGCAGTGTCCGGCAAATCTCAATCGTCTTCTTATTTTATCAGTGACTTAACACATTCCACTGTAGAGTTCTATGTTTGTCATATGCTATTGCCAGTGAATGTTAAATGCGGCTCGAAGCATCGAGATTATATATAGTCATACAGAATAGGGATGGAGACACGGGGACGTTCTTCAAGCATGAAAATCACCCTTATCCTTCACTGTTCTCTAACAGAGATAAACTACGCCAAGGGTAGCAGTCGGATTTGCTGAACATTCTGACCCAACAGACAGATGAGCTACATACAGAACCTCCTAGATCATTCGATGTGAAAATTCTTGATGGTGCTGCTGTTGTCCACCTCTTGCCAATCATTAACATCACCACATTTGATGAATATACCAGTCGCGTATTTGTTCAACACATCAAGCAGTAGTTGGAGACCTCTACAAGAGTTGACATGGTCTGGGACACGTGTGTATCCAGCAGCATCAATAGTCAACCAGGCAAAACATGGCAAAGGCATCAGAAGGAAGGTTGCTGGTCAAAATATTAAGGTTCCAGGGAATTGGGCAGATTTCCTGCGTGACACCACCAATAAGCAAGAACTACTTGCATTCATCTCCAGCAAGGTTGCGTCTGTCGAATTCAAAGAAGACAAGCAGATCTTCATTCCATCTGGCAGCACAGTTGTCAGCAGAGGCACCAGCCACTGCATGTCGAAGTGTGACCACGAGGAAGCGGATACAAGAATACTTATCCACTTGCAAGATGACATGGAGAGTGGTTCTAACATCTGCTTGGTGCACACTGTGGACACTGATGTAGTCGTAATATTCATCGGCAAATTCCACGCCATCGTCGTCAACTATCCACTTGCAGACATCTGGGTTGCTTTTGGCACTGGGAAGAACTTCGTGTACCTACATATCAATGCCATCTGCCATGGACTGGGCAAAGACAAAGTCCACAGCCCTTCCCCTCTTCCACAATTTCACAGGGTGTGATACAGCGTCAGCATTCCATAGAAAGGGGAGTAAGTCAACATGGAAAGCCTGGAATTCCTACCCTGAGGTTACCCAGGCATTCAACTACATGGCAGGAAACCCATACACCCAGCTGACAGTGGATTCCCAACTCTTCCGACTATTGGAGCGATTTACAGTCGGTGTCTGTGACAAGACAAGCACTCTGGATTTTGTAAATGAGGCAAGAAGAACACAACTATGGAGAACATTCCACCTAGTCAGGAGGCTTTGCTACAACATTCGAAGCGCGTTGCCTACCAAGCTGGAATATGGACGACATGTGAAGTCGCCCAACAGCAAACTTGTACTCCAGATGGGTGTGGATGGACTTTCGAAACAGAGAGCAAGACCTGGCTTCCTGTGCGGAGCACACTACCGATGGCCTCCAAAGCGTGCAGTCAACTGGTGAAGAGTATGTGCAAAAGCGTGAGTGGCTGTGGCGCAAGGTGTTCGAGCAAGAAGACACACTGGAAATGCACTAAGCTTTGCAACTGCAACTGCAACTGCGACATATAACCAAATGCGACACATAACCGAACTCGCAAAACGTTGACCTGACAAAACAAGCTATTCTTACTGGTTAAGCTAGATTATTGAAAATATTTTGCTATCCCATTATTTTGTGGTAAATTCAATAATAAAGATTTTTAACGAGCCAAACGGAAACTGAAGACTACGAACTAATAAAGTGTTAGAAACAAAGTTGGATCTTTTGTCTGGAATGTCCCTCAATTTTGCTAAGCTACATCACTGTACAGAAGTAGCTCAAACAACCTGGAAAATGAAGAGGTGTGACCTTTTATTGACCTCTGGTGACTCCAATATGGCTCGGAATTAAAAGCCGATAGCAGATTTGTGTTAAGCTTGCCAAAGTATATCGATATGCCGATTTACATGAAAAGCAAGGCATTGTGTGGCTGAAACAGGCTCCAGCAAGGTCACGTGACTTGGTTCCAATAAATTTATTAAAAGTCATGGCATCCAGATTGTCAGGAAAAAATGTGGTGCTTTTGTCCGGCATGTCCAAATCATGTTGCTGCCTCACTATTTCACTACTTTTGATTAATATAATAATAATTATTATTATTATACAAAGTATCAGCGTTGTTATATGGGAAATGACGCCATCAATATCCTCATGCCTGAGTTGAACGCGGAATTAATGTCTACATATGACTGTCACACAAGACAAGCTAAATGTAAATCCGGCTATCTATGTTCGCATGCAAGAACGCTTAATTACAGAAATGTATGTTTAACATTGATTTAGTGTGTCGTAACCGCATAATACCGATCGATGTCGCTGGCGCCGGGGAAAATTTGAAGTTGTTTAATTTTACATAATACATTTGTATTCTGTATCTCTGTTACCACTATCTATAATTATTAATACACTAACTTTAGGACAGTATGTTTTATCTCTTTCATAATATATTTGTATTGTGTGTCTCTGTTACCACTATATATAATTATGAATACACTAACTTTAGGACAGAATGTTTTTATCTCTTCCATGGGACAGAGATCGATCGCCTCGGTGTATGACCTTTCATTTCCTTCGACCATTTTTCTCTGATCTACCGATTGGTGATGCAATTAAAAAAAGACGTTTATTTGGAGATATTTATTTACGTATTTGCAACAGTATGTTTACCTTTCAGAGAAACATGGGAACAAACATTGAATTTAATATCCAGATTTATGTGGCAATTATTGTCCATCATAATATTTATTAGTACATTATTTTAGTTGCATATTATTAACTAGTCTCTATCTTAATAACATTTATTAATTAATGTGTTATTGTACATTTATTTATTTATTATTATATATTCTTATTTTATTTATAGTAATTATATATGTATGTAATGTATATTGAATTACAGCTTTAGCACAGTTTTGATTTAGCAAATTTAAAGACGTTTTATTTTATTACTCACATATTAGTACATGTATTAATCATTACATAAGTATTAGTATTTAGACACATTGACAAACACCATTGGACAGATTTGTTCTTTGGAATCAAGTATCAAAAGTTATAATTATTATAGATATCATCCGGAAGCTACTGTATGCAGAAGATCTGGCAGTGGTAGCGGACTGGGAAGAAGATCTCCAAGAACAACTGAGAGAGTAAACATGGACTGAAAGTTAGTTTGAAGAAAACGGAGGTACTTTGGGTGGGGCAACAAAACAAAGAGCTGCAAATACACTTGGAGGGGAAGAAACTAAAACAAAGTGACAGTTTAGTATACTGGATGGAGCGACATGCGGGGACGGTAACTCATACATCGAAAGGAAGGAAGATCAAAGCATGGGCAAACGCTTGGAGAAAGTTGAAGGTGTGGTGGAAGACAGGTGCATGTCACGTAAATAGTTAAGAAGAGGATTTCGAGGTGCATATGTGTCTGCATGAAAATGTGTCAGTGAAGATGTTGACTCATTTCCGGTTAGGAGCGCCCCCTAAGTGCCATTGGCGTACTTAATCCAATGACGTCATATCTCCATATCCAAGTTGGGGTATAAGCCAAATGTAAGCGCATATTTTTAACATGACTCCTACAATAGAAAATTCTACCAAAAAACATATCTAACTACACGTCTCTGATTGGTCAATTTAATGTAATAAAAAATATATTAGTTACCCCTTAATTACCCCTAATTACCTCTTAATAATCCTTAAATACCCTTAATTACTTCTTTATTACCCCAAATTAGAGAAGATACTGAAAAGTGAGTTATATTTGTATAATTAATAAAGTTTATTAAAGTGAAATAACTTATTCATTGACAATAATGAGTGAAAAGTCATATTGTTTAAGATATGTATATATATATATATATATATATATATCAGTTATAGAAGACTGATTGGTTGGCTGTATATTGTCAAAGTCTGTATAAGACAAAGACACTTTAAAAAACCAAATGCGCAATCGCACACGCAAGGTAATGAAAAACAGATGTGATGACCAACGCTTCGAATAACTTTTTGTTGTCTGAACGGGCGTATCAGACACTTTGAAAAAAGTGTGCACTCACACACACAGTCGATTATATTATAAAAAGGAGATGTTGAATAACCGTTATGTTGTAATCTCTTTGTTGTCTGGAAAAGGCGTCGCATACACTTAAAACTGTGCACGCACACACAAACACAAACACACACACACACACACACACACACACACACACACACACACACACACACACACACACACACACACACACACACACACACACACACACACACACACACACAAACACACACACACACGCACACACAGTGGATTATAAATCGGTTTAAGTAGGTCAATAGTCCCCAGGGGGCGCTCCTAACCGAAATAGACGCACGCATGCTCTAAATAAGAGATAGCCATTAGCCGTCCACTACATGCACACGCATGCACGCACTAACGTTCCCAACACTCGCTAGAGGGATGGGCGATAATGAAGGGATATGACGTCATCGGATTACGTACACCAATGGCACATAGGGGGAGCTCCTAACCGGAAATGAGTCAGCATCTTCACTGCCACATTTTCATACAAACACATATGCCCCTCGAAATCCTCTTCATAACTACTCACGTAAACTCAAAGGAAATGTGCCCTGGTCATGTGTTACCCCGGCATACCTGTATGGCCTAGAGACGATGGCACTGACAGAGAAACAACAAGAGAGGGTGCAGGGTTGTGAAAACAACTGGGTAAGAAGAATTGCTGGAGTGAGGAGAACTGATAAGCGAAGAATGTAGGAGTTGATGGTGGAGGTTGGAGTAAAAGAACGCCGTAAGAAGAAGCTGGTGAGAAGTCGACTAAAGTGGGCTGGGCATGTGGAGAGAATGGAAGGAGAACGGCAGGCAAAGAAAGCAGACGCCCAGAGAGTGGAGGGGAAAAGGACGCGCACAAAGATCTAGATTGAGATGGGAGGACTACGTAAATAGAGACTTGGAAGGGTTAGGAGAGGAGTAGTGGAGAATGAGAGCAAAAGATGTTGAGGAATGGTGACGGCTGTGCAAGATTAATGAGGGAAAACAAGAAGAAAATAACTGAAATGGAGACACGGAACCAAGGCCAGCCTCACTCCTGAAAACAGGGAATCAGGAGGAGAACAACAACATTGTTGTTGTTGTTGTCTTTGTTGTTGTTGTCGTTGTCGTCGTTGTTGTCGTTGTTGTTGTTGTTGATTTTATGCCGCCAAAAAGAAAGGCTGAAATATACTCTATTGGAACGACCGTATTTTTGATACATCGGCGATTCGTTTGAATGTTGCAGATTTCTCTGGGTCATCATCGTTCTGGTCAGCACTGCGTTGTTCGCATGGCAGTGCCACAATTTGGGGGGTTACTACATGAGCCGGCCCGTGAGAATGAAGATGTCGATGTCACACCAAGAACCGATCGTCTTTCCTGCGGTTACCATTTGCAATCAAAACGCCTTCAGGTATCGCGTTCAATCAGATCAATCAAATGTATGTTTGCAACAGCAACAGCAACGTAATGGCAGACACATAAACAGCTGTTTTTTAATGACATCGTGTTGCCTGGTGATCACATGGCATTTTAGATGCCGTCTTCCGGTGACACCATAAGCATTCTATTTAACAAGATTTAACAATATTGCCACCCAGAGAATTAACTCTAGGTGGTAGGTGGACAAGGAAGCCCTTTGGCTTATCGAGAGCCCAACCCTTTTATATATGTGTATCTCGCCCTTCTGAGGTATGACGACGGACTGAGCGTTTCGCTGTTAATGTGTAATAAATTGGTTCATGAGTAAATATAACAGATTCTGACAATTAAAATGGTCTAAGTGTTTACATCAATTTGTTAAAGTTAAGGGCATTTGACCAGGGAATATAGAGCTGTAATCGTATTCCCCTATCAGTAGTCAATGTTGTTCTATTGAGACGCATACCAACCACGTGGTGGTACTTGTTACAGAATTGTAGCTGCTGCAGAAAACGGCTCGTACCATTGGTTGGACGATATGTACAATCAACACTCATCGTTCAACTACACGAAGTGGAACGTTGGCAATGTGTCGATGCTTGATGTCTACCTCCAGAATCGTCACCTCAAGAAAGACATGATTGCGTCGTACGTGTCTTACATTGTGACACTTGCAGATAGACATCAACCTATATAATTTATAGTGATGATATATATATATATAGATAGATAGCAGATAGATATCAACCTATCTAACTTACAATGATGGTATTGGCAATACTAATAACAACAATAAGGTTGGTTATAATAACATAATGATATATATGATATGTATATATATATATATATATATATATTGATTGTGATAGAGATGTCGACGTCATTCTTAATTTTGATAACTTTGTATTGTGATACTTACACGTTGGTGATTTCTAATCACGTGTTATTCTCACGTTAGTTGCCGGTGGAAGGGGACCCCATGCAGTCACGAAGATTTCAAGTTGACCATAACAGATGCAGGCATATGCTACACGTTCAATGCCCGGATTGACAACAACTCCAAAGTCAATGCAGCCGGTAGGTAATCTTATCTTCTGCAGCGATTACAGGCGATTTGCTGGGTTTGTAAATCACTTGATATGAGGACTAGCAAAAATTAAAAAGAAACATGATATTTATTATTGTCGAGAACGTAATAAGAAATGAATTACATAATGTCACCAATAGATACGCAGTATAAACAGCCATGATTCTGCAAGAATCAAGAACGGCCTACAACAGCGACCTTTCGACACAAGTTGTGCGATCCACAACTCATCGTGAATAGTACGATTACGAGTAGGAATCACATAACACCATCAAATTAATGGATATTCTACACAAATAAGTTGACATCTCATTATATGAAATTTACAATAAGTAACAAGACAATATTTCCTAATATAGCGAATATCATGTCACCATAAATAACATTTAAGAATTTGTTGATGTCTTTAGGAGCAAAACACGGCCTGGAGCTGGTGGCGAACGTCGAACAGTACGAATACATGAACGGTCCACATAACGCGGTGGGTTTGAAGCTTCTCCTGCACCGCCAAGGTGATGTACCACTGGTGGAGGAATTTGGCGATAACATCCCAACAGGAATGCACACATTTGTTGCAGTGACCGCCCAAAAAGCAAGTATCTTCGTGACAGCTTTTATTAATGGTCCAAGGTACCATCTAGCAAATAAACTTCAAACGATAGTCGATATACATTATACTAGGCTTATGTTAGACATTTGAGATAATTGATGCGTGATAGATAGAAGTCATAACAAAATAGAGATCATGTGAATCAAACGGCGAGAAACATTAATAAGTGATATTTGTTCAGCACCCACAGTCACTCGTCTGTTGAATGTCCATATTGTAGGAGACCAACCTGCCGCCTCCACACGGTGATTGTGTTAAACATGGAACGCTGCGCTACTTCAACAATTACTCGCAGGCGGCCTGCTACAGGGAATGCGCCACTGACTTCGCTATCAAAACCTGTGGCTGCAGAGATTATTATATGCCGCCTTTCAACACAGGTAAACAAGTTATTTTGTCATAGTGTCTGCGTTGCTATTAATGTTGTGCTATAATTCTTTTCGTATAAAACCCGACATTCATGTTGAGATAAATAGGATTATACGTGTTTGATTAGCTTAATAATATAAAATGCAGAATAAGGGAGAAGTGTTAGAACGCTGGTGATTGTGCAATGAAGAGACCGATAACCAATTACTGACTTTTGATCGTCTCTGGTAATTAGTGACACCCCCCCCCCCACACACAGTCACTACACAGTTCCCGTATATCAATACCTCTATACATACCGCATTCTGTCTTGTTAGTATTCCACGAATCAAGACGTAGCCAACTACAGACCACTATATGGTGCATTAATGATTACAGATAACCCCCGCGTGTGTAACGTCTCCCGGTACACGAGTTGCCTACTGCCAGCGATAGGTAAGTGTATCTTGATTTCATACAATTACTTACGTTGACAGATCTTCGTCTTTTATAGTTATATAAGTTGGCCTCTATGTTCGCAGGGAGCCTAGACGATGGATCATGACATCCACAGTTGTATGCTTGTGGCCATTTTCTCTACATCTCCCATGCGTAATCCGCCTTTTCCTTTCTTTTGCATGTTCATGTTGCTAGTTTTTTCTGGGCCTACTTTTTCTTCCCTTTGTTATTTACAGTTCACAATATTCCCAGACGTCGATCATCAAACAATAGAAACATTTAAAAAAGAGGCAGTATGTTCCTAGTTTTTCATTAATTAATTAATATAATGTTCTTAAGCCTATACTAACTATGGTGAATGTATTCTGCCCGCCGCATTGTATTTAGTAAGCCCGTAACAACGGTTGAAGATACTACCACGGGTGCATGCTAAAAATAGTCAACAACACTTCCAGTTTCAAAACCGCTTAATTGGCAGAGTCTGGCTGAGTTAACTGCTATTCCCTTTGATGTTCAACTTTTCCACTTTCAACACAGCAGACGTCCTGTTTCAAATTACTACGCCCGCTAATACCGGGTAGACGAACAGACTACGTCCCTTTATCAAGCATAATTAAAAGCAAAAACCGACGCGATCGCTGAACGTGAACGCCAACTCATTGAGTGCACCTCATAGCTTTTGAAGTTAACGTTTGATTTGCGGTGTGATCCGCCGTTCATTAGCGATAAATATATATTCAATGTATGCGAAAACGCCGAATTAATACGTATATTAATAGTTAAACTAATTTAAATGTAACGATGCCGGTTCAGTCTCTTAAGAACGGACGTATGTACTGAAAGTTGAGCTTGAGATACATATCAGCACGAATTGCTAAAATACCTACGGGTCGCTTGTTGACAACGGCAGTGATGCAGCGAGGCGCTATGCCAAGGCTGTGGTAGTTCAATAAAACGTGTCTATGTATGTATTTTTGCTAGCGGTGTTTTCAAAATGCCATACGTTGCAATGCGCCCCAATTTCTTACTATACTGTAATGAACATTTATTTAGTTCTTATTGCAGTTGAACAAAAACAAAAGTGTTTCTTTATGACAAAAAACATAATGCAAAGTTTTAAAAGTGACAAATGTATTCGGCAGTGTTTCATTTATGAGATGTTATGCAGCGGTAGTAATGAATTTTACGTATATAAACGTTATCAACATTGGCAAAGGCAAAGCTTGACAGAGGTCACGCGCAAATTTGTTATTGCCGTTCTTCGCATGCTCCCATCCGTACAGAGAGGTCAGATGCGTAGGACAGGGAGCGTAGGGTGATCCTTCTATACTCCACACCTGAAAAAAAAGATTTAATGTCTGTATTATATTATAGAGCCGGCTGTCAGGCAGCAACTCACAAGACAGAATTGCGTGCGTCGTTTTCCGTTGCGTTGTTGTTATATATTTGAACTCTCAATCACGACACATCTGTTTTGAATTCTTTTTGCTTCAGTTCACTCTTTTCTATAACTGTCGTTGAACAATGCATTGTGACAATTCATATTGGCCTTTCTATGCCGTATCGCATTAATGCTAATATATGTGCAATTACTTATCAAGCCCTATCATCCAAACAACCTGCATACCTACATTCTATGCTTATTCCAGCAAAGAAACCTAAACAGCTTCGGTCGGCCGACTCTCTGATATACTTTTTTTTCCAATAGTTAAGACGAATGCTGGAACTCGAGTCTTTTCGCTTGCTGCACCAACTTTGTGGAACTTACACCCTATTGGTGTTAAGTCAGTAAGATATATAATTTCATTTCGCCGTCGTCTAAAAAACCTATATTTTTAATATTGCTTATCCTCTTTAATTTCTTAGCAATTCCATCCATCTGTTGACGACTATAATTATTCTGTTCATGACAATGAGAACGCTTAATTCATTGAATTTTTTCGCGACACTGAGCTCAACTTTCGGAGGATATTGGCGCTAAAGAAGTCATTATATTATTATTATTGTTTCTTCTTTAACATGAACTAATCACACCACTGGCTTAGTCTCCACCTGGTCTATCAGTAAAAACTGTTCTGTTGATGAATGTTAGGATATAAATAATAATAATAATTTATTTCTTATATGTTGCCCAATCCATATAATTATTCTGGAGCGCATTACAATGGTTATTGCAAATAAATTAATAACATACAATACAATATTTTTTTAATAATGATGTGCTTAAATCGTTACTACTAAATTAAATTAAATATACTGTCTTTAAATAAATAAACCACATATGCAAGCTATTAAAACAATAAAGTAGAATAATTATAATATTAAATTAATTAAAATAAAAGTATTAATATTTACGATCATCGACCATCGAATGTTAAAATAATTTGCAAAAAGATGCGCATTCAGTACCACTTGAAATTAATTGACACTAGTGCATTGCCGCATGTTCACGAAATGAACTATATAATTATAAATGTATACGCCGCTTGCTTTTCAGAGTCATTATTTAACAAGTACCTGTCTGCCGTGTGCAAGTGTCTGCCGTGTGCATGGTCTATCAGGAAAACTGCTCTGTCGATAGATGTTCGGATATCAATAATAATAATAATAATAATAATAATTTATTTCTTATATAGCGCCCCATCCAAATAATTGTTCTGGTGCGCTTTACAATGGTTATTGCTAATAAATTAATAATATATAATACAAGTAAAATTAATTATACTGTCTTAAACTAAATAAATAAATAAACACAAGAATGCATGCTATTAAAACAATAGCTTATATAATTATAATATTGAATTAATTAAAATAAATATATTAATAATTACGATCATCGATCATCGAATGTTAAAATAATTTATAAAAAGATGCGTCGTCAGTCCCATTTTAAATTGATTGACACTAGTGCATTGGCGCAATCTGAATAGCAGTTGATTCAAATGTCAATGGAAACATTTTAAAAATTAAGCCATCATAGTATTTGTGCTAGCGCAATGAATGCTAATAGGAATAACAAAAACATCAACACACGTAATGAAATGTAATAGTCTTGGAAATTTGATACAACGCTGTTAAGAACTAATATACTTTTTATAGTTGGCATTACATTTAAGAACTGATGGTTTTGATGCAAATTACCCAAATGTTCACAAGATGAACTATGCATAAACGTATGCTTGCTTTTCAGAGTCATTGAACAAGAACATGTCTGCCGAGTGCATGTGTCCGAAGGCATGTGATGAATTGCATTACAAAGCGTCGACGAGTTACGCGGCGACCAACCGAAAGAGCAAAAACCCATTCGATGTGTCCGAGGATTTCCTAACGAGAGTGGGAAAGGATCTAAACGAATCGCTTGACACCACAGAGAGAATACAACCAGACAGACGGCGAACTAACACACAGGATGCTACACGAGTCCTCCATGGGCTACCGAAAGTGCCGTCAGACCAATACTATGCATATGCCGTAGTTTTCCATTACTGGCAGTTGTTTTTCAACAAAAATGCATTTTGCTACAACGAAGATATACTGAGAAAGTACTTATGGAAAATGAAAGACGTCTTACAGAATACGTTCATTGCTGGTTGGGAAAATATGAAATTGTATGACTGTATTATGTCTGATACGTTCGAGCTACACCAACTAGTGCGACATTCTGTAGATGACCAAAAACAGTGGCAAGCCGCAATAGCTCTGCGACTGAACGAAAAGCTGTTAGCTTCGGAGAGAGCCTTAGATAACTTAGAACGAGTGCATATTGCGTACCACAATGCCATCCCGCTGTTGAACTACACAGCTACACCGACTGACCGCTACAACTCGTTCTACCTTACCACATCACTGTTCAAACAAGACACGAAAATAAATGACACATACACTCGATTGAGAGCACATATCGAGAAATATATGACAAACATCAATGGGTTGTATTTTATATACACCAAAAATGGTCACAATATTAAAATAAAAAACAAAACTGTCGATATAAAAAATAAAATTCTCGATTATACCAACGGTTTCTGGGATGCTTCAGTTGAATACGACCGGGAACTAACACTCTACAAGTCGTACATTATAGGACAACCGCTTGATCGTATTGTAAAATTAATAAAACAATTCGAAGTTTTTCAAGTACGTGATGAAGACAATTTAAATAGTCTAAAGAGAAACGCTAACGATTTTTACTATAATTACTGGAATGCGTTGGACCTTTGTCTTGAGTTCAATAACACAAAGACGACCCGTGCAGTTGGAGCGTACTTGGACGATTTGAAGAATGGAAATCCCGCCAGCAAGCTACACCTCGCCGGCGAGCTTGCGTTGCACAGAATAACGAAACTGGTTGGACATTGTAACAAATTGCTTTTGAAAACAAATGACATTAATCGTAAAATGTACACCGATATGAGGAGTTTCATGTCCTTCCAATGTCAGTGCAATGAGGTTGCTTCACATAACTCTTTGCTGCAGGCATTCTATGCAAAACTGTACGACTACTACAAGTTAGCCACCGCTTACGAGAAAGATGATATGGAAAAACATTTCAATTTTAAGAACGATAGTTCACCAAATGGGAAGCTAGTACGCG
The DNA here is from genome assembly GCA_963995525.1 of Escarpia spicata. Taxonomy (NCBI): domain Eukaryota; kingdom Metazoa; phylum Annelida; class Polychaeta; order Sabellida; family Siboglinidae; genus Escarpia; species Escarpia spicata. The sequence goes on from OZ023208.1 coordinate 23,571,809, forward strand.
GTGAGTTGTTCTATATAAAATCATGCAAGTTAATCATAAATGATCTTTTGAGCGTTGGTCCCCCTGAGATGCTAGGGGCTACAAATATGTCGTTACCGACATTCAGTTTGTTCATAAACAGGCTGGAATCTTTCCTTCAAATGACTGAAGTGGATGGAACTTTTTCCAGGTATGTTACATTCGTATTAATCACAGTGACAGACTTATTCACAACTGCAACAATAATACAGCAGCGAGGGATCAAACAACATCGTCAAATGCAATTGTTCCTATGCTGCCGCACACAAACACATAGCCTCAGTACAAAACACTGGTAAAACGAAGATGGACATATTTACGTATCTTTTTTTTCCATCACGCTTATTAATAATTCCATTGGTATCTAATATTTACTACCAACTATCCATTCCAATACAGACACCAACACGTTTCCCAAAATGTACGAAACATGTTCGCATGCACGCACACACACGCTCGCGCACACACACACAAGCGCCCACGCACACATAAACATACGCACCACACACACACACACACACACACACACACACACACACACACACACACACACACACACACACACACACACACACACACACACACACACACACACACACACACACACACACACACACACACTCACATACACACACACACACACACACACACACACACACACACACACACACACACACACACACACACACACACACACACACACACACACACACACACACACACACACACACACACACACACACACACACACACACACACACACACACACACACACACACACACACACACACACACACACACACACATTAATGACATGCGCAGACACTCAATGTACGTAACAATTGAAAATAATAAATTCGCTACAGCAGTATATTGCGATAGCTGTATTATTAGAGGTATCAATACTATTGAGATTATGTCATATTCATCACGATATTATCGGCATGGCATTAATTATTATTGAATATTGGAACAACCACGAAAGCAGCCTCGACCCATTTTTTATAGTCGACGCCGCCGTCTGGCAATGGTTGTTATCACAAGGTGAATCCGTGAATTTGCTGTACCTTCGTCGATTGTTGACATTATGCTGATCAATCAATAAATAAAGTTACAAAACAAAGTTCGAAATATATACTTAAGGACACTATTACAATGGCACATGTCTCAGTTGTTTTGAGAACTTTACAATCAATAGTATCGCGGTGACTTATCGACAGTCGCTCTGCATCTATAGTGTAACAGGTTACAAGACGGATGGTTAAATACACATTTTCACTTCATGTTTACTCATGCATAACCAATTAAACCTTTATGTGATTATGTTTCAGTCGCAACTTCCTGGAGCTGAATATCTACATGCGCGATCTCCGGGTCCAGGAATATGAGCAACATGAAGCGTACACACTATTTGATTTGTTAAGTAAGGTTTAAATTTGCATTGTTAAATTTGTAAGACATTAATCTGCACAACGTGTTGTCATTATTATAATTACACAATGTTGCAATCGTTTTTGACATTGTAATAAAATAGGTATGCATTTTCATCCTAGACGTAAAGAGTGACCTTTACGTAAAATACGTGTAGTGCTTTGGTATTTTTATCAGGCTATTTCTACTGACGTTTTGGATATTTTTGTCGCTGCCAACGTCGATCGTTGCGGGAACGACGTTGTCGGAAGCATTTGAAGCAATATCAAGCGAGAGGAACATTATTGAGTGTTCAAATAATTCGTCATTCTTATTAGCGTCATTTGCTTTAATTTAATCACGAGCAATAACAAGTAAATAGCATATAAATTTGGAATTTTCTGTAAGCTGGGTAATTGAAAACATAAATACTTTCGCGATTTGGATGCATTAGTGGACGTTTTTTTAATCTGGCGCAATGACGGATGTTAAACAAGGCAGGGCAGAGGTTAATTGTTGCGCATGCGTGTTACAGGTGACATCGGGGGTTCGATGGGGTTGCTCATTGGCGCGAGTGTCATAACCCTCTTCGAAGCAGTAGACGCCTTCGCGATCGCACTGGCCAGTCGACGGCGTAAGAAGGAAAACAGACGACGGCGGTCAACGAAAAAAAGAACCGAGACGGAAATATGAGCTGTGTGATGAAGAACGGACATGAATGTGTGAACTAATAACTTATTATACTCATAGAGGTTTAGCATGTGTGAAAATAATGCTAACTAACAGGTGTTGCAGAAACATCGTTGTTTCTATATTACGTAACCCGCCAGCGTTTTGTCACGAGTGAAATTGAAAACGAAACGTGTAAAATAGCGTGTGCGTAAGCAGCACGGCGTTTGTATGTAGCACAGTGTGTTTATATAGTACGGTATTTGTCTATAGTATGGTGTCTGTATGTAGCACGGTTAAAGTGTGTAGCACGGTGTATGTATGTGTGTGTGTGTGTGTGTGTGTGTGTGTGTGTGTGTGTGTGTGTGTGTGTGTGTGTGTGTGTGTGTGTGTGTGTGTGTGTGTGTGTGTGTGTGTGTGTGTGTGTGTGTGTGTGCGTGTGCGTGTTAACGTGCACGCGGGTGTGTCAGTATGTAACTCTTTAAGTGTACAAGACGTACACGTTGCGTGATACCTTCTAAGAATAAATCGAATCATTAATCTAAACGTTCCGCTGTTAGTAACAAGTGGACAAGAACATCCAGGATCCATAACGTTTTGATTACTAACATTCGAGATAAAAAACCGTATACATGGAATTCTTCGAGTCTGTTTTATCGTCTGGTAATTACGAACTTGTTCTCTTTGTTAAACGACTTCTGGTGTCGTGTGTAGAGGCCACAGTGGTTCCACACAGTTGACTGGCAACTAATAAGATAAAGACAATTATCCTCTCGTGAAACACTATTTATTCACAAACAATATTTACATGGGCATAATGTGTTTCTTGTAAAAGGCAATTTTATATATTTCTCGGTGTACCTTCAAATTATGTTATATTCCGAGAACACGTTTCGCATTAATTTCTTAGCCACGATAGAAACAACTTGGAATGGTGGTGCTCTCTGACAGCAAAAGTCAGACATATGAGACAGGCCAAACGTTCGCCTTCCCGTTTTATTGATGTCTTGGAATAACTAGTACTAATAAACTACAGAGGGACAGAAGCTGCAGTTTTATATATTTACTGTATCACCGATATAAAATGTGTTAATAACATTTTAGGACATTTCCTGCATGAGAATTGTTGGAGGTACCTCATAACATCAGTCATCATGGGAAACTAAAGCCTATTATAATGAATATGCAAGTTACAAAACAACAACTGTTTTTAGTTGGATCGATCAATGATTTTACAAAGCAATAAAGATGATTTTATGTGTTATGTTTCTCACTGAGTTGCCACTAATTCATCTACGTAATTTCCTCGTAGGAGCTTTATTCTGGTCGTTTGTTCCTTTTACCATGGTTTATTAGGTGATATTAGTTATTTTCTTTTGAAGGCATCCTAACAAATTAATGTGTCAATAACTTGAACAAAATTGGATTCGAACGAGACCGTTTATATGTGTGTGTGTGTGTGTGTGCGTGTGCGCGTGTGTGTAATTTGGATTGAACATTATCCGTAGGGTCGAGGACCGCATATTTTGTACTTCCTGCCGAATGCCGACGAAACGCACGCTCGTAGTCGCGCGAACAATCAGAGTTAGTACCGAGTAATTAGTCTCTTGAGACTGTTTACATAGAGGAATAGCGGTCCTAGACCCCACGGATAATGTTCATTCCACCTTACGCGTTGACGTTTCGTGTTGACATTCGGACAGAACGTGCGGTCTAATTGATTAGTTTCTATGTATCATTCATGCACAGCAGCATTTTAAAGAACTTAAAGGTCGTGACCGTCATCATCATTTTGCATACGTAGTGTATCGTGGTTGGACGAAGGCATCAGCATGTCGTTTCTAAATATGCCTGTCTTGCAGTATCCTCTGCCTGATGCTGCCCTCGCTATTTCTCTTTCAGTTGTTGTACGACGTGTATGCACGCTGTCGTTGAGCCGCTTCTGAATCCTGATTGCTCATTTAGGAAAAACCCAATCCATCGTGTTTGGAACGAAGAGAAGATTGTACAGATATAACAATCTTAATGTTACAATGGAAATGTCATTGAATTAAAGTCAAGTGTCACATATTTAGGGGTGACTTTAGATCAGTCCCTTTCCGGTGATATTATAGTTTTTAATATCCTTCCTAAAACTGTAAATAAACTTATGTTTTTGTAAAGGAATGCCAAAAAGTTTAGTATCAAAACAAAAAACTATTAGTCTCTGCTTTGATTCAATGTCTTTAGAGGTATCATCGGCGGAATGAGTGGGAGCGTAGTAGACAGCAATTGTCATGTGTCCGGGTAGGTGTCGAAAGCGAGCAGCGACGAGACGTGGAGATATCGCGGTCCAAGGTGTGAGAGCGGTTTTGAGAGACTCGGTCATAGCTAGTGCCACACCACCGTAATACTTTTCGTCGGTGGGGCCGGACCAAATGTAATGGTAGTCGACGCAGAAGATCTATCCCGAGTTTAGTAGGCTGGTCTCCTGAAGTGTAGCGAGACTAACGTTGAGGGTGTTAAGTTCGCGTGAGAGGAGCGTCAGGGAGCCATTGTAGTTCAGCGGGAAAACTTTCCAGGTAGCCCACCGGATGGTCTTCCTTATGATGAATTTACCAGGGGTTGGGCTAAGTCGATTGTCGATATTTCGGTCCGTTGTTTGTTTTCAAGTTGGTCCGTTCGGTTTACTTCTATCTTTTGGACTTTTCGTAGTAAGCTTTGCTTCACGGAGCCAGGTTGATAGCCCTGCGTCGGCTAGACAGAATGCCGATGACGGCTGACGAGGTTCTATCACTGCCGGTTTTGTAGGCTTGCATCTCGCGCGTAAAGTTTCAGGGATTAAAGTACAACTGCTGTTTGTTATGTCTGGACCACGATATTAAAAACGGTCGACGTGCAATTGCAGTGGTGCAGTGAACTATATTGAAGTCAAAGGAGGGACCGCTTTAATGGTGTAATATCCAACGTTGTATTATGGAGTATGGAGCATTTTATTATTATATTCACGATTATCCGCTTGCACTGAGCTCTAGAACTTGAACCTCTTCTTCCACGAGACAGATATTTAAAACCTCCACACATTCCTCGCAAATATCTTCGAGACAGATGAGGGCGGTGCCGTGGTGCGAAGCAGCAAGAAATGGAGGTTCACGTTCACGTCAGACCTCTGAGCTGAGTGACGGACGTCAGACTGCGGACAGGTAGAGACACTGAGAAGCTGGGAGAGTAGACAAGACGAGATGGCGTGATTATTTGGGGATTGTTTTCCACATTCACGGTTCAGACTATTGCTGTCGAAGGAACAACAAATCACCATCATTCACGCTTCAAAATTCCTGTGCATCAACCTCGTCCCAGACCGATTTTTATTTCATATCATTTTGGTTTAAATTTAACCACATCACAATGTTACGAAAACGTTTCGTGTTAGCTGGGAAGCTTGGCAAATACAGAAATATTAGGTAGTTAAACATACATAACAAATAATCACCATCAACATGGTTGGTCCTTATAGTAACAACTTGACAAAGGGCCCAATACCGTAAATCCACCACTACCTACAGGGCATAACCGATTTCATTCATTAAAAATATGATAGTCATGTATGTTTTATGCACAGTCAAACTGTTTGGATTTAGTCGCTATAAATACAGTGTGTGGACAGACCGCACGTCGCACACAAATTGGCATTACATATCGAATCACTTTACCTGTACTTCAAACGCAACGACATTTCAATGTCTAAATGAATTATGAATGTAACATTTTCGTGACATTTTCGTATCTCATTGTTAAACAAAGGCATTCCATAAAAGTGAGGCAGAATGCGTGTTAATTTCAACGGAGTGTCAATTAAGAAAGTGCTCCGCTGGGAAACCGAATAACTCCCGCGCGGCGTGATAAATAGCGGCGGTTGTGTTTAGAGACAAAGTCCGCGTTTTACTGTCAGAAAATCCAAGAGTCTGCCCGTGACACGAAAGCTATATACCGAGTCACAAATGACATCACCGGACGTAAACAACCACCAATGCAACGGCTTGAATGAAGATTTGCCGGAAAGTTTTCTTGTATATTTCTTCGACAAGATTATAAAGATCCGCCGTACACTGAATAACCGTGACGCGCCACCACCTTTACTGCCAATCGACAACAACCACCACCACCTTTGTACTCTGTCAGCATTTACACCGACACAGCCGTTCTCAATATACTGTATGCTAATCACTGCCATATTCGCTAAACACCGCTTGAAATGCCACATGTACGCCGATGATACTCAAGTCTATGTCGATTTCACACGTGATCATCCCTGTAACGCAGACAATGCTACCCGCCGTATCGAACAATGCGCCATCGACATAAAACGTTGGATGGCGAACCATCAAATGTTACTAAATTAGGCAATGACCGAAACTATTGTCTTCTACGCACCTACCACCAAAGTGTCACCTGCGGTTACGAGAGTCGACGTGTGTGGGTGTGACGTAATGCCTTAGCCTACAGTACGAGACTTCGGCGTTTTCTTGGACAGTGGGCTGGATATGTCGGTGCAAGTTGCTCGTACGTGCCAGGCGGCACATTTCCAGCAGCAAAACATCGCCAAGGTACGACATTGCCTGACCGTTGATGCATGTAAAACCATCGTTCATGTTCTAGTGACCTCAAAGCTGGACTACGGAAATGCGGTGTTGTTTGGCATCAACGAGCGATTGCTACAGAAATTGCAACGGGTGCAAAATTCAGCCGCGCGTGTAGTATCGCAGCAACGACGCCTAGATCACCTCGACATCACGCCTGTGTTGATAGCAATACACTGGTTGCCCGTTCGATAGGGTATAATATACAACATATTGGTTTTGACGTTCCAAGCGATGCATGACCTCGCGCCCGAATACATCGCTGACATGATTGTTTATGATGGCCGAGAAGGGCCATCGCGTTTTTGTGTGGCAATATGCACCGCCATGGGGCGATGACGCGATGGGCGATGCGATGGGCGATGCGATGGACGATGCGCGATGCGATGGACGATGCGATGGATGATACGCGATGCAATGCGCGATGTGATACGATACGCGATGCGATGCGCGATGCGATACGCGATGCGATGCGCGATGCGATACGCGATGCGCGATTCGATGCGCGATACGATGCGACACGCGATGCGATGCGATGGTATAAATTATAAAGATGCCGTAATTAGCATGCGTACGTCGAAAATCGAGACTTAGGCAGCCATTTGTATTTTATTAAACGCATTTCTTTTTGTGTTCAGAGCATGTGATGATGGCTGATGACGCTGACTGTACGTATACGGTTACACATCTAGTTATAGTACACAACATATTATGTGCTTGTACTTATAAATATTGTCTCGGAAGTCTGCTAGGATTGAATTTGGCCAAACAAAAATGTGTGTCAGGCAGGCAACTAGACTAGGGGTCGCAATAGGTTACTTTATAACATGAAATATGTACCTATTCAACGGTTCCCAGTTTTATTTGTTAAATTGTTTCCATCTGGATATCCCTGATCGCAAATATAAACGCAAACAATGAAAACTACACTCTAGGAACTACGATTCGCTACTTCGTTTGTGCATTTTGTATTTTTGTATGTAGGTTTGGTATAATAATTAGAGACGATACTATTTTAGTTTAACATTTAGATATTACAGACACTAAATCTTAGTAGGGTCTAACTGATTATATTTATTTTTTATTTTTTATTGATGTAAGGCATAATTAACATGATATATTCACCTATGAAAATATATCATGTCATTAATGAATAAATATTCAAGAAATGTACACTTCTAAGCCCTCGGTTAATGTTCAATTGAAAGATACCATCAACATCCCTGTTTTTCATGTGTGGATGTACATAAATTATGGTTTATATTTTCGATCAAGGATACTCAGATGAAACCATTCAAAATGAAATTGGGAGTGGTAGAAAAGGTACGCACTCCGGTTTTGGTGCGAGAATATATATTACGTTCTATAAAGTGATTGCCCGCATGCCCCGGTTTATCTTAGTCTAGTTTCAATCGCATTAGGCTTGTATCACAATATTTAGAAGTACGAACACACAATTCTGTATGCAAAATAAACAGAAGTGTAACCGTATGCGCACACTCAGAGTCATCAACCATGGACGCATGCGTTGAACATAAAAGGTATCCAGTGTTGCCTAAGGTCACGAATTTATTCAAGCCCAGACAACAAAGCCAAACCCACTGGCGTCGGAACATGATGAATATTTTGTGGGTTGGGGCTCACCAAAACCTCGATTTGCACTCCCCCTCTTGAGGCTCGCCAAAACATCCACTTTGAGGCTCTCCAAAACATCCACCTTGAGGCTCTCCAAAACACCCGCCTTGAGGCTCGCCAAAACACCCACCTTGAGGCTTGTCAAAACATCCACCCTGAGGCTCGCCAAAACATCCACATTGAGGCTCTCCAAAACCACAATTCGCCATCAAACCACAGGTTCTTCATGAACCTCGATTTGCACCACCACCCCCGAGACTCACCAAATTGAGGTCCGCCACAAACATGAATTAATTTGAACTCCTCTTATCTCCCTATCTGTCAGGGTTGAAACTGGCCTCGATTCCGATGATCGATTTCTGATCTTTTTTATTTTCTTTCACTGACCCTGCACTGCTCTCTCAACTTGTCGTCTTCACTCCTCTCCATCGTTCGTTCTCGTTCTCCACCTTTCTCCCAATCCTTCAAAATCCCTCTTTATACAGTCCTCTCATCGCAGTCTAGGTCTTCCTCGCCTCCTTTTCCTCTCCACTCTCCTTGCATCTGTTCTCTTTGGCATCCGTTTTTTCCCATTCTCTGGCCATCTTAGTCGACTCATGCTTATAAATCATATAGAAAACGATATTGCTCGAAAGCTTCAATAAATTTAGCTGTCTTACAGCCGTACTGCGATGTATCAGAATGGGATGTGGAAAGGCGAATGTGTTTTTGGAGGACGATCGTTCAGATGGGACCACCTTGATGATATGTTGCAAGAAAATAGTGCGGTCTATGGAAGTTCCCATAGAAACCAGGTGTATACGCCTCAACAATAAAATATTGAATGAGTATCGGTTTACATATTTAGTAATTAAATTATTACATAAGTATGTACGGTATTAGTCGTATGTATAGTCATAGTAATTAGCATCATACGTTTTGATTTCTTAAACACATTATATCATACGTCAATTATATAATATATATATATATAATTATATTGTTGTACACCAATAACAAAGATATAGTGTGTATCATTCACTCTCTCCCTCTCTCCCTCTCTCCCTCTCTCCCTCTCTCCCTCTCTTCCCCTCTCCCCCTCTCCCTCTCTCCCCCTCTCCCTCTCTCCCTCTCTCCCTCTCTCCCTCTCTCCCTCTCTCCCTCTCATCCTCCCTCCCTCTCTCTCCCTCTCTCAGTCCCTCTCTTCCTTTCTCCCTCTCTCCCTCTTTCCCTCTCTCCCTCTTTCCCTCTCTCCATCCCTCCCTCCTTCCCTCCCTCCACCTCCCTTCCTTCCTCCATCCCTCCCAAACTTGGTGTGTGTACGTATAAATTTATTGAGTTTGTAAATATAGATGCTTTCAATATGCACGGTTAGCTAATCAATACGTTTTCAGCATTCAGGACGCAGCTACTCAACAACATACCGTCATTCTTTACAAAGAGCGAATGGAAATGCAACAGTTATCTAAATAATTGAGTAGTATGCGCCTAAGCGACAAATACAATTTGAAAGAGTGTCCTCTATCATCCTCGCAAGCCAGGTCGATGACAACGTACACTACCCCTGGCAGATATTCTACGCAATGTATGGAGGTCAGCTGATTAAAACTTGTAATTAGCTTCGCCGCAACTGTACAACCCGTGAGAACAGTGATGACAACCGCCCCACCCGCACCTCAATTCTAAGACGAAGCCAGTGACTTCATGGAATCACAACATTCTCACGAGGGGCTGAGCGGTATTGTGTATAATAATTACATCTACTTCCGCAACATTACAATTACATTAGCAAACTCAAACATGGCTGAAATGAAGATCACCGGAATTTGCCGGCAAGCGATGTTATTGACTAAACTTGTATTCCAAATTTCGCAAGACGATCTGCCTACTGAGACTGATGTAATCAGCAGCGCCCCCTGGCGCGCGAGGTGTCATGTATGAACATATTATGCTTTTTACTCAGATTATTATATTATTACCATATCATACTTATAAACAACACACTTGATGGATATTCCGGTGTGGCTGTGTATCGCACAGAGTTCAACATTAGTGTATCCTGCCACGAAACACTTTTTTATTAAACTGTGAACTGAAATTAACATATGCACCTTTTGGGAAATACACACTCATGAACAATTACGCGTCAAGTTTGCAGCAGTTAACTTTATTTGACCTGGCAATGATGCTACGACAGTATTTAGAGAAAAAAAAATTGACAAACATGCATGCCATAAGTATAGGTTTATAATCACACACATCCGCACGACTCACGCACGCACGCACGCACGCACGCACGCGCGCGCGCACACACACACATAAAGTTTGGTACAGATTCACCGTATGCTGTTCTAATGAATATGTCTGGCTTCACTAGTGGCAACTATTTCAAAACAATAATCTTACCCACATGTGACCACATCAAAGCAGTTGCCTACACACAACTATGACCAGACAGTCTCAATAATTACCCCTTCGGGCCGCAAGCTATATTGGGCGGCATCGTATACCGCTGCGATTGACAGGCAGCTACACTGTAGCGTATCTACGTTTTGGTAAAGGGTGCCTAAGCAATTCGCTTCAATTAACGAAAAAGAAACAATTACACGGTAGACAGGAAATAAAACGTGTGACGCAAATGACGAATAAATTAAGTTATTTCGATCATTTAAACAATGTACGTTTCGTATTAAACAGACAGATATTGTAGCTATTTATAATATAAAAAAATTATTAATTTGGACAAAAAGGAACGGCATTTCCAATAAGTTAAAGGTTAAAAAACAGCTTCAAGTTGTCGTCTCATCCGATGTATACAAAATAAGTTATATATTTTCTACCAATGATATCCAGACAGAAACAGTTTAACAAATACAATTTGAGCGGTAGAAGAGGTACATATATTTCATGTTAAAAGAGAATTTTGCCCCAGACTTTCGTCATAACATTTAGAAGTATGAAAAACAAATTCTTTGTGCAAAACAAACATATGTGTAACCGTATACGTCATCAGCAATCATCACAAGCTCTGAACACAAAAAGGAATGCGTTTAACCAAATACTATGATGGCCGAGAAGGGCCATCGCGTTTTTGTGTGGCAACCTGCAGCGCCATGGGGCGATGACGCGATGCGCGATGCGATGGGCGATGCGATGAGCGATGCGCGATGCGATGGGCGATGCGATGGACGATGCGCGATGCAATGGACGATGCGCGATGCGATGCGCGGTGCCATGGACGATGCGCGATGCGCGATGCGATTCGCGATGCATATCAGAAGTATCTTTCTTAGAAAACTGAACGATGAAATACTACGAGTCTCAAGGAATCATTTCAATCGACGATACTATTAACATACAATAAGTAATATGTTGTATACACTTCTGAAACACCGTGCTTCTTTGTGCATATTCGTTAAATTTGTTTGCACCGCACGTTTTAAGAGAAATCATTAACACAAAATATAGTTGGCACTTATCAAAAACGAACGAGCGTAAGACGCACAAGCGATACGGTCATCCGACGAAAACCAGACCTGCTGTATTTCTTGCCAGAGATTTATGGTAACGTAGCATTTAAATTGATGTACATTAATGCTATGTAATTTCCACACATACGTATAAGGCATTTCAAGTTTACCGTGCATATTTGACGTACATATTTAATAATTGTATTCATCCCAAAGATCCCTAGCGGAGCGATAGGAACCTTTTTTCTGAATCACAACAGTACCATTAAGCAAACCGATGTATGTACATCATTACAGTATGTAAAATAAAGTGAATATGTTATTAAAACATGCAAAATAGGAGTGAGAGTACATTATACGGTGAGAAAATTATATTTACAAATTAATTGTAAAGTAGAAAATTAGCTTCACCTTATTAAACGATGCGCGATGCGCAATGCGATACGCGATGTGATGCGCGATGCGATACGCGATGCGCGATGCGATGCGATGCGCGATGCGATGCGCGATGCGATGCGTGATGTTATGGTATACATTATAAAGGTGCCGCAATGAGCATGCGTATGCCGAAATCGAGACTTAAGCAACCATTTGTATTTTATTAAACGCATTTCGTTTTGTGTTCAGAGCACGTGATGATAGCTGATGACGCTGACTGTACGTATACGGTTACACATCTAGTTATTGTGCACAAAAGATTATGTGATTGTACTTCTAAATATTGTCTCGGACATCTACTGGGATTGAATTTAGCCAAACACAAACGGGTGCCAGGCAGGCAGCTTCTTCGTAAAAACTAGACTAGGGACTGAAATAGGTTACTTTATAAAATGAAATATGTACCTATTCAAAATTTTATTTGTCAAATAATTATTGTTTCCATCTGGATATCCCTGATCGCAAATATAAACACTATTTTGTGTGCCTGCAGACACGATGAACCAGGGATGGTTAAGGTATTTCTCAGTTTAACATTAACCAACAGTTTTGAAGCCTATTTGTTTATATTTATTAATTAATGACATAATATCTGTTCAGAATGCAAACATGTTATTTATGCCTTATATAAATTAAAATATAAACTTTTCATAATTTATGCTTCTTGATTCACTCCTCGGTCCCCAATATATCCATGTCTGGATAAAACTGACACATATTCCGTGAGACGATCTTCGATACAAATGCAGTGCTGTTTAATTACTTAATCTGTGTTCCGTAGTAGCACACAAAAGCAGCGTTGCGCCGAAATACAAGTACGAATAACGCGGTGTCAATAAATAGGACCGCTCAAATCAGGCTACCACCGCTATTGGACTTGTAGTAGGTCTACTAAGAGGTGCACGGTGCGCGCGGTGCGTCTACAATTCGATTCACTTAGGGGTCATCTCAGAACGTCGATGTCCGATATCAGACGAAATTACTTTCATCTGGCCTCAGCCCCCCCACCCAATTTTTTAAACATTAATATGATGATATCAGTATAATTAAGAGTGTCGGTCGATGTCCGACGCCAGATGAAACTGCCTCAGACCCCCGTCCCCCCAAAAAAATGTGTGTGTGTATGTGTGTGTATTGTTTTATTTATGTAAGGCATAATGAACATGATATGTACACCTATGAAAATATATCATGTCATTAATGAATAAATATTCAAGAAATGTATACTTCAAAGCCCACGGTTAATGTTCAACTGAAAAATGCCATCAAACATCCCTGTTTTTCATGTGTGGAGGTACATAAATTATCGTTGATATTTTCGATCAAGGATACTCAGATGAAACCAAAAATGAAATGGGGAGTGGTAGAAGAGGTACACACCTCATGCTATGAAATAATTCATTTTTGGTCTCCGGTTTTGGTGAGAGAACCTAGATTACATTCTTTAAAGTGATTGCCCGCATGCCCCCATTTATCTTAATCTAAACTCAATCGCATTAGGTTTCTATCATAATATTTAGAAGTACAATCACATAATCTTTTGTGCACAATAACTAGATGTGTAACCGTATACGTACACTCAAAATCATCAACCATTGACACATGCGTTGAACATAAAAGGCATCCAGTGTTGCCTAAGGTCACGAATTTTTTCAAGCCCAGACAACAAAGCCAAACCCAAAACACTGGCGTCGGAACATGATGGATGTTTGGTGGGTTGCGGCTCTCCAAAACCTCGATTTGCACCCCCCCCCCTCTTGAGGCTCGCCAAAACAGCCACATTAAGGCTCTCCAAAATCAGAATTTGCACTCCCATTGAGGGTCGCCAAAATAACTCCATCTTCAGGCTCTTCGAAAACCTCGATTTGCACCCCCCAAATATCTACACTGAGGCTCTCCACAAGCATGAATTTGAACTCCTCATATATCATTGTCTGTCAGGGGTGAAACTGGCCTCGATTCCAATGCTCGATGTCTGTTTTTTTTTGTAATTTCTCTCGCTGATCCTGCACAGCTCTCTCCACCAGATCGTCCGCTCTCGTTTTCCACCTTTCTCCCAATCCTTCAAAATCTCTTTTTCCATTGTCTTCCCATCGCAGTCTAGTTCTTCCTCGCCTCCTCTTCCCTTCCCGTCTCTGTATATCTTCTCTCTTTGCCATCCGTTCTTTTCCCATTTTCTCTACAAGCCCTGCCCATCTTAGTTGACTCATGCTTATGCTTGTTCAGAAACAATTGTGTCGACTAGTCATATCAAAGACACAATTAACCACATGCGCAACTACGACCAGACGATGTAAATAAGTAGCATCATTCTAGTCTACTGCTGCAATTTTGGGAGGTGGTGCTGTTCTAATTATAGCTCCTGACCCAGAGATTATCGTCTCCACAGACGCACCGACTTTGACACATCATGTAATCCACTTGCCAAACAAGAGATACAATTAACCAAAAGTGCTACTTAACCCCCATTTTAGTGCATCGGCATTTCCAGGTGTAAATTACAATTTATATATTCTCGTTTGTGCTGAATCATATAGAAAACGACATTGCTCTCTAGTAAAAAAAAATCAGTTGTGTTACAGCCGTGTAACATAGCTGTTAAGGTGTATCAGAATGGGACGAAGAAAGGCGAATGTGTTTTTGGAGGACAGTCGTTCAGATGGGATCACATTGATGATATGTCGTAAGACATGTTGTTGTTGTCTATGGAAGTTCCCATAGAAACCAAGAGTATACACCTCAACAATAAAAAAATATTGAATGAGTATTGGTTTACATTATTTATTCATTGTAAATACGGAGAAATTACAGTATCACATAAGTATGTACGGTATCAGCGGTATGCATGGTCATAGTAATTAGCATCACACGTTTTGCTTTCGTAACATCACACGTCAAATATATATATATATATATATATAAGTATATATATATATATATACATATATGTATATATATATATATATGTATATATATATATATATATGTATATATATATATATATATATACAACAATTACAGTAAAATTACAATTACAGTGAAAACATGATGTATATCAGAAGTATCTTTCTTAGAAAACTGAACGATGAAATACTACGAGTCTCAAGGAATCATTTCAATCGACGATTATATTAACATACAATAAGTAATATGTTGTACACACTTCTGAAACACCGTGCTTCTTTGTGCATATTCGTTAAATTTGTTTGCACCGCACGTTTTAAGAGAAATCATTAACACAGAGTTGGCACTTATCAAAAACGAACGAGCGTAAGACGCACAAGCGATACGGTCATCCGAGGAAAACCAGACCTGCTGTATTTCTTGCCAGATATTTATGGTAACGTAGCATTTAAATTAATGTACATTAATGCTATGTAATTTGCACACATATATACCGTGAATATTTGACGTACATATTTAATAATTGTATTCATCCATCCCAAAGATCCCTAGCGGAGCGATAGGAACCTTTTTTCTGAATCATAACAGTACCATTAAGCAAACCGATGTATG
This sequence comes from Escarpia spicata, assembly GCA_963995525.1. NCBI lineage: Eukaryota > Metazoa > Annelida > Polychaeta > Sabellida > Siboglinidae > Escarpia > Escarpia spicata. The sequence continues at coordinate 23,587,563 of OZ023208.1, forward strand.
TACATCATTACAGTATGTAAAATAAAGTGAATATAGTCTATGTTATTAAAACATGCAAAATAGGAGTGAGAGTACATTATACGGTGAGAAAATTATATTTACAAATGAATTGTAAAGTAGAAAATTAGCTTCACCTTATTAAACATAGGATACTATAATAATTTTTTGCAAACAATCTCTGTTTAGTTTTAGACAAGGCCATTTTTTTACAGGCAGCTTCGATTTAAGGAATGTTTTTAAACACAAACATCGATATTGATAATATAGTTGTTGTCTTCCCTAAGTTTGATTGAAACATTTGTACCGTTATACAATGTATGTTATAACAATTTACTAGCTTGTGTAAAACGCTATATCTACTGTAGACTACAAAGTCGAAGTCGACAAGGAAGACATCAGACACATGAAGAGGATCTGCAGGAAACCCCGTGATTGAGGCTGTAGCGGCGTAACCACTGAGCTAGTCTTCCAGTGACTTGCACCACATGTCACTCCTGAAACGCAATACATAAGTGGCGAACTTTAACTCGTAAACATGGCACAGATAACAATACAGACATTTTCATGCGGTATTTCAAATCCGCGTTGACAAAACGATTTTTTAAATATTTTTTAAATAATCATACATTTAACATGCGCTTTCTTAGCAATTGTTTGTGGTCGTTTCAGTCTGTTTAATACAAATTGGTCGTCTAAAGAAAATGTGTTGGCCGTTGCACATGGTAGAATGAGAAACCAATTGTCCTTCCTGTATTTAACGGCAAATCGTTAACCAATAATTATAGGACACGCCATGTGGATCTACTGCATGTACCGATTTCTAAAACCAACGTATTATATAAAACCATTAGACGTCGAGGTGTTAAGCTATGGAACTATATAACAACAACAGTGGATTGTATATATGCACTTGCAACGTCTAAGAGTCAAGAGATTTTTGTGAGTAAATGATGTTAGTGACTTATATAACTAACATTCACTGTTGCATTCAAATGCGTGTATTCATGACAATAGTATTGCTGTGATTTGTGTTGCTGATTTCTTTTCTTCAATTGCACAATCTGTTTCTTCTTCTTCTTCTTTTTATTAAATTATTTTATGTGCACCATGGAATTACACGACTTCGTGCCGCATGCTATATTGTACAGCATCGTAAATCGCTGCGATTGACAGGCAGTTACACTGTAGCGTATCTACGGTTTGATAGGTTAACCGTGCCTCAGTTATTCGATTCACATAACTAAAAAGAAACAATTCAGCTGTAGACAGAAAGAAAAACATGTGACGCAAATGACGACTAAATTCAGTGTTTTCGATGATTTAATGTACATGCTTCATGTTAAACCGAATATTGTAGCTATTTATAATAATTGAAACATAAACTTGGACACAAATGAACGGCGTTTGCAATAAGCGAAAGTTTAAAAAAGTTGTCGTCTCTTCCCATGTATTCAAAACAAGTTTTACATTTCCTACCAAGGATATCCAGATGGAAGTAATTTAAAAACTGCCATTTGAGCGGTAGAAGAAGTACATAATTTTATATGTCATGTTATGAAATGTGTTTGCCCCAGACTTTCGTCACAACAGTTAGAAGTACGAACACAACAAATTCTGTGCGCAAGCCAAGTATATATGTAACCGTATACGTACAGTCAGCATCATCAGCCATCATCGCATGCTCTGAACACAAAAAGGAATGCGTTTAATAAAATACAAATGGCTGCCAAAGTCTCGTTTTCGATGTACGCATGCTCATTACGGCATCTTTATAATTTATACCACCGCATCGCGCATCGCATCGCGCATCGCATCGCGCATCGCATCGCGTATCGCATCGCGCATCGCATCATCGCATCGCATCGCATCGCGCATCACATCGCGCATCCCGCATCGCGCATCGCATTGCGTATCGCATCGCGCATCGCATCGCGCATCGTCCATCGCATCGCGCATCGCATCGCGCATCGCATCGCGTATCGCATCGCGCATCGCATCATCGCATCGCATCGCGCATCACATCGCGCATCGCATTGCGTATCGCATCGCGCATCTCATCGCGTATCGCATCGCGCATCGCATCGCGCATCGTCCATCGCATCGCCCATCGCATCGCGCATCGCTCATCGCATCGCCCATCGCGTCATCGCCCCATGGCGCTGCAGGTTGCCACACAAAAACGCGATGGCCCTTCTCGGCCATCATAAAATACAAATGGCTGCCTAAGTTTCGTTTTCGGCGTACGCATGCTCATTGCGGTATGATGGCTGAGAAGGACCATCGCGTTTTTGTGTGACAACCTGCAGCGCCATGGGACGATGACGCGATGCGCGATTCGATGAGCGATGCGATGGGCGATGCGATGGACGATGCGCGATGCGATGCGCGATGCGATGGACGATGCGCGATGCGATGGGCGATGCGATGCGCGATGCGATGCGCGATGCGATACGCGATGTGATGCGCGATGCGATGTGATGCGCGATGAGATACGCGATGCGCGATGCGATGCGATGCGCGATGTGATGCGCGATGCGATGCGATGCGATGCGTGATGCGATGCGCGATGCGCGATGCGATGCGCGATGAGATGCGCGATGCGATGCGCGATGCGATGCGTGATGCGATGGTATACATTATAAAGGTGCCGCAATGAGCATGCGTATGCCGAAAATGAGACTTAGGTAGCCATTTTTATTTATTTGTATTAAGCACATTTCTTTTTGTGTTCAGAGCACGTGATGATAGCTGATGACGCTGACTGTACGTATACGGTTACACATCTAGTTATTGTGCACAAAAGATTATGTGATTGTACTTCTAAATATTGTCTCGGACATCTACTGGGATTGAATTTAGCCAAACAAAAACGGGTGCCAGGCAGGCGGCTTCTTCGTAAAAACTATACTAGGGACTGAAATAGGTTACTTTATAAAATGAAATATGTACCTATTCAACATTTTATTTGTCAAATAATTATTGTTTCCATCTGATCGCAAATATAAACACTATTTTGTGAGCCTGCAGACACGATGAACCAGGGATGGTTAAGGTATTTCTCAGTTTAACATTAACCAACAGTTTTTAAGCCAATTTTTTATATTTATTAATTAATGACATAATATCTGTTCAGAATGCAAACATGTTATTTATGCCTTATATAAATTAAAATATAAACTTTTCATAATTTATGCTTCTTGATTTACTCCTCGGTCCCCAATATATCCATGTCTATCCATTATAATTGATAAAACTGACACATATTCCGTGAGACGATCTTCGATACAAATGCAGTGATGTTTAATTACTTAATCTGTGTTCCGTAGTAGCACATAAAAGCAGCGTTGCGCCGAAATACAAGTACGAATAACGCGGTGTCAATAAATAGGACCGCTCAAATCAGGCTACCAGCGCTATTGGACCACGTAATAAACAGCCGAAATTGACAGGAAGTTAACTTGTAGTAGGTCTACTTGGAGGTGCACGGTGCGCGCGGTGCGTCTACAATTCGATTCACTTAGGGGTCATCTCAGAACGTCGATTTCCGATATCAGACGAAATTACTTTCATCTGGCCTCAGCCCCCCCACCCAAGTCTCGTTTTCGACGTACGCATGCTCATTACGGCATCTTTATAATTTATACCATCGCATCGCGAATCGCATCGCGAATCGCATCGCGAATCGCATCGCGCATCGCGCATCGCAACGCGCATCGCGCGTCGCGTATCGCATCGTGCATCGCATCGCGCATCGTCCATCGCATCGCGCATCGCATCGCGCATCGTACATCGCATCGCCCATCTCATCGCGCATCGCATCGCGCATCGCGCATCGCATCGCGTATCGCATCGCGCATCGCATCGCGCACAAAAATTAATGTGTTTAATAAAATACAAATGGCTGCCAAAGTCTCGTTTTCGACGTACGCATGCTCATTACTGCATCTTTATAATTTATATCATCGCATCGCGCATCGCATCATCGCATCGCGTATCGCATCGCATCGCATCGCGCATCGCATCGCCCATCGCATCGCGCATCGTCCATCGCATCGCGCATCGCATCGCGCATCGCGCATCGCGCATCGCGCATCGCTCATCGCATCGCCCATCGCATCGCGCATCGCCTCATCGCCCCATGGCGCTGCAGGTTGCCACACAAAAACGCGATGGCCCTTCTCGGCCATCATATTGCGGCATCTTTATAATTTATACCATCGTATCGCGCATCGCGCATCGCCCATCGCCCATCGCCCATCGCCCATCGCGCATCGCGCATCGCGCATCGCTCATCGCGCATCGCGCATCGCGCACCACATCGAGCATCGCGCATCGCGCGTCGTCCATCGCATCGCGCATCGCATAGCGTTATCGCCCCTTGGCGGTGCAGATTTCCACACAAAAAGGCGATGGCCCTTCTCGGCCATCATAATTGTCGAATACACGCAGGCCCGTCAGCTTCGCTCCGCCGGAAGCCGTCATCTGAGAGTACCCCGCCACAATTTAGAACGATATGGTCGACGTGGTTTTTCAGTGACGGCACCGCGCCTGTGGAATGATCAGCCGGACTGTCTGCGCCTGGTAGACTCTCTTGAACTTATTATGTCACGTTTGAAAACATATATTTTGTAAGCCGCCTTTGTCGACTACTTGTAGTATTTACTATATTAAATTTATCTTGGTCATAACTATAGGGTTTTTACAATATTAATTAATTATCTTCTTTTATTATTAATTACTGACTTATTATCCTATTTTATTATTAATTTATTATTTTACTTACTGTTAATTTATTATGGATAAGTTAGGCTTTTACATTACGAATTTTAGAAATCTTATAATTTTACATAGTATTTTACGAATCTTATGTAATATGTTTACCGTGTAAGCTCGAACAATTGTATATTTATATTTTAACAATGTTGTATTTTTATGCCCCTCTGAACGAATTATTTTCCGGACATACGGCGCTTTATAAATAACATTATTATTATTATTATAATTATTACAGCCACTCAGCGGTTGTTGCTGCATCCTGGTCTCCTTCTCTCCCTGCATAAGCCCCTGAATACGAATAGCGCGAGACTCGACTTGCTAGCCGATTTACGTTGCGGACTACAAGGCAAAACTTCGTATGTTGCTTTATTGTAAAATGTTAATGTGTGACGTATTGGAATAAGAAATTCTTGGTGGCGGTTTTAGGAAAAAGTCTCACGTTTTGGAATTTTTTGTTCATTCACCTTTCACCTAGGCAACTATGACAGTATTGTTTTTTAGATTTTGTCAGTCGCATAACGATATGTTGTATGAATGAACTGGAGAAAGCCTGGTGTGGAACTATACACGGGACGACGCCTTAGATATGCTACTATGTTGTTCTTCAAACGCACGCCTCGCTTTGTCTATTTGCCACAGCAGATATCTACACCAGATGTCACCATCAGTATAAACTGCGAACAGTAGCCATATACCGAAATTATTGTGGCGATGACAGGCTGATGAACTTAGTAACTTAGTATTAATATTGATGTTAGCTGCTAGGTAAACATATACTTTGTGTGGTGTTCTATTTGATTGACTAGCGGATGTGTGGAGTTATTGACCATCATGTCCCCGACCTGTTGTTATCCCTGGAACTTTATGTGTATTGTCGGTGTCTCACGGAGAGGACAACGTTGACAGACGTCATAGTTGAGTTGTACTAATGCCGATCCTCAAGGTGGTATTGTTCTTGGAATTGTATGGGTAAACAGACAGATTCCAGAGATGCGGCGAGAAATGCGTGAGATGCGAGAGATGCTACAGGCGTTGCTGCCGGGTACACGAAACTTAGCAGCAACGTTCGTGCCATAGCCATCACGATAAAGTCGGCATGGCACTAATTAGTATTGAATATTGAAAAGTGAACAATCATGATTGCAGTCCCGACCCATCATTTATAGTCGACGCCAATGTGTGGTAATGGAGAACGTTTTTTTTCAACATGGTGAATCCGTGAATGATGCTGCTGCCTTTGACGATTATTTACATTATGCTGATCAATAAATAAAGTTACAAAACAATATTCCAAAGACATATTTACGACAACTATTACAATGGTACTTGTCTCAGTTGATTTGTGAAGTTTACAATCAATAGTATCGCGTTGACATGTCGACAGTCGCGATTCTTACACAGTGTGGCGTGTTGTTACACCTGTAATGGTTAAATGCACGTTTTTGTTTTCTGTTTAGTCGTGATTAACCACTGAAACCTTACCTGATTATGTTTCAGTCGCAACTTCCTCGAGCTGAATATCTACATGCGCGATCTCCGGGTCCAGGAATATGAGAAACTTATAGCGTACACACTAATTGGTTTGTTAAGTAAGACTTAAATTTGCATTGTTAAATTTGTAAGAAATTAAACTGCACAATGTGTTGTCATTGTTATAATTATACATTGTTCCAATCGTTTTGACGTTGTAATAAAATATATATGTATTTTTATCCCAGATGTAAAAGGCACCTTTACGTAAAATACGTGTAGTGTTTTCTTGTTGTTATACGGCTGTTTCTATTGACGCTTTGGATGTGTTTGTCGCTGCCAGCGTAGATCGTTGCAGGAACGACGTTGTCAGAAGCATTTGAAGCAATTTGAAGCGAGAGAAACATATTATTGAGAGTTCAAATAATGCGTCATTCTTATTTGCGTCATTTGCTTAAATTCAATCACGAGCATTAACAAGTAAATAACATAGACATTTGGAATTATCTTTAAGCCAAGTAAGTGAAAACATAAATATTTTCGCGATTTGGAAGCATTAACGGAGGTTATTTAAATGTTGTGCAATGACGGATGTTAGACGAACCAACGCAGAGGTTAATTGTTGCGCATGCGTGTTACAGGTGACATCGGGGGTTCGATGGGGTTGCTCATTGGCGCGAGCGTCGTAACCCTCTTCGAAGCAGTAGACGCCTTCGCGATCGCACTGGCCAGTAAGAAGAAAAAAAAGACGACAGCGGTCAACGAAAGAGAGGACGGACATTTAAATATGAGCTGTGTGATGAAGAACGGACATAAATGTGTGAATTATTAGCTTAGTATACTCATAGAGTTTTATGTTTGCGAAGAATGGCAACTAGTGGGTGTTGCAGAAACATCGTTTTTTCAATATTACGTGAGGCGCCAGCGTTTCGTCACGAGTGAAAATGATCATGACACGTTTAAAATAGCGTGTGTCTGTAAGCAGCGCGGTGTTTGTATGTAGCACTGTGTATTTATATAGCACGGTGTTTGTATGTAGCACTGTGTATTTATATAGTACGGTGTTTGTATGTAGCACAGTGTATTTATATAGTGCGGTGTTTCTAAGTAGCACGGTGTATGTATGCAGCATGTTGTGTGTGTGTGTGTGTGTGTGTGTGTGTGTGTGTGCGTGCGTGTGTGCGTGCGTGCGAGTGTACGCGCGCGCGTATGTGTATGTCGCTCTGATTGTCAGTATGTAACACTGTAAGTATACAGGACGTAATCGTTGCGTGATACCTTAAATCGAAACATTATTCTCAACATTCCGCGGTTAGTAACAAGTTGGCAAGAACATGCAGGATCCATAACATGTTGCTTACTTATATTCGAGATAAAAAAAACGTATGCAAGGCATTCTTCGAGACTGTTTTATTGACTGGTAATTATGAACTTTTTTTGTGTCAAACAACTTCTGGTGTCGAGTGTAGTAGCTGCAGTGCTGCCATACGGCGGACTAGCAACTAACCAAAAATCAAACACTATTTACCTGGGCATAATGTGTGATTTGTATAGGGCAATGTTATATGTTTCTCTGGGTATCTTTAACTTCTTTTATATTTCGAGCACACGTTTCGCATTAATTTCTTAGCAACAATACAAACATATTCGACTGGTGGTGCTCTATGACGGCAAAAGTCAGACATATGAGAGAGGCGAAACGTTTGCGTTGTCCGTTTTGTTGATGTCTTGGCATAAGTGATATTAATAAAGCACAAAGGTACACAAGGTGCAGTTTTATATGTTTACTTTATCACCCATATAAAATGTGTTAATAACATTTTAGGAAATGTCCTGCTTGAGATTTGTTGGATATACCACATAACTTCAATCATAATTGGGCAACTAAAACCTACAATAGTTATTGTGCAATTTACAAAACAACAACTGTATTTTAGGTGGATCGATCAATGATTTTACAAAATGTCAATTGTCGGTTTGGAAATATCACACACACACACACACACACACACACACACACACACACACACACACACACACACACACACACACACACACACACACACACACACACACACACACACACACACACACACACACACACACACACACACACACACACACACACACACACACACACACACACACACACACACACACACACACACACACACACACACACTTGTAACGATGCAGACTATGTCGAATGTGAAGTCCGTTGTTTATAAAATATAAATTCACAATTATCTATTTAAATGTTCTACCAAATGCGCTGGTCAGTGTCTCGGAGTAACTGAGTCAACAAAGATGAGGTATCTGCTATATAACGGAACAACCACTGGTTGGGTTGAAATGTGTCTTTGAGAAAGACTTCTTCACTTTTTGAATCTTGCCTTTTTAACCTTGCTTTTTCAATCACTCATTCATTCGCCACTCACACCCCTCGTATTCCATCCATCCACCCATCACTTGCCCGCCTACATCACTATTCTCTGAAATCTATGAGAGCAAGTGGTAAAACGAATTCTTCACTTAAAGCAATAAAGATTGTGTTACGTGTTATGTTTTATTAATCACTAATGACCCTGACAATATACCAAAAAAATAACTGCGTGTACGCGCAAGTAGTTTAGTAGGTTAATCATCGCGGGTAGGTGGAATTGGAGTGAAGGAAAAGGAATGACGTCACATCTAGGTCAAGGTCAAAGGTCAAACATCTAGGTCACGTGGCGCCATCTGGCGGATAGGTCGTGAACTATGAGTATCGCCACCTGCATCTATCTATCCATCTATTTACATCTATCATATCATTTCTGGTTACCATGTAGATCTACGACCTTCCCATCACCCTGTTTGTAAATTTTGCCTATCAATATCCCTTATTACTTGCATACGTCGACTTCTTCCTGTATTAACAATTACGTGTTTGTCAATTTTTGTGTACTATTTCGTCTCTGTCATCAGCTCCAGTAATCAAACCAACCATCAATCATCTACTCTACAGTCTGTACCTATAATTTCTACTCTAATTTGTGAATTCTGTGCTCGTTCGGCACGCCCACGTGACCTTTCGGCACATTCACTAACTATATAAGCGCATTGTTTTGTCAATCGGACCATCATTCGTATTACGACGACACCACGGCTAACATCTTCATGTTGACGACACTTTATACCCGCCTTCGCGATGCAGCAGACTCGAGCAATGGGGACGATCCAATGTGCAGACCCGTCATGCCGGTGACCAACTGCCCTGCCGGGCCATCGGAATCAGAGGTCATGGACGTGCCAACTCTAGAATCAGCGGTAAGCGCCGACCCTGTTCTCAAGGTCAGAGGTCTCTTTATTGACAAATTACGCATTCATACTCCCTTCTACATCGGGTGCAGATACTGCAAGAAGCGTATGGTTGTCGACGATAGGGTACATTTGCAATGCGAACGACACGGTTACGTTGCCTCTGGCATGTATATTATGGTTCGAACGACCGCTGCCGATGAGGAGTCCCTACCGACCCCGAGACAACTACCACCATCGCGGAGGCCGTTCACCTGCCTGGACTGTGGGTCGTCGTTCACACGGAAAGATAATTTTAAGCAACATGTCACCAGCTGATGTTGTGCCAGTCGGAAGAGGACGGCCGAGGAGGCCAAGTTGGAAGCGCTTGTGGTGAGTCATACTTTATATTGTTTTTACTATATACTTTCACCTAAAATCTCATTTCCCGTGACTATACGTCCACTAAAACTTCGCCCCTTGTTATTATTTCCTATATGGTTGGACTCGGTTATTACTTGTTAACATCCGGGTACACAATATTCTGTCACGTCTTTGCTTCCAAGATTATGGCTACTCCTACGTTGTTCTTCACATCAACATCTGGCAACGTCTTAACTCCCTGTATGATTGCGTCCACGGGTAATTTTTGTCGACAATTTATCTTTACGATCATACAACTTGTCACCTTACTTCCTATCACGTCACTTCTTATCAATGTTTCCTACCGGTCCTTGTATCTTTGCTGGTCCGAACTTTACCATTGATTTCCCTGTGACCGAAATGAAGAAGACGCTTGCACGTCACATAGCATGTAGCATCTGTGATCTCTCAAGACGACAATGCCGTGGTTGCGAGATAGACGATCCTAGTCAAGTTCATCACTATTGTATGTTACCTTTTAATTTACATGTACTTTGACGAGGATGTGGAAGCCATTAATTTAACTGCAGTGGTGAAAGAGTGTTTTGTTAGACGCAGATGTGAAGCTATCCGATGTGACATCCGAACAGGTGTGTAATATCAATACTTGGTTGCAATACTCCGTTTCGAAACAGTAGCGAAACACTATGAAACATATGGTTCTGACAGTAATATAGAGTGACCTGTAAAGAACTTTCTTTTGTCTTGTATACGTTTAAACTTTGCAAGACTCTGTATGAATATCTAATCTCTGGTTCTTGTAGTTATGAAGAGTGACATGTAAATACGTTTGTGTTGTACATGAATAAAAGTTGCAAACCTCATCTTGTGTCTTTTTCATAGTGTAGATTTGTACTTATCAAGTTTATCGCAGTTGATAACCTGCTTGCAAACTGTATATATTATATATATATATATATATTACAGGAGGGCTATTGAAAACACAGACATGGACCCACGTTGTCTGTGGTGCCCTACTTCCTATCCACGAAAGAAACAGAGGAAAAGGAGGAGGAAGACAAGGAGGAGGATGACGGAGCGTTTCATGTGATCAAACGTGGCAACACGTTTATGTGTCTATCGACGGAGGATCTGAAATTCCTCGACTTCACTTATTATATCACCCCGGGATTCTCGTACGATAAGTACCTGAAAGCGTACGGTTGCGAAGTCACGAAAGTACATTTTCCGTACGAATACACGGACAGCTTGGAGAGACTCAACGACACCGCTCTGCCTCCCAAAGAGGCCTTCTTCAGTCGACTGAACAACGAAGGTATATCCGACGACGACTACACCCGTTGTCAAGAGGCGTGGCGAGACAACGACATGAAGACGTTGCGGGACTTTCTCGTCTGGTACAACAACAGGGACGTCGTAACGTTTTTGGAGGCGATCGCCAAACAGTTTGCCTTCTACCGGCAACGCGGTCTCGACATGTTCAAACAAGGTATCAGTATACACGGTTTGACCTTGACCTACGTGTTCAACTATGTACCGGAGAAGACCTTCTTCACGCTCTTCAACGAGACGAACAAGGATGTCCATCAGCTGGTCAGAGATAGCATCGTTGGAGGGGCGTCACTCATCTTCACCAGAAATCACGAGGAAGCAGTCACGAAGATACGTCGGAACGACAACGGTGATGCAGCGGCTCGAACGTGTTAGTCCATAGTTGGCTGTCACGCAAATGCACTCTACCTCTGATCCCTATCGCAAGACATGCCGACGGGATGGTACACGCGACGACGAGAAGAGAAGGAGTTCCAACGAGAAGCGGCACAGCCCACCGGACAGATGGCCGCCGAATGACTGACGTGGGAGTCCGAAAGCATGGGACGCGCTATACGTCAACAGTCGAACGAACGAGAGAAGCGTATCGGTAAACTGCTGGTGGATGGTTGGTGCAGCGAAACAAAGACGGCCTATCAGTTTCACGGATGCTTCTACCACGGCTGTCCGTGCACCGGTCGTGAGGTCAACGAGGTCAATGGGAAACCCATGGCTCAGCTACTCGCCGAAACGCGAAAGAACACGGCCTACCTTCGTCACTTCGTCAGGGTCGTCGTGCCGTGGGAATGCGAGTGGAAGGTCAGGAGACGGGATCCGTGCGTGAAACTATTTCTGAACGCCACCTTTCCCCACCGCGTGCGATGGAAGACGAAGTTACAACAGATCCTGACAGGCGCACGCAACGGCACCGTGTTCGGAATGATTAAGTGCGACATTCGTGTACCGGAAGAATTGCGCGCGCACTTTCCCGAGATGCAGCCCATCTTCAAGAAAATATACATGACCCGCGATGACCTCGGATCATTCATGCGTCGATATGCCGAATAATAATAATAAATAACTTCTTATGTGCCAATATCCTCAGACAATCCGAGCTCAGTGGCGCACCAAAACCAAAGGATTAAGCAATCTCGTACTCGTGTGATAGGCGAAAGTCGTCAACAAATGGATGGATGTGCTAGGAAGCTAGGGAGGATAGGCGATATTGAAAAGATAGGTTTTGAATATTCTTTGCTGATTTAACATTAACGGGAAACGAATTCCATATAGTTGGTTCGGAAACTGAAAAAGCTCGAGTTCCAGCCTTTGTCTTAACTCTAGGAACGGATAGCAACTTCGAACTAGACGACCGAAGTTGTCTGGCTTGTTTAGATGGTGTGAGAATTGAGTGTAAATAACTAGGTTGTTTCGATGAAAGGGCTTGGTAGGTGATTGTGCAGATCTTAAACATAATGTGATATCGCACGGGGAGCCAATGCAGTGATTGGGAGAATCGAGGAGATTGTGTGACTACCCTTGCTAAACAATTTTGGACGCGTTGTAGTTTTGCAATATCCTTGATAGCAATATTATGAAGGAGGGAATTGCAATAATCTAATCTGCTGCTAACAAGAGCTGTTGCGATAGTCTTAGAGACAGAAAGCGACATGTGTCGGCGAATGCGGCGAAGATCACGGATATGATAAAAACAGCAACGGCACGTTTGGGATATGTGTTGTCTGAAATTGAAGTCGCAATCAAAGGTCACTCCTAGATTCCGTACTGATGCTGCTGGTGTGATATTGTGACTCAGGATGCATGTTGGAAAAAAGTCATTAAGTTTACCTCGCTGCATAGGAGTACCAATGATGAGGAATTAAGTTTTGTCTGCATTTAACTTTAATTTGCTATCGGTCATCCATGAGAAAACATCTTGGAGACAATCGTTGAGTCGGTTTAGAGAGTGACTTGTATCGGGCATGGCCAAGGAAATGTAGATATGTGTGTCATCTGCATAAAGGTGATGATCCAAGTTATGACCTTGGATTACAGAGCTTAGTGGCGTAGTGTAGAGAGTGAAAAGCTAAGGCCCAAGAAAGGAACCCTGGGGAATGCCACATGAAGTGGGGAGTGAGGTTGAAAAGTAATTATCTATCTTTATACATTGATGTCTATTGGTTAGATATGAAGAAAACCAGGTCAGAGCTGTGCCAGATATGCCATACCACATTGATAAACGTTTGACAAGAGTGTTGTGATCAATGGTATCAAAGGCGGCAGACAGATCAAGCAAGGTAAGTGCAGTTACTTTGCCTTAATCAATGTTTAATATAACATCATTGTGTACTTTTAGGAGAGCAGTCTCTGTAGAATGAAATTGTTTGTATTCTGATTGGAGCACGCTGGTTAAACAAGTTGAGCTGATATGACACCTTAGACGGCGCGCTACAACTTTCTCAAGTATCTTAGAAATAAAGCTAAGATTAGAAATTGGCTTGTAATTTTTGAAATCATCTTTAGGCAGAGAAGTATGCTTGAGAACAGGATTTACATGTGCGTGTTTAAAATCGTCTGGGAATTTACCCGAACTCAGTGATAAATTTATAATATTCGTTATTGTACCCAGTAAAGAGTCAAGACATGCTTTTAGTAGTATGGTTGGTAATAGATCGAGATCGCATGACTTATTTGGGGAGGACATTATTATTTTCCTCACTTCATCAACTGTGGCTGGCTCAAACAATACAAGTGGAGAATTTACTTGTGGGGAGTCCACATCTACAGTACTTAAAGTGTGACATGGAAAAGCAGAACGTATAAGACTTATTTTATTTTTGAAATGACTAGAAAACGAGTCACACAGAGATTTGACTGACACATGATTAGATAGAGATGGAGGCGGCCGTCTGTGTAAAATATGATTTATGCAGTTCCATAGCTGACGTGGGTTATCAGAGTTACTCGAGACCATGTTTGTGTAATAATTTGATTTAGTTTTGGCCATTTGTCTGTTGCAGTAGTGACACTGTTTAGAATATCGTGATCTGTCAAAAGGCGAGCGTGATTTGCGCCATACACGTTCAAGATACCGCTGGCGCTTTTTAGATTGTAGAATTTCAGGAGTCATCCATGGAGCATGTGGCTTTTGGAACACAGATTTAGATCTCAGGGGTGCATGTTTATTAAGTAAATATTTGAGTACTTGACAGTACTGTCGACACAGATCTGATAGATGTTCTTTGGCGTTACTGATGAGGTCAGATTTAAGGATGTCTGTCATTAATGCAACAATGTCAATCTTATGGATAGGTCGGAAAAACACACTGTGTTTGGACTCTACGGGAATTCTAGGAACTTTGAGATCAGCAATGTCAGTGTGGTGGTCTGATAAACCATCTGAAGTAATGGGTGTCTGAATATTGTTACAACCTGAACGGGTGATTAAGAGATCGAGCCAGTGGCCATGTATGTGTGTTGAGAAGGTAACGTGTTGTTTCATGTCATAGGATGCCAGAATGTCATTAAATGTACTTGTTGTTGATGAAGGTGTGTCCAGATGAAGATTAAAATCACCGAGTATATAAAATTCTGAATAAATAGTTGCCAGATTTTCAAGTAGATCCTGGAATTCTTCAAAGAAATGGGCAGGGTGTCCTCGAGGGCGATAAATGCACACAAAATAAGCAGAGAAAGATCTGACAGATGTTCTTTGGGGTTACTGATGAGGTCAGATTTAAGGATGTCTGTCATTAATGCAACAATGTCAATCTTATGGATAGGTCGGAAAAACACACTGTGTTTGGACTCTACGGGAAGTCTAGGAACTTTGAGATCAGCAATGTCAGTGTGGTGGTCTGATAAACCATCTGAAGTAATGGGTGTCTGAATATTGTCATGTGGTCTGAGCCAGGTCTCAGTGACTGCAAGGATGTCTATTGTCTTGGAAGTTAATAAATCGGTAAGCGATGCTGTTTTGTCTCGAATAGATCGAACGTTAGTGGTGGCTATTCGAATACTGCGCCACGACATCATGGCAACCCCGCGTCGCATGCTCGTCGGAAGTTATCGAGGAGATAATATCTTGCTCGCCACACCTCTCTTGCGATGGTACCTGAAACACGGACTCGAGGTTACCCACGTCTACGAGGTCATAGAGTACACACCGGTCGCCTGCTTCTGACGATTCGGCGAGGCGATGTCCGCTGCACGTCGCGAGGGTGACTTCCACCCCGACAAGGCCATGATCGCGGACACCAACAAACTAATGGCGCGACAGATGTATCAGGGACGTCTGAAGTATGTACAGGACGCTTTCAAAGACGCCACGTCGTCGCCGTACGGCTATCTCCTAATCGATCTGAAACAGGACACGCCCGAAGACATGCGTCTGCGCACGGCCGTCTTTCCAGACGACGGCGTTCAGTACATTTACCAGCCCAAGGTATAAGATCTATATCTTCAGTCGCACCATTTCCGAACTCGTGAAGAGACACATCCTGTGCATACAGGCTCTGAACAGATACAAGAGCACGAAATTGAGACGAGCCATCATCAACAACGCCGACGCTGATCTTTTACGTGCATTGGCCGAGTGTGCCTATAACATATTGAAGAGGAACATTCCCTTGACCGCCGTACAGAGACGATGTTTGAGTAAGTACAAAACGAAACTATGCGAGTTGGGACGGAGAGGCGTGCCGGCGGCGAGGGACAGACCGGCTTTGCCAGCACCGTTGGCCATTGTGATCTTTCTACCCTTGCTCAAAGAGGTGCTACTCAAGTAGATGACGATGATGGAAAACGCACGGAAGATGGCCTTGGTAGATCCACGACTGTTGGACAATCTACGCGCACCACCACCGACGGATACCCTAGGACGCAAGGTGCAGGTCCTCGACGACGAGATGAAAGTCATACTCGACAGACTGGATCTCACCAACGGAGACAAGGTCGTCATGTATAATCAAGTGTTGCAACGCTACAACGCGTTGGCCGATCGTCGCATGCAAGCACCGGTGCGCGTGATGACGGCGAGAACACAAGGATCCCCAGTGGCCATGGCGGCGGCGTCGGCGGCGACTGAGGCGCCTGCCCCACCAGAGGCGGGTACGGGAGGTATAGAAGCGAAAGTCGTCGACAGCGTTCCAAAGGCGCTTCGGCCCAAAGCCAGACGGAGTGCTCATGCACAAAGGAGTAGCGGTACCCGGAAGTAATGTGGTAGATATCGTGAACGATCTGTTGCGCGCGAGAAAGACCGTCGGCGATCTGACGGGATGGCAGGTGTTTGCGCGTCAACTCGGCGACGGGAATCTACTCATGGAGTTGGTAGGCAACGAGGCCAGGAAACTACACATTCAACAGACACAAAATAAGAGTGCAGTGGCTGCAGCGGCCACACGATCGCTCGGCAGTGGACACCCCTCGCGCGTAGACAACGAATGACCCGTCCGCCGCCCTACCCACACCACCGTCGGAAGGACGCAAGACATGGGAGAGTCTTTAAAGACGATGCATCACGAATCGATAGCATAATGACGCTGCGTTGTCTGTTTGTAGGTATCGCTTACGCCGGACTTCACCTCGTAACCGGGATCACCGTCGACTATCTGATACGTCTATGGGGCGTCACCGCAAACAGCTGCAGGGAGTCTACTTCGATCCCGCCAAGGTGGGGAGTTACGGGGGAGTCGAGTATTTGCGCCGAGACACCTTCCGACCTATCCAGCGTGTACCGAGAAAGGTCGTCGAACAATGGCTATCGGAACAGAACGCCTATACCCTACACAAACCGGTCAGAGTTCGTTTCAAGCGGCGACGTGTGGTCGTCGGAGGCCTAAATCAACAGTGGCAGGCCGATCTCGTCGACATGTCTAGTGTGAAAAGAGACAACGACGGAACGACGTTCCTACTCACGGTGAACGACGTCTTCTCAAAAGTCGCCCGATGCGTTCCGCTGAAGAACAAGTCGGCGACGTCGATGGTGAGGGTGCTGGACGGACTGTTCACTGACGGCGAGTTTCCGCTGACGTTGTAGACCAATAGGCAATGGGGTGTACTGGAAAAGTACGGTATCCATCACTTCTCCACCTACAACGAGGAGACCAAGGCGAGCATCGTGGAACGCTTCAATCGCACGCTAAAGACACGAGACATGGTGATACATCGATATCCTTCGGGATCTGGTACGGACGTACAACGACACACCCCACCGCAGCATCTCGATGCCTCTGTCGCAGGTGAATGCTTCGAATCAGGAGGCGGTGTGGCAGCGCTTGTACGGCGGTCGGCAAGGGCGTGCCCAAGTACCACATGGCGGATCGCGTGCGTATCAGCAAGGTCAAGAGACGGTTCGACAAAGGGTACATGGCGAATTGGACCGAGGACATATTTACGATACACAAGGTACATCCGTCCGATCCGCCCGTATATCGCTTGACGGACGATCACGGAGAGATACTGGAGTTGCAGAAGGTGACGGTTCCGGTCGATAAACTGTACCGCGTGGCTTCGATAGTGGAGCGACGCAAGGTGGGCAGGCGAAGGGAGGTGTTGGTAAAATGGTTCGGATACCCTTCGAAATTCAATAGCTGGATCGATGCCAAGGCCCTCGTCGGCTATTAAGGCTAGTCACGCGTCCGACGACCTTTCACTCGATGACGGACGAGACGACGACAACAGTTTCTGTTGGCGGTAACGACGACGACGGAGACGCGACGAATATCGACGACACTCCGTGGCACATCTGCGATACCGCGTGTTCCAAAGAGGAGATCGTCTTTCTGTGTCAGGTCGTCGTCTTGTACACGGTCAATCTGGTTAGCATCTACAACCTGTATATCGGTCGCGGAAATCCGACTGTGTGGACGGCCCTGTTGAGTAGTTCGTTGGGTTACCTGTTACCTAATCCGACGTTGCGACATGACCAGTGATTTCTATCTGACGCTACCTAGTAACTCTTCCATGTGCACGCACCCTGACAACACGTTGACCCACTACATCACGCCGCTACCACAATGTCTCAACTTGTCGGGTCAGTGGGAGTGTGGTCTGGTGGAGATAATCTACCCGCAATAGTTGGTACAACGTGAGAGAGGAGGATGCGTGGTTCGGAATAGGGCTAAGAAATACGGGTGACACCAAGGAGATCACTACGACGAGAACCAAGATCGAGGCCGGGTATTATCAAGGACCGCAAAATCTCGTCAAAGCGACAATCAAAGCTCTACTACGTGTGCTGCCGGATAATGTGCGCCTGTACTACATCGTCTTCACGCACAAGATAGTGGTGACGATGCTGTCGAACGCCGTATTAATCGGGTATATGAATACCACCATTCTAGGCTTTCGCGACAACATGCTCGTCGGATCGATTAAGAAGTGGGGAGGTCGTCAAAGAAGCCGAAACCATGGTGGACATGTCGCGGGGTTTCGAAATTCTCTACATTTACATGAACGTCGTTGAACCTCGAGTCGTTCCGCTGCTAAGTATCGTTCCGCTGAGTGGTAGACAAGGTAACACCGTGTCGAAGACCTTCCAAAAGACCCAGTACGTACCTGTCCTGTGCAAAGAGTTCGGTACGATCGAGATCGATATAAGGGACGATAACGGCCGGCGCGTGCCATTCGAACGAGGTAAACTGACGGTGACACTTCATTTCTGGCGACGACGGACGGCACTTTTCTAGAAATTAATCACAACGACTACTACGCTCGTCAAGCGAGAGGTGCGTTTCCCTATTTCGTAGGTGCCCGCTACCAACGAGGACACGTCTAGGAGATCTACTGCGTAGCATCATGCCTCTCGTCAAGAGAGGCGCCGTGGCGTTGGGAAAGAGAGCGTTGTTGACCGGCGCGCGCATAGCCGACGACGTCCCGTCGGAACAGAACATCAAAACGGCCGCCAAACGTTCCGTTACGGCTGCCGGTAGGGACATGTTGGGCGAACTATTGACCCCTAGCGTGCAACCGCGTAAACGTATAAGACGCGCGCCCGCCATGAAACGAGTCAGTACAGGCGGGAGACTGAAGACGAAGAAGATACACCAGACACGTGAGGCCGACATATTCGACGATGGCGTTCGTGCATATACAATCGTGTGAGGGAGTCGAGAGCGAACTCGATATCTTCACCGTGCCTCCCATTCAGACCAGCATCATCGACAGTCACACAGTGCAACGTCAACCCATGTCGTCGTTCGACTCGGGTGGACTGATAGAATTCGATATACCCGGTTCTGGGGACGATTACCTGGATCTCGCCAGCACAATGCTACACGTTCAAGCGAAGGTGACCCGTGCAGACGGAGCCGACCTCGACGCCGCCGCTCCCGTTGAACCAGTGAATAACTGGCTCCATTCGTTGTTCAGCCAGGTCGAGTTACGTGGACGACGCCAAGGAGACGCAACCTACGAGTCAGATGTGGCACAAGGACACGGGCAATCGCATGGAAGCTGTCGAAATAGCCGCCGGAGATGCAGCCAATGCGGGGTTCGTGACGCGACGCGCCAAGATGTCGCGTGGTCGACATGATGGATCGTCTCAAAGTGGATCAGTTCCTCCAAGATGAGTTCCTCGTCAACAGCCAGCGTCGAGGTCAAGATACGTCTGGTGCGCAGCAAGGACGCCTTCGCGCTCATGGCCGGCGGAGCCAACCCCAACTGCAAGATAAAGATCGTCAACGCCACGCTATTCACCAAGAAGGCCACACTGAATCCTAGCGTGCAGATGGCACACATAAAAGAGCTCTAAAAAACCACAGCCAAGTGTCAGATGCGTCCCGTCGACTGCAAGATCTACTCCATTCCCACGGGAACCCGCTCGCACACACACGAGAACCTCTTTCTCGGCACGCATCCGAAACATCTCGTGCTGTGCTGCATCGACAACGTCGCCTACAACGGAACCTACGCTAAAAATCCGTTCCACGCCAAAAAACAACCACATCAACTTCCTCGCCGTGTACGTGCACAGACAGACGACAGATACCTTCCAAGCCTTTCCAGCCCAATTTCGACGACGACCTCTTCGTCGGGTGATACAACAACCTGTTCACCTCGACGGGTAAGGTGTGGCAGGACGAAGGGAACGGCTTGTCTCGCGCCGACTTCCGACACGGCTACACCTTCTTCGGTTTGGATCTCACCCCCGATTCGTGCGACGACTGCTGCTTTCATCTGGTACAAAAGGGCAACCTGCGCATCGGGATTTCATTTCCGCGATGCACTGACGACGACTGTGAGCGTCATCGCCTACGCCTAGTTCGAGACTGTGCTGGAGAGATCGCGAAGAGTCGCAACGTCATCTACGGCTTCTGATGGACACCCTGCAGATCGCCCGCCTACTCGCTCTGGATCCACACGCGAGGCCATCATTCGTGCGATCGTAGCCAAAGACAGACTACTCGCGATGAAGATAGACGCTTACCCGGTCACCTTCGTAACACGCAACACGCACAACAGCAAGAAACCAGGCGAACATTGGATAGCGCTCTACTTGGACGACAAAGGTCACGGTGAATACTTCTGCTCGTACGGCTTGCCGCCACGGCACATAGAGTCACGCCGATTCATGAATAAACATTGTGTAGAATTGACTCATAATTCCAAGAGACTTCAGAGTCTCGTGTCTAACGTTTGCGGACAATACTGTGTTGCTTATCTCATGTTTCGCTGTCGTGGACTTCCTATGAAGGAATTCGTGAACGGTTTTGGCACTGATCTTGTGGCAAACGATTGCCGTGTATTTGATTGGCTTAAACAATTACAATAAGATGTGTGTTTCGGCGCTATCGAAAACTAGGTCGTCATAGGACCGGTATGATCCGTGCTTGTACCGTGTTTCATTAACAGGCAGGTATCATCATCATTATCGTTCGAGCCTATGGTGCGATGGTCAGACACCCATAAGCTCACGACCGCTGACGTGGTGTTCATTCACCCGCAAGTCATGTCAGATCGTTCACTTGTCTTCAGTTAATAAAACACGGTTTCATACATGACACACGTATGCTCATTACGCTTGTATCTTTCGTCAACAAAAAATTCGTGTGCACTCGTATATTCTTGTGTTTCGTTAGTTCTTTCATACACGCGCATTCATACACATCTCTCTAAGTGAATACCTCATATCCCGTCTTCCCGCAGGAGGCACTACCTCCATATCGTTAGTTCTTTCATACACTATCGCATGCTTAAACATCTCTCTAAGTGAATACCTCATTAACCCTAATTACCCCTCATATCCTACCTTCCCGATGGAGGCACTACCTCCACTACATTCCGCCAGGTGGCATTACTTCCACTTATTTCCACAAGAAGGTAGGTCACGTGACAGGCGCCGTCTTAGAATTTATCCATGGGTGCCCCGCCGCCCCCCGGTTACGTATTACGATGGCCTCTCTCACTACTCATGTTCATTACGGCATCTTTATAATTTATACCATCGTATCGCGCATCGCATCGCGTATCGCATCGCGCATCGCATCGCGTATCGCATCGCGCATCGCATCGCGCATCACATAGCGCATCGCGCATTGCGTACCGCATCGCGCATCGCATCGCGCATCGCGCCATTACCCCATGGCGGTGCAGATTTCCACACAAAAACGCGATGGCCCTTCTCGGCCATCATAATTATTGAATACACGCCGGACCGTCAGCTTCGCTCCGCCGGAAGCCGTCACCTGAGAGTACCCCGCCACAATTTAGAACGATAAGGTCGACGTGGTTTTTCAGTGACGGCACCGCGCCTGTGGAATGATCAGCCTGTGGAATGACCTTTGTCGTATGCACCTGATAGATTCTCTTGATCTTTTTATGTCACGTTTGAAAACATATTTTTTTTCAGCCGCATTTGTCTACTACTTGTAATATGTACTATACTCAATTTATCTTAGTCATAATTATAGGGTTTTTTCAATATAAATTTATAATTTTATGGTATCATTAATTACTGACTTATTATCCTATTTTATTATTAATTTATTATTTTACATACTGTTAATTTATTATGGATAAGTTAGGCTTTTACATTACGAGTTTTAGAAGCCTCACAATTTTATATAATATTTTACATATCTTATGTAATATGTTTACCGTGTAAGCTCGAACAATTGTATATTTATATTTTAACACTGTTGTATTTTTATGCGCATCTGAGCAGAATTATATTCCGGACATACGGCGCTTTATAAATAACAGTATTATTACTATATAACTACTGCAGCCAATCAGCGGCTGTTGTTGCATCCTGGTCTCCATCTATCCCCGCATAAGCCCTGGAATATGAATAGTGCGTCACTCGAGTTGCTAGCCGATCTTCGAAGTAAGACCCGATTGACTATGTGGACTACAAGGTAAAATTGCGTATTTTGGTTTATTGTAAACAAGTTAATCTGTGGAATAGGAAATACTTGGTGGCGGTTTTAAGCAAAAGTCACACATTTTTGAATTTTGTGTTCATTCATATCAGCAACCTTTCACATAGGTAACTATGACAGAATTGTTTTGAAATTTTGTCAGTCGCATAAAAATGTGTTGTATGAATGAACTGGAGCAAGCCTGGTGTGGAACTATACATCAGACGACGCCTTAGATATACTACTAAGTTGTTCTTCCAACGCACGCCTCGCTTTGTCTATTTGTCACTGCAATATACCGAAATTATTGTTGGCGATGACAGGCTGATTAACTTAGTAACTTAGTATTAATATTGATGTTAGCTGCCGGGTAATATACATTGTGGTGTTCTATTTGATTGTGTTGATTGACTAGAGGAGGTTCCTGTGTGAAGCTGTTGGCCACCATGTACCCAACCTGTTGTTATCCCTGGAACTGTATGTGTATTGTCGGTGTCTCACGGAGAGGACAACGCTGACAGACGTCACAGTTGAGTTGGATTAATGCCAGTCATGGAGGTGATATTGTTCTTGGAATTGTGTGGGTAAACTTAGTAAATTAAACACACGGAGAGCAAAACGTTGACAAAGGTTTTGGTTGAGGCGTCTTGGCAAACGGTCTAAAGGAGAACATCGCAAACGCTATAACGACGGCCTCAAATCCACCTAGAAAAGATGCGACATTGACCCGAACACACGGGAATCTGAGGCTCTATCACGAACTAAATGGAGATCCATTACTCGAAACGGCACAGAGTCATTCGAAGCGAACAAACTAACAAACATAGCCAAAAAGCGTGATGCTAGGAAGACTAGACTTGCTGAGGCACCGTTTACCAAAACGTAGACACGCTACAGTGTAACTGCCTGTCAATTGCAGCGGTATACGATGCCGCCCAATTTGGCTTGCGGCCCGAAGGGGTAATTATTAAGACTGTCTGGTCATAGTTGTGTGTAGGCAACAGCTTTGATGTTGTCACATGTGGATACGATTATTGTTTTGAAATAGGTGCCACTAGTGAAGACAGACATATTCATTAGCATACGGTGAATCTGTACCAAACTGTGTGTGTGTGTGTGTGTGTGTGTGTGTGTGTGTGTGTGTGTGTGTGTGTGTGTGTGTGTGTGTGTGTGTGTGTGTGTGTGTGT